>CM021731.1:37436683-37493676 GCA_011075105.1 Heteronetta atricapilla
AAGAGAAGAGAAGAGAAGAGAAGAGAAGAGAAGAGAAGAGAAGAGAAACAGAAACTGGGAGAGTGTACAAAAGGCTGTAAACATTTGACACCCAGGATGGGATGTCTAGTGCCTTTCTCATCCCTAAGTATGAAATCACTACAGTTGTTCCCATAGAACACCCACACTACATGGTGCCTGCCTGGGTGCTCCTCAACTGCCTTTGTTGAATATATCACAGAATCACAGAATGTTTGAATTGGGAAAGGACCTCTGGAGGCCACCCAGCTCAAGGAGGGCCACGCAGAGCAAGTTGCACAGGTCTACATCCAGGTGGCTTTTGAAGATCTCCAAGAAGGAGACTCCACAGCCTCTCTGGGCAGCCTGTGCCATTCTGAGGCATTCATACAGTAAATAATTGCTTCATGGTGTTTAGATGGAACCTCTGGTGTTCTGATTTGTGCCCACTGCCTCTTGTCCAGACACTGGGTGTCACTGAAAATAGTCTGTCTCCATCCTCTTTACACTCTCACTTCAGATATTTCAATAAGAAAGATTCCCCATTCTCCCCTCCCTTCCCCTCCCCAAGCCTCCTCTTCTCCAGGATAAGCCATCCCAGCTCTCTCAGCCTCTCCTCAGATTAAAGATGCTCCAGCTTCTTAATCTTATTTGTGACCCTGCACAAGCAGGACCACATGTCCAACACACTCAGAATTTTTTTTACTCTATGCCTTAGATGAACTTCATAATTTTTTTAAGGCATTAAGTAAAGCAATAATCAGACTCAAACCTAGGGAAAAAAAAAATAAAAAAAAAACAAAACCCAAACTTAAAAAAAAAAAAAAAAAAAAAAGAACAACCACAATTACATTTCCTCTGGGCATTTGCATCTCTTTGCACATTATGAGTAACATCTTGTGATTAAGCCTCAAATGTGAATTGCTATAAAACATACCGGTAATGCCCTCTCATTTTCAAGGAAAGGCACAAACTGTTTCAAGTGATGGGTGTCCCTGGGCTACTGGTCTGGTTCTGTGTTTCAGTGTGGTGACAGATGGCCAGCAACTGTCTGCCAAGCTAGTCTTACTTCAGCTACCCGATAAGAAGGTCTCAGCATACTCTCACTCCAGAGACAGTTTACAGAGTGTGTTCATAGTCCAATTTGAAATCATCAAGGTACTAAACCTAAAATTTCCCTCCGTGCACAGAAAATATGCAGCAGCTTAAATTTTCAAAGCAGCAGTGAATCATTATGGCCAACAATTAGCTGTCTCAGAATAATGCAAAGCACTCCCTGAATATCTCAAGACGCTGTTCAAATATCTCCAGCTGTGTAATTAAAAATCAGTAATCACTTCATGACTAGACAAAGATTTGTGTTTGACATAAAATCATTATACAGATATTCTTTACTAGTCACATCATTGTAGCCTGTTGGGGAGAATGTTATTTGCGAGGGATGATTATTGAATATGAAAGCATATTCATATTGTCCCAATCAACCCACTATATGCTCTCCCTTAATGGCAGTGATTCAGTTCCTATACTCTTTAGAAAATGTGAGTTTGATCTCCACCATACCCTTTAAGAAAATCCCTGTACAGAGGTATTATTGCACAGTTTACAGAGATGCTTGGCAGAAACAGACAGCTCAGCTTCCCCATGTAGACAGACAGCTGTTCCAAACTCTTGACTTTCTGTTGCACATAGAAGAGTATTCAGAAGCCTGTGACCTGCTTTCTCTTGAAATTTCATCACGGCTTTATAAAACGGTTGTAATAAAATTGTAAAAGGAAAAAGCAAACCATGTGGAAACCTGGGCATGGTTTTGGGGGAGGAGGGTGCATACATCTAGGCTGGTAGAAGTGGGTCATTTTGTATGGCACCACTTTTATACCCAAAAGCTTCTGTCTCCTTCCATCTTTGTACCCCACTTTTCAGCTTTTTCTTTCCTTCATTTTTTTCTTACCCTTCTTGCCTTGCATTCTATTTTATCTACAGTTTTAAAATTTAATTTTTAAAGCTTTTTCCCCTCTGTTCTCTTATCCCAGTACGTCCCTGAGCAGCTTGGCAATGCCAACCGAGGGTGCCCAGATGGCTCTGTGAGTAACGTCAACTGGGAGCTGGGCTAGAAGATTGTGAAGCTGCAGAACTTGATTTCTTGGTGTTGGAAATGAACATTGTATCTGTATCCTGGCTGCTGTTGGACTGACTGCCGCAGAATGTCTGCAAACTTGGTTCTCCAATGGTAGCATCAGGAAATAACTGCAAGGGAAGCAACAATGCAGTAGGCAAAAACAAGATTTTCTAGAGCATTTTTCCACCGGAGGTACCATCCTCCCTCTGGTGAACTTAAACCTACTGGTAATGGATGTGGTTTCTTCAGTTACATTTCCCTTGGAAGTAGCCCCCATTTGGTCTGTGACCCGAAGTCAAAGATTGCTGTCATGGAGGCATCTCTTCAGCTTTTGTTCAACAGCACCTTAACATCTCCGGATTTCTCCAGTTCCCACTGTGTATCTGCTTTCTTTGTGAAGTGCTGCTTTCAATCTCATTAGTAGGGGCCTTTTATTGTGGAAAATATAATTGGCAGATAAGATCACATTTCACACTTTTTTGCTACAGAAGATATAGGAGCTGAATAATGAATCACTCACACAGGGTTCATTTTCCAAAGCATGTAAAATCCTACTGGCACATGCCACATAAACACCAGAGAAGTACTTGAGGGTGGAGTAAAATCTCCATTGCTTGTTGGCAGTATTTATATAAAAGAGATTGCCTTGTAAAGACTTTAAAAGTTATAGGGAAATATATATATATATATGAGTAGCACATAGACAGATGTGCCAAATGTTAAAATATGAATTGACATTTTGATTTAAGATTAGGGAAATTTTGAGGGTTTTTTTTTTTTCAAAAAACTAAAAGAAAGAAAACTTTGTTTTACCATTTGAAATATCATTATTACAATTAGTATGATCAAATCTAATTCAGTAGCTATTAATTATGACAGTAATTAGATCTAAAAACCCAGGAGAAAACAATGAAATTCACATTTCCTACACCATTTAAAAGTCTTTTTTAGAAACTTAAGAGAAAATAAAATACTGATTATATCTAATGTTGGATAACTTGTGCTTATTTTTAGGCTTTATTCCTCACTTAGTCTGGAGCCAATATGTAAAATCATGTACAATATTTTAAATTGCAAAAGATATGTTTAACAAATAACTTATTTAAGAAATCAGAAATATTTCAACTTTTCATTTTTGCAGATTTAATAAAACTTTTATGGAATGCTTATATGCAAAATTATAATTACAGACCTGAGCATTGACCTTAAAAACTCCCATATATTCCATTAACTTTGCGCCTGTAGCAGAAGTTTAAAGTATCTAATATGTTTGTAGGACTGAATTTGAAACTAATTAGAAAATTGTTGATGTCCTCATATGAAAATAACTACTTTTTTATGTATAGAGATAGATAGATTCATAGCTTCCAGTGAACAATCAATAAATACTGATTCTTTTTTCCCATTGCTGAAGAACCATACTGGGCTTTTTGACTTTCCAGGAGAAAGTCAATACTTATGTAGAAATGCAGCAAAAATATTCACTTGTTCACAAAACTCGTCTTCTGTCAGAAAACAAATAAATAAATAAATAAAAATAAAAAATAAAAGATTCCAGTGAAAAAGGCCTCCAGAAAGAGAGAGAAAGACAGAGAGAGAGAGAGAGAGAGAGAGAAATCCTTTCTCATCATTCTTATTATTCTCTGAATTTGTTACATCAGCAGAAAAATTCTAAATCTATACGTCTCCACATGGGCTGGGAGAATTTCAAAACAACCTTGATTTTAGTGCCTTTTTTCCAGCTCTAGTTAATTATTTCAGTATTTTTAACCAATTGGGAAGAAGTTTTGTCAGTCTCACTGAAAACTTCAGTGCATGTTGGCCCAATACCAAACACCAGATAAATTCTGGGATTGTTAAACCTTTCCTCACATTACCAGTTTAGATTAGATTATCTGAAAGCAAATCTTTTCACATAATTCCTTCCATTGAGAAGGAGTATTTTCCCAGTAAATTTGCCTTCACTCCAATTAGCAGGTCCATAAAAATCAGATTTCTTTTGGTTTGGTATTCAACCATGCTGCTTCAAAACTTTCAGGCAAGCCCTGAAAAGAATACCAGGTCTGAAATATTTTATCAAACCTTCTGAATTCTATTGAGGTTTGCTCTTACTAATCTGTCACTTCTGAAAACAAACATTTTACTTATCACAGTGAAGAACAGGAGATACTTTATCAATCTGCAACCTCTTTTCTATCTCAGTTCTGATAATGAGGTTACAAAATAAACCTAAACTTCTTGGCCAAAACTTCAAATTGGGGCTCTAAGAAACTCTCTGTTTTACTTTTCGGAAATGTAGAAAAGATGAGTTACTCCCTTCTTCCTATTTTCAGAGAAACCTCACATGTTCATCTCACCTAAAACATATTCTTTATTATTAATTGTTCATTTCCAGCATCATTGGAAACATTGCATAAACTGAAGTTTGTAACTGCAAGTGACATTAAAATAGCAATGGAAAATAGTTAAGAAATGAAAAACGAAATCTACATTTATTGCCAAAACGTTTCCAAAGTAAAATAAAAGATGAAGATGAAGCTGTTTGTAGCTGGTTCTCTCTCTTGCCAGTAGCTTGACCTGGGAGCAATATAACTCCCCACAGTTCACAGATGGGGTCTGTCATGCCTGGACATAGGCCTCTAGAGGCAGGATCTCTGAGCGGAGGATGGATCTCTCAACACCCAGGGTTCCCTCTGTGGCTGGTGGAGGGGAATGGGCCCTTAGAGGATGCCTCACCTCATCTGCCTGACATTCTTGCTGCTGAAGGAGATGGAGATGTCTGTCTACAGCATAGGCTCTGTGAGGACCTGTGGGCTCAAACTGAGAGTTTTTTTGGCTAGTTTTCTGGCACCCAAGGTAGAGGCCATTATATAAGGCCATTACCAAAATGAGGAAACCGTGTGGTGTTTTACCAGCTTGTTGGATCAGAGGGATAGTCACTGCTTTGTTTTGCATTCCCAGTCAGAGCCCAGAAGTACTTGTCACTTAACAATTGAATCATTGGCAGATTCAAAACGAGAGCATGATGCCACATTGAGTAGCTCCTTGTTTTGAAGGCTTCAGCCTCACACATCAAGTTAAACCAGAGAGTTGGTGTGGAAGGAACTGTCTTGCATTTTCTGAGACACACAGGTGTCCCAACAAACCAAGATACTTTTCTGAATGTTATGCAACCTCTATTACATACAAGAGCAACGATCATTGTGTTGAAGTTAACAAATTCATGCCTACACATGAATCATATTGTTTGCAAAATTCTGTGCTTGATAAACAAGTATTGCCCATTTTGGGGTTACCTGAAGAATAATGATCTTCAGATCTGTTAAAATCTAAATCTTGGATTGTCTACCTAAAATGACAGTTATTCTTTTTTGTGTGTGTGTGTGATTAAACATGGCAAGGGAAGAGAAAATCTGAATTTTCTTCTGCTGTTCAAGACTGACAGAAGTTACATTATAAAGGAGAACTATAGGAATTGGTCAAATTAGAAATTTTAGAGACATGTCTGATAACAAGTATTAACCCAAGACAAAGTCTGGATAGTTTTAGACCAACAAACAAACAAACAAAAAAAAAAAGGTTTCTGCAATGACAAACAGTGCATAATCTTTATTTTGAAGCCTTTGTTTCCCAAATAAGTGTCATTATGTTGGACTTTCTGGAACATGTCTTTCCCTGGAGCAGTCCAATTTCTCACATCTATCTAACACATGTTGAAATCTTTCATCTTTTCTGTGTAATACAATCCAGTTGATACACATACTAACAACAAGCCTTATCTTGAAATCAATAGGAAGTTTCTTTCATAATCTGTGGAGTAAGACCACATACATGATGACCTTTCCATTGAGGAGATCTTACACATTATGGCCTAATGCAAAAGCCAAATAAGAAAGTCTTCAAGAATGCGTAACTTTTAGACTTTGCCACAGACAAAATTGTCCATTCCTTTCACAGTTGGAATCAGCTGAACAGAATGTCATCACCACTCCTCAAATATTCTGTAGAGTTTGGAAGTGTTCATCTTTTGGAAAACTTTAAATCGGTGCAATTTGGCAGTTTTTGGAACTCAATATATTTTGCATTCAGTTGAATGCATTGAAACTAGGGCTAAAATTTGCACTGATATGGCTTAATGGTTCTTGCAGAAACAAACATACCAGTTTCAGTCAGTTAGTCAAAGACACATTTTTCACTCTGTTTTTTTTCTCAATTTTTAATGTATGTTTTATGAGTAAAGCAGAAATATTTTTTATTGCTGTTTCTCTTTATTCAGCCCTACGGAAGAAAAATGGCCTGATCTTGTAAATATTTATGTTGTGCCTTACTCTTTCAAAATCAAGAGATATGTACATTTGGGTCTCATGAGTTAATTTGTTGAAGATAAAAGGGCAGTACTTCTCAGGATAATTTTTTAAATATTTCCTTATATTTGGAAAGCTGTAGGAATACTTTCATTCCCAAACCATTCATGAGTGTATTCCAAATGAAAATACAGCAATCACTATCTGTGAATTTGGCCAGAGATTTGGAATTTAATAGTTAAACAGAGAAAGGGATTTCCTAGACTTCAGAATAAATAATTTCACTGACACAGTAATTTAAATACTTTTGCTAGTGATGAAATTCATACAGTTCATCTGGCTATGTGTAAACCCAGAAAAAGTTGTTACAAATGGATATGAGTTTAGAATCACATGTGGCCCCAGAGATGCCATCAACCTTAACACATTTTGTATTTAGTCATTTCCCTCACTCAAATAAAACTTCCTAACAAATTGAACATTGAATCCTGGTCTGGATCCCGTGAAAGGCTGCATGACTTTCCTACATGTGCTGGTTTATGCAACATGTTGTAGGTAACTGCCTGCCAAAAATCCCTGGAGTCCCACAGGACTGCGCTAGGTTTTCCTTCTTTCCATGGTCTCTACCTTCTTCCTGGCAGCATGAGTAATAACCCTGAGGTTGACTTTAATGTTTCTACCAATCCTACTTCATGTTAGCAGGCCAGTTCTGCTCCAGATTACACCAGTTTTACAAACATCCATTGGCTACTGATGATGGCTATGACTGAAGAGGCACAGCCTATCAAGAATGTATGGTTATTCCATGCAGTCCGTACCTTCTTCAAAGCAGAGTTTAGCTACTTGTGCTTTAAAGCACAGGCTGATATAGTCACATGCTGCTGGTTAACCATTGGGATAACTTCAGCTCTTTGCAACCTCTAAAATATACTTCCAACAGCAAACTGGAAATATCAATGCTTTCTTATTCTAGGTCACTTAAAGAGTATATATAAAGACACTGAACATGTAAATCTAGTAACTGAGTAAAACTCAATATAATATATTTAAGAGAGGTTTCTTAAACTGTCACCAATACTTACTCAGCAGGATGTGGAAACTTCTCTTCATGCTTTGGGTTCCCCTGTCTTCTCTATATGAAGTTTCAGAGTTAGCTTAAATGTTTTATAATTATCTATGTAGCAAAAAAGTGCCTGTTCCGGTCCCCTAATGTAAGTGAAGGGGAGGAAAAGTCCTCAGAAAGTAAATCTGTCCTTTTTTAAAATTATTTTTGGCTTTTAAAAGGTCCCCCAGTCTCTACAAAGGAGGTGTCCTCAACAAAGGATGTGGAGCAAACGCCCTCCCTAACAACGTTAAGTCAAGAACCTCTGGGAATTACAAATAGTCCATAACTTGGCCAGGGTAGCGGTGAGGAAAGGAAAATAGGGCAACGGAAATTGTGTGAACAACAGTGTTTCTGTTTGGTGACCCAACCGAAAAATTAAACCAAAAAAAAAAATCATTTTGGGTCAGCCCAAAGTACTTGTCAAACTCAAAATGAAAGAACTCATTTTGCTTTCATATCTCTTTTCATCATTTGAGAGAAAATGTAGGTAAAATTCTAAACCAAAACAGTATTTTGAAGTATAAAACCGAAATATTTTAATTGGAAAATGTCAAAATTCAATGCTTCAACATGATTTCCCTTTTCTGAACTATTGACCGAAATGAAACCCAGCTTGTTTAACTCAAATTACTTCTTTATTTCCTTTTTGTTCAGTAATTGTTTGTCCCAGACATTTCCTTGGTTGTAAGGGAAATCTCCAACTTCTACTTCCTTTGTCTGTTCAAAACTGACCATCACACAGCATCCTTCACACACCCACAAGCCACACGTACCCTGCAAGAAAATCTATGTAGGAAATTCTGCAAAATGTGCCGTATGGCTTTTTCAGGGCTCCAGCTCATTAGGTTACCATGGCAGAGTCTTCCATCTGGTGGTTTTCCAGGTTGAGGAAGTTGATACATAAATTACTATCATTTACACGGGTGAAAAAAAAAAAAAAATGGTTTATTTGGGTTTACCCCAGGGTGGAAAGCTTGAGAGATTGATTTGACGTGTCTGGGTAGGACAGCTCAAAAAAAAACAATGTGGAAGAGGCCTAGAGGAAGTAGAAGAAATAAATAAGTTAATTATCCATTTGCGAAGCAATGCTATCAATGAGGAACAGTACAAATGGTTCTTGGTCTAGTCTCTATAACCAAGGAAGAAAACGGGTGCTTCTAGAGAAAATCCCTCTCATTCTGTTCAGAATCACAGTCTTTATAAACCTCTAATGCAGATCAGATGAATCACACCTGAATAATTTCTATTGCCCTTCATTACATGTAAAGGGAGCCAAGTGAAACTTTGGGATAGGCTTCTGTGGTGGTTTGACCGTGTTAGGCAACTGAACACCACAACCGCTCTCTCACTCCCCCTCCTCAGATGAGGGGGGAAGAAGTAAAGGAGAAAAAAACAACTCACGGGTTGAGATAAGGATAATTTTAATAAAGACAAAAATATATTATCAAGGAAATATTATTATTAATTAAACAATTCAACTAAAGGGGAAGAGGGGAAGAGGAAGGGGGAAAGGGAATAACAAAACAAAACAAGTAAAGGCTATGTGGAAGTGCAGAGGGAAAATAAAATTACTCTCTACTTCCCACAAATAAGCGACGCTTGACCACGTCCTTGAAGCAGGGCCTCAACGCACATAGCCGTTGTTCGGGAGGAGGACAGATGTTTTCGCAATGAGAGCCCACCCCTCCCCTCTTCTTCCTTTTTCCACCTTTTATTGCTGAGTGTGACATCGTATGGTATGGAATATCCCTTTGGTTGGTTTGGGTCAGCTGCCCTGGTGATGTTTCTCACTTTTTTGCCCATCCCCTAGGAGGGCTAGAGAAAGTCCTGATGCTGTGCCAGCACTGCTCAGCAGCAGACACAACCCCAGTGTGACACCACTGCTGTTCTAGCTACAAGTGCAGAGCATCGCACTCTATGAGCTGCTGCAGGGAAAGTTAACATCCCAGCCAGACCCAGTACAGCTTGTCTATGAAACGTCAGTGAGACGAATTCTTCAGCTGGTGTTTAACTGCCCTTTTTTAACTTTTTTAACTTTTGCTGTGAGCTGTTGCAAGTTTGAATGATAAGGGAAAGGACGTCAGACAAAGAGAAAAGATGTCAGACAACAGCTCTTGATAATGTCATTGCTTATCCCACAAATAAGAAAATAAATATCCTCTTCAATATAGGAAAAGGTTAAATCCCTAACAATGTTAGCAAAGCCAGGCTGGCTGTCACCATTGGGTCACTTCTGCCTTGACTGTGAACAGGGATATAATTCATATGTTGAGAGACACAAAGCAAAGTGTGGAGCAAAGCAAACCACGTTGATTGCATCTAGTTTGACAGGCAATGGACATCTATCACCCAGGTGCATCATATATCAGTTCAGTATGTGAGTTCCCACAAGAAAGTGTTATATCAGTTAACATAAACCTTTTTCAAATTGGGTGTGGGTGGTTGCTTTTGTCCTGAGACCACTCTGGTTTAGGACTGGCAGGGGCATAGCTTAATCTTGTTTTAATGACAGTTCATTACAACAGCTGATGTAAGATGCATTGAAACTAACTACATTTGGACTAGCTTTCACAGAGTTGCAGGGGTTGGAAGGGACGGCATGAGATCATTGGGTAAAACCTCCCTTTGATTCCTCTTTGAATGTAATTATGACACCATCAAGATAGAAATCATTTCCCCAAAATATTTTTACAATTTACAATGTCTGTTCATAGGGATTCTTCTAGGTATCTCTTTAGCAATCATTTTTTAATTTGAATTTCCCTGAGATGTTATGTTTGCAAAACTTCACCTGCACTGCCACCTCAGCTGGGTCCTTTATTTTGAGGATCATCATCATGACTTTTTTTAAAGATGTGGACAGAATACTGCTGACCTGATGAAGAAATGGTAAAACCTTGTTCATGAAGTCTTTACCAGTTGTTGACTATCCAACATTATATATTTACTCTGATTTTCTGACTATTTGGATACTTTTGACCTCTTCAACCTTTATCCATCCACTAATAACTCTGGCTGTACCAGGGCAACTCCTTTGTCTTTGCACATGGGACATTGCTGAATTGCAGAAGAATCATAGAACCATAGAATCATTAAGGTTGGAAAAGACCTCCAAGATCATCTGGTCCAACCAGATCATCTGAAAAACCTGATAATGATGGTTTAAAGTGTTCTTCAGTGACTTCACATTTATATGTCTAGGAGCTTGTATCAAGAGGAAGCACCAAGCAATTCCCTTCTGAAGTGCTCTCAAATCCGTGATGCTGCAGAGCACTGTTTGGGCTCAGCATGCCTATGGGTGGGTCAGTGAGAACTCAGTGCTTTGAATTTTCACTTAACTGCTACTGCTTGACTGTCTCCATCTCATCTGACCCAAGGAGGGGGGAACAGTTTGAGATTTTTTGCCAACAGCTGTTCAAGACAGGATCTATCCTAAGGAGGTACTGAGGCAGAACCAATGAACCTTACCAGTGACTCTAAGGAGTGCTGCTATTTTTCCCACCCCCACCCACAAGAAAGGCTGATCCATGTGCTCCCCACTAAGCTCCAGCCTGTGACAAGTGGAATTCTCAGCATTAGGGTGAAGAAGCATTTCCCCAAGCTTTCCTAAGCTTGCATCCTTTCTAGATACAGGGATACAGCCACTGGCCCAGCAGCCCTGCATGCATGGTATATGTCAACCCCCTTGCATTTCAGTAAAAGAGAAAGGCTCTATAAAACAGCAATATTAGATGACCCAAAATATTTATTATAATAAATTACTGAATAGGCATTTATAAAACAATACATCTGCATATAAATATTACACAGCGGTTTTAATTTCATAGTTCATGTAAAAGCCTCTAGTACAGCTTCATAAATACATTTTCTTGGCTATGTTTAAATTTATATAAATAAAAGTATGTATAATTATTACCTTAAAATAAGTTACTATTAAATATAAGAGAAAAAAACTATTTTCTGAATGTCCAAAATACCAACATTTCAGGTAAGGGTCAGAAGAGGGCAACATACACAAGAGAGATTTCCCATAAAAGACTCAAAACTTCCTGGCCACAGAGCACTGCCTACCTTGACCAAAGCTGACACAGATGTCAAATCTCAGCCTATTAAATACAGAAACAATTGCCTTATTCCGATGCAGATGAGCAGAGTAGGAGTGTGCCTTTGAAAATAACTACTGTGCTCTGTTGAAATGTAGCAACACACACTGTTCTGGAGTTTTCGTTTGGAAAGAAGGCAGCAGTATGCACCCTGTCTCTGCCCTATTGGCTATTTTCAGTACAGGTTAAAAAACATATACTGCATCTACAGATGTAATTTTTTTCCACAGTAGTTAATTGATTTGAATAATAGTATGAGTTTTTTTTTGGAGACATCTCTTCAAGACCGATCTGATTTTTTTTCAGTTTTTCTTCTTGTTCCCTCCCTTCTTTGGGGCATCAGTACAAGCATTTTCTAGGTAGTCAAACAGTAAATCCAGTTCTCCGATGGCTTTATTCTTTCCATTCTCTCCCAACTAGAAAAGAGCAGAATACAAGTTTTAGCATCTCACCATTTCTCAAATTTAAATTAAGCTTGTCATAGTAACTGACTTGAGAACTTACTGTCCTTATTCTCACAAGCAGTTCTATTAAAGTCATTATACCACAAGATATAAATTAGCTCTTTCAAATCCAGTCTAGGATGCACAATGATCTGCAGCCTGACTTCTGAGGGACAATTTTAAATTACTATAACACATGCAGAGAGTTAATAATCAGTGAAGGAGGGCTGGAAGTGGAAACATCACTAACCCCTTCTTTAATGCCCCTGCAAACTTCACATCTTAAATAAACTCCAGAGCTTGTTTCATAACTAGGTCAGCCTTAATTCGGCTAAATAATTAGGTTTTTGAACTGCTCTATTTAAATGTTGGGAAAAAATGTACCTGTTTCATTTTGCTCTTCATTTCTTCCAGGTTCTTTTCAATGTGCTCTCTGTTTCCTGAGAATTTCTGTTAAAAAAAATAAAAACAAAAATAAAAATCCAGAGGTAACATTGGCATCTGTATGTGACAATATGCTGTTACTTTTTTTTTTTTTTTTTTTTTTTTCCACACCTTTCTATCAACCTCCAGTTTGATATCTTAGATCTGAGGTTTCCTTTCATATCACTGCCTTTTGCCACTGTTTGCAGCTTTCTGAGAGTCAGGAGCAGTGATGAGATTTCACGTTTCAGCAAAGGGAAAGACATCCCACACAACTTACACATCTGCTCAGCTCCGAGGTCAGGGATGCCAGGAACTGTGCCACCTCCTCAGCGTATGGGTACTTCTCCCTGGCCTCGGTGAGGAGGACGTCTTTCACTATAATCTCCACAATTCTCTTCATCATGTAGCAGCGGTTGTTTTCCTATGCACGCAAGTAGAAGGTCATGTTAAATCATGGTGAGAGGTCAACGAGTGCTGCAGAAGGATGCCAAATTGTCCTCTTGGTGTAAGGCTTACCTTGATGTTGATGTAGAGCTGCTGCCCAATGAGCCTGTTGTCAGTGTCCTGGTCTGAGGCCCTGGCCTGAGAGGAAAAAGGAAATGTCAGGTGGGGGTGGAAGCCTTACCTATAAATTAACAGTAAACCCCAAGGTTTTTATCAATAACAATCCAGGTGACACAAGGAAATTGGCATCATAGATAGCTTGTTCAGGGTAGATAAGCTTGGACTTTGTGGCTGTTTCTCCCCTTAACTATGTAAGAATCAAGCTCATTGGAAAATAAATGAGCAGAAATCTGAATTCCTGTCCCTCTCTTAAACATTAGATGTCATAGTGGTTACAATGACTACAGGAGATACTGTGGGTGGCCATCCTCAGCGTGGCCCACAGTGCTGCAGGGAGGTGCTGCAGCTCTCAGTAGTGTACAACAGGGGGACCCATGCATGCCAAGGGCAGGCCAAAAACCCGTCCAAGCAGAGAACCCCAGGAGCTGCCTGGCCACAGCTGGAGTCCCAGACAAACCCAGCTCTGAAAGAGCTGGGGAACAAGAGAAATGTAAGCTCGTGCCTCACAATTGTCAAAGCAGCCACTGCAGAGGAGCTGAGCTGCACCAGGGCTGCAGGAGAGGCAGCATCTTCCCCTGACCACACCACCAGCAGGCAACAGACCTACTCCACATGTCAAGAACTGCCTCACTGCAAATACGTGTTGTTCTATGGAAAGGCATGAGAAAGAGAAAGAAATGCTGAAGGCTAGAAGCCGGGGAAGCGTCAGAGGAGGAGGTCCCTATATCCTGCCATGAAGGGCAGATGGGTTACTGTACCATTTTAGCCAAGGTGTAGGTGCGATTCCTGATGTAGTGCTGCTGAAAGTTGGTCTTCCGGAGCTTGCAGACTTGGTGGCTGTTAGAAGCCACCCCTGCCCCTTTTGGAGGCAGAGGGCTGGTGAGAAGAAGAGGGAGACAGCAACAGCAGCAAAAGAAGACCCATACTGAGAAGCTCTTGGTCAGGGTATGCAGGGAGGCCATGGTTCACGATCCAAAGTCGTCCGTCCCAGAAGGAAGTTACAGAGTTCAGCACTGATGAGAGAGAATAACGTTAGCATCAGGGAGAATAGGCAATGGCAGAACAGGAGAGGCACAAAGGCTGCTAGCCTTACCTTTGCTGTGAGTCTAGATGTGCTCTGAAGGAGGTGAGGTGCACCTTATATAGGGCCATCAACATCTATCTCAGCTTTTTTTTGGGGTATTGGTGGTGAATTAAAAATGACATCAGCAAGTCTCTTACTTTCCAGTATCCTCTTCTGAGAACTACTTAACCACTATAAAACCCACAAATACAACTTCAAGGCCATTGTAGTCCTTAGGTTCTTATAAGGTAAACCAACTTCTAATGCAGGGGCAAAACAGGGGGTTTTACTGGGGCAGGAATCCTGAATCCTTTTCACATAAAAACATTTGAGAAATGTGTGATTGCATGCCTTCTGTCCTGATTGCACCACACTAAATATATTGGCAATTTGATTTCAGATAATATCATCTATATTTATTTCTGTTCATCTTCTGTTGTAAAGGACCCATGCCTCATTGGAGCTGATGGGGGTACAAAAATGGTCAGTCTGCTCCAGACTGAAAGGACTGACCACCTGCGGTTCTCATCCTGCAAATACCCTTCCCATGCTGTGCCCCACTGGAGTCACCAGCTGTCTGCCCATCACTGCACAATTCCCTCTGAGAGATGAGAAACTGTGGGACCAACACTGTATTTCTCATATCCCTTATCTCCCAAATTCCCATTTTCAAAAAAAATAATAAATAAATAAATAAAAGATCCGTATTCCAGGCTGTAACCAGGGGTGATGACCAGAGCCATGGTCATGCACTTACTTGTCCAGGTGATTTCCATGTTCCTCATCCCGTTCTGCTGATGTGCAGTGCTGCACCTTGAGCCTGAAATATTATGCAGGGTGCTAGACGGAAACTGTACTCTCCTTAAAAAGTAACTTGCAACCCAGCTGAGATCACAATGAGGATGCAGAACTGGTACAAATGCAAGCTCCTGGTTGTCTGACACCCACAGAGCATGCAGGTGACAAATGCAAGAAATTGGACCCAGAGAGCCAAAGCTCCAGCTCTGCATCTGAGAGCAGACGGGCTACCCTGGGGCTGACCTTCAGCCCTCATGGTTGAGGCTCTCAGGACAAGCATAGCTCATCTGAAGCTTGCCTTATTATGTGCAGAAGGGTAGAGCAGGAGGACCACTTGCTGGAGCAACTTAGAGTTACAAGATGGGGGAAAAAAATCCCCAGGGAAGGGCAAAATGAGGTGGGGAGAATTTGGCCCTTACCCATAGTCACTATTACCCTCTGAGCTGAAATGCCCATCTCTTTTATTATACCTCCTAAAAAGAAGCAGTTAAAGGCCAGCTGGCACCAGGTTTACACTCTAGCTTCCTCTAATGCATCCACATCCTTCATCTCTCCATGCCTCAGTCACCCTCCGTTACCTCTCAGCTCAGCCCTGCATAACCCCCTGCCCTTGAAGCTGCACCCACTGACCCTGGAGCTGGTCCCAGCAGAGCCATCATCACCATGTCCGTTTCCATGCCTCGCAAGGTTATCCCACCCATTCCTATGCCTGGCCTTCAACAGCATCCTGACCACAGTGGGCAGCAGAAAGAGAGAGCAAGCCTAGACCCAGGATGCTGATGACCCAGTTCATGCCCCAGATGTACCAAAAGGCTATTCAAGAACATGTTTATAAGCTCTTTTCTGCAAATTTTTCATTTGCCAGGCTAACAGGTCCAGCTGGGGAGCAGGTCAATGAGAAGACAGGAGGATGAGTTATACTTAGCCAAAAGACAGGCATTTATGAACAAACTAGAAGAAATCTGGACAGAGAGGCTGTTTCAAAGGATTGACCTCTGAAGTGCACTTCCATGAACTCTTCTCTGGGTGTTACTGTCTGACAACCACAGTCTGCTTTTAAGTTTGGTTTCTCTTATTTTTCCACCAGCTCATCCAGCAGACCAGAGGTCCCAAGACCAAAATAAAGCTGTGAGCAAGCATTTAGACCTTTCCTGAGGGGAGGAGCCCTCCTCCTGGTCCACAGTCCCTGTCCTCCTGACCTTCTGGATCCCACCTCACCATCCCTTTGGTCACTCACTCTCATCAGACAAGAATCCAGTTTTGCCTGACCTCTCCTTGGGGCTCAGATCTCATGGAAACAGTTTGTGACCTGTGCAAGCAAGTGCTGTGGCATTCGTGTCTGTTCAAACTGCTGTGAGGAGCCCCCATGCTCTCAAGCTTCCTGCCCTGCTGGATAACTAAATCACACCGGGCAGAGGGATGAGGAATTAGATGCTGAATCTTTCTGATGAGGAATTAGATGCTGAATCTTTCTTCTGCTTCCTTTTATGCAATGCTTATAGGTTCTCTTCTATCTGGCTTCTCAAGTATTGCAAATCATAGACTAGGACATACCTATTTTCATAAATTAAGTTAGGCTATGTAAGTCTTTCTTTCTCTCTTTCTCTCTTTTATACTTTTAGTCAGCTCTCTCAGTCATACATCGTTGGCTGTGCCAAGATGTCTTTGGAGCTTTCAAAAGAGCCTTGTTTCATTTATTTAATTTATCTCCCTGCCTCTGATGTTCACCTTTATTTTCCAGACATTTAAAAGACCATTGCAAGTTCATTAATTCATACTTCACAAATTACCTTTTTATGACACTGGGAAAGTCTTTGCATTAATTAACCTTTTGTTTTTGTGAGTTATAACAAAACTCTTGTCTGTTTCCTAATCACCTTTCTTCAGGTGACCAATGGTTCTTAATGTACCTCTGAGCTACGGTGTAGCCACGGGCATGGTTGTGGTTATTCCCTGTAGCTTGTCAAGAGAAAATCTTTGGAAATGGGGCTATGCCCTCCTTTCCCATGGTCTGCTATTTCTGTTCTGAGATTGCTCTGAACAAGGATGTGACTGGTCACTGCTATCACTGGCTAGCTCGCTGCACCCTACACAGGAGATACATGTCCAGCTTTCTTCCTATGTTAACATTGCCAAGTATTCTAGCAAGTAATATGGTAATGAGTATTTCTGTAAAGCCTGAACTACTGATGTCTCATGATACACTATAGTCATAAGCTTTTACTTTTAAAATGATCTCTCTGAAAATAAATAAATAAATGTCCCAAACTCTTTGAGCTTGGGGAAAAGGGGGAGGAGGAAATCAAACAAACAAAACTCAAAAATCAATTTTCATTTTTAATTGTGTGAGGTTTTGCAGGTTTAATGCTATTTTTATTTTTGAGGATACTAGTACTGTTTTAAAACACATTACGAGAAAACATAACTTCTCTGGTTCTGTTTTAATTAAAACCTACAAAGACCTCTGAACTTTCATAAAGTAGCCCCTGCATTGCTTTTTAAGTATAATTAGTTCAAAATTTAATTTTGAATTTTTTCACAGATCACATCTTCTCTACCGTGATGCCCCAAGAGTTAAACATCTATCCTCTCGCTGCCTTTATCAATAAACTTCTGAAGTGTAATTACATGGAGTTTCCCTACTTCATTAAGAAACCATAGCGGTTGAACATTCTCGACAATGACTTCTTGACCCATATTGATCACAGAGGATTTTTTGAGGAGGTCTGGAACTCTGCATCACATCTGCCTCAAAAGCCACAAACACTTCCTTCTTTGAATGAGGCCACAGGTGAATAACCAATACTGTACTTCAGCGTTCATCCGCTGTGTATTACTAGCACACTGGCATGCAGGAATTTTCTTCAGCTTTAATACATTTTCTGTTAGCTGGGATTATGCTGCTTTGTTAGAAACATCCTCAGGATCAAGCACTGGACTCGAAACATTGTCAGGAGTAGGCAAGTGGAAGAAAGAGTCTGTGTATTGTCCTCTGGGGTCTTTCACCTGACAAATGGAATTCTCTTAAATATCTGTACAAATGGACCACAGATGACATAGCATTTAAAACTGAACATCTGGAGACATCGTCAGCTTTCTCATCCCCTTGACTTTGCTCCATTATTATTATTTTTAATTAATTTTGAATAATGATTTTATTTTATTAAATGTTTAAAAATGTCTATTAGTTCATGTGTGACTGTGTAATCCATTGCATTTTATCTCAGTTCTACGCTGAGTTTTCTTCCTTGACTTTCAAGCTTGAAAAGATTAAAGAAGACATTAAAAAGGTTCCAGACAGATCACAGAGTCCCAGGATGGCTGAGGCTGGCAGAGCCCTCTGAGGCCCATCTTGCCCAACCCCTGCCCAAGCAGGGCCACCCAAGGCTGCCCAGGGCCATGTCCAGGTGGGTTTTGAAGATCCCCAAGGAGGAGACCCCACAGCCTCTGTGGGCAGCCTGTGCCATGCTCAGGCACCTGCACAGCACAGAAGTGCTCCTGGTGCTCACAGGGAACCTCCTCTGCTCCACTTTGTACCCTCTTGTCCCAGCACTGGGCAGCACTGGAAAGAGCCTGGCTCCATCTTCTTTGCACCTTCCCTTTGTGTGTTCACAGATATTGACAAGATCCCCCCGAGCCTCCTCTTCTCCAGGCCGAACAGGCCCAGCTCTCAGCCTCCCCTCGTAGGGGAGGAGCTCCAGGCCCTCACCATCTTGGTGGCCCTGCGTTGGACTCTCACCAGTATGCCCATGTCTCTGTTGTACTGGGGGAGCCCAGAACTGGACCCTGCAGTGCAGGTGTGGCCTCACCAGCACCAAGTAGAGGGGAAGGATCACCTCTTTTGAAGCGATCAAGCTCCACAGGAGTCTTATTTCAGTCAGGTCTCTGCCCAGCAATGAAAACATCAGTAACGGAAATTGATTCTTCTTTACGAAACTTGAAAATAAGATTTTCATTCAGTTGTTCAGTATGGAGACCTCCTAATACACTTCTGGGCATGATCATTAGCAATGGCAGAAGGGATTTGTTTTCTGTGGAAGAAACAATATTAACACAAAGTCTAGGAGAGTACATGTAGCATTTGATCTTTACATTTTTTCCTCCTTCATGATAGATTTAATGATGAGTAAAACACTGAGAATTGGTTGGAAGGAGGATTATTTTATTAAAATTGCTTAGCCTGAAACCGTTAAATGAATTCAGAAAAGACCTCAGCACAAACAAGTGCCAGACCTCGGTGCCGACACTGCTGACTCAGGCTTTTAGCAGAGGATGTGCGATTCACCTACCTCCCCTGACAGTAACACTTTTGTTACAGGGTAAGTACCATATTTCCTCTGACAGTAACACTTTTGCTTATATATCTGCTATCCCATCAAACCTACTTTTTTTTCTGACCTTTGTTTGGTTCTGTTACATAATCTCTGGGTCTATGAAGTAAAAGATGCTACATTATAAACATCATAAAATCAGTATTTCATATCATTAAAAAGTCTACGTGGGTGGGATCTAATAGTTTGTTGTGGCCCCAAACTTGAGTTGTGTTCTTGGTGTAAATTGCTTTATTCTCACCTCAGAAACACTGATGTAGTGGAGTTCCAAGAGAGTACCCAGAGACAAAGTGGGACAACACCATGCAGCTGCTACTGATATTATTACTACTGCTACCCCAGGACCACTGATGCGGTAACTTCTATTGCAGTGTCAGGAGGAATCAGTGATTAATACAAAACCAAAAATTAACAGTCAGTGGGAAGTGCACCAGATGTTAGTACGGTGGCCCTGCCTCTGTGCAACTGCTGCTGACATGGGTGAAACATAAAGAAAAGTTTAAATCAGACTTGCCGATCGGAGCCATCACCTAGCTCCCGCGGACGGGAGAAAAGAGAATTTAGACCCTATCAGAGCACACAGCTTCGTGCCACCAGAAGTACCTCTATTTGCCTCTCCACCATACAGCTAGTTCTCCTAATTTGGAGTGTAAAATCAAGCATCTATTATGCGACTCTGTCACTTTATTTAGTGACCTACATATATCCAACTGTGTCTTGCAAATAGTCAGAACAGGTAAAGTGAAACTACTGTGCTTCCTGTTAATGTGGTGTGCTTGCACAGCAGTGACTCAGTGGCATGGCAAAGTGGAATTACTGACATAGTGCATCTTGAAGAAAACCGCTCTAACTGGGAACACTATTTCGTGAGCTGCTTTATAACCCAAAATTCAGCGGTATATGGTTACTCAGGTTAAGAAATAGCCTCAGCACTATGCACCTTAATTTACCAGGTGCAATCAGTTTTACCATGTAACAAAGCCACAGCATCATCAGTAATTAAAATTGTTCCGAAGGGGAGCAACGTTATTTAAGGTGGAGTGCTTGTACCCAGACACTGCCCACCGAGGGCCTGAGTTCAGCAGCATCTCCTGAAGGTGAGCCCCTGGCTGCTCGGTCATTCTGTGTGAGGGGGCTGCTGGAGAAGGAGGTGACAGTCCCCGTGGTTCTGGCAGTAGTCTTCTAGTTATCGCCGGTCTCTAGGAAGTCATCATTTCCCCGCTCCAGCCCTTCTCCAACCTCCAATAGTTACACTATTGCCCATCTCCCAAGGGAGCATCTTAGTCAGCAAGTTTCCTGTTGGAGTGGGGCTATTTTCAAGAGCATGAGATTTATGGGGCCAAAGGGAGGCCAAAAAAATAACTACAGCCTAGCAATTAGGATGGTGTTTTCCTGGGTTATCTGTTTTTAGCCACATGTCGTGTGAGCTAAAATACGTAAGCAGGCTGGAGCCAGCTTCCCCCTGGAAGCACGAAGAGCACACTCCTCACGAGAGCACTCCTCTGGGGACACCTCAGCCCAGGAGGACACCGAGCCTCTGCATGTTCCCACCGGGCCTCACCAGAGCCCTCGGGTGAGAGCTGGGCATGCAATGCCCACAACAGGGAGCATCATTGATGCCTCTGTGTGTGTCCCAAGTTCACTGGCCAGAAAGGGACCTGGGAAGGGTTAATCCCAGAAGTACACACTTTCTGGATCCTGTCAGCCACTACTGTTCAACTTGAAGTCTTTGGGGACACCTCAGGACATGACAGTGTTAAACAAAGTCACCTTGAGCAAAAAAATGTGTTTATAAACACACACACACACACACACACAACATGTCTACGTATCAGACTTAAACACAGTTAAAAGTAAAAGCCTTGAGATCTGCTCAAAAACCTGCACAGGTTACAACCTCAGTTACTTCAGGAAAGACAAGCTTGCGTGAACATGTATTAGTCACATTTACAAACTCACATGTGCTCTACCAGAAAACTTGATCAAAACCTCAGAAGGCAACGGGGAGTAAGATGCTTAGATCATCCTTTTTCCCTCCATCCAAAGAATTGCCTGCACTCCAGATTTTCTGCTGTGACTGTATGACCAAGAGGAAGCTCATACCAGCAAAGGAGTACTTTCGTTCTCATGCTTTTATTCCAGCCCCATGAATGAAATAATCTGATCCTACAAAAGGTAAATAACCTTCCAACACTATCAGGTGTTGTTCAACTTCCCAAAGGGCTGCCAGCCTCCAGGTGAATCTTGTGCTGTTCTCGGTCCTCCACCCCAATAGGATGCTGAGCACCATCCCTTGGTGCTTCTCGGGGCTCTTGCTGTATCACATAGGGCATGCTGGGTTCGTGCCTTCAGGACAGGGCTCAGTCACCCCACACACTTCTCCAGAACACAGCCTGCCAACATGGCTCAGCCTGTGAAACAGAAACCTCCCAGGTCAGCTCACATTTACACAGACGAGCTGTGGTAAGTATCTGAGTATTCAGGCAACTCCTTTACATCGTTCACATGGCACTCCAGATGTCCCTTCATCATGCTAGCAAGCTCAGAACAAAAAGAAAAACAGAACTTGGATATGTATGAAATTGGTGTTTTGAGGTTAGCTACCACCCACCGTCCTCTCTACAGCTTCTGCTGCAATCATTGTCTACCAGCATCACTTTGCTACGAGCTTTCAAAGCCAGATAAATCTGCACTGAAGAGCTGGCAGCACCCCAGGGAGTTAACTGGAGCTCCAAACCCCTCTCTTCAGTAGACACAGGTCTGTGAAGGTTGGGGTAACTGCTGGAATTGGGAATTTAATTTAGATGTCTTCAAATGAAAGCTACTGTTTCAATCAGTTGCTTGCTTTATTGTTTTTATTAAACCAATTTAAATACTATTATCTAGAAGTTTTCATTATCACTCATTTGTGTGTGCCTGGGTAATGGAACTATTTTGTTACAGGCTCTGCTGAAAATTGGTCAACTAGTGCATAGCAGAACTTCCACTTGCATCAGATGGTGACCAGGCTCTTTGCAGACAAAATTTACCACATGGTAACAACTGCTCTGACACCACAGCACCAGCTGCCAGCCCACCCTTGCAGGAACAGGCAGCTCTAATACAGCAGCATGGCGTTATGCAAATAAAAGCACACTAAGTTTTTCAAAGAAACTGTGCTTCCTGCCCATCTTCAAATAATATAAAATTGTTGGTCAAGTATTATGGATAGCACTGGAAGAAAAATGAATTTCGCAATGCTACCTGTCAGCAATGATACCAAGAGTCAGATAAAGGAAACATCTAGTAACATGAAGAATCGGAATGAAGGGATAGATCTGGTGACTGCTAACTTCCCTTCACCCTTCTGCAACACGTGCTGGTTTTCGACCTGTGGCCCTTGGGTCCAGGGCAAATTCAGACTACCTGTAACATCAGTGAAAGCACATCTGTTTTCAGGAGGCTGTTAATCACTACACAGGGCTATGAGCAACACATGGGTCTGTTAATCAAAAAAGGCTGAGAATCCCTATGCAACAACACACCCACACTGACTTAAATCCAGACTGCACATCCCATAAATATGCCTTCTTGTCTACATCTTCACTAACAGTAACCTAGCACCGGCTAAAGAAACTGACTGCTCCCATTTGGAAGGTTAATGACGTTCATATACTTCACATAATATTTCAGAAATCCTATCAGGCATTAAAATTTTAAAGTAACAACTAAATATTACTGCAAAATTACCGCATTTTAGCAGGACTTTTATTGGATGGAATTATTCACAACCTAAAATTTTCTCAAAAACCTTTTCTCCATAGCTGGAAAGCCCTACCTGATCCTTCCCAAACTGTTCAGTCCAGGGTTTCAGGGATAAGCTCAGCATTTTAAGTAGAGAAGGCTGACACACCATGAAAGGCACTGGAAATTGAGACACTGAAAAGAAACGAAAGCCCAGTGCCATAAAATGATGCAAATGCCTAAATACTACTTTGCTGCTACTGTAAGCATTAGGTAAATCCTCAAAACTCTCCTCCTTCTCAGGGGCATCCAAACTTTCCTGGAGAAATTGTCTAATCCCTTATAAAGTTGTTTCATCCCTCCCACTGAAGTCAAGCCACTGTGAGCAATTCAGCCAGGAGGAGGATTCTAGAAGCGAGCACAGCTTCGGGAATAGTGAACACGGCTTTGTTCCAGTCCCTAGGCCAGCAACTGTTTTTATGCTAAGTAGAGAAGGTTCAGTAGAAGTGTGAGGTATGGGAAGGACTTTTCCCCAGTGGCAGTGGTCTGTGAGGAGAAACTGACTGACTGACAGGTGGTTGAGAGCTGTGAACCCACAGCAGTGAGATTCACCCAGTACTGGAGCAGATGACATGCAATTCAACAACTTTTGACTGGGTCTATTGTTAAAGTGCTGGTTTTGTAAATCCTGTCCTTGACAAGCTCCCAAAGCTGCATCTCCTACTGGCAACTGACTTCCTTCTTGTTTAACTTTTTTTGTCTCTCCACTTCAAGGATTTTAAGATTTCCTTGACTGAAAACAATACACAGTCACTGTACAGCACGCATTTGTAATTATTAATTAAGTGTGCACTTCTGAACTTTTTCCTTGTTCAGATTACTGGAAAACACAACAGGAAATATGTTTGAAGGCTGGACTGAGTCAGAAAAAAAACAACTTTCTTGAAGAACTAGATAAATAATAGCAGAAAGCAGGCATAAAGCATTTTGTGTTTGCCTCAAAGACTACAGAAGAGCACCCTTCAGAAGCTTTGCACTAATGGTATTCAAAAAGGGTATTTTATCTACATTTCCCCTAAATATTTCTCTCCAAAAGTAACTCCAGTTAGAGCATTTCAGACAAAAACTAAACCGTTCACGTTTATATCACAAGTATGGCATGCCATGGACTTCAATTTTCATCTCTCAATTGGTCTATACCCTTATGCAACAAAAACATCTCCCTCCTCTGCCACTGCTATTGTCTCCCTGCCAGAAATCACCAGACTCACAGTGCAATACCGTCAGCAGAACTGAAAACTGAAAAATGCTATGAAAACATTTTTTACTTCCAGGCCTCAAAATCAGGCCAGCATAAAAACTCTGACCAAGCTGCCAGATAACCAGAAATCCCAGGCAACCCTAGAAAAATAAAAAATAAAACAAGGTGTTTAAGAAGAGGACACAGTTCATAAAACTCATGCCAGTTTACCACAGGGAAGTAATGGGAGATGAGAGCTCTTGGCTATGACAAACATTAAACAATATGAAGAACATGGACAGAAGACAACCAAATTAGCCTTGCCACAACACATCGCAGCAATGTGTCCATCTTAACAAAAAGATTTCCAGCTTTAGCCATTACATCTCCCACTGTAAAATTATAATTGAACAGGAAAACTGTGAGTTTTCATAAAAGATGTTTCACACAAAAATAGGATTTCTTTTTCAGTAGAAACTTTCTGACCAGTTACAACTTAAGTATTAGGTGTATCCCAAAGAATAAGCCCAGAAATCTTTGAGACAAAAAATCGATTTGTTTCAAGCTCTACTGGTAGGAAGCTATTGCAACACAGAAATTCTGGAAGAAAGACACTGATTTCCATCATGATCAGTGCTGGATACCATTCATTTTGTGAATTAACACCTCACTTGTTGGGAACTGTCCTTTGGGCAATGCAGCCTTTCAGCTTGTGTAGCGCCCATCTGCTCAGGACTCCAAATATCAACATATCCACACAGCTTTAGAAAGTTATTCTTTCTAAAGACTTGTTCTGAGGTCTTGTCTTTCAAAAGTCTATCGATGTTCCAGCTGAACAGCTGTTCCACTAAACAGAGAAGTGTCAGCATAACAGACTGTGGTGTTTATCTGGAATAATTTGAATAGAAACAAAGCCAATTTGACCTTTTTTTATTTTAAGTATTACACAGACGTAATTGTGTACAAAATCAGAATGCATACAAAATGTGTAAAAAATTCAAATTGTTCTAGTACAAAATTTCCAAATTAAATATTATTAAAACTTAAAGCCACCTAAGAAGAAACAAACCACTGTAAGAGTTGGCTGCAAGCCATCTACTTCTATTTCATGTTAATTTGTTTGCATCAGTTGCAAAGAGAAAACAGGCTGTCAGCATAAATCACAAATATTTTTTGCTGTGACAACCGTAACAGTAGTCCAGTCTCCCATAAACAGGCAACTAGAAAGAGGTAATTAAAATGTCAAAGTCAAGAAAACATTCTTCTTTTATTCTAAGATATCAACCACTCCTAAGTACCTGAGGTTGAAGAGGGGCCGGGAAAGACCACTGTTTGAAGTGGCTAAGGTTGCCTTTTCTAGAGAAGTTGACATTAACACTAAATATGGGTCTTGCCCACAAAACATTTCGCTACATCTGACACGCTGCAGAACTGTACGCATTGGTCTTTAACAGTCATCCTGGCCAAAAAACTGTGGGCAATCAACAAACCCTGAAGCTTAATGCCCTTTTCTGAAACTCTTGTATGTTCCACATTAGCTTCTTTAAAAAGTAATAAGGGCTTTTTGGTAACAGGCTAAAAGTACTAAGTAGCAAAAGCAACAAATTTTGTGATAGTGCTGTGCTGTACTCACACTTCATACAGTAACAGAATCAAATACACCACAATTGCCTTTAAGATATCTGGTTAAAATCAAGCAACTGAGATGTTTGGTGAATGGTGTTGCCCCTGAATACTGTCTCACATCATACTGGCAGACTGCAGCAGAATACCTTGAAAAGTAACACACAAGTTACTGGGAATAGTAATTGTCTGTGTTTCAAGAGGTGCTATTAAAAACAAAACAAAACAAAAAAACATGGCTGTGTAACATAATTCTCAAATATAAAGAACCTGTATTTTCAACACTGGTTTAAATGTTAAAATTTTAAATTGGAATGGCAAGTTGAGCCATAGTAGTGACAAGTGAAAGGATGCTACATGGCACCTATAATCATCATTTTTAAAAAAATTACACTACAACCTATAAAAATAAATATTTTTACAGTTTCTGTAAAACAGGTGGGAGGGTCTATGTCTTGCCCCAGAAGTCCTCCTTCCTCTTCTGAGCTCGTTCCAGAATCTGAGATGCAAGTGAGCTAGAAGCTGCTGAGCGAGCAGAAATCTGAGACAGCCTGTCATCTGTTGGGGAAAGCAACAAGGGAAAAAATAAACAAAGATTAAATATGCATTTAAAACACAATTACATTCATGGCAGACTTGGAAAGTACAGGTATTTTTATACCCTCTGTAACGGTAGATAATAAAATAGTATCACAATATACTTTGATTCTATTACTTGACAACTTAGACACAGGAGAAGAATTTCGCTAGAAAGCTACTAGGAGGCCACGTAAGCTTAAGAGAGCTACATGCCCAGCCCTTAAACTCCAGAATGAGATCCCCACTGTCACCTGGGGAATTTTTGAAAGTACTGCCCAATTCTCCAAGTCATCTTTACATTTACTCTCCTGTCAGGGACCTCAGAAATTGCTCCTCTGCATAGACCAGACTCTGACAAAAATATATTCATGAAAGCAAACCACTTCAAGCAAACAGGACAACCTTAGAATGCCACAACTAAAATATCACAACCTATGTTGCCAAAAGAGCTCTTTTGTGCCAAAAGCAGTTAGTGTGCCACAAGCTGTTAAAAGAAATGCATCTTCTGAAGAAAACAGGAAGTTTAACACAACAGCAACAAGCATGCTTTATAAATGTACTTCTGAAAGGTCTTCTTTTTGAACACAGATCAACTTCACACTCAACAGAACTTTGAAAATAAAAACAGCCTGGATGCTGCTTCTGTGGCAAAGCACAATGTTATACTTCTGCAACATTATTAACATGTTGCTACAGCTCCATCAAGATGCTCTCTATGAAAAATTACACCCATTCTCCTGCAATGGATTAAAAATTTATATAGACACCACTGCTTTCCAGGCCCCCTACCACCAAAACAACAACAAAGATTCTGCATCTAAGTTCTACCAGATCTCTACTTTGTCAGTGTTTCAATTAACTATTCAGCAGCATTTCTAAATCCTTGAAATGCAGTGATCCGAACAGCTCACAGCAGACTCAGACGCTGTGCATAGCAACTGTATTCCCACGTACGAGAAAGCTGCTAACTACACTTGTGCAATCAGACGTGTCCTTGGAATAACTCCCAGTTTTGTATGTACATGAACAACTATGAGCATATGAAATATCCGTGAGCTGGCACGTTGCACCTGTTTCTGAAAGCTCATACACCATCATTCAGCTCATAGTAAAAGGGAAGAAAAAGAAACAGCAATTACTGCACTTGATCTGTGAGCTGCAAGCTTGTGGGAAGCTGCAGAGTACTATAGGATTTTGCATGGTTTATGTAGATACACAGATGCTTGGCTGAGCCATCTGCACAACCCACACATTTTCCAGCCAACTGCAATGAGTGAAATAGAGAATCAGTCTGAACCTTGGTTAAAACCAAGGAGCCAACAAGCATAAGGGGTACCAGAAAGGGCTCTGGTTATTCTGGGGTATATCTATAAATAAACTGCTGTCAGATACAACCTCACTCTGCCCATACTCTAATCTGAACCTAACACAAGTGATTGCGAGTTGCCCAGCACCACACCAAGGTCAGCCCTATACGTCAAGCTAAGAAATGATGTGTATCAGCCCAAACCTAATGAGGCTACAGTGCCTTTGGTTGACTCACACGACCAGAAGAGTTTTTTTGTGGCTGCCCACAAAAGGGCCAAGAAGACACACTGGTGGCCCATGCACGCACTGGCTGCTCCCCCCGAGTAAATTTACAGTAAATGGAAGAAAAAGCCAAAACAGCAATCAGAATAACAGGATGCCTCTGCTCCCTAACACGCGTAGCCGAGGACCAGGTTTGAAAATTGAAGTCAGAGGAAACATTTTATGCTACGTATCTGGTGGTGAACACTCAAGCAAAATCTTTATCTAAAGAGACGTGGTACCTTTTAATTACTCCATAATTACTGAAGCTGCAACCTGAGCTGTGATCATTTTGCAGTTTGCTTCTGTTGCTACCAACACAAAGGCTTAAAAAAAATTGTGGGAAGGAAATGATTTTAGGTATGGAGTTGAGTAAACTATATTAAACATATTGAACCACAATGGGCTGGTTAATTTTCAGCTGCATTTAATGGTTTATTTATGCTGCAATATACCTTCATATTCCTGTTTCACATTACCGGGGTGAACATTTTAAAATTACTTTTGATGAAACAAACAATGGGGTAGTTATTCATGCAAACACCTAAACCAGTACTAGTTATAGTCACTGTATTCAGAGACCTCCCAAGTGACTGCAAAAGTGAAAATTAATCTAGGTAACACACATATAATATACAGTACTACTTTGTTTTGAGAAATACCTTCGTCATTATAGTTTCTTTCCTGAAGGGGCAACTGGAAAGATCTCATTTTTGGATTCCCAATATTTCCTAAGAGAAAAAAGTCAAAGCACATTTTTGAATAATTTCAAAAGAGACAAAGGATAGTATTTAATTGTACAACATTTTATAATGATGCATTATTTCCATCAACATGAGTCTTTCAAACAGCAAACATGCCAAAAACTCCATGAGACTCCTTTACCCTAAGCTGATGTAGAAGTTATTCCATTGCATTCTTCTCCCCTATCTTTGGTAGATGCTACAACAGCAATGCAGTGAACTGCACTCCAGGTGCTGACCTAGAATGCAGCACCAATTCTAACTTCTTTCCAAGCAGATTCTCTGGATTTCATTAATCCACTTAACCTGTCCAGTGCTTGCTCCTTTCTAGAATGAAATTATTACTTTATTACTACCTAATAATTATAACACAAGAACCAAAAATTGTGGGATCATTCTGGGCAGCTATTGAAAGCCTTTCTAGAACTGCGATCCAATTACATTAAATTTATTTTGACTAAGGTGTGAAGAACTCGTCATTAACGGATTTATGCTCTCAGTGCGCTCAACAGTTGTCAAAAAATCTCTGAAATGCTCCAGCACAAATTCCTCCTCAAAGAAAAATTTTCACAGGGAATTAAAAAAACAACAACAACAACAACAACCAACTTAAGTGTCTTTTCTGAATATCCAATATATCTTTTATGGATTTTTTTATTTGTTTGTTTCCATGTTCTGCAGAACTATTTAAGAAGCTTATTTCTCAGGAATCCACAACCATGTTTTAAAGGTCCAGTTACACATCACTCCACATATACGTATCAGTTGTGACCTGAAGATTAAACGTTACTACTGTTCATGCTAAACCAAATTATTCTCATAATGAGTAAGTAATTATTGAAATTAAAACTGAAAAATTAGACAACAGACCACTAGAATATGATGTTGGTGGAATCTGAAACCAAGCTGGACAGTTGTACACACCTTCTCAGCAAGACATGGTAGAAATGCTTCCCATTTACATACAATACATTCTTTACTGTCATTAAGGCCAGAATACTGCAAGGTAACCATTTCCATCCCTGTCCTGGTTTCAGTTAGGACAGAGTTATTTTTCCTCCTAGTAGCTGGTAGAGTGCTATGTTTTGGATTAGGATGAGAAGAGTGCTGATAACATGCTGGTGTTTTAATTGCTGCAGAGCAGTGCTTACACTAAGCCAAGGACTTTTCAGCTCCTCGCTCTGTCCTGCCAGCGGGCAGGCTGGGGGGGCAGCAAGAGCTGGGAGGGGACAGCCCCAGGACAGCTGACCCAAACTGGCCAAAGGGGTATTCCATACCATCTGGGGTCATGCTGAACAATATATAGGGGTGGCTAGCCGGGGTGGGTGGCCGGCTGCTCGGGGTTGGGCTGGGCATCGGTCAGCGGGTGGTGAGCAATTGCATTGTGCATCACTTGTTTGTACCTATTATTATTATTATTATTATTATTATTATTTTCTCTCTTAAATAAACTGTCTTCATCTCAACCCACAGGCTTCACTTTCCCGTTTCTCTCCCCCATCCCAGAGAGGGAGGGGGGAGGGTGAGCGAACGGCTGTGTGGTGTTCAGCTGCCGGCCGGGTTAAATCACAACAATCCCCTGGCACTAACATGGCCAGTTAATAAACAAAACCCACCGTTATGCTGGAATTCAGGATCCTTGAGAGTCCCCTGAATACGAGGAGAGGGACTCCAACAAGACACAGGGCAGCTTCTGGTTGACTTCAGCAGAGGAGGTACAGAGGAATGCTCTTGATGTGCTGAATTATGAGAAACTCGCTCGTCAGAAACACTGTTAGGAGGCCACTGATCCTGCCTAAGCGGCAGAGGATCCAAAGTTCCCAGCCCAGCAGGTGGAGAGGTAAGGAGTGACACAGCTTTCATTTCCACATTAGGCTAAAACAGAAGGTGGAGAGTGGGCAGGGAGAAAAGCAACAACAAAAAGCAGCAGTTCATATATACTGTTTTAAGTATATTCACACCAGCCTTCAAGTACAGCCCCTCACGTATACAACAAATGTTTTTAATGGGGAAAAAACAGGAATTCTGGATGGCAACTTGAAAAGAAAAAGAGACCCCATACTTTTAGCACAAAAAGCCAAAATGGAGCTCATCTAATCTCACTCCTTTACTTGATACCTATATATATATATATATACATATTTATTCAGACTTCATCCCTTTTAGTCACAGGTGCTGAAAACTTTAGAATAAAATATAACACAAGACAAAGAATTAGTGAGTAAATTATTCAAATTACTTTAAAAGCATTTTCCTGAAATGCAAAATGCTAAGTTCCCTTTCTTACTCACCCGGAAGGACCTTCTTTTTGTAGCCTCTCTGATACCTTGCTTAGCTGAAGATGGGTCTGTTCCTAAACCTCGCACTCTCGGCTGTGAAGACGAAGACCTGAATTTAGGAGGAGACACTAGAACCGCACCTCCTATTGTAGTGGAATAAACGAAAAATAAATTATTACCATTAAAAAACCTTACTGAATTAATTCATACATGTCTATTTTTCTTTAGTTCTTGAAATAGTTTTGCATTTAGAAGCCTTCTTACCAACTGCAGGGGTGGTGAGATCATGATGAGTCCTCTGTGCTCTACCAAGTGCTCTCAGCTTTGGAGTAGGAAGTCTGCCGCCTGGCTCCGAGGATACAGAAGAAGAATCCGACACAGCTGCAGAATTCGGCAGTAAGGCATTCTCACTGCAAAAAATGAGAAATGATTACCAGGTTAGCTAAGGACTCAGGCATCTTGCATTCAAACTTTTGATTTCTAACACATTCCTACGATGAAGGTGAGTCAGTGAGGGCCATAAAATACAAACAGCCTGTAGCTAAAACACCTGTTTGCAATGGTAAATCCTGAACTCCAGCCCCTAAGCCTCAATTTCTGTATTTTTTGTAAGGTAACAGGATAAAATATTTAAACAATCTCAAGCCACAAATTCAGGCTCCCTCTGTCCCAATAAACCTTGAATGCTTTGCTGCACAGTAGCACAGACTCAGTTGCAGGGCTGGGAAGAGTCCTCGTCCAGCATAACTTTGAACCCGAAGTTGCCAATAGTCACCTCAGAGGTGAGAATGTGGGTTTGTCTCTTTTCAGTCAACGTGGTGGAACCAAAACCAAGTATTCCACATTTATGCAACCACAGTAGCCCCCAGGTTATTATACAAATCAGCACTACCACTTCTGTCTTCTTCCTCCAGATGCATTGCAAAATAAGGTGGCAGCATGCCCACACTGTGTGAGGAACCTGATCCTACCAGTTCATGCTACACATGCTCTGAGGACTGCTAGGCAAAGAGTGCCTCATTTCTAGCTCTCACTCCTAGAGCAGATCTCAGTGCACATGCAATGACATTTCAATATGTCAGTCTAAGACATCTTGAAAGACAATGTCAATCCAAGAAACATCAATGAACTGCATCATCTCTAGAATCAGAAACTTAAAAGTTTTCAGGTGAGAGTTTTGAATGCTGAGGCCTGCATTTCATTTCTATCTGGGTCTAGCATCTCAACCTTTCTTTGCCTGGTTTTGCATACAGGATATAATCCCCAAAGGAGATAATTACATTTCCTTACCTTTTATTTGTGGAGCAACACCGAAGATAAAACACAATAGGGACTGCAAAATGCTTAGATAGTACGGTAACAACGGCCAGAGTTATTCAGCTTTAAATATGTATCAAACTAAAATATTGTTCTACCAAAAAAGTCTGCAAAATTTGCAGAGAAAAAGCCAGAGACTCCTGTAACTAGATATAATATGGATCTTTCAACTGCTGAACACAGTACTATGCACTGTACAATCCACATGGTTCTAAGTATCCTCACACTTTTTTCCTACCTGGCTTCAGTAACATAATCACCAGTGTTTACTGGATGCTAGTAATTTTTTTTCTCCAGTCCTCTATCTTTGACCATGAGCTTCACTTAGAAAAACAGGCACTTAAGAACAAGATTAGCATGGATTCTGTCCTTTGATTCCTATGAATCCTAAACTATTAACCTGAAGCAAATTGTGAGCTTTAATTTTCACTATGCTTTGCTGCTGTGCAATGAACAGCCTGTTCTGATAGGCCTAGACCACAAACTGTAAACCTTGGGAAAAACACATTGTAATTTGTCACACTTCTATTGATACCAGAACTTCAGCCTTGCAAGCTAGAAAGCCAGTATTCTTCTATCAGCCAGTTGAATGTCTTGGAATTTCTTATTCCTTGTAAAATTAGGAAAAAAAAAAGTAGTCACACTAAATCATACTCTTATAAGTAAATCTGCTTTAAGAACAAAAACTAGTTAACATACAATTTCTGAGATGTTAAAGGAAAAAAATTAAATATATGACAAACATATTTAGTTTTACCCTTCAACTTTGTTATCTTCATTGGTGTCCTTATTGTTTTCTTCCAAATTCTGCACCACAACTGCAGTTTTTTCGTTTTCTTTTTCTTCCTCTTCTTTGGATTGCTTATTCTCCTTTTCCTCAGTAGCTTCTTGTTCACCCCAAGCTAAACGCCTTTTGACTGGAACAGTTGGTGCATCTGACATGCCTTTTTTCTCAGGACCATTCTCGTGTGACTCTTCTCTGGTGTCAGGCTCCTGCAGCATTTTTGGCCTTGGTGTGGTCTCTTTTTCAGAAACACTAGGCAACAAAGAAAGCAGCATCTCACACCATTGATTTGCATGAAATACATGTGCTTTTATAGAGGATATTAACTTCAGTCCTTCATCAAAAGTACAGCTCAGGCATTAGAAGTGGTACAGTTAACATGATGTATGATTAAGTTCCATTGACATTTTAACTGATGTTTAAGCACAACCCATTTTCAAACCAGGTTCTGTGAAAACACTTTTTGAAGTACTATTTCCAGAAATAGACTGTAAAATTAGCTCTGTATTTTGAAATATAAACAACAATTTGGATTATCAGAAGTGCTCAAAAAAAAAACTCGTTCCACTTGTAGGAACTGTCTGATGGCACAACTTTGAAAGCCAAGCAGCTTAGAAAACTACTTTCTTTGCACAACTTTTCGAAGTCTTAAACTCTCTGTTGCTTACAGAAATCAACATAATGCATAGAAATAAGATCCCAGTGCACAGAAATAAGATCAGTAAGAGGGCCTGTATTTCACGGGCCAAAAAAAATAAGCTAACAAATCCCCAAAATTACCACCCCATACTTGACACCAGTGTAATAAATACAGCTTTATGAGTCATCCCTCAACCCTTACAACAGCGACAGCCATGCAAATGCATAGATCTCCTCACACCACAGAAGCAGCAGTCTAAGTGGACCATACACTGAATCATCTAAGACATTGTTTTCAAATCTCAGATCTCAGCAATTACACAAATGACTTTTCTTCCCTCTTCGTTTGAAAAATATCTGTCTGTGCATTTCACTAAAACACGATTTCTGAATTTTCCTAGCAAAGTATTTAGCATCTGCCAATTCTGATGGCACTCTAAGAAAGGAAAAAATGGATGCACACCATTCCAGATCCTAAATCTTCATCTCAGAAGCAGTGTCTTAAGACTCAATCACTGGGTTATTAATTAATCCTGACAGGAACATGGATGAATTCCAAGCAGGCAAAACATATTTCACATCATTCCAATGGAAAGAGGAATATTACTTCAGTATAACTCAGTGATAAATTCTCCCATACTTGATGAAGTTAAGGTTGTCACACTAAATATGCATTTGTGGGTAATTATAAAGGAGAAACACTTCTCTGCTTTCAGAAGATTTGACCATGCCTCATTTTAAATCGGAGAACAAATCAACTAATACATCTGTGAAATGGTAAATGCACACATCTGTTCCAGAGAATTGACAGTCAAACATCAAAGACCTTAAAGCTATGCTAAGCCAACATTCAGCCTTTTCTCTGTTTCATAGTTGCAGAATAACATGCAGGAATGCCTGTCTTACCCAGCCAGATCTAGTGCTCTAATGTCATTGCTGATGCCTTCTTCTGAACTGGAACTTGAGGACACATCCCAAAGACTGTTATTATCAGACAGGATCTGGTTGAGATGGTATCGGGAGAAGTGTGTTCCCTCTATTCGCTGTCTGTAAGCCTTTGCTCTTGCTCGAAGTTCTCTCACCTGCGCATCAAAGTTTTGTTAAGTTGCACATCTCTTTGAAGTTCACTTAGATATTAGATATTACTACAGAGAACTTGCATTTGCTAATGGCTGCTAAAGGAGAAAGGCAAGTTACTCATAACACAGGGCCACCCACAGCACGAATACTGCATGCTACAGTAAGTGCAAAAAAAGGAAAGCAAAAATAACAGAAGTTTACATTTAGTAAGCATGTTTCAGCCATCAAGCCAAAGCAAAATTATCAATTACTTATTCAATGAGCACAAAAAGTTATGCAGCAGCTATGAGTAAGTTTAGTGTTGGATTCTAGTTTTTTCATCAGGATTTAGGCACAGCACAATGCTCTATTAAAACATTAAAATAAGAACTTAGATGCAACCAACCTCCATATACCACATGGAATTTAGGGGGTTTTGAGATGCCTAAGAAGAGGAATACAGCATTATTTTTAATTTTCTTAATTTCCTCTCAACACTGTATCACTGTTCTAACTTTATTACAGTCTAAGTAAGTAACTAAAGACTGAAAACCTGTCAATACAGCTCTATGCTGCCTCCCTGAGATTCAGTAACAAGCTGTAAAACAAACACATCAACACTGGTATTTTGACAATTCTTGTCAAGGTTAAGGAAATTAATTTAGTTTTCTAAGCCTTAACACTCAAAAATTCAATCAGTACATATTAATTTCTGAGTATTTCTAGTCAACAGATCTGTATGCAAGTGTACTACTGAGCTAATAGTTTGTGAACACTGCTCCTGTCTGTTGCTACACTCATTTTATCTCAGCAAGGAGCTGATGACTACATGAGATCTCTTAGTGCTATTTTGTGTAAGTCATAATATCAAAATCATTCCTTCTAGGCTATCACTAACTGTAAGATTGAGATGCAAAACTGCTAAAATGTCCATTTTAGGTTCAAAAGTAAGCATTGCAAACCCTCTCTTTAGATATTATGCCACTGATTTAACACTGCCATTTTTATGGTTAAAACTGTCGCAATACTCACCACCTTGTGTCTTTCACACAAACACAATTTAAAGCACATGAATAAAAAGCAACAAAACTTTTATTTTCAAATTATTAAAAATAAGTTATTGATATTTTTGTATGGATCCTGTCTCGCTAGAAAATGATTCAGAGGAAATAAGCATTTTGTTAAAGAGCGGAAAAGCAATACTGACACTACCCTCAGTACATTTTTACTTTATTATTATTATTGTTATTTATTTGACAATAGGCTTAACATAGTTCTTCCTGCAAGGAACAGGGATGAGTGGGCCAAATTCCACAAATCCCACTAAAAGCACACAGATGCAGCAGATAGAAATCCACTTAGACTACACCAGCTAATACCCCACAAGTTGACCCACTAAACTTCCAAAGAATAGCCCATTAAAAATATATACTTGTCATTTTAAGAGGAGAGTTTAAAGTTTGAGGTGCAAGCGATTTACTGGATTATTCACTTTAAGCAGAAGAATGAAAAATTAATTATGATAGCCACAACAGAAGGAATATAAATCCAGAGCAACAAGACACTGCAGGGGGAGGAAGAATACTATGTCTCCAGTGAATTGTGAAGAAGTACAAAGGACAAGCATCTCCTTCAGTGACTCAGCAGGCAGCATTATCTCAGCAGGACACAAGCCCCAGAGAGTCCTGCTGTGATGATGAATTGTCCGCATTAATTTTTCAAAAGCACAATTCAAAGAGGCCTTTTCATTCTACTGCTCAAAAGAAAACCTTAATGATACGTATTTTAGGTAGCAATCCAGCAATAATCACTACAGCTAAGGTCATACCAGGACTCTACTTCAATCTTTGCTGTTGGTCTCAGAACTTCAGAAAGTCCATTTTGGACCCAAAGCTATCTACGTATGGTCTCAAGTAAGGGGGAAACCCGACTGGAGCAGTCAGAGCTTATCATCTAATCGCTTACACTGAAGAGGGATGTTCTGTAGGCACCCTCAGCAGGGGGGGAGTCTCAAAGAGCAACCAGAGGCAGCAGTTAGATACAGCTCTGCAGAGCAGCTGCGTCAGTGCATTAGCAGGGGAACAGGTAGGGAATTGTTTACAAACCAAAAGGACCGCTGAGCAACTGGTTAAGGATGCCTGGACTGTGAATGGCCAAAGTACCTTTGTTGCTTTACAAACAGAACTGCTTGATGCTTTTTCCAAGTTTTACATCCCTTTATTAATCTGCAGTGAGGTACTTCTCAAATGGCTAAATTCTTTCTTAGGTCTCAACTGTGAATGAAATATTTTATTCAGTTCTGTTAATGCAGACGTACTGGATACTGGATTCTTAGTCCTTAGAACACAAGTATTAATGAACTCAAAAAAAAAAAAAAAAAGCCTAGCAAAATACAGTTCTACCTTTTTTTATTATTATTCCGATACTAAGAGAGGTTATAATTAATTTAATTAATCTTGGTTTCCTTCCAACCTATCCAGAAGACTGGAAAAATTCCAAGCTTTAAATTTGCACTACACCCACAAAAAACTTTATTTTAAGAGTCATAATCCTATTAGATTTGTAAGATAATGCTAATAAGACACTAACAATTAAAAAAAAATACACAAAATCACACAGTAACACATTTGCACAAGCTAAATAGTTTTCTTTGTCTATTAGACAAACTAGTTCAATGCTCACAGGCATGAGATTCCAAGTCTAACAGAGGAGAAATTCAGGGAATTCCAATTCTAAAAGCCTCTTCTATGTGAAGTCATACTAAGATCTAATGTAGATGTGTATATTTAAAAATGTGCAACTCATATAAGCATTTTATAGTCAATAAAGCATTTGTTATTGTCTTAAAATTTGGCTCTTCTAGCCACCTGGCACCACTCCTTCACTTAGAAGGACCTAAAAATCCTAATAATTTTTTGTTGAATTCTTCATGAAGTGACTTTTTCTCAGGTTTCCTCTGCAAGTCCCTTGTCAGCAACAAAACCTCCCCAGAAGAGTCAGACCCATTCAAACCACTTATCTACCACGTGGGAATTTCTTGTGCACTCTAATTAAATGCCAGACATATTTACTTCCAACTTCTCCCAAACACATCCTAAAAAGCATCCTGCCTGGTAAGTCCGAACGCCCACCCTCCACCTGCAGTCTCCTCATTCCTTCCCTTGATTGTACTGCAGAGACTCCTCCCAGCCGGCTGTGTAGCAAACAAGATTTACTCCATGGCAATGCGTCCCCTTCCCTCTACTTGCCTACCAGGCAGCCACCTTGAAGCAGACACTGCTCTGGACTGCTGCCTGCTCCAGTTCTGAATGTTTCTGACACAACATCCAGTCTCCAGACAAAAGCCTTAGATGCTAGACAAATGAGGTGATATTCCACAGAAACATTCTGTATACTTACAGTCAGGCTGCAAGCAGTAGCTTACTACAGCCTTAGGGATGGTTAGTGTAAATCTAATACATACATCAGTATTTATTAAAAATAAAACATTGCTCGTTTTTAGTCCTCTAGCCTCTTCACCAGACTGTTTTTGCAGAACGGATTATCTGGTGATTGATACAGTAATCTGAGTCACCACAATCTACAATGTACTTTAAGCTTTGAGACATATTTCTCATTATTACCTACATTCAACAGAAATTTCTTTGTGCAATTCAAAGACCGCAATTCAAAGGTTTTTTGCATATAAAAAATAATAATGCAAAACATACTCAGGTTTCAGATTTTTTTTTTTTTTTTTTAAGAATACTCACCTGATTGGGAACTCTACTCCTAATACGAGACCAAGCTCCATCTTTGTAGAAATACTGGGCTGGAGACAAAAATTTTGACCTATATTCAGTGTTCATCTTTCTAAGATATCAAGAATGAGGATGGGGGGAAAAAAACAGAAAGAATAAAGCTTGATACCCAGAAGGCTCTTTAAGAACATTTTTAAATTTATATCACCAATAAAAAGAACTCTTGCACTTAAATTTCAGGGCTGAGATGTGAAAATGTACTTTGAAACACAGCTGACACACATCAACACGAATAGGAAAGACATGAAAAGCCCATTCATTTGGTAGTTCTCAAGTCTTCAAGTAGTTACTCCTGTTGTTTTCTCCTCACAACACTTCTGCCAGAAACTTTTGCCCTCTCAGCCAAATCAGCAGAACATAGTACACACAAAAGCTCAATTACTTCAATGCAAAATGGAACATCTTGGTTTAAATCACCGAAGAAGGTGCATTTAAGTACAATTGCCTGGTTTGGCACTAAGGCGCCCAAGATGTTTCCTTCTATGAACTCCGCTGTGAAGGCAATATGCTCTGCATATGGCTGGGGTGGGTTCTTAGGAGCAGAAACATCTGACTAGCAGAACAATGTTCAGTAATAATTCATCTAACTATGGCCTACTGTCTTTGATCTTCAAAAGCACTCGGTACTCTTGAAGACAGATTCATTTTCCCTTCAGCCACACACATGTACACAGAAAAATTAGCATAATTCAACCTAAAGCAGGCAATAAGCAATACAACAAGCCCTTTAAACACTGAACTGTGGCTGTATTAGCTTAAATCTGAAGAGGTGGGGTTTTTTTTTGCTTTAGAGCATTGCTAATTTTTTCACCTGTTATTTATTATTAAAATAAATATACTTTTTCAGTCCTTCAGAAATAGATCATAGAGGTCTGAAGTCAGAGAATAAAACGCACCTTTTGAAACAAAAAGAATCAGGGAGGGAAAAAAATATATATATTCAGAACTTCTTTCCATATGGCCCCTTTTTAAAGACTCAGATTTTTTTTTTTCGGTTTTACTTGCAGAGCTGAAGGATTATTTAAAAACACATTGCTACTGTGCCTCAGTCTGTCATTCGGCCATGCAACGCAGGTTGCATACAAAGTGCAAGCCCTGTCTGCATACTGACAACTTTTCCTCTGCACACTTTCACAATTATTTGCACGGTGATTGTTTTGAAAGCTTTTGTTGGTGCTACCACACCGAAGGCGTAAGAGGCAGAAATCTGTCCTGAAATTGGCAGCAAATGCTCAAGAACTCTATACAGACTTTTACACTGAAAAATTGACTACGATCTATGACATCAAGGAACTAAGAAATCTAAAGATTTAAAGATTTAAAGGCTTCAACTACCTTATATCCGCTCACTTTTTCATAGAGCAGTTTTATTTCATAGTATTTGGAGAGATGATTTTGTCATTATCTGCCAATATCTAAAAGCAGTCAGATCTTGCTAAGTCTCCTCTCCCATCTTCAATCTAATACCTTAACACTGACAGAAAGCCGTGTGAAAGAAAGCAATCACTGGGAGATACATGAAGCGTGAAGACAGCAGAGATGGAATAGATTTATTCATTTTTAACCTCACTTCCATTCTGGGGTTTTATTTGTCTGATTTATCTCAGATGCGAGGAAAGTGGAAACATGAGTTCAGTTTCTACAAGGTAGGTATGTGGCAGGAGGAAGATATTTGGGTATTTCTCAGTAACATACAACATCATTTTATTTCAGTTTTTGTCAGATTACCCTATGTTAACCTATAATAAATTTCTTTATTTCCCTTTAGTCTTGTATGGTCTAGAGAAAGAACACATCAAGTACAGAAGGCATCAACACACTTTTAAGACATGTAGAGCAAGCATAGGAAAGCAGTCTGAAAGGTGACTACAACTTCCAAAGCACTCTCTGGGACTTTAGTAGCAGCACTGCATCGATTTAATTTCAATCATTTTTAATTTATTAATAATAACATTATTGCATCAGGAGGCTTATCTGAACCAGTGTGTTTACAAAGCTTCCACTGCCTGGAGCAAGGGATACAAATTAACATCAGATTTAGATGTACCCACAGGAAGCTCAGACTGAGTGCTACAGGGTAAAGGCATCACAGTTGCTCTTGTGACTACAGGATCATACAGATAAAGGCCATCATAAACCATTCTAAATAGTCAGCTGTACACCCATTTGCTAGGCTAGTTTTCCCATTTTATACATACCCATGATTTGTACGTAAAGAGAGGGGCTTTTGACTGATATGCTGCTTATTTTTTTGTTTAGGATGTTTCTGCTCCGATTTCCCTCGTTTTGATGCATCTTCTGCTGGCTTACAAAGTGGTTCTTCCCTCTTACTCTAAGGCAAAGATAATTTAAAAAATACCGCATTAGCTAACAAACTGAAAACCCTCATGTTCCTTTTGACATCAAACTTTTGCAAAAAGTTAATTTTAAAACGTTAGCTGTTTGGCATACTTAATACAAGACAGCATATTACATTTTGTTAATGCAAAAATCAACCAGCAAAATGCCAAAGCTACAATCCAAGTGCAACATTCACTTAGTTAGATGATCTATTCTGGACACTTCACAAAATGAATTTATCACAAAAAAAAAAAGAAATAAAAAAGAGTACCATACCTGTGCATTCTAACCAGACTCAACATGTATATTTCTGGAATTTATAATTAAAATAAATAAATACTGTTAGCCTTATAGTAAAGCAATATAAACAGATTTATAATAAATCAAAATGTGATTTTTTTAATTTGCTGTCCTTCTGATTTTGAAGGGGTCAGATTGATTTGTTCAGCTTTCACATCAAACATTTGTTTTCCTGTTTATTTCAGCTTTTTGGAAATCTCAAACATTATTTCTATTTTTGCTGGAGACCTTTACGGAAATTGTTCAAATTCAAGAAAACAAGAACGTAAAGCAGGAAAAATAGCGCACACAAACTCCCAAATTTTTCTTCCAAGAAACTGATCAGAGAAGGTATGTGGGTATAAACAAAAAGCATTTTGAACACTTTCACCAAAAATTCCTTTCTCATGACTTCTCTTCCTTTCCTTATTAGTTCTCTTGGGAAAACATAACATGAATTTCTGATATAAGAAACGAAGAAATGTTTTCCTGAAAGCCTCAGGACTTTTAGGTTTTCTTCACATCTGCTAGAAGAGGTAGGAGGGGGCATAATGTCTGTCAGTCTCAAATGAGACTTAAAACACCAGGCAGGTCTAGATTCTAAATCATAAAGCCTCTAAGTCAACTATCATCTTTAAGAACCTCAAAAGTACCAACAGCTTAAACCGAGCCACAGGCACTCCGTGTTAAGGATGCATTTTGCTCAGTGACAGTCCTAGGAAACATGTTGTCTTACAATGGCTGTTTCTGTTTATCAAGAAACAGAGATGGGTATTGAAGCGACGCTCACTTGGTCCGTCCACCTGAAGAAATTTAGACAATGCTACTCTCAGCATCTTGCTACAAAAATAGACATTCATCTTTCCACCTTGCAAAATGTCACGCAATCTAAACTGCCCTCTCCTATTTTCAGAAGGCCTTAGTCTGAAGTAATTCCTTGTTCTTAAAGGCATTTGGTAAAACTACAACCACATTTACTAAAATTCCACCAATGTCTGTCCAAGCCAACAGCAAGACAAGGAAATGCAAGGCCTCAGACAGCTCAATGACTTTTGTAAAAGACATTTTGCTCTGGGCAACAGAACTTACATAGGTTATACAATGTCCTGCATTTACCTTTCAACTTACGATGGTACAGGTAAATCAACGATAACCCTTCCTTCATATTTCTTTAAAAAAAAAATACATATAGTCTGAAAAGCAGTTCCAAGTGCGACATCACGATTTCTTTAATTCATACACTATCTGACTTATCTAAAAAATACCAGGCCTAAACCATAGTAAAAGCACAAGCTCTTTCCATCCAGTCCTCCTGCACCCTAAGAAACTACACTGCTAGCAATGAGAGCATAAACCGTAGATTTAGATTTCAGAAACTATTCCAATCACTAAAAAAAGTTTACATGGAAAAAAAAAAAAAAAAAAAAACTCAAACTAAGAACTCAAAAAAGAACTTGAAAACTTGTAATCAAATTAAGGTGAGAATTCAGGAAAAAAAAACAAACGCACGTGGAATGACATTGTAAACTGAACAAATGCACTGCAGAAACCACTAATAGCAAATAAAGCTGTACAGTGCTATTTTCAGTCTTTTACAGCAAAACAACTACTGAGTCCAGAGCAGTGTCATTAATAACAGCTATAAAACGTAACTAAAACATTTTTTTTAAAATCCTCACACCCACATTATTGAAAAGAACAATCAAAAGTATTAAAGCACACTTAATGCCTTTCTTTTAGGGAAATATTTACTTGCTCACAAACCAGCAATTCTTTCTCTTCGGAACAGCATCTCTCTTGTGGGCTCTTAGCAGGAGAGGAGCCTTTGAAATTTTTCACATGTTCTGTTTCAGAAGTAATTGCAGGAGATTTGAACGGAGGTATGGATTTACTCGTATTGCAAATAACCTTTAGGTAAAGAAAAAAGATGAAAAAGGGTAGCATGGTGATTTGCTTACCTTAAGGCTAAATTTTCAAAATCAGTTAACCAATTCAACATACCAACAGAGAGCCAGTCATGCATAAAAATACAGTATGTGCAGGCTAATTAACATCTAGAACAAATTGAAAAGAAACTTACTTTCAAAAATATATATTTGAAGGAGACTGATTCAGGCACAGTTAAACCAGTAAGAACAGCATTTGAGCACAGAAGTTCACTAGCAAAGTTTTTTTGTTGTTGTTTGTTTGTTTTTTAATTTGGGAAGACAGTGGGGAATGCTGTAGTTCAGCTTCAGGCTTATATGTAGGATTTATTTATTTTTAAAACAGATGCCATAAAACGTCCCTAGGAGTCCTGTCCGTAAGGAACAACAGACAACTGTTCTCGGTTTTCAAACTGGATGCTTAGGGCTTGGTAATGTGATCTAACCATTGTTTTCCACTCGCTAATGCAGTATAAGCCAAGAATGTACCTAATATGGGATCTGGTATCATTTCCTCATGCGGTGTTGAGAGTTGAAAGACCAGGCCATATGTCACACATGGCATACGTTTTCCTCAACTTTGCTACGTGAGTCGAGGTGAGACTGACAACCTAGCTTGGATAACTTGATCGTTTTCACGGAGTTTCTTCAAGGGACAGATACTGTCATTACTCAGTATTCAGGTACATTCTCCAACATAACAGTAACAATCAGAAGAAAATTTTTATTGTTAATATCTTTCATTTTTATCATGGAATTTTAATCTTAAGCTTAGAAGCTGCGAACAGTTACGTTCAGAAACCAAACTGATTTCTAATAAAACCAAATGGAATTCCATATGAAATTTTCCTGGGACTGGCCTCTTCCTGAAACGGTCCTTCAGTTTCTATGCTACTGTCACACTTTTCAGTGAGTTCTCCTTGTATAAGGGACTGCTGGGAAACAGGTATCTCAAAGTACGTCCACCTGCTTGGCTTTGCAACAAGAAAAATACAGGAACAGGTTTATAGTGAATGACCCTAGTTATCAACAGCTATCACCTTTGAAAGCCATTAGGAAACAAATCTGCTATTTGCAGATAGCAAAAGAGATAGCATCATATGTAGTAATCCCATTAACGTGTATGCTCCTAGTGAAAAAAGCAAGACAAAACAAAAGCTCTCTTTTACAGCAAAGTTTAAAATTCCAGATTTGGCAGAAAAGCCCATATTGTAAAAGGACCAAAAGATGGAGTGGGTTTCCTTCGTCCCAATCTCAGTAACAATATATTGAAAATACAAAGCAGTCTCACAAGCACAATTATTCTTCATGATCTGATTAGCAACATTTCCAATCCTATGAAGTCCAAAAACTCCTAAAATGCATCAAAATCCCACAGCAGTGTCTGAACATCAGGAAGTTCCACTCTTATATCAGCAGTTCTCATGAAAGAAAAAACACAGCTGACTAACTACAGAGATGTACTTTAGGGCCTAGAATTATATGTGCACAGAGATGGAGACAGAGTAAGAAAACATGGTAGCCCATAAAAGACCCTGAAAATAAATACTGAAACCCACTTGATTTCAGTGGCAAGACATGTTATTACAATAAAGAACATCCCTATGCTGATTATCTATATACAAGACAACGTAAAAAATATGAAAATAAAGGGTAATACTGAGTAGGACCTTTGAGCTCCTCAGGTAAAATTAATGCAAATTAAAGAAAATAGCCCTGTTAGAAAGAAACTGAATAAAACCAGGGCAGAGGAGATCAAGTAATTACACTTAGCTACAGCAAAGAATCACAGGGAAACATACCTAATTATCCTGCACTTCTGTATACTAGAAGAAAAATATATATATATATGTAATAGTATGCCAGTTTATAAAAAAAAAAATCTTTGAAATTAAGCAACTTTCCTTAAACATCAAAGAAATTATTCATTTACTTTTTGAAACTTTTTGAAAGTTACCTCTTCAGCTGCAAGTATTGGTGACTTTTCACGAGGACTCTTCCAAATAAATTGGCTTTGATATTCAGAATTTCTGGGAAAAGTATTTAACCGTGGAATATTCATGCCTGCTTTCCTCTGAAGGACTCTGTGAAGCTGACAACATTTAAAAATAAATAAATTAACACCAATTGTTCCCTTTCCTATAAGGTTTTGCAAGTCAGAAATCTTTCAATGCAAGTCTTCAAAACAATTTTGGTTCTTTTTGTTATAGAAATTATATGAAAGCAAAGTACATTTTCTTGTAATAGCCAAAAACCCCAAGAAGTCTATCTAATCATTGGCCAAATTGTCATTTAACTGAGATCAATAGAGACGGCATGCGAAGGGGAAAATTTGTATTGACCTCACTGGAACCAAAGGCTGGTCTCAGAAGTACCATTCTCCCACCAGAGAAGCTACAATGTAGAACAACATCAAAATACAGAACTAAGGGAAGTTAGACAACACAGGTCGTGTACGTGTGCTAAATTTCTGTAAACATCAGATTAGCAATTTTTATAACAGTCAATTAAAAAATAATCTTCCCCTACCCCATTATCCATTTTTTCTGATTCCTTTTTTGAAGACATAAATGCTTCATTTTTATTTGGTGGAGCTACAGTTGGCGATCTCTTCATATTGTTTTCTGGAAGGGCAAGAGCAGTTTCAACTCTAGAATCTGCAGAATGTGACCGAACTTTTGGGGGGAGCCTTGGTCCCTCTGGTGTTTCAATTTTTTCCTGATTCACATCATTATTATGGTCTGTGTGCAACTCTGCAGTCTTAAGAGCCTCAGTTTCAAGTGGGTCATCCAAATCACAATCTGCTGTCCATTCAAAGGACTTTGAAATTTGTGGATTATGATACGGTACCCTTCTCTTGGAAATGAATTTTGGTTCTCTTGTGATTCCTAAAAAAAAAAAAGGACATACTAGATTTAATTAAAACGTTATCTTGAATACATAGTATCATCTATTACAAGAAGAAACAGAAAGCTTTTCATACAACAGATTATTAGAGAAAAAATATTCTAGCATATTTGAGCAATGACAGCCTATGAATTGTGGGCACAACCGTGCAATTGTAACTTTTTCACATCTGTGAATGCTTTCCATTTCCACTCAAGAGGGACAGCAACACCACGCTCCAGGAGCATGCTGGATAAAACCCTGTAAAGAAAACACGGCCGCAGAACAATCATTTGCAAGTTGATTCTGGGAACAGGAAAACAACAACGAAATTAACGGAGCCAGTGAAGAGAACACTGTTAACAAATAAAGAATAACTAGCCTATAGTGATAAAGAATGTCATGAGCACTCCTAATTACACGTCTACTATATACCTTGCTAGACAGGTTCTCATTTACTGTATACAAGGTATAAAGTTATTTTAAAGAATTGTTGACATTTACACGTGCAGATGAAAATAGAACTACCCTACCATTTTAAGACAAGGACTGAATGGCTGAACACACTTAAAATGGAAAATCACAATCCAAACATGAAGTGTGCATATGTGATGGAAAAATAAATGAAGGCCTATCACTGGCTGAAAGAAACTCCCGTCTCATTAAACAAAACGTAGAAACAGATAAACTGCAGTGAAAGATCTATACGGAATGTCTTTATGCCCAACAGTATATACAGGTAGTAGGAAATAATTCCAGTGGAGAAATACTGGAAAAGTAACAGGAAAGAACTCAGAGCACCTATTAACTTTTTCTGCCAGTATTCCAAGCCATTCTTAAAATTGTCAATTATGCATTTCAACAGGAAGAACATTAACAGTAAGTACATTAACAACAGCAATCTGCACAGATGACAAATTCTTAGAAGGTGTCAAGAGTGGTATTCAAAGATGCACACTGTTAAATGGCCAGAACATAGGTGCGAGTGCAAATGAATTCAAAAATGTAGGAAAACTACACCAAGCACATGCAAAATCACAGCTACAATGTGAAAAGGAGAAACTGCTGTATTGGTAACTCACGACTTTATTGCAAGTCTTGTAATATTTGCTGCATGAAGTTTCACCATCCTACATGTGACTGGACATGATGCATAGCTTACAATTTTCAAGAGGTTAATATACGTGGATATGCCCATGTTTCAGAATTTGTGGAAGTTACTCTCTTAAATACTGCTACCTGCACCTACAGGCATGTGCTAAGGAAAGCAAGGTTAAAGAAATATATATGTTGCAATAACAACAAAAGCAGTAATATATAAATTTAATCTTGCCAAATATTTTACTCATTTACTGAAGTGTCCAGAATCTCAGTAAAAACAAAGCACACTTCCAGCAGTTGGTTCTTAATTACTAGGCCATAATAGAGGCCACGTATTCTATTGTCTAATGAATATGTTGGACTCCAATTACACAGACTGCATAGTGCGACTGTAATGAATTGCACAACTTTTTTAATCTACTTTGTGCCACTACAATAATTCATATTGTTTTAATGTACCTTTTCAAAAGCACTGCCAGTTGTCATTACTCTACAGCTTACTCCTATTCCTCAACTCTCTATGGGTCTTCCAATCCAGACCCTATTTCCTTTCTCTCCTACTTTCCAGTCCCACATTTCCCTGCCATGATAACATCTACAACACTAAATCCCAGACTACAGCATCACAAGCTTTGCCGTTTAATGCCCATCTTTTTTGTTTGTCCCACCCAACTGCCCTGGTAAGTCTTCCTAACAATTTTACTTTGTATTAGACTTTGATCAAATTAGTCTTAATACAAAATTTTATTTAGTGGCTCTATGCACCACAGATAAACCAATGCATCCTTCTACACGTTCTGTATGGGTTAACACTGCACCTGTGCTTCACGTTTTGGATTTAGCTTATGCTGCACGTCAGAAAGCATGCTTTTCAGGTTTGGCATAAATAGCATTAACATTAAAAGGAAGTTTCAGTGTAGCATGAAGGAATACGGCACTCAGACGTGCATTCCCACAAATGGTAACTAGGAATATACTTTCATTTGTGTATAGAGTCCAAACTGCCTATGTTACCGGTTTGCCGTGTTCGCACACCTCATCACAGCAAACCTCTTGAGACGCACGGCACCCTAAGGCTGACCTTCGTCAGGGCTGGCTCGGGTGGCGCTCAGTTTTGCTATCGAGGGACAGTTTTGGGGACGCTTACCTAACTGATCCGACCGAAGTCCTGCCCACTGGGATTTCTGCTCTTGGTCTGGGCTACACAACTCTGGGGTTTTCCATCTGAAGTTTCTCTTATATTCGCTCAAGCCCTGCAGCAAACAGAGGTGTCTGTCAAGTGACTGATCCCTGCCGTGCTTCTAGCACCTGTGGGTACCCCATCTGAGAGGAAACACCTCACAAGACGTCTGCAGGAAACTCTTAAAGTAGGAGGCTGCTCTTCACCTCCTAAACCAAACCCCAGAGACTGAAAACTACCCTCCGAATAGCAGGAGGGGAAAAAAAAAACACAACCATGGAACAGCTTCATGCATACAAAAAGCATGCAAAATCACACTTTAAATAACCTCTTCCACGCCCACAACGGCGCCCTTTCTGCCTTTTGGGGTCGGTTCCCCTTAGCACAAGGCTCCCCCTCTCCCGCGGCCGCTGCTCCCGCCGGGCCGGGCCGGGCCCCCCACCGCCGCCCCCAGCCGCCCTGGCACCCCGTCGCCGCCTCACCCTGAAGCGCACGGGCATGGCGGAGCGCTGGGTGCCGGCCCTCGGCCTCCAACGCCGCCGCTGCCCCGGCAAAGCCGCCGGCCCCCCTTCACCGGGCGCCTGCGCGGCGGCTGCCCAAGGGGGGCGGGGAGCGCCATGGCCCGGGGCCGGGCGGCCGCCGCCTCCCCTCAGGGCGCTGCCCGCGGGGGCCATCTTGGCCCCGGGCCTTGCTGAGGCCCTGCCCGCTGCCCATCGAGCCCCTCGGCCCGAAACCGGCACGGCGTTGTTTTGCTGCTGCTGTGGCAGCCCCGGGAGGTGTGGCCGAAGCTGCCGAGGGCTTCTGGTGGCGGAAAAATGAGTTCCCTTGCCTTCCCGGAGGCCGAGCGGCGGTGCGTGGGCTGCCGTGCCTTCGCTTCAGCCGCCCTCCCGGCGCGCCGCCCGCCGTCAGGAGATCCTAATCCATCTTCTGGGCCAGATCCTCCTGCAGCTGGCTTCCCGCTGCTGATCTCCCTCCGACAGCCTTTGACTACATTGAACTAACGAGAGGGTTTAAAAAAAATAAATCAGAAATATTAAGGAAAATGCTTAGGCAGTCAGTGCTCCCTCTGCCCTTCGCTACTGACTGTCCCTGCCTGCCTGCTTGGTGCAGCCTGTTGCTATTCTCCAGCACAGCCTAAGCTGCTTGAACGAGGGCTTTGCCGCCTCTTTCTCTCCAAAGCAGCCTGTTAGACGTTGGAAGAGTGATCCCAAGCCAGCTGCAGTGACTGAACTGCAGTTTAGATCCGATCAGAGCCCTCATAAAAGGCGAGCAACAAGTCTCAGTGTTGAGGCAAGAGAGGAGAGTGTCAGTCAGAAAGCCTGTCGGCAAGGCAAAATGTTCTTCTGCAACATAAACAGCCAAATCTTGAGGGATATGCTGCCCTGCTAGCACCTCCAAGTTCTGCACCTCTTTGTTAACAAATGTCAAGACAATAATTTTGTTAGAATTTATTGATTGATTACACTTGAAACCATTAGGTCCACTAATGGACTAGTTTGTTATTACAATGGTTTGTTTTCAGTCAGGTCTAGTTCAGTACGTTTTCTAAAATAATGCATAAGCTTGTTAGAGAATATGAAAATCCAGCTGGCAAACTCGTCGTTCAACATGGATTCCAGGTTTGCCAGGAATCCCTCTTCTTTGATATGTACGGAAACCAAGCCAAACATAATTTCAGTATATTTATAGGGTGTTTTCCAATTAGCCAAACTGTAATAATGCATTTATAGATGGTTTGGGGCTGTCTGGATTTAGAAGTGGGTTTGAATCTTTAATCCAAAAACATAACATGACACCACACAATCCTGAAATGCTGGGTATTATATTTCTTAACATCTTCCCTATTTTCTCAGGATAAAGGAAAGTAAATTATGCTGAAATGATGGAATACATATTCATCTACGTGCACTGATTCCTTTAAATTGTGTTTTAGATCTCCTCCTTATAGCTAAGAGATAGCTTTAGCTGATGTGGAGGAAGTATTTCAGTAAATATGTCAACCCCTGAGCTACCCGATGCCCTTTACCACTGCTGATGCATATTAGCTGCTTCAAGTTCAATGTATATGCATTACTGAACACACTGTTTATTCAAGACAATATGATGCAAGAATGCTAAAATGCTTAGGCTGCTAAGAATATTTTCATGTCAGTGCTGAATAAATAATGCAATCGTAAAAATGCATCCATGTGCAGAAAAAGTTACAGCATATTTACGAACTCATTGCACTGAAAAGAAGGAAAATGTTGTGCCCCAAAGCCTATAGAGTTTTCTGGAAAATAAATTAGCTGGGACTGATGTAAATGGATTGGTAATTGGTCTGTATCATTTACATTGTTTTACATTTAAGGCTTGTGTTTCTACATAACTAATTTAAACAGTTTTAAGTGCAATCCAAGTCATTTCAGATTTCCTCAACTCCTGGGACGGTGACTGCTTTCCTCCTTTGTTTCCTATAACACATGCAAGTATTTTATTTTGCTTTACTGATACTTATTCTAGATTTAGATCTTGTTGCTGTTCTTCAAATGATTTAACAGATGTGATTTGCTACATCACACATGAAAATTCTCTTTATTTTTTACATGTGTAGTTTCAAGTGGATAATTTGTGACCATTTATTTTTCTTTTCAGATTGTTTGCCAGTTAGCTTAACTGCCTCTTGCTGCATATTGTGACCCTTATCTTTGACCTTCTCTGTCTCTTGACCCAAGCTCTCTGGAGTCCTGACTTCAAGTGTTTGATTAGATTTTCCCTGAGAACCTGTCACTTCATCAGCCTGTGAAAAGCTGTCTATTACATCTAAGCAATTGGGGACCTCTTTATGACCTGTTGCTCATGCTGCTTGTAAACTTGCATACTACAGGCAACCCTGCCTTAAAGAATCAGGAACCTAAAGTCTTTTCCTTTCTTTTGCTTTAGCGTTGATAGTCTCTCCTGCCAAAATGCACAATGTGTCAGCAATCCTCCCTCCAGCCAAAGAGGGCTAGACGCAGCTTGCCGTGGAGCCTGTCAGCTCCATGTGTCAGCCTGAGGGAATGAAATGAGAGCAATGAAACGTGTCTTCTACCTCCAGTGTCTGTAGCCTCTAGCACCTACTGGTACATAAGCAGAGGAGGAGGAGTAGCACAGCTGGCCTGGCTCCAGTCCCGTGGTTTTATTCTTAATAGCAAATGTTTCTAGTGCAAACTTGTTCCAGCTTATTTTACAACTCATTTAGAAACTGCAGTGTTAAAACTACTTCGGCTTCACTACTCATTTCAATCCACTTTTCAAGTTGCAGAGCTGATCTAGCAGTCATTAAACAGCAGCGTTTTGTTGCTTACAGAGATCTGGATTCAAAGATATCCTGGATTTGTGCCTCAGTAATAGTTCTTGAGCTCTGGCAAATGCGTTAACTGTTACCTTAAACTAGTCTGTCAGTCTGACACAATTTCATTGTGAATTGCAGAGAAGCCTACGCAGTTCATCTTTCTAGCAGAAAAAGAGGTCATAAAGTGAATATAAAACATGGAAGGCAGGTTCAGCTCCTGGCCCACCATCCATTTTTTTGTACATTGTGTATTCTCTTAGGGCAAAACACTGTCAAAAGTGACTGCTGCCTTTGAGAACTTAATTTTTTAGCCACCCAAGGGCAGGCACATACTGCAGAGCTTTCCATAGCCAGGAGCCACCAGCCTCCATGGCAACCCTGGGTGATCATGAAACTCCAAAGTGTCTCAGATCAGACCGCTCTTGAAATCAGCATCCTTAGCCTTTCTGTAATTCTCCCCTCGCTAAAATGAGAATAAGATGAAACTCCTAGATATAGTTTGATATCTGCTAATCATGAGCTTATTTTGACTATAGAAGCACAAGATTAAAAAACAAACAAACAAAAAAAAAAAACATAGAATTCAAGTTCAGAAGCAGAACAATCTCAGATGTGTGTAGCTGATGAAAGGGTGACAGTGACTAACTTCAGTTCTTGCATCAGAAGAAAGTGCCAAGTAGGAAAGTGTATGTAATTTTGATCTAATTTTGATCTAATGTTTGCCTTGAGAGCACAACGCAACCACAGCTGCTCATCCTCTAGTGAAGATGCATACACCCAACTTGCGGCTATCAGCAGTAGTGATCTGTTCCTGTGGGAAGCACAGGGCATTACTTTGTTGTATTTGTGCGGCTGCACACGCTCGGTCACTGCCAGTCTCCATGGCTGTTCATAATGCAGTAATAATCTCCTTTCGGTTTTTAAAGGTGCATGAGATTTACACACCACGGTAGCAAAATTGTGCAACGCTGGCATGAATAATGTGTTATGACAACCCCTCAGGGAGCAACTGCTGTTGGCAGTGTGAGTGTAATCCCTGGATGGCCTGCTGCACTGGTAACGGCACGGTAACAATGGAAACGTGAGCGTGGTGTCGCATGGCTTGGCTTGGCGGGCTCAGCTGTGCTGGCAAGGCAATGCAGCTCAACACCAAAATGGAAGGAGAAGTGGCTAGTGGTCACTGCTAGATGCCGTCTGCTAGATGACCCAAACTATGCTATATCAAGAAAAGGTTTTATAAGAGACCTGCTGAACTTTCTGTAGAATTGAACTTTAGTCATGTCTCACTCTGTTGTGTATGCTGTCTGTAACAACAATCCGCTGTAACACTACTACAAAATTGTTCTTGCTCTGTTAGTAATGATCTATCAGTGCAATTTGCTAGTGCCTCTTATCTGTGCTAATAACTGTATCTTACCTGTTATCTATAAAAAAAAAAAAAAAAAAAAAAGATTATAAGGAACAGAGGTAATGTTCTGAATAAAATGTATGTAAAACTCTTTTTTATAGTGTAAATACTGAAAGAGATGGCCTTAATATCTTGAAATACACTGTACCAGTAGCTGTAATGGTGTTCAGGTGCATGATTTCCCCAGATTGGGAAGGGGACAATATTATCAAAGGGGAAACAACTTGGGCACCCAGCTGCAGGAAAAGCCCTTAGAGGCATTTATGTAGATCATGTATCTCCCTTCATTATCATGGACTGATTCTCTCTAGGTATCAAGGGTACCTGGCTCCAGAGGGCTCATTACCCACTTCCTCCCTTACCGATGGGATTTGGAAAAGTTGCATATTCTTCTGTAGTATGGATTTGGCCTGTGCTGATTTCTTAGGTTACCACACCAGTTTATGGTGATGGTTTTCTGTGGCAGAGATGCACAGAATTATTGCGTGGTAAAATCCTGAAGTCAGATCAACTTTTTTATTTACCTACCCTTTTATCCATTAACACTGCAGTAACTGCAGTGCAGATGTCCTTATTCTTGTTTTCACTTATTGTTAAACAAACCATCAGCAGCTGACCAGCCTTCACTGGTACTGCTCAACAATTTACCTGTACTGAACACAGGCCAGACTTTGATTCTTCAGCCTTTTTCAATGGGTGCCTCCTTCTGACTTCTGCCAGCCCACAGGATTAAGAATAATGCTTCAGCAGTTAGATATACAAACCTACATCTACCCATGAACTACACAAATTGATAAATGTTACTGTGCCAGCTACAACATGTCTAGCGAAACTAGATTTGCTGTGCACAATTACTTGATTAGCTCTGGTGTAATCTAATCAGGTTATCAGAAGACACTGATTATAGTAGCTTAGAAGAGGGGTTCCCAAACTGTTCGTGTATTCTCCCCAAGCACGCATGGTTTGCAGGACAGTATAGGAGTTGCTTTCATTACCTGTGGCCACCACCACTGCTGATGGTAGTGGTCCCTGCCACCAGTGTAACCACCAGTGGTTACACCTGGCTTTAAAAGTTTGTGAAAGCCACATTCAGAAACTTGTTTCCCCTCAGAGAGGGTAACCAGGGCATCTGAATGAGCTTTAGCAACCTTTAGCTAGCCCAGCTCAAACCTGCAACTAACGAGGATCTGGTAGTCCTGGACTACCAACCACAAGCCTTTGATCTCCTGGAGCTTGTCTGCGCTAGGTACACACAGCAGGTCAGGTAAACACGTCTCAGCCTCATTTAGCTATTGCTGTTTTACTGTGTACCTGTTTCTGATGGGCTGTTCACAAGGTCAAGAGCTTTTGAACACTATGTAAGCTCCTGGTTACCGCAGCACAGTGCTTCAGTTGGGATTACGTTAGGTAATAAACAAGAATGTTTTAGGGCACTTAACGCTGCACTAAAACACTCCAGGTGCGAAGTGCCACAGGCGTGTGATTTGTATGTGCTAAAAAAAAGGTCACTTTTGTATTGGTTTGAGTATATTCTGTCCATACCGCTCCAGTTTTATGTCAGACTACATATTGCCAGTCCCCCACAGACAGCGTGAAGTCAGTACAAATACCATATTGTGTACTCTGGATAATTCAGCAGCAGTGCAGTCGTGTGCTCCTGCCCAATCCGTTCGGACTGCTAGGTGATCCAGTACCACACAAATCAAACCTTAATGGTCCTGTCAGTATGTCCTTACTGAAACTGGGGTTTCTTAATTGTCTCGGCCTCTCTTCTGTCTGGCACACGTATGAACACAAAGAAATCTAATATTTACCAGAGCAGCTGTTTCCTACCTCCTTCCCCGCCTGTAGCCCCCCGGGACACCATCCTAATAGAGTTCTGTGTAAACAGCAGTTGGTAAAAATCCTAATGTCCCTTCAAAGGCAAATATGACATCACTGTGACACGTTATCTCGAATTTCTTGAGAATTTTTTTTCCACAAGATAATGCCCACTGGAGAAATTGAGCAAGATGAGGGTGTTCCCGGAGGGCTTCATCCATGGCTGTGCCTTGTCCCCAAGCCCTGACAGGCAGACATCCCTGTGGGGGGCAGCTCTCAGGGCCTTCACAAAACGGGCACAGTGGGCCTGGCCTTGTTTGCAGCTGATCTGCACAAACACGATGCTTTCTAGTATTTTCTTTGTAGCAAAATCCAAAGTTCCCATTTACTGTTGGAAAGGGAAATGCCACCCAACCAGCAGTCTGCGCCTTATCGCACCTGCTCAGTCTGTGTCCAAAAGGCAAGTTTCAGTCAACTTAATCCTGCGTGCCTTTTCAATTTCAGACATACCAGAGCTTTCAGTACTTCTGAGAAAATATATGCCATTAAATATGATACATTAGATTCATTTCAAAATACCTGACTTGCAGCAGTACAGTTCCAAAGATAATTTCATTTGGGTTTTTCTTTCCGTAACAGTACCTTGAAAAAAAAAATCTGCAATTTTCTTCTCTTGCGTAGCTCCTGCTAAAATCAATGGAGTGACCTCAGTGGCACAGTCTGCTGAAGGTATCTCTTCTTTCCACAGACCTGATTAGCTGCTGTGCAGGCCAGATCTAGCCATAGCATCACTGGCTCATCGTCTTGCTAAGAGATTTTAAAAGGATTATGTATGATAACCTTATATCCTTCTGTCACTGGCTTGAACTTGGTCTGTGTGAGCAACGGCTTGATGTCATTTACGGGATCACTCTGCAGTTGTAAATTCTAGGAAAACTTTTCCTCAAGTAAATTGGCTGTCCTAGGTAGAATTTGGCACAAAATCTCCGGCACAAAGAGGACATGTACCTGTTGGCAAGAGTCCAGAGGAGGGCCACAGAAATGCTCAGAGGGCTGGAGCACCTCTCCTATGAAGACAGGCTGAGGGATTTGGGGTTGTTCAGCCTGGAGAAGAGAAGACGCCGGGGAGACGTTATAGTGGCCTTCCAGTGCCTCAAGGGGGCCTGCAGGAAAGCCGGGGAGGGACTTTTTACAAGGGCATGTAGCGATAAGACAAGAAGTAATGGCTTTAAACTGAAAAAAGGTAGATTTAGATTAAATATAAGGAAGAAATTCTTCTCTCAGAGGTTGGTGAGGCACTGAAACAGGTTACCTAGAGAAGCTCTGGATGCCCCATCCCTGGAGCTACCCCAAAGACAGGGATGATGAAAGCATTCACATAAGGAGTAATATACTAAGTTAAAACTAGCAATGGTGATACTTACTGTTTTTAAGGGGTAGTTCAGGCAGATGTTCCACCACTCCTGGTAGCATAAACAAGTTGAAAGCAGTTTTTCATCCCAGCTGGGATGTAAAAGTTGCAGCAAGGAAGCCATGTGTATATTAGATAGATTTTTTAATATCAGTTTTAAAATACAAATGCACAGGAAAAAATCATTCTCTTGGTTGACTTCTGATGGAAGTTTCTTTCCATTTGGTTTCGGATTTGCACATCCAAAAAAAATAGGGTCAACTCTTTCAGAATATCCTCTCTTTTTTTCCATCTCCCAGCCTCCAGAGTCTCTAGCATAGCAGCATGGTAAAGACAGGCTAACTATGACTAATTAACACCCATTTGTGAAACTGTTGGGGTCACCAAGCCAAGCGGAAACCTATATCCCACCTTGTATTTGGAGAGAAGTGCTCAGGGCAAAGCACTGCTGAACAGTAGTAAAATACTTAGCTATCTATCTATCCACACATAGCCTCCAGTGTGACATTAACCTCCCTCAGAGTATTTTGTCTGGTGGATATAATGCTGTGTAGAAATATTTGGAAGTTTAGTATTTCATGTGCAATCACCTGATGAAAAATAATAATAATAATAATTTTCCAATTTTAAAAGCTTCAAAATTTCCAAAAACGTTAATTTATGTTGAGGGAAAAGAAGAAAGAAAGAAAGAAAGAAAGAAAGAAAGAAAGAAAGAAAGAAA
>CM021731.1:37493686-37552714 GCA_011075105.1 Heteronetta atricapilla
AAGAAAGAAAGAAAGAAAGAAAGAAAGAAAGAAAGAAAGAAAGAAAGAAGAGAAAGCAAGAAAGGAAGAAAAGAAGAAAGAAAGAAATCGGAAAGTCTCCAGCTGCTCTGTTCTTATCAGAAATTAGACTTAGTAGAAATAGTATCAGGAGAAAAGTTTGAAAATCATTTGACACGTTAATTGAACAATAGCAACAGGATCCAAGAAGGCAATCCAGCTTGATTCCATTATCACAGCTGGTGTTTTGATCTTGCTTGAGAAAATGGGTATTTTTGTTTCCTCTCCATTTTGGATCTCTCCTTTACGCATGGGTCGGGCTGGCAGTCTCTGTGAAATTGTTGCCCTTTCAAGCTTTTAAGAATTATTTGCGAGTTAATATGTTTGATTTTTATTTCAACTCGCAGCCTTGTCTCCCTCCCAGACACAGTCAACCTCAAATCAACAGTTTGCTGTTGAAGATGTTACATTAGTTCCTGTCATAACACGCTGCATCTGTCCTCCTTACTATACCTTTAAAATGTAACTGTAAGCAGCAGCTCTTCCAAGTGATTTTCCTCCTACTCTTTCTACATCTGCACTTACTCACCCCTGATACTCACTGAACACTGAAAGCATGGTATTAAGACAGCTTAAGGAAGGCATATTTCTCACATTTCTTCTGTCTATACAACGTTTAATCCTCAAAAAATGATGCTTTTCTAATCTATTTTTTGCATTTATTGAGAGCTATTGCTCATCTCTCAGACATACTTCTGGTTGCGTTTTGAATTGGAATATTTAAGAAGTACTGAGAAAATGCCTGAAAACCTTTATTGGTATGATATCACTTGTAACAGACAAAGAAGTCATACTTGTTTATCCTGGACACTTTGGCTAATCATTTTTCCTGGGAACTTTGGCTAATCCCAATGGCATAAAGGCTTGCTGGAAGAAGGTAACAAGGGCCCACACATCCCACAGGGTGCAGGAACTGAGGTGATGGAGTAAGGGTTATGTCCAACAAGACCTTTTATCAGCAGTTTCTCTCAGAGAAAGTCATAGGAGATCCTAATTTAATTTAAAGATAATCTCCTAGCAGTTTCCAGAAAAGAATGGAAGCAGCACCATGTTTTCCTGTCCACCTGTGGCCTGACTTCTAAAGCAGCCTGGGGTTTTGGATGGCTCCTACCTCCTCACCAGGGCTAATCTCTGTAGATTTTATGGCACAACAGTTTCTCTGAAGACTTGAGCGCTGACTTTCTTTTCAGTATTGGCCTGAATCCACTAAACTGTGCATGAATGTACAATACCAGAAATTTTCCACTGTAGCCAATTCATTATAACTACAGTCTGTTTTCTGGCTTGTTCAGTGCAGAGAGATTGAAGTCAACATTTTTTTCTGTTGCATTTTGGTCAATAAATATCCTGGTCCAGATTCATTCCTGGTGTAACTCCAATGCTGCAATGTTTTTTCTCACTCCCTAAGTAAAATTGTACAACCAAAAAGATGACAAACCTTCAAAAGTATTCTGCTGAAAATGTCACTGAACAAAGACAAATGGAAAAATTTTAATTTAAAATTTGCTGAAGATTTGCTGACAACTGGTTGTTAAGCAGATCTCTTCAGAGTGAAGTTTAGACAATAATCATAAATCAAAGCGAAATACAAGATCCGTTAAATAAAGATGTTTAGAAACATTTATTTTTAAGCTATACCTTCCAGGGTTCCCAGGCAATATATGGACTGTTGACAGCTGTATTATGACTTGGGCAAATGAAGAAAGCTGGAGAAGTGGCAATGAGGGAGGACAGCATGAGTCTGTATTTTGCATTTTTATTACCACATTGCCTCTGGCTTTGAGACCCAGGCAGAGGCCAGCTGTAGTGGGCCGGCAAATTTACAGATGTTAACACTTGCCTCCGGCATTTTCTTTCAAAGAGGTTATTATCTGCAGTTGTCTGCGGGCTGACGTGCAGTTTGGAAGTGAAAGCCAAAACTTAACCTGGGCATACAGGGTACGGACCGGTAACCTCGGACACTGCGCTTCAGCGAGTGAAGGCGCATTCAGAGCGTGATTATTTTTCGTCAGGTTTGAAGCCCCGGCTCTGCGCCACGGCCGGGACGCGGCAAAATGGCGCCGCCGCCGCTAGGTGGCACGAAGCGATGCGGCGGGAAGGCCGCGGGGCGCCATGCAGCGGCCGGCCGGCGGGGGGGGGCATCGCCGCCACAGCGGCCGGGCCGGGCTCCTGTGGAAAGCCCGCTTTATGTCCGTTTGCTAAGCGGTTTTCTACAGAAAAGGGGAAGGAGGAGTGTGTTCGCGACAGGACTGCATGAAAAGTCATTGCTGTGACTTAAGTTTTCTCTGTGTTGCCGCAGCCAGGCCTTTAAAGCGCACTTTTTTCTTTTTCCAGCTTGGAGTTGGAGCCATGTGGCGAGCTCGGGCTGCGACATAAAACCTCGTCCAGCTGAGTGACACTGTTGTCCCACTCCCCCCATCCACAGCCACACCTCTCCTTCGGTCCAAGCTTGCTTTCAGGCCTGGCCTCGAGGTTGTACAAGCCAGCCCCACAGCACTGCTTTCAGGCCGGGCAGATCCCTCGATCCTTCCAGTTAACGCAAGCAATCCCCAACATTTCTTCAGGGGTATGCAGTCTTCATATCTTACACAATTCATACTTACTCAGATTCGCTAACACCTAATCCATTACTTCGCGCAGCATTTGTAGGTGATTATGATGGTCAATCTCCCTCCCCTAAAACACGGGAAGGCTGGCCGCGCTGCTTACGATGCGGGAGACCGAGAGCTACAGAAATAAGTTCTCGTTAGGCTTTACAACTGTTGGTTAAGCTGGTGCAACAAAATTTTATTTCTTCAGCATCGCAGATGTGGAAAGCACTTTAAAGAATTAAGTATACGGCAGGCCCTTTTTCTAAAATAACCGTGCTTTAAATGTGGTATCATGTATGCAGAAAGCACTTGAAAGAAAGCAAATGGAAGGTCCTTGTACCAAAGCACCTATACTTTAAATGAGATTAAGCGCAGGAGAAAATGACAATAAACAAAGGGCTAGATGAAAGGCTGGCAATGGGAAACAGTCAGACTTAATAATATGACCATATCTTATTTCCTCTTTAGATTTTTTTTAATACAGTAAATTTATTGTAATAGGATTTCTGGACAGCATCCACTTTGAAAGCCTGTGTAGAGGTTAGCAATAGAAGAGTGGCTGAAAAAAAAATAATAATAATAACTGAGTCACAGCGAAAGATTTTAAGGGAGTCTGAGGTTGCAGGAAGCAAAAGATCAGAGACTAGTCCTCTGGAAACACTTTTAACAATACCTATTTCTTATAGAGACAGCGTATTTTAATACATTGCTCTTATGTAAGTTCCTGAGTCATTTGTGTCAAATGTGAATTTGGGTTGGTTTCCTGGAAATGTGATGCTACATTCGGACACTACGGTGACGAAGGTTATATACATGAACACAGTCAGAAGTTGCGTGCAGGGGTAAGAAAGAGTTTCCTTACAGGAAACTTGATTTTTGCCAGAAAACTCACCATGTTCTCAATTTTGGTCAAAGAGTTTTTTCCAAAAAAAGGGGGGGGGAGCAGAGCAGGGCAGGGTAAAATATTCTTGTTTTGTGAATCACAGAGGAAACCAAACTATTTTTGAGAAAATTTTCATTTTGCCCAAAACTGATTTTTTTGTCAGTGTAAGTTTCATTCAGCAACATTCAAACATTTCTAAAACACGTACGTGAACTGTCACACTGCAAGTGCCTTGCCGGAGAAGGCCCACTGTGGTTTAAAAGGCCGGGCTGTAGGGCATGGCCCTGAATCTGAGCTCAGGCTCACAGTCCGGCTCATCTGCGAGAATCAGAACCATACACCTGCACAGCTCACGCACGGAGCAAAGGCACGGAGTGATTGCTGGGAGTCTGTAGTTGCCAAAAAAAAAAAAAAAAAGGCATAAAGGCTCACATCAGGGATGCCTAATCAAAACCCAACAAATTCAAAATATCCACTATTCATGATCTTCCTTTACAAAGAGAGGCAGGAATCTGGGCTATTCCGCATGCAATCTGTGCTATTTCAGAGCACCAGAAGACATCCAAGGGAGAGGCACTCGCTGTTGCAGCCAGAGCCCAAAAAGCACAGCCCTGGACTTCCTCCTAAAGTCTGCTTTGCCCCTTTCCAGCCCAACCCTTTGCCTCCACCCAAAGTTCAGAACGACACAGCATTTTGCTGCACAACTTTCCCGAGCAAAACAGCCTGTTTGTTATTGATGGGCTGATCAGATTCTGGTCTGTGCTGTAATCAAAGGAACTAATTTCGACCAAATCTTCCTGGGAAAATCTCCCTGCTTATTAGATCTTACTTTTCTCTGATTTCTCTTCCTTCTAAAAATAAATACAGATCAGCAACTGGAAATCTGCTGTCCTAGTAGCAGCCCTTGTATTAATATATTATTTTCCTGAAGGAAAGTGTTTTCTTGTGTCAAAACATTGCATGGGAGTGCTGTCTGAGGTGCTACACAAAACATCTGTACATGTTCCCGTTAACTGCTCGCATGCCAGATTGATATTCGAACAGGGTCACTTGTTCTCCATGATAGCAGCAAACATCTAAAAACTCTCTAAAAACTGGGTGGTTAATGTGAACCAGGCATTTTTAAAATAGATCATCCAGCCCACCCATGATTATAAGGCTGAGCATAAGGGAGCATGTTTTACAAGGTCAGTTCCAATTAAAGCTCCTTTCCCAACCCAAATATCTTTAATCTCCAAAGACTACTTGTGTGCATCATTTCACTTATGTAAGTCTGTTTTGTGATTGCTTCCAATTATTTCCCTGCCCACGTAGCTCTCTCACCCTCATCCACCATGGTTACAAATACACAGGGAAAGAAGGAGCCAGCCCTAGCTTACTACAGCTGCTTTCCTGGGGAGCTTTTTGTAGGGCAGTGCTCACCAAGTGATTTAATACTTTGCAACAAGCAGGCAAGTGGGGGAAGGGAGAAGAACTGCTCAGATGATGACGATGCTTAGTAAATCATGTCCCTGCTAATTTGGTTACTAGCTTTACTTTTTACTATATAGTTTATACACAGGCATGACACTGCAAAGACAATAAAAAAGAGCTTAGAGGAGGGGTTTTTGACAGCAGAAATTGAATGAAATGCTGGTCTTGAATCTGGCAGAGTCAAAACTCCTGGTCTAAATTGGAGGCAGGCTCAGATGTCAAGGGCAGATTTTCATCTTACTTCTCTGAAGTGATGCCACACTTTGTCAAATGTACTGTTTTGTTGGAAATCTCGCTGAGGTTCCAATCCAAGTGTGTGCCTTTGGTCTTCAGTGTATTGATTCAGGTTGCAACAGAGACCCGCTCGTGAACTCTGGCGCAATCCGGGACCGAGAATGGAAATTGGTTCCAGCCCATTTTAATTAAAACATGCGTGTTAAAGATGTTAATACCACAAAGGTCAATCAGGACACAGACCACTATATTACTTGAACAGAGCAGAAGGGTATCTTTCAACAAACTCTACCATAACATACTGATTTATTTCTTATTTTTCAGCAGGCATAAGAAATGATGGGCTTCTGCAGCTCCAGGAAGGGGAGTTTCAACTGATTTCAGTGATTCAACAGTGCCCTTTTGCCTCCCTGCTTTGCATCACTCCACTAGCCCACAGGCAGGTGGAAGGAGGCCTCCTGGGCTTGCTGCCCTCCCCTGAGGAGCTTCCATGTCCCCCCACAGAGAGGGGAAAAGCAGGAGGAAGGTGGCTGCTCGTGGTCCTCCCAGTCCTTGGAGGATGGAGAAGCCTCCAGGCTCATGTGGCTGTTGTGATACATCTCATCCCAGCTCAGGCATGCCAGAAAAAAAGGCCCCGTGGAGTTACACCAGCATGCATGAAAGCAAATTAAGGCCCTGTCTCCTTAGTTTCATTGTTTTGCATTTTGGTGATACAATATGACTAATTTGCTAGGAATAATAGTTCTGCACTCAAATATGCCCCTCTCAGAAAATTTCAGCCTCATTAAAAAAAATGCATTTGCCTCAGCTCCTGAGAGCAGAGTGGCTCTTTCAAGTGGCATATTCTCATTTTTTCTAATACCCCTTTGAAACTGCACCATCTTGCCAATGTATTAAATAAACGGGCTAGGCAGCACTGTGCTTTGTTTGGATAGTGCATTTGGACAGGCGCTCTCCATCCCCACCAAAAAAAAAAAAAAAAATCACCTGAAAAAAATCTTTTTAAGTGGAAATGGCTTTCTTTCTGTCACTCATCCACTCCAGTACCAAGGTTTGACATTTGCTGGCTAGGGCTGTGACTATGCAGTGTGCTTGTAGTGCCAAGACCTTTCATCTGAGCTAAAGAAAGCAGGTATTTAACTGAAAGAAGGCCTCAAACATGCACAGAACATTTCTAGCCAGTGCCCATAAATACAGCTGATGATAAGGGAATTCTGCCTTTGAACTCATTGTTCCTATCAGATTTGTTTTTAATGGAGTTTGGAGAGTTGCATTGCAAATATTTTTTAGGAAGGAAGCGGTAGTATATAGAAAAGATTGGGTTTTGTGCGCTGCCATTGGGGAGCAATGGTGAATTTTGGAATTGTTATTCTACTTCTCTCTGATGATTGTGTTAAGGGAGGGAATTTCTAGCATATTTTATTTTCTGTGAAGATGAGAATATCTGTCTTAGTGGACCTCACCCAATACACAAGGGGCCAGAAAAGCCTTACACACCAGAGTCCTCCTACACGTTCAGTCTCCATGGTTTCTGCAGTTCTGGCAAATCTAGCCCCAGGTTTTACGTGTGGGTTTCCTAGGAAAGCTGGTGATTGGATGAACATGAATAAAAATGGCATAAAATGGAAAATGTTCTGGTACAATATCAGCCTCAAGATAAAAGGAATTCCTTTGAATGTGGAAATATTTTGGGAATGCCTGAGGGATTTTCCATTGCCCCCCTAGCTCATTATGTGTAATCTCCGCCTCACTGCTTCCCACCATATTTCAATCTGAAAGACTTGTAAGGTCATGGTAGAAGACAAGAAGTAGCAGGAAAGATGCCACATTAAACTGGTATTTATTACATATACCTATACAATGAGCCTAGGTTTGGAGGAGAAAAAGAACAAACATCTACCTTTGAATGAAGCAATGCGTTTATCAGCCAGGTTTGCTGCGCTGAGTATTTTCTACATTTCACAAAATATCTCCCATACAAGTCTGGTCTGTGCAGAACTTACTGCAATAAGTGAGTTATCTGGCGAATTGTACCTGAAATGTTATTCCCGATAATCACATTTGATTAGAGAGTGCATCGGTGCTTGCTTACATTCTGCAGGAGCTGCCCACGTTCTGAGTGTCAGGAGTTACACCTGTTTTCACCAAGGTAGACCTTTGGAGCAGATGTTGTATTGATCAGACTTCTAGGACACACATCACTGCAGGGCCCAAGTCACCTTAGGCAGCATATTTCAGAGCTATGTATAAAGAATATTGATTTTTGGCCGTGTATTTCTAAACACAGCAAATGCAACATCTGCATCTTCTTCCTGAACCTGCACCTGGCATTTTCAGTTCTTTCTGTGCAGACTGGCTGCAAAATGCTGCCTTGGGTCATTCCCTCTGCATGCTTCTAATACCTAACCCCGCTGAAGTCAACAGCAGCCATCTTCATGTGGACAAGATCAAACTTTGAAGATGTAGATTAAGATCAAGGTGAAGGAGAGAGACATAAGCAACTTCAGCTTCACAGCTTCATACTGGAGGCCCCTTTCCACTAGCAAATTTATAATAAAGTGCTTTGTCCAGGGGAAAATGCTTTGGAAGAAGCAATGCTGTTGCAAAAGTTTGGACAGCAAACTTCTGTACTCCACCCTTTAACCCTACCAGCTCATTCTCAGCTGATTCCTGGATTAAAAAGTGGGGCATCATCATAGAAACAGAAAACACAACGAAACAAAATAATGGTCCTGTGGAAAGAAAGGAAACACATCTCACAGCCCAGTCACTTAGATCCAAAGGTAGAAGCAAGGGGTTACACTATTACTGTTGCTCTCATGAGCCTAACCACCAATATTCAAGAAGGCCTGCCTGAAAGTTATTTTCTTCACACATTTTTACAAGCACAACTTGCAAGTGCAAGCAAAAACATGGCCACAGAGTAAGTTTAGGTTTAAATTGGCGATAACTCTAGTGGAGTGGAGGCTGTTGTTACCTGACAGCGCCCAGTGACTCTTGTGAATTAGGATGGTCCCTGCAGGGAACAAACATTGCACATGGCCATGAATAACACACCGTGCTCTGGTTCTTTGAGCAGCCTAGGTATGACCCTCTCTAATAAGCAGACATAGGTCCAACGCTTGGAGGTAATTTAACTTACATCTCAAGTTTTTATCCAGCGTTGAGAACTTTAGACAAGCTGTACGTGTAACTTGTCCTGATAGATACAGGAGTCTTGATGCAAATGTTGGTCTCGTTGATGAATGCAGGTTATTAGAAAAGTCTTGCATTAGCAGCACTGTAGTTAGATGACGTATGAGCAAGTCAGAGGTGATTAGGGAGAGAGAGTCCTTATACTAATTGGTTGGTTGTGTTCTCTGTTAATGTAGGGAGCTCATCCACTGTGCTTTAGCTAGGCCTAGGTTTTAAACGACAAGGTTTTAAAAGTGCCTTTGGCATTGGGAGCTAATATGAAATATACCGCAACATAAAGCTCCTTCAGAAAATGCAGCCCTGTTTAACACGCTGGCGTTAGGAAGACAGTGAGGATTATTTTCATGAGTAAAACGTGCAGAATTTGGCCTGGCTTTTTATATACTGCCTGAGTGGTTCTGTGTCATTGCTTCTGCATTTGTTTTTGTTTGCAACTAAAAGCGAGTTGTTTTCTGTGGGAATCTGAATTGTGCTCTGTGTACTACTTACATGTGCTGAAAGAAGCAGTGATGTACGATAGGAGCCAGTATGAGACTGCAGCAGAGGACAGCCATTAAAACATATACATGCTGAACTCATTAACTAAATTTATCCAGTATTATTTTTAGTAAAAGTCCAGATGACTGTGTATCCCCATTACATCTCCCTGGGCTTGTAAATGATCTATTTGTAAAACAAGAGAAAAGGAAGGCTTAATAGAAATTTATCAAATTATCTTCCTAAAATGTGTTTCATCCATGTTCTAGCCGAACACTGAGGGGACACAGCTGCTGCCCCTGCAGCTCAGGGGTTGCAGCAGTGGGCAGGCCCACACCACATCCCACCTTCAGCTGCACGGCCTGCCCCCCCAGCCGAGTGCTCTTAATTAAGACACCATTATCCCCTGTATAAGGGAGCCTCTGCAGTAGGAGAGGCTGAAAAAAAAACCCCATATGCTGTGAAATAAGTTGAAACCCGGTGCCTTGCTTGTCTCCAGCAGAGGAGGTGTGGAGTCAAGCACCCTCAGGCCAGGGAAGACTTTTGCCCTGCCGTCACCACGTCTCAGGCAGGTTTCTCTCCAGGCAGCAGAGATAATGCAGCAGAAAGCCTGGGCAGAGACACTGTCACCGCAGAGTCCCTTAGGAGGACAGACACCCTGGTCGCAGTGGCTTTTATCACTCTCCTGGCCCGGTGCCTTTTTCTCCCCTAGGTCTGCACAATGCCACGGCTCTAATAGGTGACAGCTGATCGTTTACAGAACATTTCATCCTGGGCTATAGCGGGGATTTTTCCATACTGCAGTGAAAGTCAAAACTCAGTTCTAATGGAGAACACCAATTTTGTCTACCCAGACCTCTCAGCTGAACAAAGCCCTCTGCCCAGTGCTTGCTCCACCCCTGCCTCACACCTCCACGCTCATCTTCCCCACCGCTGGAGTGTGAAGCATCCTCAGGACGCCAGCAAGCCTTCTTCCAGCGCCCTTTCCTCTTCACAGATGCTGTTCACTACATGTCATTCAAAAGCACAGAAGCAGGCAGTGAGATCACCCTGGCTAATTGCAGTCTGTCCCTCTGGCTCTTGACATCTTCACTCTTGGCAAACAGCGAGGCACTGACTGTGGTGGGGGGACAGGGACCTGCTGGGGGAGTTATATGGCAATTAAATCTATGTCAGAATAATTCACGCACACTTCATTAATTCTGGTGCACCATTGATTTTACTGCAATTAAGTTCTGAAGCTTTCAGACTTGGTTGAAATGTCAAATATCAATTAAAAAGAAAAAACTCAAGCATTCATAAAATGGATACTTTCTGGAGATGATTTAGCAATACTTCACCATTCCCTTCCATTTTGGTCACCAGCTCTGATAAGCTTCAAGTATGAATCTTCGTCTGATAGTGTTAAAATGTTGGCCAGTGCATCTGGGAATCATTAACACTTCAACCTTACCAGCTAAATTCGTGAACATTAGCCAAGGAGAGGTGGGTACCCAGTTGCCAATGCAGGCTCGAGGACAACATGGAAATGAGAAAAAACTCTGCTATCATATGTGAGCCAGTGCAAGGTAAAATTAAAATACATAATGGGAGGAGTCAGGCAACCTTTAACACAGAGGAAAACACAACACAGCGGAGCTGATGCATCAGTGTCCCTCCTAAGTAGAACTGGTGTCTCATGAGCGGCCCCAGGCGAGCTCTGCTCCTGGTGCCAGGACCAGCTGTGCTGGGGGGGGGGGTTTGTCTGTGGACCCCGTGCACAAGGCTCCACCCTTCTGACTTCCCCATGTTTCCAGTGCATACATTCTATAAATCCCTGTAGCACCTTGTCCACATCCTAGGAACAGCTTCCCTGCCTTCCTCTGCTCCTGCAGTGGAGAAGGAGAGAGAGCAACAGCATCTTCACAAAGGACATGATGAACATCGCTGATTACGCTCGAGAGATCTGGAGAGTGAACTTCTAAAATATGATGCTCATTTTGTTAGACAGTGTTTGGAGATATTCTAGATGAGGATTAATGAAAACCAATAGCTTTCTAGTTGTGTTTATTGTTTTCTCATTTAATTAGGGACTTAGCTCCATGTTCCAGTGTCAACAGAGCCAGCAAATATTTAAATGAGGATGAGATACTCATTTCTTCATTGCTTTGCTCCATTCTCCATTTCTCCAATAATTCATTATGAAGCAGCAAAACAGTTTTTGTCCACATTGTGCATTGACAAAAGAGGGGGAGAACACAAGATGCCAGTGCCTAGGAGGCTAGCACACCTTGTCTGCATTATGCAGGAGCGCAGCTGGACTGTGGCAAAGTGCTGCCCTAGGCAAAATGCAGCATGGAGCCCTCTGATGCTCCCTCTGCTCCCCCAGGGGCATGCCATCACGGCAGGCAGAGGCAGGCACTTCCCTTCCAGCCACTCCTGGCACCGCGCTGGAAGCCAGGGGACATCCGGCAGCATTTCCCCGTGCTTGGGTGGGGTGCCCTGGTGTGTCACACTCCTCCTGCGACACCTCCCCGCCGGGACGCAGTCACTCCTCAATTTTAGGGTTTGCGCTCTAATTTTATGCTTTGGGCCATCCTGCCTGGTGCCAGCAGGCTCGGGCATCATCGCACCCATCACACACTCCTTGCCCCCAGGGCGTTTCCTCCTGAACACGAGACCTAGGAAGACACGCGAGCTTATGTAGCTTATGTTCAGATGCAGTCACGCGTCTCCCGGACACAGAGACCAAGGCTCAAGTTTGGCTGCCAGCAGCTCATCTAGCACAGGGGTTGCTGCTGGGAGCTTTCTTCTTTCATGCCAGAGTTCCCCTAGCATGCTGAAAGATTGGGAATGGAAGGCGGCTTCAACCGTAAAGGTAGCATCCATTTGTATTTAATAGCTAGCATTGATTTCCAATTTCATATCTGCTGAACAGTAGCCACCGGCCACATTAAAATTCATCATTGTCTTCGCTGCACCTCCCAGTTCAGACTCTGCCATCACCCTTAATGAATCAATCCATGTCAACACGGCATGCATGTGTTCTGAAACAGTTCGTGGTGACACGGAGTGAGTTCGGCCGGACCCTGAACAGCCGGGTTTTAGTCCACGGGGCTACAAGGAAGATTTAGATATAAAACACTCAAGCAGTTAGAAAGACATGCTCAATCTTTATGGGAGAACTGAGCGCTGTGCTACTCTTTGTCCTTAACGCACATGTTTATTGCAGGGTAATTGTATTTATCCGTCATCGTGAAGCTTTACTGTTCTTTAAAGCAGCATGGAAGACACGGGATGAGCTGTGTTATGCCCTGCCGGCACTGAAATACAGCTCCCTGCATGGCCTGCTCTGTGTGCACGCCAGCCAAATCTTGCTGGGGGTCAGGTGTTTCGCCATGCAGGCTTTGTTGCTCATGACCCGGAGCCATCCCACTCTTCTCACCTTATTACAGGGCATAAATGAAGCGCATGTCAATGCAGGCCTCCTCAAGGCCTGTGCAGCCCTGTGCCGGGAGGAGGCATGGATATTTAGTGAATTTAGTGCACTGACGGCTGGCAGCAGCGAGCTCACGTCAATGCTCGGTGCCACCTTCAAGAGGGGCTTTTGTTTGGGGAAGGGCAGCTCTGCTCGGATCACATTCTCCTTCAAGAGATTAGTTCTCCCTAGACCTATCGTTAGCACAGTGAGCCCAGAGATATTACTCATCAATTAAAAATGCAATAAAAATAAGCTGTCATTACCATAAGCCTTCTTACTGGGAAATGTGGAGTTGAGAGCTTTACCACCCCGGCCTCTGACAAAAGCCCCGAAGACGGGCGGCCGTGGTGTTAATTGATTGGTGTCATTTATAAGTAATCTAACAATGCTGAATAATTTATTTGGCAGTGACATGCACTGAAAATATACAGCTGCAGGGATATGTGCCCAGCCTCGGAAGGAACGGTGCGAAGCGGGGCGCAAGGCAACGATTAAGATGCGGCGATCTCCTTGGGAACACTTTCTCCTGTGCTTTGCTCGCCAGTGCTGTTATTACGGCAGAAGTTTATAGATCTGACAACGGGAGAGTATAGATCTGGGCCAAAATGCACAGCCTCGACATTCTCTTTTGCAGCAGCTCTCCAATAATGAATTTTAAAAGCAAGCACCGTGCATGCCTAGCAGGAAGCGTGCGGTGCTGAGCACGGCCTCGCCGAAAGGACGTAAAAATTGACCGTAGCGTTTCCACGCTGAGGATGCTGCTGATGGGAAAAAGCCTTATGATTTCATCTCTGTCTGACCAAAATGGAATCAGAATTCTTGCCTCTCAGTGCCTGCAGAGTAGGCTTTCCAAGGGTCACCTAATAGGGAGTGCCTCTCATTAATCTGCATTGTTTTTGCAACTGCGTGAGTAGTCCCAGTTCGTACGCTTTGAAATCAAGAGAAATGACCCCAGGGAGCAAGAAAGGCTGGAGAGGCCGGCTGGCAGAGCACAAGCCCTGCCCTTGCAGATGTAGGAGTGAAAAGCTGCTGTTAGCTCTGCATTCGCTCAGGCAAATCTCCCACTGCAGCCGATGGCTGAAAACCGGGACCAGTTTCAAGCCCACGTCACAGCAGCGGGCAGGCGAGTCCTGCGCGGGGGCATCCCACCCCCACAGGCCAAACCATGGTTTTTAAGTTCTCTGGAGCACAGGATGATTTTGTGTAAGGTCTATTTTACTGGGAAGATTAACTGCATTTCTGGGAGTTGCTTTAGAAAAGGTTCCTGTGCTTTGTAACTCTGACGTTAGTCCCATTCGGGTTTGTGGAAGAACTCAGAGATTAACCCCGAAACAAAAAGGACGGCCCCTTTACTGCATGATTTCTACACTGTTGAATCAAATATAAAAAAGAGAGAATTATATTGTTTAGGCCTTATTCATGTGGCTAGCTTTGAGTTGCGTGTTTACAAAATATAGGTACTTTAACAAGCGATGCAGGGCGGGGTATTTCTTCTGAGCGCCAGTTTTTGAAGTCAGGCGATTATGTGGAAATCCTAACTTTCACAAAGCCTTTAGTTCTTCAGTCTGCTCCTGGAAGTGAGCCTAAAAATATAACCAAATATAGCCAAATGCCTCGGAAACTAGAATGTTAGGAAAAAAAAGCATGCCAAACTCTATTTTAAATCTCTCTTTTTTTTTTCTTTTTTTTTTTTCCCTCTCCCCCAGTTCGACATTCCTTTAAGGGCTTCTCCACACGAGCTTGATGATCGCTGCATTCTCCGTGCGACTCTTCAGCGTTTGCAGAGCCCTGCTTGCTGGAGGGGAATGCTGACTGCGGACAGCGGCTCCAGCCTTGCTCCGAACGAGTCAGCAGCAGAGCTCTCACCGACTTCAGTCAGTGCTGGATGGGGTCCAAGGAGAACAAGGGCAGGAGGGAATATACTTGTTTTCATTACTCATGTTAGTTGTGTAAACAGCACTCACTTCTCACTGAGAAATATGCGACTTAATTTCCATCATTTTTAGAAAAAAAAAAAAAAAAAAAAAAAAAAAGCATTTACCAAGAAAATAATCATTACTGAACACTGATTGCTCTCTCTTTTTTTTTTTTTTTTCCATTGCTGCGCACATCAGAGCATGCCTTGGTACAAATACAACTGATCTGGTTAAGTGTTTTAAGAGACAGGGGAGTAAATTGTTTGGGATGAAAGAAATTCATTATCCAGAGTTTGCAGGGCAGAAAGTCTGGCTGTTTTAATGTTACTGCAGAGTAAAAAAATTTAAAAGTGCATGCTGCGACAAGCTGAAGGCATCTTTAGGCTCCATTATACTAGAGTAAGCATATTAATTAGATTATTGTTCATTCTTTCAGGAAAGCTGAACCCCGACACGGCCAGTAGGAAAACCAAAGGCAATCAGCCAAAAGAATAGCCAATTTCCCCAGATTCTTTTTTTCATTAATTTCCTTCGCAACGGGAAAACTCCTGGTTCCCTCCTGAGATAAGGACGGGGGAAGCCTAAGTGGCACGGGCACGTTGTGGGGAGGCCACACGTGAGTGCAAGAGGCGATGTGTGCGCTCAGCGGGGCAGGGGGGCTGCGGACCCCGACGGGGGCACGCTCCCGCTCGGGGCGATACGGATCAGAGCCTCTCCTCCCCCTGCAAACAGAGGTCTCCCACACACTGCAAACACATTCGGGCCTTACACAGAGCTCAGCTGTTTGGACAAGAGGTTCTGTGATTAAACATTAAAGGACCTCCTCGCCCAGGCTTATCCATCAGCTTTTTCCGTCAGGGCCATTGTTTTTGTCCATACTACCTGCCAGCTTCTCTATGATAAAGGAAAAAAGAAGACATATTTATTTACTCCCTTATTTGTTTACATTTTAGCCCTACTTTGGCAGAGCTTTGTGATCCATAAAACTCACCTTGTGCTGTCTGAAGTGATTCCTCTTTGTGTACAACATTGCAGCAACATCTTGGGAAATGACAGGTTTCCCACCCAGGTTCTTGCACAGGGCTGCTGCCAGATCCCCCTTTGAGCCCTGAGGTCAAGTCATTAAAGTGAAATCATTTCCAATTCATTAAAAAGCTTTGTGGGGTGAGATGGCCCAAGGTTCAGCACAGAGCTGTTCTTATAGGTTTGGGTTTGCAAGTGCTGGGCTAGCTGGCTTCAAAATAAATTACCTCGAATGATTAGGTTAATTACCTAGAACGGAGCCCGTCCCATCCAGAGGAGCAGCGTGAAGACTGAGCAGGTTGCAGGTGTTCCCGAGACAGCCCCCAGCTGCAGCTTTCTGTCCAGGCTGCATTTAACACATCGCCCAGCGATGCCATGCTGCTCAGCTCCCCTGAGCCCAGCAGCTCCCTGCAGCTGAAGGCACCTCAGCATGAATTGCTGCTGTGCCTGCCTCCATGATCCTGGTTTTGGGGTCCTTGGTCATACCTGCCAGTGTCGAAGGGTCCCCGTCCTTCTCTCCAGCTGGAGAGAAGGAGGCAGGATTTGTTCCTATGTGAAGTAAAAAAGGCATCACCCCAGGCATTGCCCCTAAATTGTGTCACACCGTGGGGTGCTGGCTCAGCCTGGAGCTGCAGCAGTGGCCCTTACCAGGTACTGACTGTCTGCGAGGACAACAGCACGAGGAATTTTGTTTGCTCAAGTCATGACAGACTTTATTATAGAGCAACCGTGCCATGCCAAGCACGTTTAATAATTAAGTGGTGAGATATGACAAGAGGCAAACTCCAGTACAATTTTTACATGCCTGGGATTGTAGTACAAGGCCAAAAGGCCAAAGAATTTCCATCTGAGGATCAAACTGTTTTGCATTTGAATCACCTATTTTGTCTATTTTTCTGCAGTCTGTAGCACAGCTGTGATATTCTGCCATAAATATTGTAAGCATAAGGTTTCTCATGGTCTGAGACCTTGGAATCTCTTCTCCCCAGCAATGCATGCATATCGCCAGCATGCAGGACACCGGAATACACCCCTCTGTCCCTGATTAAGTCTGGAATTGATTTTCAGACCTCAGCTAACAGGTCTGAAAAACAGGTTTGCTGGTGGAATTGCTGACAGATTAACTACATCGATGCAAGGGCCGTCACCTCAGTGCCACGGCTGCTAACACTCGAATATTTCTCCTTATGCCATAACAAAGGGGAGAAGAACTTGGGATTTCAAAACAATACTTGTTCTTATCTGCCCCAAGTTTGATATGAGTTTTGTTTGCTGCATACTTGTCTCTCTCAAGTGGAACTTGAGCATGTTGTTGTGAAATGCAGTATTTTCCACAGAAATGTCAAACTAATGCAGCATCAACCCTGAGACTTTAATCCTAAAAGAAATAAATAAATAAATGACAATAAAATCAGAACGAAAAGTCCTCACCATAATTTTATAACAAGCTCTTTGTGGTATTCTTTGCAAGGCCTTTCTTTACGCAGAGAACATAACACCGAGCAATGTGACGTGCTGTACAGCAAATATTTATTTTTCAGATAAGCACAGAGGCTTGAAAGGCCTGATGAGCTAATTGAAATAAATAAGGCTCTGCTGGAGCTCTGGGCCGGATGCTTGTGGCTGCAATGGGGAAAATGCCCAGCTGCTCTGCTGCTCCTCCTCTGCAAGCTTGCCATGGGAGCGCCAGGCTGCTGGTGGGCCAGGCACCGTGCCTTTAGGCTGCTCACTGCTCCCCACCTCTGCTCTGGCCGACCCATACCTGCAGGAATAATATGGGCCATGCCTGTTATAACCAGACCTGCGTGGTGATTAAGAGAGGGTGTGCTTGGTCAGGGCAATTAAAATTAGAATCGTGCTCTTAGTAATGGCCAGAACGTGCTGTTCAGGGGAAAAAACAAACATTCAATGTTGAATATTTTGTAAGGTATCTAATGTTCATTAGAGATACCAAAAGAGTGCTTGTGATTACCAGCCTGAAAAGCTGCTGCTCCTGCAGCAACCTGAAGGCCAGAGCGTGCTGGAGACCAAATCCACAGCAGTGACAGCCAGCCTCACCTCGAGGACGAGGGCCATCGTGCCTGGACAGACGGTGGCCATGTGGAGCTGGAAGCAGGCAGGCCAAGCAGGAAAATATGGGATGGTCAGTGAGCATCACCTCAGCTGCCCTTAAAATGCATCCTATATGTAGGCAGTTTGATTACAATACAGAGAAGCCAGGGTGAGGAAGGGAAGCATCAATTGAGATGTGATCATCTGGCCGCATGGTGAGGTATTTGCACATCTTCCTGTGTGCTCAGCCAGCTGTGTGTGTAGCAGCTGGAATTAGGAGGGGGAGTACAGCTGGGACACATCCCTTTCCTGATTCCTGCAGATAATCAGCTTGTGCCCTGAGGCACTACACTTTGCTAACCATCTTCTTCAAATCCAATTTTAAATGGACTGCAAGAACACATTGTGATGCTGGCTGACTGGTACAGCACATAAATGCATAAACTCAGGGTATGACCTGCATGTTACAATGCATTTCAGGAACTGGGAAAATGCAGAAGGAAATCTCTTATATTAAAAAAGACAACAGCATTCTTTCTATGTGACCATTCTTTTTATTAGATTACATATATCAAGATTTCTACCATTTTTCCTCAAGAAGTAAAGGCTGTTTCACAGAAGCTTCAGGGAAATGGCTGCATTTTAATACAGTCTAATTGACTTTTATGGTTATCTCTGAGGAGTCCTGGTCATAAAAGCTAATTAAATTATACTGATCTACATATTCAAGAACCATTTTATTTCTCACCCTTGAAAAAAAAAAAAAAAAAAAAAAAAAAAAAAAGAAAGAAAGAAAAAGCTGGAGGATCATCCTCATGATTAGGACACGTTACAATCTCCTGACACCCCTCTTTGTGCAGTTTGATTTGCTCAGTGTTGCAGGATATATTTAACCTTCCTGAACAAGTGACTGTCCTTAACAGCTTTAAGAATGTCGGTGATGTTATTTCAGATCTCTCTTTCTGCAAATGTGTAGAAAGATCTATGTGCTCGATTTACAATTCTACATTCATCTAATAATTCTCTAGGGAAAAGGTTAAAAAAAAAAAAAAAGTGAATGCAAAAGTAAATCATCTAAATCTGCATGACAAGGGGTTTAAAAAGTGGAAAAGTAGACTTTCTGCATGTCTTCATTTGCTTTCTTTTTCTTTAGATGATGATTTTTTGTTTCTGCTCTCACCTTGTGAGAGATTCTGACTTTGTTGTAATAACAGCTTAATAGCATGCCAGACCTGATACTGTAAAAAACAGCCTCACTTTTTTTTAAGTCTGACCTCCCATTATTTTCACATCCTTATTACCCACACAGTGCCAGATTTCCCAAGATATTTAAGATCCAAACAAATCAGACTTGTGCCAAGAAGGATTTTATGAAGCAAGGAAAAAAAAATCTGAATACCCTGGTAGCAGTCTGTCTCTATCTTTCAGCACCCAAATACCTTTGCAAATCTGGCCTAAGGCTCTAAGCAAAATTCTCACCTAGAGTTATGGCCATTTGCCCCGAACAAAAATTGCAGAAACAAGTTCCTCTAGAGTTAACATCAACATAATTAGACCATTAAAAAAAAAAAAAAAAAAAAAAAAAAAAAAAAAAAAAGCTCTTCTGACACAATGCCCCATACAAATCTCTGTCCAATACCTTAATCCAGCTAATACACTGTGCAGTAAATAACTACTAAGAATTGCTCAGCAGCGGCTCAGAGTCCAGCAGGCTCCCTTGTACTTGCAGCCACCAAGTCGGGGGGTATGAAATGCTGTAGGCAGCAGCAGTGAAGTGGTAACATCCCCCTTTTTCTCCTTTATTACTGCCTGACTGAGCAGCTCAGACCCTCTTTTTCATCCTCTACCTTCCTGTCCCTCCTCCTCTCAACTGCTTTGGCTCCAAGTATCTTGGGGACAGCTGTCAACACAGCATCTGCTGCTTCTGGTTCGCATCTCAGAATGATCTTCCAATACAACGGACAAGCATAAGTCATCTCCATTGCTGCTTCTTGTTGCTGACCTACTCTTTTCCCCAGCTCCCAGAAGTTTTTGAAAAAACCCATAACATGACCTGAAAGAAGTCCATTCACTAAACATAAAAATGTGGCGGAAGGCATTGAGGAATTAATGCAATTGCTTCTATAGTGAGCAGCATCCGCAAATCCCTGAGAAGACCCTCAGTACTGTGGGAGTTTGTAAGGTGAATATATGAAAATGTAAAAGTCACTTCCAACTGGGGAAAAAAGAAAAAGAAGAGCTGATTTGCCAAAAATGACATTTGTTTTTTCTACAGAGCTACACATAAAATTACCAGATTTGGGCAAAACATCATTAACTTCCATAGGAAAACATGCCAAAAAAAAAAAAAAAAAAAAAAAAAGGAAGTATGAAGTATGACTTCTTGCCAATTGAACCAAATTGGGGAAGAGGATGTTGAGGGACCAGCCCCAAGACTGGTCCCTGCCTGCGTTTCATACTAAGGCCCAGGATCCACCTCATTATGGCATGAGCTCTTAACCAGCTCTTAGCCATGCCAGGCAGAGAGCCTGGGGGTCTCAGTTTCTTGGGTGAGGACAGACTGGTGACAAAGCTCCATTGTTCTGGTGCCTAGTCGTCCTGTGCTGTGTGATGGGGAGGTTTCCATGCCCAGCTTCTAGCTAAGGATCAGATTGCAAAAGAGAAAATCCCTTTGGCCTGAGAGCCTGTACAAAACAAGGGCTTTGTGAGACAAAGAATAAGGGCTCCCATCGAAACAGGCACCTCTTGCATTCTTGTTGACACACATGTTCCGCACCGTGGTGAAATCAGTCACGTGCTTTGCATAGCTTTCTTGACCCTAAATGGGACAAAATTCAGGGTCCCATTCATTGTCTTTTCGGAGAAATTCCTGACAAAACCAGACATCTGTAGTTACAAGAGTTCTCTATTTACAAAGATCCAACCAGCTCTGCTTCCTTGAGCATATAGCTGCCATCAGACAAGGCAGTCATAGTCCTGTGCTTCTGCTCGGGACCAAGGTGGGGCCAGGAAGTCAGGCCAGGATCAAGGGGACATGGCCTGGCAGCGCTGGAGACAGCTCTCCTGCAGCACGTCTTACTGCTTTTTTGTGTTCGTCCTGAAAGGAAGGCAGCTGATATGCTCACAAAGCTCAACCCAAACCAGAAAAATATTAGCTAGAACCAGGCAGTCTTAGATACCGTCTTATTTCTATTTGCTTTACACCCAGCCCCTCAGATAGTAAGAAACAGCAACATTTCAGGGGTCAGGTTTCAATAGTGGATTTGTGCATACAAAAAGCACAAGCATTATCTTTGCAAGTGGTCTGGTAATCTGGAACGTCTTTGTTTTTACCTGGGAAATCTGACCCCCTGGTTTCATAGCTGGCAGGGCTTGGCTGCAGGTGCTGCTGCTAGCCTAAAGCAGTGTGTGCAGTGCCTCTAAAGTGGCTCTCAGTGACCTGATCAGACAGGTCGATAAATATGGCTGATATATTTTAATTGAGTAGTTTCACGGATCGGTTATGTCCTTGTTTGTAGATGGATCGCTAGTGTGGAGATTCACAACTTTTGTTGCTAGACCTGTCTGAGACGCTTCCCCACCACAGCCATAATTCAGAAGGAAACTGCTCCAGCTGGACCTTTTCCCTTTTAGCAAAGCCACTCAGCTGTGTGTGTTTGATCTGAGGATGGTTATGTTATATTAGTGTGCAGCATCTGATAAACAGGGTGGACAATAACATTAGAGGTTGTGGTGTTGACAGAAACTTTTCCCATCCACCAAAACCTGCTCAGCCTATGCAGTGCTTGGTGAGGACGTACTGAGTCCTTTCCCTGGTGACCATATCCTGCTTCTACTTCCCACCCTCCCTCACCCACAGTTTTGTTTTGCTGTCATCTTCTGCCCACAAGACACCACAGTTTCTGCAGCTGCTGACTTCTATGACTCAAATGCTTATCTGAATCCAAAGCTGGGTTATGGAAGGACTGATGAAGCAACCACAGCCAGTGTTTTGGCTTCTTCTGTAGGCTTCTTCTCATGCACCCCTCAGAAGAAGGGCAGGTGAGCCCTGTTAGCACAAGGGCTGAAATGTAGCTATGAAGCTTCTTGGTCTTTTAGGAAAGCTGTATATTATCCATTCATGACAGTGATATAAATCCTCAAGTTACTGTCTGACTGTACTCTGCCTGAGTGACCAGGGAGTAACAATTTTTAAAGGTAACTCATATCTGAGAGCCTTGCTTCCAATTGGACTTGAGGTATATTGGACATTTAAATAGGAACTTGGAGCCTAAATGTCACATAGAGTCTAGTCCTTATTTTCTTTCCAAATAGTGGCCTGCCCACAGGGATGCATGGATTTGCTACCTCAGAACCAAACTGCTAAATTCATTAATCCTGAAGCTGGGTATGAAGGTGTTGAGCAGGATTCTGAGCAAGACAGATCTGCCTCCTGCATCATCTGGGCACATGAATGCACCACACAAATACATCTGGGCTACAGATACATCAAGCTGTTCTTCATCTCTTCTCTCTGGACCTCATTAGGCCTTGTTAGGACATTGGTCCTGATCTTAAGGATGTTTCTAGGGGCAGACCTAAATCCAGAAAAAATTTAACTTAATATGTGAAAAACTGCCACAGATGATTTGTATTGTTCTGGAAAGCCCAGAGATAGCTGGGCCAGGAATGGTACTTTCTGTACTAGGCCTTGCTTAGACACCAAATGCAAAGACTGTCCTGGCCGTAAAAACTTACAGCTTTTAAGGTTAGGAAAATATGTGGCAGATGGGCAGAAAAACAGAGAGGAGAGCAAGTCCTAGGAAGTAATGAAACAAATATTTGTTAGTCTAATAGGTCTCACGTGAACTCATGGAGGCACTGTGGCAAAAGGAGAGTTTAAAGGAAGGACTGAAGAAAAATCGTGGGGCAGCTTTTCTGATGTTTCCAGAGAGATTCTCCTGGGTGTGGGGATGGCATAAGACAGAATGTGGAGGTAAAAGCTAGCAAGAGGCAAGATGCAATGATCACTGCGTGACCTGGTGAAAGGTAGGATTCAGCTTTTCAGCTCTGGAGGACATGGTAGATAGGATGAGGATAGGCCATGCTTCTCCCTACCATCCCCAAGCTGGCATGGAGGGAAGATACCCACAGAGGCACTCTCCTAGAGCATTACACACGCTGCCTGACAACTGAAAGCCCCCCTTCTTTTGACCTGCCCTGAGTTAAATATAACTAAAAAGCTGAAATGGAAACAAATGGGTGGAAACGGACATCATAGAAACATTATAAACATGCACACAGTGTTTTTCAAACAGCTTTTCCTTTGCTTACGGTTCAATAAGAAGATATTGGATGTACCTTTTGAAGTTAGTGAAGAATTATCTACGCTTTGAGAGTGAAGTCTTATTCCTCCACTTACACTTTGGCTTGTTTGCGCTTATTTTTATAGTTCTTCCTTACCACACTCTTTGTGTTTGCTAACATCTAACATCCACTTCTGGCTTCAGCTGCACTTTTTCATATCAGTGTAACCACTTTTCTCATGGTCTCTCGGTGCTTGTTCTCTGCTTTGTTTAGATTTAAAGGAAGGACAGGCACTTGCAATCCCACCGATTGCTACTTGAATATTTCCCAGTACCTACTTGTAAATTCCTGGAAGTTTTGGTGAGTTTTGCATAATTCTCCTGATGATTATCTCTATTGTCCTTTATAAAGCAAAACTTGTGTCAGTCATCAGTATTCTGCATTCTCTCTGCTCCAGAAACAACCATAAAGTCAGACGTGACAGTTGCCTGGATTTGACTCTGCCAGCCTGGGTATCACTTTCTTTGCAAGGTGTCCAGGTTTTTTCTGTGCACAGCCCAGACCATTAGATGTGCAAGTAGGAGGGAACTAGAGCTGCATAGGAGAGACAACCTTAACCTTTTTACACTAGGGACACTGTGTTCAGTGAGCATTTCCACCCCTCTCTCAGAAACAAAATAAATTTTCTACCTGACATTGCCAAGGGCTGTCACTGCTCTGAACCAGTCTTCAGAATGAGGAGGGTGAGACTCAGGCAAGATCCTATCCTGAAGAGATATGTGTTGAAGTTCAGGCACAGATGGATCTCAAAAAAAAAAAAAATATCTACCACTGTGGTGTTGCTACCTTACACTCAAATATTGTTGACCCTTTTCTCTCTTCATCCTTCTGTTTATTATATTCACCTTAAAAGACTATTGGAATGTGCAATCAAAATTTCCCAAATTATCATTAAAATTTATTCCTTTGTGATTCTTTTGGACTGATCTCTACCATCTGTGCCATGCATGAATATTTTTAACTATTGTAAACCATACTGATGGGCCAGAAACATGCAGTCTACTGTATGTCATCTGAAATCTGAAATTGTGCCATTTGGGTCAACCACATGTAACGTGAATATTTATGATAAATCACCTACATCAACAGTGTATTTGTCCCTATTAAAAACCATACTATGCAGATTAAAGTTCCACAGCTTCCTTTCTGAATCTCCTGTTCCTTATTTGTTGGTGACATGACTGCAACCTCTATCCCATTAGTCCACCACGTAGGGGGGTTTATGAACTGTCGGGGAACTGTACATCCAATGGCTCATAAAGAAGTCCACTTCCACAGTTCTGCAGCTAAGTGCTCATATATAGCTAATATTGTTTTAGCTACAGGAGAAAGAACATTTCAAAGAGTAATGTTTTCAAAAGGCTTAGCCATTTCATGGTTTTTTATTATGCTTTATGTTTTATGTAGAACCTACAAATATCTGAAATGAGAAAACTCAAGATTCAAAAGTAGGTAACGCCAAGATCCTTCACCATATTTCAGTCCCTTTATGCTGAATACACGACTGACATCACAATGAAGGAGGTCTACAAAATTGACAGCAGCAAATATTCCTTTGGTTCAAGCACTGCTGAAGAGAGTAGAAAAACCTGGACGCTTATGCCAACAACTGTCAGCAGGAAATGCTAGGAAGGGCATTGATGAGGAGATGAAAAGCACCAGGGACAAAGGTGTCTTTTGGTTATGTTGTCTATAAAAGAATTGTGTTTAAGCTTCAATATGCTTGAGAAGTCCTAGATGCTGTCATGAAATCAGGAGTGTGCCCCCAGGCCTGTGGTATATTTATTGTATATCACGGAAATGCAGCACAGAATTTTACCTGTACATTTTGGAAAACACTGCTATGCAAGATTGACAAACAGCTGAATTATTCATTGTGGAGAATGAGAATGAGAACACGAATGAGAACAGTATTGAGAACAGAAATCAGAATGAGAATGGTCCAGCTGTTCCAACATGGGACTGGGAGGAAGAACTGCTGGGTCCTGTTCTGGCTCTGTCTTTGAAATGGTAGTGTAAGAGGTTGTACAACTCACCTAACATACATGCACATTGCCGTGCTCATCTGTGAAATAATAATGCCAATCTGCTGAGAGGCTTATATAATTTCTAAGAAAGTCATTCAGATACTTGAATGACAAGCTATGAGCATGCCTTGCATTATTACTGTCTCATGTGGTCTGTGGCTATCTTCACTGAAATATTAAGCAATGACCTGATTGATTATTCTTACGACTTTTTGAACAAAGCCATTACACAGGGTTAGATGTCTTATTTGCTGACTTGACAAGAAGCCTTGTAGTGGTCCCCAGGTTTCCTGTCCATGGAAACAAGACCTTAAAAAGACCTTTTTCATGCCCAGAGGTTTACCAAACAACCAGCCACCATTTTGCTGCCCATGAGTCCAAGAACAGATCTTTGTGCTAGACTCTCCTCACAGCTTGTTCAAGCTTTGCTTTTACTTTTTTTCCCCCTTTTTATTCATTTTTTACTGGGCTAGGAGAGGGTTATTGGTACCTCTGTTTGTCACATGTATTTCTTCCAAAGGTATAAGCCAGAAGACTTCACATCAGCTTTATATAGGCCTTTCCTGTAGGAGATGATCTGCTGACTTTTTTCTTTGTTGAAACCACTATTTTCTAAGGGTTTGTTAAGCCCTCCACCTTTGGAGAGGTGCAGCTTTGCAACAAAATTTGTTTAGTAGTTTGAAAGGCCTGTTTTTACCCGTGTTTTTTTTTGTTTGTTTGTTTGGTTTTTTTTTTTTTTTTTTTTTTTTCAGGATTCCCAGTGACTTCAGCAATAATGTCACTGCAAACTGAAATCAAAATTTTCCCTGCATTTGGGAGTGCCTTGACTTAGCGGCTAGGAAAGCCACTGTTTTTCAAATAAATATTTACATTTGTGTTTTATTTGTAGCTGATACTTTGGGAAACAATTAAATGTTTCTTTTCCTTACTAAATCTGAATGATTCATATTTGGAGCTAAAGAGTTCGTTGTGTAATTTTCACTTGCTTTGCTGTATTTTTATTGCTGAATTCGTTATGTTGAAGAATCATGTGTGTCAGATGTAGTCAGCAGGCAATTTCATTACTCATGACTACACATTTCTGAATGTCACATGGATTGTCCAGAAGAAAGTGCAGACTATCAAGCCGGCAACATCAAAAAATGTTCCTCTGAACAACTTGGAACTTTAGGGACAAATAAAGGTTTTTCAAACTTAAAAATAACCTGCTAGATAATCATTCTGTCCATATGTTCCAGGGCTGTTGTATAGTCATTTCCTTACGCTTGTTTAGTTTATATGTTAGTATATGTTTTTTGTAGATAGATTGTGGACTGTTTCCTGACTTCAAAACCCCGAAGTTTCAGCTAGAATTGAAAAGGAATATTAAGGATGCTTTAAATGGGAAAAAAAAAAAAAAAAAATCTACTGATATTGAACCGCTACTGAGTTTCATGTTTCTGACTCCAAGTAAATGCAAAAATCATTAGACAAGCCACTCCTAATGTGGTGGATTTCTTGATGCTGATGATGGTGATCACATGACTCCATAAACCATTTATACAGTTTTTTACAAACTTTTAGACATTTATACACATTTATACAAAGTTATCTGCATAACATTTATACAAAGTTATCTATAAGAAAGTGCAGAATTCAGGGTACACGCACACAAAGAAGGGTCCTCACCCAAAGTCCTCATACCAACATCCTACTGAGGAGTGGGAAACACAGAAAAACTAGCAGGTGCGTGCCTTATCTTTGCACCTCCAGCACATGCTTTCCCAGGTGGAGATGCTTTCATCTCCCTGAAATTTCTTGATTGAACTATAATATTGGTTTATATATAGTTTATTTGAAAGTGTAACATTTTGTATTTGCATTTATTTTACAAAAGTCCTTACCCTTGGTACAAGAAGTATAATTCTAAATGGAGATTCCACTGTCCATCTAAGCAATTAGGGCTTTAATTCTGCTTTCAGTGAAGTTTTAGTTTTTAGCAGACACAAGAACAGATCTACATTCATAACTGCTTTTTATAATTAAACCCAAAAGAGAGGAGCTGCAATTAATGTAATGCAGTTTTCCAAATCAATATTGTGGCTTCTTCCTCCTTGATCTGCTGAAATATGATTTCAGAACACAGAACACATGGAAGGCTCGGGGAGGAAAGACACAGCACCTAGCATTTCCTCATTGTCTGAGAAACTAAAAATTAGGTAGGTGGACCTTAAAGAAGAGAAGCCAAGGGGAACTGGGAGAGCTAAGCAGTTTTATATAGCAAAGGACATCAGCTTAAGCCACTGTTGTGCCTGTGATGGTCCCCTGCAGGGGGAAAGTATTATCAACCTCCTCCTTGCTTCCTCATTAGTTATTTTTGGCTACAGACAAGTCCTTCATTCCTCTTTACCAAGAATGCTAGACTTCCGTCACCATCAGAAGAAGAACAACAGCAGCAAAACAATGTGCATGTCTGCGTGCGCTCAAAAGAACGATGATCAAGTATAGAAACTGTTGTGACATTTGAACAGAATAAAGAGTGTTTCTAATTTAGCAACTGAGTTTATGTCATAAAATGTTATACTGGCAAAGATGTAACATACTTTGTAAATACATTTTCCAGGCTTTTCCAAAGTCGGCTGATGCTACAAATATTTCCTCGTGTTGTTAGGGTGTCTTGCGAAGTTCAAGAAGTAATGTGAATGTTTCTGAAACAGGGAGGCCTGCAATTGCAAGGTACAGATTATTAGATAAACCTACAGAGGACTATTCTCTGTCAGAGGACCAGGTGTCTATCTGAAATGTAGATGTTTGAATTGCCGATGACTCAAGCTAGGTGAGATGAATCCTGCCCCATATGTCTTCTTGATTTTACAGGCTCTCTTGGAAGCAGAGCCTGGAGTAGGCAGTGAAAATACTGAGACATTTTTGTTCTGAAAACCAGAAAGTTTGGTGTTCCCCAGGCAGGTCTACTCACCATATGTCTTTACATTTGTTCTGTATCATAAAATTGACTTCTTGTTGCTTGGTTAAATACAACATTTTTAAGAAGCTAACATATGGCAGTATCATGCCACTTTTCAGAACTGGGATGCTATGGAGAGCAATGGGGAATTCTGTTTAAAAATTGGTATTAGGATCTATCCTCAAAAAGTCTCTGCTAAATGGGGGAAAGGATAAGATATGTTTTTTATGAGAAGTATCTCTTCTTAAAATATTGATAAATTACTTAACATAGTATGAGCTGCCTATGTCAGAAAATGTTTGTGGCAGTTGTTGATAGTTATACTGAGGATTTGATTCTGTGCAACTAAATGCATGAAAATTCTTTACACATAGACAGATGTTTAAGATGCAAATACATTAGAAATGAACCTGTCAAGTCTAAAAAAAATCTTTGCTTGCAGTTTTCTCCATCTTTCAAGTAACATTCATTTCATTATTATTTTTGTGTTTCAGGGTAAGGAGTAAATAATGTAATAGCAACCAGCTGTCTCACTGGCACCAGTCTCCCTGCCCCCTGAGGCTTTGATACAGTCAGTAGGTGTCCCATGCTGTGAAAGCCAGCAGAAGAGAGATCAGAGGGAGGAGAGAAAATCAGGAGTTAAAAAATAAAAAATAAAAATAAAATGTCTCTCTAGTTCAGATTCAGCACACTCTGGACCAAATTCTTGCCCTCAAGGGTAGAGAAGAAGGCTCTGCAGAAATGTGGTGCTGCCCAAGGGCAATCCATGTGTTGGGTGATGGCAAGGACAGGAGCCACATCTTTATTGCTCCAGAAGAATATGTCAGTTTTACAGGAGCTTTCTGAGTCTTGCCATTTCCCTCTGGACTAGGTCACACAGGTTGTACTGAACATCATCTGGAAGCAATGTGGTTGGAAATATCCTACCCACTTGCTCCCACATCGTACTATTCCCTGCATTCTAGTACTTCAGATGACTAGTGTCATCCTCAGAGCCAGCCACCCACTTTGGTAACCTCCCTACATCTGAGCGGAGGAAGTCTCAGCGGCAGGGTTCTCTGTCTGCGCAGCTCACGTCAGACCTTAGGTTCAGAGTAACCCATCTTGTTTCACATGAGTTCCCAATGCTCTGCTGGCATGCCAGCATCGCTGCTGAATCACCAAAGTGTCTTAGTCAGCCTGCTTAAAATGGCACAGCTCTGAATTGTCTGGTTGCCTCCTCCAAATTGCATCTGACCTTCTGCCAATCCCGATCACTTGTTTCTAGCCGCAGGCCTCTTCTCTGAATTTGCACCCCCACTCTCCCTGAGGCATCTATGCTCGACAGGCCATGCTGCTGTCTGCATCCCTTTCCTCTGATGAGATTCTGAGGCTTTCCTTCATTTGCTCTATCAGACCATCAAACCTTCAGGACGAGGGCTTATTGTGTGCTAGGCGCTGACCTCTTCCTGTACCGCATCATGTACATTTACAGCACTATCAATTATTTAAAACAGCTCTGCCTTCAGTTCAGCCACACGCTGAGTTAAGCTCCATAGCCTTTGGGTAGTTTGCAGCAATTTTATTTTTCTTCCTCAGTGTTTCACAAATTGCTTGCTACTTCGTAGCACTTGTTACTATTTGCTAGAGGAGATGATATGGTGTATTATCACTCAATAGAAGTGTTTTTGTGGAGATAGTGTTAGCTTTCTTCCCAAAAATTCAGATATGCCTGCATAGGAATGTAATCCCAGACCCTACCCCCAGAGGGTCCTTGACTTCATTAGCACTTTCATTTAGTTCAAACAAGTAATTATTAATATCAACATCTAATTCTAGCAAATCTAGCTGTATGTGCCACAAGGTGACAAGATGTAATAAACATAAAACCATATAGACTTAGAGGAAGGAAAAAATGTTCCCTTCAGTCAGCAAGGGACAGACAAGATAGCAATAGCAACAAACACTGATGCACATAAGTAGATTCATATTTTTTAACTTAATCTTGTTCCCATGCACTAAGCTAATTGTTTAATGCTTTTTCCTTTGAAGTGCTGGAGACAATTTTAATTATTTACTCAGGTTAATGAAGATGTTAAGCTCTGCCTCGTGCAATATAAATACCAGGACATTAGACAACACACATGCTATTTTTATTTAGCTCAGGAATAGCTGCAGACAAATGCACAGGGCACACAGGGCAGTGCTCTGGCAGGCTGCTGCAGCCATCTCCTGCCCCCCATCCACTCTGTAGGCCCTGCACCCCCAGGTGCCGGGGCCATAAGGAGCAGCCTCAGGACCTTCACCTCTCCCAGCAGCCCTTCAGCTCGCTGGCTGACGCCTGGAGGGGTAGGCTTCTGCACAGCGGTGTCCTCGTCCCCTTCCACTCCCTCCTCCAGTGCAGGGCTGTCCTTGCTGTACCTGGGAGGCAATGCTGCTCCTCACCATGGTCTAGGGCCAAGGGTCCTCCTCTTCAAGGTCTAGGTCTAGGGTCCAGCCCCAGCAAGGCCTGTGGGCCCCCCTCCTGTCTTCCCATCCCATGTGTGCTCAGGGATAAACCAAGAATTATGGGGTCAGGGCACACAAGGGCATGGCAAAAGCCTGACAGGATAAGGGACCTGTCCTGCTCTTGCCTGTATGTGTAGGCATGTGGTAATTCCCAGAGGAATCTGCGAGTAAGCCAGGGGACCATGTCATCAAATAACTCACATGCTATAGCCATGAAGAGTCCAAAAACATTACTGCTCCTATTTTTCACTCTTCAGGCTTGGACCTATAAATAATATTTTTTCATCCACCATGCCAAGAACATTAGATCCTAGAACTACTGAGCCCTCATCACAAAAGACACAACTCTCCCTCTCTTCAGGCAAGCCCCCAAATCAAAATGTTACTTAGACTGTTCAGCAGACATAGTATAACATACAACAATCAAACTTTTAATGGGAAAGCTGAAGGGAAGAGAAACTGTTAGCTGAACCACTTCCCATCACCTGTAAGTCTGTGCCCAGCCTCTAGCAGTCCCATAGCCACCACAGGGCTGGGTAGCTGGCTTTGGAGACAGCCCAAGGAGGTCTGCAGAAACCTGGACTGGGAATGTCTCAGCTGAACATGACCAGCAATAGCTCAGTCACTGCCAAAGCTTCTAAAGGACAGGAAAAGAATAGTCTCTCTCCCTGTTTCAATGCAGTACATCTGAGCCAGGCTGGGACAAGGCTCTCTGGGCAGATTAACACTAGCTGTGACACCGCCTCGCTGCATCCTCAAAAGGAGTATGGAGGCAGGAGGGAGACTGAGAAATGAAAGGTCTAAGCCAGATACTTGAATAGTTCTCCTGATACCTTCTCTGTCATTTTAAGCCTTTGGCCAGCAGAGCCCTTTTGCACCATATGTGAAAGGATGTCATCATTAGCAGTGTTTTCAAATATCTAATTGAGAAAAAATTCCTTCGTGCTTCAGTTGAAACCCATTTCTTCTTGTCTGACTGGAGCACTTGACACTTAGCATTTTTTTTTCTCCTGTATCTCCAAAATCTCAATATTGTTTTTAAAGTCTCATCCTCTCTTCCAGTGAACTCACAGTCACTCCTCAAATGGTGCTGTCTGCAAATTTATTAACCCATTTTGTCATTTGAGATGTTAACGGGAACATTAAATAGTACCAGACCCAGAGAAGCCTCTGTCCAGCCCTACTGCATACCTCTGTACAGTTTCACTGAACCATCAGTTACCACTTTCCAGACGTGGTTATGCAATGAACTTGGCTAATCATGCCTTGAATCACACTCAGGGGCCCCAGTAACTTCACCAGTGGTCAGGGGAGGTGATCCAAGAAATAAGGACCCATCTCCAACCTTCAGGATCTTTCACCCTTACTCCTCCCTCATGTTTTTACTGCTTTCTACACTTCCTCCCATTCATCACATCCCTGCTGGAGGCACCACAACAGCAGGAGGATACTGCCAGTGCCACTCTGAGGACCAGCTACCAGTGGAGCTACACACAGAAGACCCTATGGCACTGGGCAGGGGACTCCAGGCAAATTCTTACTCCTACATTTTGTCTAGGGAAGAACCTAGAGGTCCTGGAGAAGGGTTTAACAGTGCTACAAGCTTTTATGATTTCAACCTTGGGAGCTTATTCCGAGACCCTGTGGTGAAATGCAGAAAAGAAGAACTTAAGCAAAAACAGACCAGAGACTGAAAATGCCGAATGAGGAGGAAATAATTTTGAAATTTTTGCTTGTCCACAAAGCTTATTAAAAAGCCACAGAAGCGCAGCAGAAATAAGGCCTCTAAAAGCAACACTATAAAACTGTACCCTTTGTTTGACCCGTGGCTCACAGTTTAGGCAGCCTGGGGCTAGAAGTGGATGGTGTTCTTGTCCAAGTTTCAAGTAATCATCATGGTGCATTTGCCATTTTTCCTATGGCTGACTAAAAAGATCCAATTGAAAGAACCCACATCTTTTTAAAATTGTTTTAAATTCTTTTTTCAGTGAAGCTGAGGTTTTACTCATCATCCCTCAGCTCAAAAAGGCAGGCAATAGAAGAAAAGCAAAGAAGGATAAATTTATGATGGCTAGTCCTCTATGTATTCCCCAAATCTCCTTTACTTGCCTATTATGCATAGTCTTGCTTCTTTCAGGCCTTCTAAAAGATGTACATTTCGGTGAGGAATTTGAGTGAAAGGAGCAGTGGCCTCAGTGACTCCTTAAGGCAATAGCTGCAATAATCCTCTCAGAAGAGAAAATATACATACACTTAACTTGATTAATATTCTGCAGGATAAAGTATTACTTTTAGAATGACTTCATACGTGAATAGATGAGTGTCTTCTAACATTCAAAGTGTCTTTTAGTGTTAAAAGCAGCGTGCAATGCAAATAGCATGACCTTGTAGAGCACACTCCTGTTACAGGACATACTGCTGTGAAATGCATGCAGTATGAACTGTCAATTGAGCAAAACCTGTCCCATATAGGTAAAGTTGTACACCTAAGACATTTTCTGGGTGTAGCCCCACAGCAGGAGCCACTGTGGAAGTCATTTTATAGCTTGTATTTCCAATTAGCTTTTACAAGAATAAAATAGTACAAACAATGTGTATTTGCTAACAAAATTTGGTAACAAACTAATGCTTCTTGGGCCATATTGTGAGGATAATGGTATGCTGGGAATGCTTTCCTCGAGCAAGAAGTCATGCCCTCTCCTTATCAGGGGACCATTCAGAAATAACTGTTTTTCATTGAATCCAAGAAACAGACAATTGCATCCCTCATACTTGAATATTCTCTTCATGTGTGATTCTGTGTGCCATGCTACCCTTCAGGAAAAATAATCTTAGAACGGGTAAACACATCCAGACTAACATTAAGCTAGTTAGCAAGTGTAACGAGAAGTAGTGGCATTTGCAAACAACTACTATGTGTACTCAGGCTGCTTGTACTCTAGTTGCTAGCCTGTGCTGTCATATCTTATTAAAATTAACACAGGTAGCTCATACTCAAATCTGTCTTGAGCAAATGTTTATATTCTGTGTAGACATATCCAGTTCAAAAGCCAGAAAAAGTGGAACAAGTGTCTCTAAAGAAGCACTTCTCCTAATCTTTTTTTTCTTCTTCTTCTTTTTGCATGTTAGGAAAATAGGCTTTCTTTGTGGATGTTCTTATTATAGTCTTAGAATAGATTGGCATGCTAGGGGCTGAGTCATATTGGTTTGATCTCCCTTATAAGGCAGCAAACCAGGAGTAACTCCATTGAAAATCATGAAATAAAACTAGGCGAAGTGGGATCAGAATCAGCCTCACAAACTTGTACAGGGTTTCCTGCTGATGATACATGTATTTTGAAGGTAGCCCTCACCTTATACATCACTACAGTGACAATCTCAGTAGTTGGAATTGGACAAGAGTCCAAATCCACACAGAAGAACACACTGCAGGATGACCTGAGAAAGAGCTTTTGGTTTAATGTATGATGTATGAGAGTCATTCAAACACACTATCAGTACTTGTAGTCCATAATGTTAATGGGACTAAAAGCATAAGTAAGGGTTACAAGATAATCCCTGACATCATTCTACTAAGGCCTTACACTCATTTTTTTCTGATTCACCAGGCTGTCATATAACTAGACTTGCAGACTTGTGCAATTGCTATGCAATTTGTGTGCAACTTGTGTAACTGGACTACATGGACTTGTGCAAAGTATTTGACACCGTTCTGCATGATGTCCTCACCTCTAAATTGCAGAGATGTGGATTTGACAGATGGACAACTAAGTGGGTAAGGAATTGGCTGAATGTTCACACTCAAAGAGTTGCAGTCAATGGCTTAAAGTCCAGGTGGAGATCAGTAATGAGTGGTGTTACTCAGGGGCCAGTACTGGGACCAACACTGTTTAATGTCTGTTGGTGACATGGACAATGGGACTGAGTGCACCCTCAGCAAGTTTGCTGATGCCACCAAGCTGTGTGGCATGATTAACACGCTGGGGAGAAGGGATGCCGTACAGGGAGACCTGGGCAGGCTTCAGAGGTAGGCCTGTGTGAACCTCCTGAAGTTCAAGAAGGCCAAGTGCAAGGTCCTGCAGCTGGGCCAGGGCAATCCAAACACATATACAGGCTAGGTGGGGAATGGATTGAGAGCAGCCCTACAGAGAAGGACCCAGGGGTGCTGGTTGATAAACCAGTAAAGTGCACTTGCAGTTCAGAAAGCCAACCGTGTCCTGGGGTGCATCAAAAAAACATGGCCAGCAGCTCAAGGGAGGTGATCCTCCTCCTCTACTCTGCTCTTGTGGGACCCCACTTGGAGTGCTGTGTTCAGCTCTGGGGCCCACAGCACAAGAAGGATGTGGATCTGTTAGTATGAGTCTCTGTTAGGAGTGTAGTGATAGGACAAGGGGTAATTGTTTTAAAATAAAAAAGGGTAGATTTAGATTAGATATAAGGAAGAAATTCTTCACTATGAGGATGGTAAGGCTGCCTAGAGCAGCTGTGGATGCCCCATCCCTGGAGGTGTTCAAGGCCAGGCTGGATGGGGCTTTGGGCAACCTGCTCTGGTGGGAGGTGTCCCTGCCCATGGCAGGGGACTGGAGCTGGGTGGGCTTTAAGGTCTCTTCCTACCCAAGCCATTCTGTGATTCTATGACTCTATAAACTATGTATTAAAAACTACCGGGGAATTCTTTGTGATTTAGCTCTAAAAACTGGTTCATGAATGTTGTGATCTGACTAGCTTAAAAGCCCAGTTGTTCCCTGACATGTAAGCAACACTGTAACAACATATAATAGCAAATCATCTCATCTTCAGACAATTCCTGAGAATGTATTATTCCTTAATTGCTATCAGCTTTGTTGGCAAAGAATGTACCTATTTCTTTTCATGGTATATTCATTTCAAACCATTTCTATTGCAGTCCCTGCTGTTCTTCTTCATTATTTTTATCCTCTATGGGCCATGAATCACATTGCTGAATCCAATGTCTTTTCTTAAAAGCCAGTTTTCCTTGCTAAGTTGTTAATTTTTTTTTTTCTGTTGGCTTTGATGTCTTTCTTCAGTTTCCCAGTGCATCTTCAGAACTCCAATTCATTTTAGGCTTTTATTTCTGTTGATGTCTTCTCTTTAATTTATTACTACATATGCCAGCAATTTACAACTGTCTGATTTCTTTAATTTGAATTTTTCATGCAATAATAAGTAAGACACTAAGTTCATGTAATGCTATCAACCTAGGGAGAAAAAAAAAAAAAAAAAGGAAAGAAAAAAGTGAGTGAAAAAGTGAGTGGTGTACCAAATATCATCTTCAGTTTCTTTATGATTCTAAATCTTCATGACATTTCTGGTCTTCAAATCTAAAGGGTAAGGGCAAAGATATGTAAATTACAAACAACAATGAAAATAACTCTGAAGGAAAGTCCAGTGTATTTGGGAGCATAATTGAGTTTAGCAATGAAGCTAAAATACTCACTTTTTCAAAATGCATTCTAAATTTCAAGCCCAAATGCCCAAGGCCATTTGAAACTCACTTTCAAGAATTGTTTGAAGGTGAACTGCTCTAGGTAGGTTAAAAAAAAAAAAAAAAAAAAAAAGCAAAACCATGCAGATATTGCACACAGCAAAACCCAGCCTGAGCCAAAACTGTTCCCTTTGCTCATCTCCTGTCACTGTTTTCATTGTCTCAAATTTTCAGATGTTCATGTTCCACCCTTCATGAGGGCTACAGAACAGGGAGAAAGCATAGGGGAAAAGGAGGAGAAAAAGATAAAGGAAAGGGGAAGAAACAAAGACTTACAGAATTTCCCTGTGGCTTTTTTCATTCCCTCCAGAATATTTTGTGCAACCCACCATTCCCCATTTAGCTCACTACAAGGCACAAAAGCATAATTTCCCTGTGTTTTCAGTTCACCTATGAGATCTCACTCTCCTGAAGTTAAAATCCCGTAAAGCTCTAGCATACAGAAACATTCTGCTTGTATTACAAGAAACAGGCTCATATTTTATGTAGAGGTAATATATAAAGGTGGTGTTTTCTGTATGTGGTTAAAAAGGAAAAAAAAAAAAAAGAAAGAAAGAAAATGGAGAATATAGCATACTTAAATTCAAAAAGGGAAAACATGAACATACTTCTAAAGGAAAAAAAAATCAGACAATTTTCTTTGTTATGTTCATAAAACCATCATTTCTGTGTGATTCCTTTTAAGTTCAAAGCACTGAGTTTTTTTAGTAAATGAGACAAGGGGGAAATGGTGAGGAAATGGTGAAAACAGTTTCCCTGGGGAAAACTATTCTCCAGCTCTGAAAAAGTTTGAACATATTTAAACCTTAGGGAGATGAAAGCATTTTCCATTACACTTGTGCTTCTCCTTCTTTTTATTATTATTATTATTTTTACATAATATGGCACAGAAAGAAAGTAGTAGACCATTCAGATTCATAAAACAGCTCTTGCTTTGGTTGATACCAATCTCTTTCTCACAACATTTTGAAAGGTTTCCCACCATTTTAAATGGGGGTGGCAAGGTACTTCTTGTCGTCTCTACATTGGGCTCTCATTCAGCTTTCAGGGTTTTGTAAGTGTTTTGTGTCTGATGGGACTAAGAAAGAAAATTCAGCGCAAAAAAGAGTTAAGGGTAGTTACAGTTACATCCCACATATTTTAAATATATTTCCATTAAAAATGCCCTGGAAATCTTTATATATATCATTGGACTCACAAAGAGCAGCCAGGAAGGGACCTCAAGGAGGTCCTCTAGTCCATCCCACTACCCGCAGTGGGATGGACCATAGGTCCTTCCTACTTTCTCACAGGTACTTCTCCAGTTTTCTCTTGAAGATCTCCAGAACTTAAAGATCTGCTTCTTAGGACTACTCTAGTGCTTAACTATCCTTACTACTAAACATCTTCACTGATACCCAAAATGTGTGTTGTATTTGCATTATCCCCCTTAACACATTTTTACTGGTCTTATCCAACATGAACATGGAGGTCAGACTGTTTCCTGTCTTGTCTCTGCCAGGTCTTGATGTCTCTGAAAAAAAAAAAAAAACATGTTTGAAGGCTGGCATCTTGTCACTCCTCTCTCTCTATTTCTGCACACAAAATAACCTCGGTTCCTCCTGCCTTTCCTCAGAGTCTGTGTTCTCGTGATTATTTTTTGAGCTTTGATCATTCTCGTTGATTTCTTCATGAAATTTTGCCATTACTCTCCCCCTCTTCTGAAGTAGGCTATCCAAAAATGGATTCTGTATGGATGAGAAAAAGAGCCCACCCTTCTCAGACGCTGCCTCTGCTACTCTATATATTATCAGTATGGGAAAGCTTCATCGGATATAGTAGAAACAAATAGTATTTAAAAATCTATTATGCTCAGCTTTCAGGAAATTGCAGTTTGGCCTCATTGTGTCATTTGCAAGCATTAATAGGCATTAAGGCTACAGCCACATGCAGCAGAATAAGTGAATACACACCCAGAGGGAAGGAAAGTTAGAGGTGCTATTGGATGCAGACCTGGAGTTTCCCTATCTGCTATGTAGAGACCTCTACCACAGCATCCCATCCCGCTTCTAAAGGTCATTTGCCTTCCACACACATGAAGAAAAGAGAGGAAGAAAAACTGAGATGAGAGGGAGAAAATGCTGACCTGCTGTAACTCGATCAGTGTTAGAACAAGATGATGCTTGCATAGCAGGATCGTATCTTCATTCTTCTCTTTCAAAACTCAATCCAGTTCATACTCAGTAAGTATAAAGTTTGCTGGAGACTAACTTTTGGAGTTAATCTTCTGTAAGACTGATCTGTAGTTTTAATAACAAGAAACCCATGCTGCATAGCTGCCCAGGGCTCCTCCTGTGTAGTATTTAGGATTCCATTCAGAAGCAGCTCTCGCTTTGCTGCCTTCATAAATAATGGATACATCTTGCAGTAGAGATTAGCAAAGATTGTTAAACTTGCTTTTTTTACACATGTGTAAGATTTGGTAGCTTTTAAAATAATGACATAGTTGTGCAAGTTGGTGGACATACGATATTTTTAAGCAAGAATGTATTTTTTTAGAAAAAAAAAAAAATGCAAAGAGGAAAATGATAGATCTAAAAGGCAGATCTCTGACAGTCAAAAACACCAGAAAATGTGGTCCTTGTTTTCATGTCTATGGGAAAATAGCTTCATTACTAACTTTTGAGATTTTCTTTTAAGAATATTCTACAGATACCACTGTAGATTTCAAAGCAATTATGGTAGGTCATGAAAAGCCTTCAGGAAAAGCTGCCAAGGTACTGCACCATCTAAAAGGAAGAACACAGTCCTGGAAACTTTTCAAATCTGATTGAGAATAGACAGAGGAAGACAAATTTCCAAAGTCTTCTTTGCTTATTTCACTGATTTTACTTTTAATGTAGTACTTTGCAATTATATCTGTTATCTGAAAACACTTTCATGCTTTGCCTTGGTATTCACTTTTGGGAAAAAAAAAAAAAAAAAAAAAAAAAAAAAAAAAAAAAAGAGATAATTCACTGCATGTTTTGGTAGAAGCCAGTTCTATCAAGACTGGTGACTTCTGTCTTTTCTTTTGTGTGCATGCTACTGATTTTAACTGTCAAAGCAGTGACATTGTACTTGTTATTGTGGTTCTTTGGATGCAATGATGTCCTATTTCCAGCTCTCTGGCCCATCCCTTCCGCATATCCCACAGACACAACTCTTAAGTGCAGCTTATTACAGGGACGAGTTAACTGGTAATTTCATTGTGCCCCGTGGCTAGGATACTGAAGTGCAGGCTGCCTGGCCAAAAAAGGGTGGACAAAAATAAATAAATAAATAAATAAATAAATAAATGAGACACTACGTTAAATAACCATAAAAGTTACAGGGTCTGATAATACACGCAGCTATGGCAAAAATCATTGCTTTCATGATGCAGCCAACTTGCCATTATCCAGAACTACGGGAGAGGAGGAGAGGAATATGGGCCTGAAATAACCCAGCTAATGGAAAATTGCAGGCAATATGGCACTGAGCAACTCAGTGCCAAGGCATCTGAATGGTTTGCTGTGAAGTCAGCCAGAATGGCTGGTGCCACATTAGTGCTAATAAGCCTTCTGGAGCACACTGATTCCTTCAGGACCACACAAGCACGGCCTTTCGTCCACATTGCACATTGCAGGGATACTCGGAGCTGGCTGAGGAGCACAGTGCAGATGTAGAAAGGGCTCCGCAGAAGTTAGCTGAGGTCCAGCTGGACTTAATACCTCAAGCTTAGTGCCAGACCTGCTAAACTGAGGCTGGCTTCAGGCAAAGCCACCTTGAACCACGGGGTGCCTGGACACACAAGGTCCCTCTGAGCACAGCCAGCTTCACTCTTGCATGATTAGGTAGTTCAGTCCTTGGCATACAGAAGTGGCCTAGCTGCCTTGAAGACAAACTTACTCTAGATATAGCTGTCTATGCAACACTGTCTAAACTACCAAGCTACCAAGCCCGGCCAGATCCAGACTGACTCTGTTTCCATAATACAGTTAAGTCTGAAAACACACAATGCTGAAAATGGATGGCTTTAAGGACAGACGATTTGAGACACACAATAAAACATTTACTCAAGTCTCATGTCAGTAGGAAGTCCACAGCTGCTTACCGTCTGAACCACTTCCCAAACTTTAGGTCTTAGCCCAGACTACTTTGTGAAAACAGGGCTGGGGTCCGTGTCCTTACCTTCCCTAACCACGGGGAATGGCAGAGTGAGGAATTCCTTACTTGTGAAATGGTAGCTACAAAACCCATCTATCAGCAGACGGAGAATGGAAATAACAGGACTGAGTTAAGGGGGGACTGAAAGGTCCAGCTTTCATGACCACAGAGGGATACCACAAAAACTGTCATGAAAAAAATACTTGGAAGTTGGAAATCAGGAGACAGGTACTCTATACCCAAATGGATTAGCTAAGGCATGGCTGACTAGAATTGCATGCGACTTTTTAAATTACACATTTGGCAGCATTAGGGATGTGAAGAGAGCAGGGGGGACTGACCGCATTGTTTTCTTTTGACTCTGAGGCAGACTGTTTGGACTGGAAGTGGATCAGAACTTGCAACAAGCTCTTCAGTCTTTGAAGATTCATCAGGTTACACACAACACATCCAAAAAGTGACTTAGCCTCTCCTCAGATCATAAATATGTTATGGAAGGAGAGTCAGCAAATACATAGAGAAATGGCAATATTTAGAACTTTCCTCTAATTTTCCTCTCAGTGACCTCTATTCGTGTTCTTCTCTAAGTTGTCATTTGATTCCTCCTTTCCTCCAACTATTCCCATGACAAAATGTGAAATATCCTGTAGAAAACTTCAAAATATAGAAACAGGGACACCAAGTCAGACAGTGTCAGCACAGCCCTGTACCCTGTCTCTAACAGTGGGCAGCAGTAAATGCCTGGAGAAGAATTTAGGAGGAGAGCAAGTGCATGATGTTATTCCCAGAATATCTATCTGGTACACAACAATTTGTGGTTCGGAGAATTCCTGAACCAGACATGGTGATTTTGCATTTAATAGTCCCCAATGGATTCATCTTTCATTAAGTTGTCTAGTCACTTCGGAATCCATGCTAATTTTAATCATCTACAGCATTTTGTGGTGAGGGGTTCATACCTTCTGTATTCTGTCTTCTGTGTTATTGATTAAGATTCTTGTTATTGGTATTTTAAGGAGATGTTTCAAAAGATATTTCAAGAACTGATGAACTAGAGTTGATCTTTGACCTTGAGATGACCAGAGATATGATTCTCCTTCAGAACATCAGATAAATGTACCTCAAGCTTTAAATGGGGAGAAAAAGGTGAAAAAAAATAAAAAAAATAAAACAAGAGCACAACAGTAATATATGTCTTTACATAGTGAAAGTATTTGAGTCTGGTTTCAGCTGCAAGCCTTTCGTCATGCACAGCTGAATTTATTAGAAAAGTTCTCAAGAAGTAATCTAAAGTTGGCTGCATAGTGGAATAGTGCATATGTTAGGGGGGGTTCTTTGTTTGTTTGCTTGTTTGTTTTTATAAGCATTGAGCTGAATTTATGCTGCAGTGTGGCTAGACAGACTCAATGCTGTGTAGTTTCATAATCAGCGTCTTCTGTTTCCCACCATTGCTTTTTACTTAACATGTGCAGAAGAGAGTTCCCTGTAGCAACTCCTAGTAGCATCCAAAGGAATTTACAGCAGAAGTGTGAAGTCTATTGTATACCGAGAAAAAAACAGATCCTTTGTGCCATAAGGTAATGGAGCGTATCTAAAATAATACTTTTGAGCATTAAGCTCAGCAAGACGTGCCCTATTCTGTTACCACCAGCTTATTGACAGAAACTGAAACTGAAAAAAAAAAATTGGCCAAGTGCACTTCTGTATTTTCTTCATGCCTGGTTGTTGTGTTCAAACAAAGGCCTTCTATTTCCCAGGCAGTATAAATGCTCCTTGTTTTAATCTAGAGTTCATAACCTAAGAATTTGTTCCTATGGAAATTGTTTTATTGTTGTTACTAGTGCTACTGAGAGAAGAGAAAGAAAAGAAAAAAAGAAAAAAGAAAAAAAAAAAAAGCATTAGTGAAGCATTTAGGATTCCTAATTGTATGAATACAGACAGAAAGAGGGGAAATACTAAAGCAGGGAGATGACTTCGGTCAGCCTGGCCAGCAGTAGCTGCTGCACGCTGCTGGTTTGACCTGACATCAGGTGGGAATTGCCACGGAGGGAGGTGCTGAGATTTGGACAGAAAGCTCTGGTGTAGAGGGGGAAGACAAGGTAGGCCACATGGGAACATCACCTGATCCTGTGGATGTGGGTGAGATGAGCTTGGGCCCAGGGTGAGCAGGAAGAAAAGGACGACAGGGAGAACTGCCCATAGGAGCTGTACAAAAACCTGGAAGAGGGAAAGGAAGAGCTTCAACAGGCCTGCTGGAAGAGGAGTTGTGGGGCACAGAAAGAGAAATTAGTACAAGAGGAGACATTCAGTATGACACGACCCAGCACAGGACTGACTAACCAGGACTGACTGTGTTTCAGCAAGGCATCGTGAGGCAGGACCTGCAAACAGCCACGGGGCCACAGCCACCTGGAGGGACAACCAGAACCTCCCAGGTCCCTGTTGCTGTGAATGCAACACTGCGGGGGGGGGGGGGAAGAAAATGCCTTTAACTGCTGCACCCCCAAGCATCCCACCTGGGCTCCTGCACCTTCAGATTGCCTGGCTGAAGGTTTGGCCCTAAAGAACAGCCATGGGTTGTTGTTCAGCCACTGCAGTGTTGTGTGGTGCTGTTTGCTGTAAACTTGCATTCAAAACAGAGCTAGACTTTTGAACCAGAGGCCCCTGGGGAGGCAGAGCTATGTACCATTACTAAATTTAGAAGCTTCTAAAGTGGAAAATGGTAAAATGTTTTGCAAATAGCAAACCTTTCAGGATGTGGTGTGCAAGAGGATCTCCACACAGCCTGGCTGCTGCAAGCTGATGATTGGAAAGAGGGCAATCATTAATCTTTTTCTGGAAAGACATATAGATTCCTGAACTGCTCACAGATGACTTCAGCTACATCCGGAGAGAAAGGCCTGATTTTTCTTCCCAGCTCCAGTCAGAGAGAACATTTCACACTGGCACTCCTGCCTAGGAACCACTGCTCCCCGAGGAGGCATTTAAATCCTCAGAAACAGATGAGTCAATGTAAAAGCTGACGCGTTTCCTGATAATATTTGGGAAGGGTGTTTTCTCCTGATCTTGGCTTATTTTTAATGAGAGGCTTTACAGTTATCATCAAAACAGATAATCTATTATGTCAGATAATCATGGTATTTATAGTCTTTATCACCTTAGGTTCAGTTCATTGTATTAAATTATACTTCAGCCATAACTCACTTTCCTGTGCACTCTTCTAAGTCATCCCCCCAACAGCAACAGACAGTCACCCCCTTGAAAAAGTTAGTATTTCTTAACATTGGGACACATAGTGTTAATTAGGATATGTTACTACTTTGTGTCTTACCATGGCATATTTACAAAGTTCTGTAAGAAAGTTGGCTTCGTTTTTCTTTACTCTTCTGAGAAAGCTGAGCCAGTGCATTGCACTACAACATCTGCTTCATGTCATCTCCTCAAAGTTTACTGGGACATGGCAGTACAAGTAGCTACTAGGGGCTGGATGGCTGGTGAAGGTAAGTGAAGGTTCATCTGCAGGATCCTTCTGACAAACATCACGGTCACTACAAGTGATCTATGTATTTCGATGGATATTCAGCACCCCAAGTCCCAAGTAGCTCTGTAGTACAGGATCTACAAACTGGAATAGATAAAAAGGAACAAACAAAAAAAGCCCAGAGATATTCTTCCTCCTTTATTTTTTGTTGATTCACAATAAAGAAGCCAGATGCAGTGAAATAAAATGTGTGTACTTAGGCAAGAACGCTTTATAGTTTAGTTAACAAAATTATTTAATAAAAACAGGCAAAATCCCATAAAAATTAACATTTTGCCTCTCTGTTGTGGAAGATATGTTGCAGACTGGTGATTCAGACTAAAACTAGGATAATGCGGTTGCATGAATTATAAAAAACTCCTCTTTATACTACAAAATGAGACAACAGACTTTGAGAGAGAATATTAATCTCTTGCAACACCATCTTTCAGTTTAAGTTGCACAGCAGGACAAGGGTTTCCTAAGACAAATCTGATAACCACCATGGAGGTTTTTTTCCTTTTTTTAGTTGCCTAGTTACACAGTTTGTAAGCATACACTACAAGGTTAGCCCATTTGTGAGTTATCCTAAATGTGTTAGGCCTGAAAGTATAGCCTTGGCAATGTACCAGAGACCCAAAGGTTTCTTGCAGAAGACTGATATGTATCAGTTTCTAGCAAAACCTACAGATTAAAATCATCTTTGGCACACAAAAAGGTCCAGGCGAGACCCAGACTGACAATGACCCAGTGTTTCTGCATGGATTAGTCATTAGGCTTCTTCATGATTCAATCTACATGGTATCTGTAATATGGAAAGCAAAGGGATATTTCCTTAATTTCCATATAGAATTTTAAGATCTGCAAATTAAAGAATTGTATAACAGTACCACTATAATATTAAATTGATAAGCCTGTATTCTGTGAGTCATTGATTTGCTATCTTTTCCATAGTGATTTATAGATACCTTTCAATATATATATATATATATTTTAATATTTTCTGATTTCATGCTCTGAAACTTGCAAGGATGTAAAACATTTGACCTTGCTACAATCTCTTCTCCCCAACACTTTTGTTTCCTCTTTTTTTTTGGCATTACCATGACCTCTCTGAACCTGTCTTTACTCAGCCCTCTAGGAGCAAATTAATTGGATTAGATTAAGCAACTCCCCCTTCCCCCATTACAAAGGGTAGCAGGGTGTTACAGATCCAGCCTGAAGCTCGTCAGGCAGAAAGCCGTGAAGGCAGGAGGTAGAACCGGGCAGCCCAAAGCTGGGAAGCAGGGACCCGAGGAGTCCCAGAGCGGAGCCGCCAGAGCCGGCTGAGAGCTTTCCTCTGAACAAATGGAGGAGAAAGAAGGTGCTGAACAAACATCAGCCGAGCCAAGACCTGTGGAGCAGGGCCCGGCCAAATGAGAAATGTAATGTCATAAACTCCCCCTTTAACACAAGCTTTGTTGAGAAAAGCCCCCAGTTAGTTTCACTGTCAAGTTCAGCAGGCCAGCTGGCCGCTAGCCACCTCTGATTGCCACCCTGCCCTGGTAGCTCCCAGGACAGATCTGCACAAGGCCAGGTCAGGTCTAGAAGCAGTATGGGCCCTTCTGAACTGTGCCTGCCTGGGTAGGTATAATACTAGCTCACTGCTTTTTCCTCTTTGTGTGCCTTTATAGTCTAATTTAGATAGGTTTTGTATTACTCATTTTTTTCTTTAAGCCAAGCATTCACCCCTGTCTCCCCTGCCTGCGTTTTCCTAGATAATTAGAAGCTGTGTGGACTATACTTATGGGATGAAGGTGGGCATGGAGAGCAGGGAGAAAATACTAAGGTCCCATTCTTTCAACCTTAGAAACCGCATTTTGTTTCAAAAGAGCCCAAGAATGTTGCCATGGCACTTGGGGATTGTTTTTGTGTGTTGGGTTCCACTGTGCAGTGACTTATATAGAGCTTCTTTTAATTTCCTGACATTTTCAGTGATGGATCTAAACTATAAATTCTCAGATCCCCGAACTTTGCTCCCATTTTGTGATTTGAGCTCATTTTATTGGCTGATAATGATTTTATAATAAGAGAATTGTTCACTCATTAGTGGTGCAGTTACTGTTGGAGGTCTGTGCCCAGCGTAGATTACTTCTTTATCCAAGCCGGCCAGACATTTAAATCAACCATGCATTTTAGCTATTTCAAATGAAGACTTTTCATTAAACTGGCTTCTATTAATTTTCACTGCCCTCTGACAGCTGCTGTATCAGACTTTCCTTTCCATAATTATTCGTTGCAATTTTTTTATATATGAACATTTCTCAAATGCAGGAGGTAACCGACACTGGTGCTGTTTACACTGCCAAAGCGATTAGCCCAGTGGGAAAATGAGTATAGCAGGGACAATATGGGAAACATTACAGAAGTGAGCTCCTGCCATATGGGATGTCATTTCATGCAGCGAAACGTCTTGGAGCCGTTTGGGATCGCACAGCGTGCAACACCCCACGCAGCCGCACGAGCCGCAGCCCAGCACAAGCAGCGCCCCTCCTGAGCAGAGGCCTCGTGTTCTGCTGGGCTGCTCTGTCACAAAATTAACTCTGCTGCCTTGCATTTAGCAGCCTGGATATGCCATAGATTGCAATGAGTAGCTCACGTGAAATGCTAGATGCAAAGAGCGAGGCTCATCTCACCTAATCTTTGCTGTGAAGACAAGGCTAGCCATGGGAGCTCTGAGAACATCCCATGGAGAAGTCACTCTCCTGTCCTACAGCACAGCAAACAGTTTTTCCCCTTTCAGGGACAGCTTAGACAGGTTTTGCCATTCTTATAGCCACTCATTTTTGGTCCCACAAGACTTTTCCAAGCAGGTCAGCAAAACCCCGCATGGCTACTCTGTGATCCCAGTCAATGATCGATGTGGCCGAACAGGAGCTCTCCTGGATTTCCTGGTACCACACACTCCACCACCTCAGCAACTTCACCCACACCATTCCGAGGACAGTGCAGAGGAGCAACAAGGCAAGGAGGTAAGAAGAGGTGGAAATCAATTAAATAAGCCTCTGACAGCAAGGGAAACATCTGTGGAACCACCACCTTGCCCGCTGACTGCAGAACGGCAGAGTCTCTGGTGGTACATGTCTTTCTCTGCTAACCACAGAGCCTTGAAGACCTCCCTAGACTGAACACTAATTTTTCAGATAGTTAAAGTCAGAATAAAAGACCCCACCCAAGACATCTCTGGGTATGTTGTGTGAAAGCACCACATCCTGATATCTTGTTTGCTAACCATTTTTCAGGCTGTCAAACGCTGTTTCTGATCATGAAGCTGTCTTGATGCCCCCTCACTACCTACTCTTTTTTTCTTCCCGTCCTTTCAAATTGTATTTTGACCTTTTCCTTTGCTCTTGCTTCTGTTGCACTTCTTTTTCTCTTTCTTTCATGTTTTTTATCTTCTCTTTTCTCCTCCTCTGGTTTCAGCTTTACATTTCCGTATTTTGTTTTCAGCATGCCACTGCCTCTCGAGTTGTCACAGTAACACCTCGTACATAATTAGTTCATGTCTTCCTCAGCTTACTGTCAGGTAGAGATCTAATTGGCCTCTGATTTTCCCCAGGGCAGGACAAGTACAGCCTTTTTTGTCCTTTCTGCTTCATGGCAGCCTTCACCACTGTCCTCCTGAAGCCTTCCTTGCCCTGGTCAACCATTTGCCTTTTGCGAGAAAGGCTGGGAAACAGCCGCTGTAGCCCCAGTGCCAGCCAGCTCCCCACTTGGGTAGCTCATCAGAAGCCTGCATTCCTCAGACCCAATTTGGAGCCAGTGGATCCAAAGCCAAGCTTCAGCAGTTGTGTGAACACAGGATTTCAGGCTGGTGTTAGTGACTTTGGGGAGCTGCAAGCACCAGAACGACCCTTGGCCCCACAGCGCCGAAACCTCTGAAGGATGGAAATAGAAATAATTCTGAGAATTAAAGCAAGAGGTGTCTGGGAAAGGGGGGAGGGGGAGGAGGAACAGACATGCTCCTCGGTGTTTGCCAAGAGACAGCTTGCTGTTCAATCTGGTTTATAACCATTAGCTTATAAAGAGGTACTTCTCAGTTCTGCTGTGCAATGACACCGAGGAGTCACTGCCCTGCACGTTGCGGAGGGCCTGAATGCTGCCTGTTGTAACTGAACTGCATGGCTGGTATTTTTCCTCCAGGTATTGCCGCGCATAAAAAATATCCCAGACTCTTTAGCTCCATTAAAGAAAGCAATTACGCCGTCTTCATTCAGCTGGACTGGCAGGCCAGTGTCACTGTACAGGAAATTCATCTCCAGGATCTGCAAATGGCAGAGCTGGCCTCTTAGTACACGAAAGCTCACTGCAGCAGCATTAGCCGCAGTACCTTCATTGCATTCTGCTTACTCTGTACAATATTGTGTAACTTGATATTTCTCTGAGTGACATTCAAATTTAAGCCAAGAAGAAAGCTGATCGTCTCATTTTTTTTTCCCAAAAACATTATGTGAGAATTTTAGACCTGTGTCTCTTGATATAAATCAGCTCTGTGCATAAAAATCCACTAAACTATCCTCAACCCCTGGAAGGGCTATAATTGTCACGTAAATTTGGTGTGATTATTGTTCAGCCATTTCTGTGTGACTATGATAAACATACTCCTTTGGAATTAGTCCATTTAAAAGCACAGTTCCACGATCAGCCTACCCTTCTTAACCCTTCTTGACCCCCAACTGGTAATTTCTTCTAAGTCATTTTAATCATGTTTTATCATTGCGAGGCTTCTTAATAGGACAGTCTAGCCTTCCCTCCTGACTGCATGAAACACTGCTGTTGGAGTTTGATTTGCATGACCTAAATGATTTCTGCAATCACTGCTCTCCAGTTGTTTGTCCTGGAGGGACAATGAAGGATTATACTGTTTTAAAAGCATTTCTATTTAGCAAATACCTCATTTGCAATAAGACATCAGCATTTACCACATTCATAATGCAACTGGTCCTGATAATAAATTTCATTTCTGCTTCAATTTTCTTGCTTCGTAGAAGACCAGAGACAAAGATTGCATAATTGAGACCCAAGAGCAGGTAATAGTAATTCCTTACCCATTAGCCCTCCAACTGCAGAACTGTAAGCTGGTTCCAAGCAGTTCATCAGGAGCTTGCACCATCCATCCTGTCACAAGGACCCCACATGAGGACCTGCATAGCCCTTTGCATACAAGGGAAGGAAGAACACTCTGCTGAAGCCCTGAAGTTCTGCCTCTCATCCTACTGCTCCTTTCTGCCTCCTATTTGTTTCATGAAAGAAAGGAAGAAAAGAAAGGAAGGAAGAGAAGGAAGAGTAGAAAGAGTAGGAAAGCTTTTTTAAAGAGGCTTTAAGTATCACAGATACCTTGAAACTAAAGATGTTACCTCATCTATTTGAGGGACTGATCCAAAGAATGGGAATCTCATTATGGAGTTAAATCACTCCTAGTTCAAGCCCTTTTTTGGGACCTGGGGAACAGAAATACAGCGAGGTGTGGTGACAGGCTGTTGTTCAAGCCTCCTCCAGCTGCTCTCCTAAACGGGCAGTCCTCAGTACCAACAGCTAATGTAGGCAGCACTGGCAAGGCCATGAGCGATTAAGCACATTTCCTATGCTGCCTGCCACTACAGAGTTGCACTGAGGAAGAGTGAGGTAAGAGGAGGCAGGGTCCGAAGTTTTCCCATCATACAGCAGCTGTGCAATACAAAAGACATGATTTTCTTTGTAACAGTAAGCTAAACGAAAGTATGAGTTGATTAATGACCACAGCAGAGGAAGAACAAATAGTGAAAGCATTTATAAGCCTCTGTATACCTTCCAGACTGGGAACGGATTCCAAAGCAAAGTACTACATGTAGCGGTTGCTGTTACAGAGAGGCATTCCTGTCGTGTCATTGATTTTGTGTATTCATGCACTGTAACCACCAATGTCATGTCAAAAGCAGCAGTAATGATCTTCCACATCTTCTTGAAACATCCTATGTCTTAACATGGGGTATGTCTCTTTGCCATGTTTCAGTACTGCCTAGGACATCAATATCGGACCTATTAGACCTTGTCATATAGTAGGAGGAATAATTACTGTGTAATCCTTCTATGAACAATATAGTTTAATAAAAGATTTCATTTTCTCAGCTTCTATATTTAGACAATGCAACAGCTCCACAGTTCTTTCCGTAAAACAGGCCTGTTTCCGGCAACTTCTTCTGGGAAACTATTTTCTTCTGTCCCTCGTTGAATCCAGAACCATGTCTCTCTCCAGACCCCCAGAAACCCAGGGCATGGCTGCTGGGAGGAGAGAGTGCTTTCCTCCGCACTGCAGCCTGCCTTTGTGAGGGAGAAAAAGGAGCTGAGCCAGCGGACACTTGTTGAATTCTGAACATTCTCCATCACCCACCACGCGCGGCGCAGACAGCTCAGCTGCTGTCTGCAGAAGCAGCAACACAGAAGGCTTATTAACAGAATAGACCGTAAGGCATCTTATCAGGTTACACAGACCCTCACACGCAAGTACACACGCACGCACGCACTGAAATAGTAGTGGCCAGAGAGAGAGAAAAGCAATTTGTAAGGCTTCCACCTCTTGGTGCCACAGCAAGCTGAGGGACAGGCAACTCCCTGAAACATGGCAAATGGCCATAACTGGAAGCCTTGCTATTAGAAGTCTGTTTCTGTGCTAAATTTGGATGAAGGGGGGAAATCATAAAATCTGTTGTTAAACCGAGCAGAATCCCCTATAAAGCCAGTAATGCTGAGGTTTGCGGTGAATTGGTACAGCTCACACAACATCAGACAACATGAGGTGCCATTGACAAACAACAAATATCTGGCAGATAATTTTAAGTCTGTAGTCTGAAGCAGAGGAAGCAATCGATATATGTTGGCAATATTTACCCACTTAAGTACTGCCAAATGTGAATTTGCAAGGATGTGTTGGCTGTTTTGAACTGATCTTTGACTTCGTCTCTTCACAAGCAAAAGTGGACTGAAGCTAGAATAATCCATATTGCAGAGAAAGAGATACGGCAGGAATGCACAGGGTCACCCCTATTATTTGCTCGTGCCGTAAGAGTCACTGCTGGAAAAAAAATAGGTCAGATACAATTTCCAGAGGGATTAAGTGAGGTAAATCAGATTGATAACAGAATATGAGACTGACAAAATTTGCCATGTCAGACCTGTTCATCCTTCCACTTGGAATAAAAACTAGAGTTTGGGGGGTTTTGTCTTTTGTTTATTTGTTTTTGTTTCATTTTTTTTAATTAGAACATAAATCTTGGATTTAAAGAATGAGCCTGTATCTGGTACATGATCCATTTCCAGCTCTCTCACTCTCCCTGCCTCACTCCCTTCAGGCTTTTAGCCATACCCTCTTAGAAATACAGACTGAGACAGCAATAGTTGCATGACCTGCTTCATGTAGACAGTAAGGAAGAATATGCATGAGATAGAAAAGTGTCCCGTGGCAACAAAAACTAGGCCAAACATGACTTTGGCTTATTTAATTTGATTCATGATTGCTGTTACAATCCAAGAACTATGAAAATTCTGTTGAAAAACAGAAGTAATTTCAAATATCAGGTCCTAATTTAGAGCGGCAGCAATGTCCTACTAAATCAGACTAATAAACTGTCTCATCACATACTCTGTCTTCCTGGAACTTTTTTCCTGGAACTTTCCTGGAAGGAAGGTCCTTTCCTGGAACTTTATCTTCCTCCTCATTCTGCCGAGGCCAAGGAATAGTTTGAAACCAAAGGGCTGGTTTCCGTGCGAGAGCGAAGGCAGGAGAGGAATCTGGCCATTTGTAAGTTACCAACAGAAATGGAGCTTCCTGCGGTCATACGGAGCTTTAAAAATTTAAGCAACAAGCCCAAGACATGGAATAAATCAAAGGAGAAACTAACTATTGTTCTGGGGCTTTTGCTAGCATTTTTAACTGTGGAAAAAAAAAATGAGAAAATTCTCAAGTAGAATCTCTTTGATACAACAGTATTAAAGGATAATTTCCATTCCCCAGATGCATCATCTAACTCCTAATGAAAGGTGTGTCCTGAAGGACAGAATTTGGCCTTATGTGAATCTAATGAACCCAACATCTTTAGCAGGCTTCTCAAATACTCCTTTGTTCTGTAAAGTGCTTTACTGTTCTGTTTACATGAAAGAAGCTGTACAAAAAATGGGTCAGATGAAATGCTCTCAGGCCAGATTTCATCTGACCTTCTAGTGATACCCGGGTAAAAAATTAAAGGGAGGTCTTGTGCAGGGAGTAAAGACACGTTTCTTTTTACTGCACGAAGCACCAGGTCTGCTCCCTCACTGTGAAGGAAATGAGGACTCAGGTCTAACTTGCCTCTGCACTGGAGGACATACTAAAATTTTGAGACAATTGGCATATTTCCCCAATATAGCAAACTAGGGTAGAATAGCAACCAAAATATAACCTTACCTTTCAATATTATCTACAAAAGAATTGTGGCTTTTTCTAAAACTGTGTCTGCAGGGCAAAGCTGCTTAGGGACCATGTTTGAAACGCATATCAGGAAGGTTGATACAACTGTACAAAGCTGGGGGAAAAAAAATCAAAATAAAATGACCCTCTTTATCAACCACTAAGTTGCATTGTCCCAGGCAGGTGATGAATTCTGAAAATTTCAGAGCTTCATTTCTCTTAATGTGCAGTTTTCAGTTTTCCTGCAGTTGTACTGATATCACCTTATAGACCATCTACTTCTCAATGACAAATCTGTTTAGGTCCCTGGAGAACTAAGCTCAATACAAACAGAAGGGCAGGCACCAGGCCCAGAAGGATCCCTAGCTCACACGTAGCATTCTGGAAGCACTGCAGCTAGGTGGGAGCTCTGTTCAACAGCAGAGCAAAACAGGTTGGGAGAACGACGCTAAGACAGACTTTGGAGGTGCTCTGTGGTCCTGGGGGAACAAAATGAAAAGTATTTTGGAGATTATTTTTAATTTACCTGCAGAACTCTTCAAATGTTCATGGTAGGAAAGGAGTTGTGTTGTCTGCAACTCAGTTAATAAATTAAGGTTCTGGTTATGTAGTCATTCACTACAAAAGACTGATAACCTCTAGATATGGCCACACTCTAATGGAAAACCTGAAGGGGACCAGAGAGTCTCCCTCCTCAGTATTGCTATTTAAAGCCTTAAAGCAGCTTTAAACTGGCATACGGTGTCTCAGCAGTAGAGCGTGAGGCCAGGCAAGAGGAAATGCTGTTGGACAACACACGGCATTGCTGGTGGCTCTGCTCCGGCTCAGCTGTCCCCACTGGCTCATGCCCTCGCACCTCTGCCCTGGGAGATGCTCCGGAGAGCCTTGCACTTTCCTGGGCACTGAGGAAGGCAACCAGGACAGATGGACATGTGTGGCTTCACGGCCCCCACAGCAGTGTATGCACCTAGCACACTGCAGTGCCTTCGTCCTCCCTGGAGAGGTCCTGATAGGACTTCTAGCAGGACAGCAGGAGCAAGGCTCTGACCAGCCTGTTCTCGCGGTGAGCACTATTTGCCCAAAAGCGAGGGATGGATGTGGCACTAAGCCTTGGGACTGCTTCAAGCACCAGGTCAGTCTTGGGCCTGGTCTGGTTCTCTTGACTTGGCCACTGAGTCCTAATAATGTTTAAAGCTAAGAAAGAGATTAGGGTGCCAGATGTGAATCAATAGATGCCTCTGACTTTTGGCCAAGCTATTCCCTGTATCTCTATATTTTATGTGATGTTTCTACTGACAACTGTAACAGAAATGTGGCAGGTAGACACCTATCTCAACTCCCCCACGTCTTAGAAGCCAACGCTCATAAATTCTTTCCTGCCCCTTTCAGCTGAGAAAACCACATGAGAAGCCACATGCGACATCCATGTTAAACATCATGGGTCACAGAGTTTTCTTCTGAGAATTGCTTTAAATAACCTTTGTGAAATAAATGCAGTATAATGCAATGAGGCAGATGACATTAAGCTGTCAGCTCTACATGATGGATGTGTGTTGTGAAAGGAAACTTGAATACAAGAACTAGAAAAGAACATAAAGGAAGTACTGAAAATGCAATATGCAAAAAACATTCAGGAGCTGGAAAGCAGGAAATGTATAAAAAGAGGTAGACTGGAAGTCTTGCAGGAACTAAACAGCAAAAGTGAGGTGACAAAATGCTGCAAATAAGAGGTGGAACCAAGGAATGTAAACAGGAAAGCTATAGTCCAAGAAGCAGGAGAGAGAAATTGATTTGTCTTCGTGGTGATAAAACTGCAACTATTTAGTGCATAGCATTAGTGGCTGTTCTTACTCTGAGCTTTCAGGTATTCTCAGACTCATAGTGAGTTGAACAACAGCTGAGCAACTTCCGATATACCCACAGTCAACAGGTCTGTAAATGAACATCAGAGAACTGGGTACCCTCCAGCACAACAGCTCTGGATGCTGGGAGAGGTTTCTCTCTCTGTTGTAGTGTCCTGCGTTCTAAATGTTCTCAGGGCATTTGTAACAGCTTCTATCACACTAAGGACAAAGGCTTCCAGGTCGGCTCCAGTGGGCCACATTGTCAAATGGTCTTCTGGTGCAGAGCAACCTTTTCAACAGGTCAACATCTCAGACAGATTGTAGGGAAATCCTGTGGGCACAAGAGAAGAGGTGTGGGCTGGAGGAACCTAGAAGAAATATTAATGTAACATGACAAAATAAAACAATAAAAAGTTTTAATTACTTGAAATCCAGCAGCCAGGTTCTTGCATCCCTTTTGGCATATCAATAAATCTGAAAATCCCTGATCTGCTCAAAAGAGTTGCTGGTTAATATACATGCAGTTTTCACTTAGGGCTTTTTTCCTAGAATTGCTGAGTATCTTTGGTTCTCATGTTAATACTTTATCTGCTAGTATGAAAGCAGCAGCACCATTTTATGCTTGGCCCACAGGATCCAGTGTAAGGAGTACTCATCAGCTCCTATCATTGCACCCAGTAATTATCTTTGTGATAATTAACATATGTCTCTAGGAGATCTCCATCAAGGTTCCTCTTTCTATTGTGGACTATAACTATTAGGTTGGATCTCTGGCTGGAATGAACTGGTGTAGCACCCTTAATTAATATCTTTTCCTCTCCCTCAGAGCTGAAAGGAAGCCTTAGGAAAAGATGTTGTTAAGGGTTATTCAAGGCAGCCATGAACTGAAGATCTGAATCTTTTAAAATCTGATTATGCATTCCTTGTGCACTCACCACTCTGGAAGTTTTAGCTTGGTCATAAATCTGAGATCAGACCCTCCATTTGTCTGTATGTAGGAATATGTGCTGCACTGAATGCAGGTGTCATTACTGATACACTTGGCACTGATATAAGCATTTTTCTTAGACTGAATTGATTTTCAGACTTTAAAACCTCACAGCCAGTGTCTATGATGCAAAAGTGCTTGGTCTGCCATCCTTCTCATTTTAATTAGTATAATTATAATGGATTGCTTCATATCATTCAAACAAGTATAACCATCATCGTGCAACCGAAATGCCAGTGGCACTTCATGGATCTCAGCCTGAGAGCAGCGGAGGTCATTATTTTTCCTCTTTCTCTGCTTGTTGCAAGGATGACCTGTTTCTTGTTTGCTTCCGAAACACAACTCAGCCAGTTGTGGCTGCAGGACCTGTTTACAACCTGGGGAGCTGGCTGTGGGAGCAGGACAGTCATGTCCCCACTTCCTTTTAGTGATAAAAGCCTCAGGATAAAATGTCAGCCAAGCTGAGTGCTTCTGAATGGGCTGCTCAGGCAAATGGCAGCAGGCTGGGACTGAAGTCCAGCTGCTTACCTCTTCCTGCAGCGGATTGACTGTATTTGCTCTGGAAAGAGGAGAGACTTCAGAAGCTGTCGATGCTCGCGAACCACAGTGTTAAAGCAGAATTGTTGATGCATTTCTGTGGTCACACATTGCCCTTGTAAAAGTACAGTAACTTCTGACTACAAATAAGTGTTCATTACATGCACCCATGAACTTGTGGAGAATCTATGCCTAGTAACAACAGGGTTTCTGTATCAAAATACATGTATATAAATATATTTTAATTGGAACACCAATTCTAGAACAACTACTTTTTCAGGTGCACATAATCCACAACAGTTATTTTGGTTAATTTTTCTCTCTGAAAATAAATACTACTAGTTACAACTAGCATTTGCTAGGATACTGTTACAACCTTTCTCATGCACATATCATTTATGTATATAATAGCAGTTATTATTCTTACATGCCTCTATATAATGACTATACATACTACTGGCATGTATATGTGTTATGCTATTTAAATGATGTATATTTTATAAATAAATGTTATATATTATACGTACATACATGTGTTTTTATACAAATATGCACAAAGGAAAAATTGATAATTGGACACAGGGTACTATATATTGAGTCGCATATGAATATAAAATAGATAAATGGAAAAATAAATAAATAAATAAATAAAGGCCTGGAAGCTCCTCACTCCCTGGCTGTGGTCTCTGTCAGGGCTGTAAGCAGGAGGGTGGTGGCGTGTTTTGAAAGGCTGCCTGATCAGGGAGTGAAAATACCTGCCAGGATGCCTCTGCTGAGCTCTGCATCTTCCAAGTGCCACCCCCAGCTGCTGGCAGCCGTTGCTGGTGCTGGCCAATGCCTAGGTGTCAGAAAATGTCCTTTGTTGTCCCCAGGTGCGGCTTTCAAGCACAAAAAGGTAGGTAACCCTCCAGCCTATAAAACCTGAAAGAATATATTGGCATTTAACTATTGTGACTTAATCAAGATTTGTAAATACGTTAGGATGAGTAAGCGCTACACTCAGTGTCAATTGAAACAAGAGGATGACACAGCACTGAGTTTATGCTAGCCAAAGATATTTCTGGATGATCTGAAAACCGCACCTATCCGCTGCTGATGCTTGAGGCAAATTATTTCTGTAGGCTCAAACAATTAGAGATATCCTCCTGAATGATGTTTATCTAATGCTGCTTTCTTCGCAGTAAAGACTGTTAATGCAGCAGTTGAGCAACTCCAGGAAGGCACAGTTATCCTGAGATAATCAGGAGCCTGAGGGCTGAGAGGCAGTCATCTGTGTTCTGTGCCCCAATTTCATCGGTATTTTAAATTAAAAAAAAAAAAAATGTATGTTAATACATCATGAAGGTCAAACATTTCATTGCAAAGAAGTGTGGAAATTCAAAAATAGGATTCCCAGAGCAATTCTAGCTGTATGTTTACATGTATACAGGTACACTGGATTTTCCCAAATATTACTGTTGTCACTCAAACCTACTAGAAACACGGAGAAATCACTAGGTAATTGATGTCTCAAAAATTGCTTATTTGTTTATTTGCCTTCATGTATGTGTTCATGAAGTATGTGGGTAAGCAGATAGCCAATTAGTTCAATTTCATTTCTGACACGTACTTATAGATATTCTTTGATGAATTTTGTCATTCATTTCTATATTATGTGAATGCATTTACAGGGGGAGGAATTATTGTTGATCTGTCCACCTTGGAAAAGAATGGTAAATATTTCCATGTACCTACAGTGGATCTCTTGTATGTGATAATGGTACCAAATCACAGGACACTGGGTGCAGAACACATTTTCAACTTTGCTTTGCTGGAATGAAAGATTTTTGCCACCAATATTCACTGAAAGAAAATGAGATTGGGATTTATTAGAAGTGTTCCGGGTTCCTAGGTATGGGCCGAGCTCCCTTGTACTAGGAAATCCAGTAACAAATCCAAAATGAGCTGTACCAAGCTGATGGGCATCTATAGGACTGAACGGTTCGTGACTGTTGTGGATCAGCTATGTCCAATATTACAGAACATTACAGAGGCAGCTCTGCTCACTTTCTAGAGCACATGTGCCCGTATACTGCCATCCCCACACACGCAGCCTCCGTGAGCAGCCTGTTCCCAGGAGCTGGAAGATGGGTTTGTGCCTGGAACAGGGCAGATACAGCACGGCCAGGATGTGGGCCAACCTGGGAGAGCCTGAAGCACCTCAGAACTTATTTTATAAAAGGCAGGATTCCATCCTGAGGGCTTTTCCTCCATTACTGGATGCCCACAGACAGACAAAAAAAAAATCAGCTAAACATTAAAAAGCTATTCCCAAGAACTGGCTATAAAACAACTCTTATCTCCAAGGCACTACTCTTTCTCTGAATCCACTGTTATGTACCAAAATCGTTAAATAACATGGTGCTAATTGAAGAGTGTTTTTAGGAAAAAAGTCTATAGTCCTCTCCTTTTATGTCATTGGAGGAGTGTAGAGAAATAGAATAAATGCTGATATCTGAGCGTAAGTTTCAGCATTGTAGTGTCAGAAAGGAAATGTAAAGGCTATCTTGATTATATCACAAAACCCCACCCCAAAACTAATGTGAAATCTTTAAACTGCTGCGTTAAAGTAGAAGGGGAGGTAAGATAAAAGATAGAGAAGAAAGGGGGGAGGGAGAATGCTGCTGTTTGATAAAGTAATGGAATGATATATAATAAAGCTTAAACTAAATTGTATGAGTTGGAGAAAGACTGCATGAAATCCATCACTGCAATTCATTGTGTCCTCACCGGAGTCTGAAGCTCCCATAATTTGCTCATATTTTAAGGAAAAGGAAGAAGGGAAGGAAAAGGAAGAACACAGAAGAAAAATAGTAAGGAAAAAACAGGGAGCAACACTAACAACTCAGGTGGCAATACCATTTTAAAAATACACATTTTTATTTATTTTACATCACTAAAATCATGGCCCTGTGTCTTCTTTCACTTGAATTGAATCTGAAATGCCACACTGTGCATAAAAACCAGCTGCAGAGCTAGCACGGACCGTGGAGTATCACCTTCACGTATGAAACCCAGCACCAGAGCAACTGCAGCATCACCTTCACACGAGGCAGCAGCCTGGACTCCATCCTCGTCTCCGGATGCGATTCACAGGGCTCCTTGCCACCCAGCCATCTCTGAATGCTGAGACACTGTCTACAGCTCAAATCAGAATGAATTTTCTGCTGCTCGAGGTTGTAATAGAAGATTCTGCGTAGCGCAGAGGCAGTTAAAAGGCTTGGGACCTTGAAGCAATTCTGAATCTGTTAGAGAGGTTCGGAGAAGACAGCATTTACATTTCAAATGAGTATTTCTATTGATAAAAATTGAAGGAATAAAACAAAACAGACATCTCATGGGAATGGGATATTAACAAACCAAAGTTCAACAGAACCGCATAGTACAGCAGTAGTAAAATGAAAGGACACATAAAATAAACCTATTACAGAAACTGCCTGTTCAGAACCTCAGGCAGGGTAAGGAGCAAAAAGGATTTTGACCTTGTGTCCTTCTGAGCATCAGAAAGTGTCAAATAGGTTGTAGGCCTATGAGCTGATAAACCACCCTGAAATGAAATGGTGGAAATGAACCAAGAAAGTGGCAAAGAGCAAGGAGAGAGGGAGCAGGCGGAGACAGAGAGGAGCACCAGCATGGTCCTGAGCAGCTCCCACACGACATGAAAAAATGACAAATCTTTCCTGGCCAGACTGTGAGCCCTGGCTGTGGCAAATGTAGCAACTTTTTTGGATATGGTTTCATTTTAGGATAGGATAGGATAGGATAGGATAGGATAGGATAGGATAGGATAGGATAGGATAG
>CM021731.1:37552724-37773747 GCA_011075105.1 Heteronetta atricapilla
AGGATAGGATAGGATAGGATAGGATAGGATAGGATAGGATAGGATAGTTGAGTTGGAAGGGACCAGCAGAGATCATCCAGTCCAACTGTCTGACTGCTTCAGGGCTAGCCAAAAGTTAAGGCACATTACTGAGGGCATTGTCCAAATGCCCCTCAAACACTGGCAGGCACGGGGCATCAACTACCTCCTAGGAAGCCTGTTCCAGGGTTTGGCCACCCCCACAAAGAAATTTTTCCTCGTGCCCAGCCTGAAGCCCCCTGGCGCAGCTCTGGGCCATCCCCACGTGTCCCGGGGAGCAGAGCCCAGCACCTCCCTCCCCGCTCGCCCTCCTCGGGAAGCTGCAGAGAGCCAGGAGGTCGCCTCTCAGCCTCCTCGTCTCCAGCCCAGGCAGCCCAAGGGCCTCAGGCTGCCCTCACGGGACAGGCTGCCAGCCCCAGTACCAGCTTTGTCATCCTCATCACCTCAGCACACTTTTTGTATTGTGGAGCCCAGACAGCACACAGCATTCAAGGTAAGGCCGCACCAACACTAAACGCAGCAGGAGAGTCACCTCTTCTGACCTGCAGGCTATGCTGTGTGTAACACACCCCAAATCATTCATCCCTAACACACTCGTCCAAAAACAGCAAGCTTGTCAACATTTTCTTGGTTTTTCATTGGTTCTGTTGGGGGATATTGGCTCACTACAATTTACCTTCCAAACAAAATAAGCACTAGGATTACTGGTAAACACATTAATGAAACAGCTGCTGGAGGGATTAGCCACTTACAGACTTGCTAAGAAAGAGGTTGAAAAAAAAAAAAATATCAGCTAAAGAAACGATATTGCGTTCTTTCTGCAAAAAGATTCATTAATAAAAAATGCTTTTTGGCTAGTGCTAAAACATAAGGAATATGTGTATTCCTTGGTGCCGACTCTAACAACCCTGTTCAGCCCTCCCTCCTGGTTTGTAGTTTCAGCAACAGCTTCCATGGCCAGAGGAAAGATATGGCAGAACGAGGCCGCATCGACAGAGCGAGCCGAGGAGAAAATGATGTAATGGAGTTATGAAATGCATTCTGCTCTCTGTGCCGTACATTTTGTTCTTCTAACCAACCTGAGTACCAAAACTAATGAATTGCTAACGTAACTAATGATCGCAAGAGATTCCTATGAATGCTTCTGGCCCACTGTGTTAATTAAGGCTTGATTCTGAAGTGGACAGAAATGAAAGGAAGCAAAGAAAAATCCTATCTATATTTCAGTGTAAATCGTTGTGTTAATTGGGACATAATTCTGCTGCTGGGGGAAGCAGGACAGAAAATACTGAGTATTTTTAGACCTGTCATCATTAAATATACTTGCTCCTGTCTTAATATTGAGGTAAACCAGAAGTGAATATACGTTTTAAATGCAAGTATTGCTAAATGTTGCACATCCCTCAAGGGCTAAATCTGAGTCCTGGTATAAAGCCCGTTAAAATCAACAGTAACTTTTCCTCTGTTTTCAGTAGAATCTGAATCTGGATGTAAAGGAGTATTAAAAAAAAAAAAAGTAATGGTGAGAAAGAAAATTCAAAGAAAGGCAACTATAGTTAAAATGTTGGTACTGACATTCCTTTAAACTTATGAACACTGCTTTCCCAAGTTAAAATTCTGTACTTTAATATTCTGGTAAAATAGGATCAAATAGGACCAAATAGGACCACCACTATGGTCCCAGTGCTGTCCTTGCTCAGGCTATCCAGATTTTCTGCTTGTTTAAAAAACTCTGGCAACAGGGTGAAGAAGGTCATTCTCAGCAAGAATGCAGACTTATAAATGGAGGAAACTAAGCGTGAGCTCAGAACTTCATGCTGCCATGTTATCTAAGGTGTGATTCAATCAGTCATCATCAGATAATTGTCGTTGCACCCAGCCCTTTTATGGAAGACTTTGAAGAACTGTCCTGGTATCACAGGAGGTGGTGATTCAGAAGGCGGTAACCTTCTGTCTGCATCATGTGCTGCTCAAAGTGTCCTCTCAGAAAAGGAGGGAAGTAAGACGTCTGAAGCTTTGATATTGTTAAAATACATGTGACTTTTTTTTCTTTTTTTTTTTTTTTTTTTTTTTTAATAAGTGCTAATCCATACCCTGGACACTTTCTGCTCCAGGTAATTACATTCCCTCTCTATTTCCACATTATTCTTCATTTCCTTTTTTAAAACACTTCTGTTGCTGTGACAGCCTTGTTCTTCATCCGATCGGCTGGTTGTCCGATGCAGTTTGAAAGATCTTTCAACACAGGATAACACAAAGTAGGCTTTTCCTTTTACCAAATTAATCCTTATTTTTAAGAGTTTAAATTCCAGAGCTCATGGCATTTTGTACAATCTCCCTGCAATTCAGCCTTCTGTGCTTTCACAACAGCCATGTTGTGAAACAGCCATTCCAAGCTTTATCTGAAGTAACTACAGTGATATAAAAAGTAGGCTCACAAAGACAGAAGAAAACAGATTTTTTAAAATGACACCCCAGTAAGCAAATGTTGACACTTATGATTTAGATTGCAGTAGTGTCCACTGCTTTAGATTGCTCTAGTGCCTGCAGCTTAGAAAAACAAAGGCAGAGTTTGGCCCTCAAAAGAGTTATCACAGGGAGAAAGGAAAAAAAAAATGATAAAGGGAGGGCTACATTTTATAAACAAATAGAAGGAATGGGCCAACAGCATGGAAGAGAGTCAGACAAGTAAGAGATGCTGGCAGACAAATGTGAAGAGAGTCAAACATCCCTATGAGACAGGAAACATCATTCATTCAACACAAGTTGGAGGAAGAAGAGAGAGTTTTCCTCAACAATGAAGAAAATGGGGGAAGTGAAAAAGACTCAGGAATAAAAAACTGAAGTTAAGTTTCTGTCAAGTTTGTGATTAAGCCCCAATTTAAACAACTTTGATTAATAATTGGCAATACATCAAGAGGATGCAACCGAGAGAGATTAGGATGGAGAGCTGTATTAATGGAAGCTATGTCAGAAGTTATGATGATGAACTGGTAGAAATGATAATCATCAGTGTAAAATTCTCAGTCTGAGTTGTCTGAACAGATGAGAAGACACAGAGAAATTGCTCAGAGTTTACAGGGGAAGACATGTCTCTGAAATGTCTGGAGGAGCTATTCAGGCAGGCAGGGATTCCCCACGTACGTTACTACATCTTCCAAGTGTGGAGAAACACTAAACGAAAATCATGTTGAAGGATAAAGAATAGCTGAAAGAGATCTCACACAGCTATGCCTCAAAGATAGCAGACAGTTTTCTTTAGTGTAGGAGATGTTGTCTCCTTATTACTCTCGCAATCCAAAGCACATTCTGACCTGTTAAACACTCTCTTGCTGGAACAACACAGCCTTCGAGCTAAGAATCAAACCCTTTTGGTCCATTCACCACAAAAGACAAGAACTTTGCTTCCTCTCAGAAAGCGAAGCATCCTCCTCGATTAACCAGATGACATTTCTGTCCCTCTAGGACAAATTTCTAGAAAAGTTCACGGCTAATTGGCACAGGGCCCAGATAACATTCTCTGGCACCGTGTGCCCATTAAACTCCAGAATTTGCTGGCAGCGCACGCTCTGCATTCTGTCCCAGGGATGGCTGCATTTCAGCTGTAATGAAACTGCAGTGCACAGAGCGCCACATTCCTCCCTCCAACACCCATGCAGCCCGAGTGAAAACAATGCAGGCAAAGTTAGAAAAAAAATGACGTGGAAGTGACCAAAGGCCATCCTGTCAAACTTTGATCAAAGCATCATTTTTAAAAGTCCTTCATTTTACGCAAATAATCTATCAACTGTCGTCTGTCCGTCTGTCCGTCCCCCAGTAATTCCTCAGCATTTTTAACCAGATCTGTCAATATTCTCATCTTCTTCTTCCTCCAGAAAGGATCTTCTGTGTTCTCTTTTACCTCTTCCTCCCAACAGCCACGACTCTACCAGGCAGTTCACTGTGTCAGTGATGAGCGGGCTGATGAGAGTCCCAGGAGCTTCAGCTACGCGCAGGTCATGGACATGAGAGGTTTCTGAAGTACAGGCAGGCATCTGGAAAATCAGGGAACATAACTTAGAGCACTGAGAAGGAAAGCCAATGTGGCTGTGCTGTCACTATTTAATACAACAGCCCTTCAGCCCCATCTCCCCTATTTCTTCTAGTTTCTGGGTCCTTGGGGAGTTGCTGCGCCACGCAGTAACCAGCAGTGAGCGGCTCAGGCACATCTTAGGCACACAACGAGCTGAGCAGAACGAGCTGTGCAGAGAACCAGCCTGTTAAGCATACCCAGTTTCCACTCACCAGTCACACTGATATGAGTAAAGCTGGTTTAAAAATTGTGCTGAGGATTAACCAAATGATTCATAGGCAAATCCAAACTTAGGGGCCCGATTTACATTTGAAATACATAGTCCAGAGGGTTGGGAAAAGGGAACGCTCAGCCTCTTGCTCAGAATGGATCCTAATCGCCTATTTCTTCTAGTTATTGTGATCAATTTTCAAGCCTGTCTATATTAAGTAAACCATATGTGTATATATGTGTGTGTACACTTCTTTTAAAATATCGGGTTTCAGATTCCCCTGTGTGAAACTCGAACAGCAAGATCTGCTCGCTGGAGACTTGTTCAAACTCCCAAAGGCCCCTTCCTGTTTTCTTGTTGTGTAGCAAAGAGCAACACTTGCCCCACAGTCTATAAAGCCCGGGGTAATTAACGGCACACTGTAAAACATTATTATGGCAACGACACACATCTGTTCTCTGAACGCCGCTTGTTATTTGGGTTTAATCTAGGTCACCGATGAAAGTTGTGACGGCAGAGGATGCATCTTTCTGTTTGTTCTTTTAATCTGTATAATGATTGTCTCTGGGAGCTGATAATAATATCTACTTACAAAAAACATCTAGAGAAACCTTTTTTTTCTGTTTGCTGAGTAAATATACTATTAAGCTAATTGTTGCAAGAGATGCTCTTATGGTTTTTACTCCGGAGATGCTATCAGTTTTGACATCTGATGTGTGACTTCTGCCCCACATAGGATGCCCCGCCGAGGAAGGACTGCTTTCTGCCTGCTCAGTATCTCACCGCCCAAGCTCTCCAGCATTATCCGTCATTTACAGGGATTCATTATCAAAGTACTACACGAGGGTTTAAGCTGTAAAACACCGAGAGATTTGCCTGGACTTTGGAGATTTTATGACGTCTGGGATTTGGAAGCAACACTCAAAAATGTTTTCTAAATGTGTCACTTTCTCGATGCCATGAGCCTCGATGAAGCTTCTCCATCCAAGGGCGGATAAATTGCTGGTCACTCCTTGACCGCATTTGCTCTGACTTCCAGCATGGCCCACGCACCCCCTCCAAGCTGCACAGCCCCCAGACATCCATAGCGAGGAACTCTCCATCGTGCAATGGGGATAAACATAATCTTTTTTTAATTTTTTTTTCCTTTTTCTATCTCTGTGCTACAAACAGAGAGGCTGCGCTTCCTCCACACCCACTCTCCTTGCCAGAAGCCTCCTTGCAACTTCCTGTCAGTTTCACACACCATGCCGTGGACTTCCTCTGAGCAAAAGTTTTATCTCAGCGCACCATGTTAACTATTTGCTTACTTTTTTTTCCTCCCAGAAACATGAATTATTATTTTTAACGTTTATCAGCGGAAGTATTTGTAACTGGAAAATATTAGTGATGGGTGGGAGGGAAGGGGGGGGGGGTGATGTTAGTGTGGAAATGAGGGAGAAGCGTGGGGGAGAGGCAATGATGTTTCATGGAGCAATGAGAGAGAAGCGCTGAGGAATTTATTTGCGGGTCACGGGCACCCTGCTTTGTAGCGCAGGGCTAACGGCATCCAGAGGCGTAAGGAGCTGTGTACACGTAGTGGCACGTCATGGTTTTGATACACTCTTCATCCATGGATCCCCAAAACCTTTCGGGGGTGGAAGAGCCACATCCCTGCCATTCCTCCTCAGAACTGACCCAGGGCGACCATTACATGCCCAGCGCAGCGCTCGGCCCCACGCTTGGGCCGCCCCTAACCCACAGCTCTGTCACACCGGGGGTGTGGGGACACTGGGGGCCGCACACTGTGGGGAGCTGGGGACGAGCACACGACCCCCTGCAGCCGGGACAAAACCCGGGAGGACAACCCCGGGGGTGCTGCGTCCCCTCGGGGGGGCAGCGCTGAGGGAAAGGGGCTGAAGGGAAGGGGGCCGGGGGGTGAAGGGAAGGGGGCCTGGGGGTGAAGGGAAGGGGGCCGGGCGCCTGCGCGGTGGCAGCACGGCGGCAGGGTCAGCCCTTCCCCTCCCTCCTTCCCCTCCTTCCCTTCCCGTCCCTTCCCTTCCTTTCCCGTCCCCGCCCCGCCGCCAGAGCGAGGCTGGCCGTGCGGCGTCACGGCGACGGCCCCAAGCCGCGCCCCGGCACAGGCAGCCAGAGGCGGCGGGCGGAGCGGAGCGCAGCGCAGGGCAGCGCAGCGCAGGGCAGCGGGCTCGGCCGGCGGGCGGGGAGCGGAGGCGCTGTCCGGTAAGGTGGCGGCGGGGAGGGGAGAAGGGGCAGCAGGCTGAACATGGCGGAGCCGCCGCCTCGAGGCGCGGGGGCCGCCCGGGAGCGGGGCGCTGAGGGACGGGGGGGGGGAGGGTGATCGGGGGAGGGTGGAGGGGCCGTGCCCGGCCCTCGCCCCGCCGCCGGTGCCCGCGGCCGAAGTTGGAGCGGGGGCGGAAAGTTGCGGCCCCGGCGGCGGGGCGAGGGGAGGCGCCCGGGGAGGGCCGGGCCCCAGCCCCGGTGGCGGCGGCGGTGCCGGCAGCGGGAAGTCCGAGCCGGGCCCCACCTCGTCCGGCCGCACGCCGCCGCTTCCGCCCGCCCGGGGCTCCGGGGGGGGACCGGGGCCGGGCCCCGCTGCTCAGCCCCCGGGGGTGGCGGCGGGGACGAGGCCGGAAGGGACGCGGCCCGGCCCGGCTCGGCTGTGGCAGCAAATGGAAGAGCTGGTCCTGCGCCCAGCCGGCGCAAGCCCTTCGTTTCTCCCCCGAATAAACCCCCCGAACCGACACAATGCCGGCCCCTCCCGTCCGGGCGCGGAGGTGGAAGGCACAGCGAAGTTTAGGAAGGGGCAGAGCGAAGCGAGAGCCTTGGGGCTGGCCTCGGATGACAAAAAGAGGGTGGTGGGGCGCCAGGGCTCCGGCCCGAGGCGCAGCGCCTCGTCGGGGGGAGGCAGAGACCTCCCCGTGCCGCGGGCACGGCAGCGAGGGGGTACCGGGCCCGGTGAAGGGGGTGTTTCAGAGGTGCCCTGCCTGAAAATCGCACGGTTTGCCTGTGTCTTCCTGCCTTTGGGTGTTCTGAGTAGCGTAACTTGCTATTTCCACCATGTAACAGCTGTGCTTCATCCCAAACTGAAGTACGTAGACAGTGAATGACAAAGACTTTTTTAGGTACTCTCTCATGGCAAACTGTACGTTGAAATCACCATTACAAAAAAAAAAAAAAAAAGCCACGAAACACTCTTCTTTTTTTCCATAATTAAGAGATGAAGAAGCAATCATTGTATTGTACATTGTATTGTATAGTAGCCACTCAAAAATAAATGCATTTCCCTTTGGAAAGAGGTTCTTTGCTCCTCCACAGAAAACTTGGAAAATGAACCCAACGATATGCTTTGGGATGACTTACACCAGTGCTAACATCTCAAGCTTTGGGAAAACAGAACTTAATTTCTAGTACAGTCAAGCGTTTTCACTTTCTTTATCCATTCCTTTTTTTAAAACTCTTGTTCCAAGTCTGTGCTGTAGACTTCATTCTAGCTAAAAACGAGCCGAGGGAATAGTGAAGGTTGCCTTGGTAGTTTGCACCAAAGGCTTTGCAAATGAACTTTATAAATAGCGATGTTCAGTCTTCTGATCCTTGGTGCCTGCATGTTTTCAGGGTCCTTTCATACACTTGTGTGAACTACTTCAAGTTTAGCTTGCAACTGGAGGGTAAGGCTTAATGGCCTGTACTGGAGGGTAAGGCTCTATGTAGCTAAATAGCTGGGGTTTGAGTTGCTCCATATGCTATAAATGTCATGCATCCTTTTCTTTTTTTATTATTTTTTTAGCAAAGCTGATCATACTTGGCACCTGGCTGCCTGGGGGTGAATTAAAGCGCAAAACAGAGCTTAGAGACTGTAAGCATAAAAACAGAAGTCATATGAAAAAAACAAATAGTCTTTTGTACTGTTTGTAACTGGAGGTCCCGCTTCGATTACTGTATGCATGCACCAGATAAGTTTTCTGAGTGTAATTAAAATTTTGGTATTGCGTCCTCAAGCTCTGCTGCAGGACAGGTCATCAAAAATAAATCTGAAGTGAGCCATGACAGTTTTCTTTGTGCTGTGCCAGTTTTACAGAGCGAAGCTGACTGTCTTTAATTTGAGAGCCTTTCTGGAGCAGAAGCAAACAGATGGGAATCTAGGTGAGAGCCTACAAAAGCAGAAAGAATATAAATGTATGGCTGAGAAAGGAAGCGTGCTGAAGATGACTGAGCTTGTGATCTAGCACTTAGTAAGCACGGGAACTGAAATAAATAGGTGTCCACCTATCGTCTGGAATATGAGAAGTGCAGGAGTCACAGAAGCACTCGAGTACTCGGTGTGTGCGCTGCTGTAGTGCCAGTCCTGGCATCCGTAGCGCTCTGCCGCCTGCTCTGAGCTAGAGAGGTGCTCCGAAGGGCAGGGACAGCGTACGGATTAAAAACAGGCGCGCTGTTATCCTTGGGTGGATGGCGAGACAATAGCTGGGTCCTTGGCCGGTAACGCCGAGATGACTTTCAGATACCTAACTGACTTCTGAGAGCGCTCTGTAATTCTCCAGGGCACGCTCTGCAATTTCTCTCAAGCTATTGTGAGTTTTAATCAGAATTACTCTTAGTAAATAGATGGCTAAGTATACCCTATGCAACAGAAGCGTATATTTAGCTTGTGGTTGCAAGCAGTGCCACTCTTGTGTCTCTGAACAGATACAGGAGCAGACTGAAGTACTCTGTGTAATACCAGCCTATAGAGTCCCCGCTGAGCTGGGGCAGGCTTCTGCTGAGTTCTGTCGCATCTAGGTCAGGTAGCGGGATATTTTAGACAGCCTCCTTCTTTGGAGAGGTGGAGGGAGTGACTGCAGCAGCTACACCTTCCTATCTGAAGGCAGACTTTGTTTGCCTGCTCACATATGGTTGAGATGGTCTGATTGTGTTCTTCTCAGATAAAGCAAGGAAGGGGAAGGTGGTTTTTAGTTATCGGAAGGCATTTAATAGGGGACCTGCTTTATTGACACTCCTCAAAGCTGTTCAGCAGTCGACTGCAGGAGAACCTGAGCATCTCACCCAGAGCACCTCATGTGTCGCTTCCTTCAACGGGGCCTGTCAAACCTGAGAAAACTGAGTGGGATAGGCAGAGTAAAAGTGACTTTCTTACGAGGCTGTGACGCTTCGCTTGTAGTAGGCAAGCGGTGTTTGGAGACAGTCGGAGACCTCGTCTGGTGGTGCAGATTGTCTCTTGATAGCACAACTGAGCGAGGCTACCTTCGGAAGTGGCGGTGAGTTCTGGCTTGCAGCCCTTGCATCCCATGCTTTAGAATACCTGAAGAAACACTGGGCAGCTAAAAAGACCTCTATTTTATTTTATATTTTTAAACTGTGCACATCTCTGCGCGTGCTGCCATGAAGTCCCAACAATCCGTGGTCTTCTAGCGACAAGAAAAGGGAGGAAGGCTGGACGCACAGTGTTGGCAATCTGCCTCATGAGTGACTTTCAAAATACACAGTGAGTTGTGGGCCCTCTAGCTCTTCAGGATGCTCCCTCCTCAAAGGCAGGGCTTTTCCCAGCACCGTCCCTCAGTGGAGGAGTGGGGTGAAGGCACTGTAAGGCCCCACAGGGAAGCAAAGCAAAAGGAGCTGCTCAGAGCTGAAGCAGGCAGGAGAGGAGGCGTTTGGCAGCATCGAGAGCATTGTCCTGCTCAGCTTTCTAGTTATTAATCTAAGGAGCTGATGTCGTTTGAAGTAAATCCCTGCTCTGCAACTCTGAAAAGAGACTGCCAATTACAGTAAACGTGGTTAGTTCAACCTCGGCCAAGGGAGGAAGGCCAGACCAGAGTGCAGAAGTGGGAGAGCCTGCCTGGCCCTTCTCGTGGACGAGCGCTTGCGTCCTGCGGCACAGAAACAGCATCTCGTGTTTCCCTCCAGCCTGAGATCCTCGTCAGGGAACCCCTGGCTGCTCAGACCACTGTATCATTCCTGCAGCTGTTACAGCACAGGAAGGTGCTCGAAATCCTAATTATTTGAACAGTTCTCCTGCAAAAAGGATACCGGGTGGCGGTGTTCCTAATTCATGAAATAAATGTAACCCACATCTTAGGGCCATGAGAAATTTTGTATCATTAAATTTCTGGACAGTTTTGAAGAACTGGAACAGGAGATGAGTTTATTTTCATTAACTGAAGACAAACCTTAAAGCAGGTATCTGTAACTGTAATTCCTGGCTTTCCTCAAAGAAACTCTGAAGAAAATGTGCTCTTTGCATCAAAATGTATTGATGTTGATGTGAATGTTAACTGCTAACCTTACTTGCTTTAACTATAAGGTTTTATTAATTCTGGTTTTGTCAAGTAAAAGGAAAAGATGCAATTCAGCAAGGTTATTTTCTTCAGCATGGCCTACTTCAGAACTTCAAGAAATAAGTTGGTCAAAGCTGTTTCTGAAACGAATTTGCGATCTGTTGCCCAAGTCATGCCTGTTGGCCAGCCTCCTCTTCAGTTAATCTAAAATAACTTCCAAATACAACTAGTCCCTGCAAGCGTTCCTTTTTGTTGCTCTGTGTTAATTATCTTAGCTTTTGGAGTCTTCTCTTTTTTTTTTTCTCTTCCCCACACAGTCTGCTTCTGCAGCCTAGTCAGTTGCATCTTGATTTTCTTTTTTTTCATGTCTTCAATGAAGGGAAACTCTTTCAGGCATTCTTCATGTATCAAGAAGAAGCAAAACGGGAACTACCACGTGTCTTAAAGATGAGCTGCAGACACCTGTGAGTTACCTGTGTGGAGCTTCAGGGGGGAGCTAGAGGAGGCAGGAGAAGGACCTGAACGATGCTAGCTGTGGGACTTTCTTCAGCATTACTGAAATCAGGGGTGTGTTCAAGAGATGTAGGACTAGAGCAGCTACTTCATTTTTTAAAAACTTAGCTTCACATGCAGTCAAATTTGTATTTAAGATGAAGTTAATAAGCTGAAAACCATTTGTACTGCCCCAGAACCTGGACGAAACTGATAGCCAAGTTGCACAATTCTTGCATGAAGTAAAACTTCTGTAACACCTGGTCTGACACTTCCTCAGAAATGATTCACTGGAAAAGGAGTGGAGAGCTGAAGCACATCTTGTTGTTTTTTTCCAAATGTGGAGGAGAGCAAACTGGACTGTAGCACAGAGGTAATCTGTTAAATGGATGTTATTTAAGAACCTTTTTCCATGACATAGTATTTAGGACTAGATTTATTTGTTTATAAGGTGATATTTACACTCGAGACTGAACTGTGTGCTTGTGTGTCCAGCTTGTGTGGTCAAGTGCAAGGGCAGGAACCTCTTGCTTATTAATCTTGCAAGCCTTAAGTAGGTAAGGTGAATTGTTAAGACATTGTAAGACGCAGTCGGTAACCCTCCTCTCATCTTTCATTATGAAACTGCTTACAAGATAATGTTCCAAAAGCCTGATGTCCTTAAAAAAGATGACCCATAAAACATACCCTGCCTAGTTTCTCGTTGGTTATTGCAGACAACATTGTTAAAGGATTTTCTCAGGGCTGGAAAAGTATGTAAATTAATACAGCGTGCACAATTTCTATTCTTGTGCTCCTGCACTTACATAGTTAGTGTGTACGCATGAGGGTGTATCAGACTGGCTTTCTGTCACCCTCCTGACTTGTTTTAAATGGAGAACTGATGGTGAACATGGTGTTCTTAACCACGTTGTGCTGTTATGTATGCATATTGTTACGTTGCCCAAGCGTATGGGAAGTGTTCTGTGTTATCATGGATTCCACCATGAGCAGCATCAGAAACGTGAGTTCTTTGCAAGTACAAGTTCATCCCCAGAGTTCTTGTCCATGTTATTACCAGTCCACAGATGAATTTCCAAAGGCATTTAACGTCTTCAGTACTAGAAGCACCCAAGTCGAGTTGCCTTGGACTTGTGTTCTTAACGTGCTGTGAAATGCTTTGCTACAAACCCAACTTCTTGCTGACACTAGTTATTGGAGAATATGCCGTGCTTCTAGAAATTGGTGCCAAATTGTCATCTCAGCACTGGGTGGAACATGGGAGACTGTGTAGTAGTCCTGTGGCATCGGGCAGGCACACTGGAAGAGGCAAAAATAGCTGACTGTCATGCTAGAGAATCGCTCTTCCGTCTTTCTCATAAATCTCATCTGATTTATGCAGCAGATTAGGAGATATCTCGCTGAAGAGGCAAGAGGCATCCTGTTACTTGATTATGTATCATTCTGGGTTTTGAATAAGTTTGGAGACCAGCAGGGGGAAGCTTGTGATCCCACAATAAATCCAGGCGTTCCTAACTTCCCTTCTAACTAGATGCTTGATTTTCACACGCTCTTACTTTTGGTGCAGAATTTTCTGCTTGCTTTTTATATCTGAATACTGGAGAGAAATGAGCATTTCTGAATCACGCTCATTTCATTGCATGCTCTTTCAGTTTGTTACCTTTTCACCTTGCTTTATGTTTGAGTATGCCCATTGCTTTTTTTTTTTTTTTATGATGCTCTTTCCTTTCCTGATCTCCCTCAACCTTTTATTTCAGGAAACGCGCTGAGCTATATTGAGGTTCAGCCAGAGATCTTGCATAGAAAACCAAAGTGTGGTGGCTGAAGTCCTGCAAAAACGGAGTAGCTGAAAGCGCAGTTTTACAATAAAGTGCTTTAGGACACTGTATGTGCGAGTGTTTGGCATCTTTTTGATCTGTGTTGCTTTTCATCAAATTCCTAAAAGAATCACAGAAGAGAAATGCTGTGTTTATGCGAGCAGGAATTAGAGTGAGGAAATGGAGTACTACGTGTGAAGCCGTCAGTGAAAAGAACGAGTAGGTTGTACACTTTGTTTCTTGACAAACAAAGATACAAGAAGTCCTGAAGCTGCCTTTTCCCTTTCTGCTAGGAATCCAGGTCCTGTGTAGCCAGCATGTTAATGAAGAAGCAACATTACATGCACGTTAGTTTGGACTTAACTACAGCAGCCAATAAGTAGAGTCTTGCTCACTGGAAGTACAGCCTGCTCCTAACTAGAGGCAAGATCTTAAGATGCACTTCGCAAATATGTATTTTTTTTCGGATTTCTGGAGTTGAAAATATTTGTAGTCTCAAATCATGTAACTCTTCCTTAGTTAACTGCATGCAGAGTGCTTTTAAAAAATGAAATTCAGTGCTGTACGTTTCGTAAAGGAAAGCCAAAACCTTTTGGAAGTTGAATGCTGAACCTGCTGTGACAGTAGACGGGAAGGTAAGGAACCATTCGCAGCCTTATCTACAGAAGATCGAAGTCACATGTCGAAAACCCAAAAAGAGGATGCGCTGGCCATACTGGGAACTCCCTGAGCGATGTGGAAATAAGAGTGGTTTTGTGAAGGATAAACTTGCTTCACTAGAACATGGGGTAGACTGAAAAGTCTTGCTTCCCCTCGGGCTTTGCCCAAAATACAGATTGTTTTGAGATGTGTATATTTGATTTCCTGGAGGTAAAACTCGTTCAGGAAAACATTTAGGATGTGGTGGTAATATCTGTTCAAATAGTGTGGTGATTGTCCTAGTCTGAATAATAGATGACTCTTAGATGACCAGGCACGCTACTTTGTATATAGAAAGGTCTTCCTGTCCAAACCTCTGGAGCTGACTTTAAATTTCGGTATGCTTTGGACATCATCTGTTGCCCTGTGAAAGTACAAGTTTAACTCAACAGCAAAGCAAATCTTAAGGAACTACAGGTTTCTCCAGTAAATGACAAGCTTTGAAGATGTAGAGGAACCAAAAACTGTGGTCTGAACAAGAATTAGGCTGATCTTAAGAAGATTGAAATAGACTCTTGTAGAGACTTGTTTAATCAAGTTTAACCCATACTAATTTGGTAACTCACTAAAGATCCAGTCCATGTAATAGAGGTGTGGGGCTGAGTGTGATTCAAATTCATTTGGTTAAAATTATTTAGCTTTGTGTGTAGGTGTCGTTGTGTGTGAGCTTAGGCTTATAAACGTGAATTGCTTCTCTTTGGGCTCCTGCTTGTCAGATTTTTCCTTCTTGGAAATTTCTGACCCATTCAATAATATTTTTGGGGGGCCGGGTCTGAGATACATCAGCTGCTCACAGAGCAGAGGCAGAACTACTGCAGATCACAGCTTGGCACGTGAAGATAAGCTAGCATTTATTTTGGTGTTTTTTAAACATTAGTATGAAGCTGCAACAACTTAGCAGTTGCCTCAACAACAAACAAGTTGTCTGTGCATCTGTGCAGGGCTTTGGGGTTGGGCTTAACTTCTGCAGCTGTCATCTTCTAGTCGAGGTGTGTTTGAGAGTCAGTCAGACATTCCCTGAGGAGCTGCCACCCTGGTTCACGGTGTTCCTGTCTTGCTGCCACTAACAGAGCAGGATGCTCTGGGATAGAAGAGCCGAGTTGGAAGGGACCACCAGAGATCATCCAGTCCAACTGCCTGACCACTTCCACGCTAGCCGTAAGTTAAGGCACGTTATTGAGGGCGCTGTCCAAAAGCCCCTCCAACACCGGCAGGCACAGGGCATCAACCACCCCTCTAGGAAGCCTGTTGCAGGGTTTTGCTACCCTCACGCTAAAGATTTTTTCCATGAAGTGTTTCATATCTCGCACAAACTCACCTTCATTGGTGGATTCAGCTAATAAGCTGTGAAAAGAAGTGATTAAGTCACGCCTCCATTATTGCAGAAGTAGAATAATCGTGTGGGAGAAGATGGTAGTTATTGCTGGTGGCTTGTGTGTGCTTTTTTTTTTTTTTCCTCATGATGGAAATCTTAAGCTTTAAAAAAGGAACTGTTTATGAAATTATATATAACTCGAGTAATGTTTGCTCACATTCAAATAACCATGCTTCTATTAAGGAAGCATTGATTGAGAGCTCAAAACAGGCACGAGCTACAATTACTTGACTTTTCTGTTATGGTTCATTTATCACAGAAGAGCTAATTCTGTTGCTATAATGATTGCTAGTACCTACTATTCTCAGTTTGCATAGGATCAGTGTCCTTTTGACAGTTAAAACTTCTAATCTTAATTAGAATGGCATAGGAGAATTAGTAAGACTGATCTCAGGCTACTATCCTGAGTTGTAATAGAGTGACTGTAAGTCATACTGTAGAAGGATATTTTGGCATAAGTTGCACTTTGGAAGATTTTTTCAGTATCTTGTGATGTTGTTAGCTACTAACTGGAAATAGGAACTTTTCAGGTGGTGGTTGAAGAACTGTATGCAAAGGAGCTACACCAGCCAGTCTTCAGTGGCCAGTAACAAAAGGTGATGCAGTGATGAGTGAAATATCTGTGCCCTGATGATGTGTAAGTAATGTGAACAAACCAGGACTGAAATCCAACTTTTAATATTGAAGACGGAGAAGCTAGGCATGGAAGAAAACAAGCTCTGGTATTGCCAGGCCTATACACGATGCGTAGATTATGGAGACAAACTGGCAGGAGGGACAGAGTTTCAGGGCGTCCTGGAATTGCAGCTGGACTCGGTGTCATCGTATGTTTGAAGGTGGAAACCTGACACGAGGCCGGATGGTTTCAGCAGCCAGCGGCACAAGCAGAGGAGAGCTAAGGTTGGCAGATGTTATGCAGATAGCGCGTGGAGTTCGAGGGTAGGTCTTGTTTCTGTGGCAGGAGTTAAGCTGCCTTTTTTCCTAAGAGGAGTATCTTAAGCCAACTAGCAAGCTTATTTTTTGATGTACCTCTCAAAGTGCAGAAGTGTGTTTTTACAAGGGAAGTATCTTGACTCTGAAAACTTGCACACCTCACTTGCAGTCCTGCTATTTTTGTCTCTATTTGTAACTTGAAAGATAAAATTTAGTAGAACGGTTACAAGGAGAACCAAATGATCAAATCTGCTGTCAATCAGAAGGAGGCACTGGGAAGTATATCGGGTCAAGCCTGGCAGGTTCACCATGTCCATTAATTAATAAGTTCAGGCAGTCTATTAATTAATAAGCTTTAGAGCTAAATACTGGTCCTTGTCTAAGAGTAGAGACAAGCTTACAGCTGTAAAATTGCTGTCTCGGCTCTCAAAACTTGCTGCATAGTTGAATGCTTAGTTTACGGCTGGCAAGATACTATAATGTGATAATTATGCTTTCTCTGAATTTAATATATTAGTAGTATTTTTAAAAATCTGAGTGCTCTTTCTACTTACCGTCTGCCTGATTTTTCTTTGAGAGCATCAAAAACATTTGCAATTCAGTTTCTTCAGAAATTCTGAGATTGTTGTTTTAGCTGAAAGTCAGACTGGTAGAACATGCAAACAACTCTTGGGGGGTAGTGGCTGTTTTACTGAGACAGGAAGAAAAGGTGTCATGGCAAATACCAAAATACATCTGATAAAAGTTACAAAGTCCAACTGAGGCTTAAATAGGCTTAATATAACTTAATTTAGAGACCCTTATAAAACCTGAATTGGCATAGTTGAGTTTTGCATAAAACTGAAACTTCAGCTCAGTATTGGAGCATTGCATTATGTTTTAGTAGCTTAAGGGTGCTCATCGCATCACTTGTTTTGAAACAAACTGGCTTTTTACTCCTGGTATGAAGCTACTGCAAGTTGTACATGCCTGTTAGTCTCACGCTTGGAACCTCTCATCCTGAGATACCTGTGGCTTCAAGTATGAGGTTTTCAGCCTTAGAACATGCATCAGGTGTGTGTTCAGATTTAAAATCTAGTTGGGAGGTAACTTTGACTTTGGGAGGGGGGGAAATTACTCAGTTACACTAATGATAGACCTTGGACTAACCCAAAGGCAAGCTTGCGTGTGACATCTAGTGTGTTAGCTCCTTTGCAGAACTCCTCCATGTGTGTCATACCAATCAAGGTAGTTCCCTTCAATGATGGGAGTAAAACTTGGTTATCTATGTAGGATGAATATCCCATGGGATATTCACGTAGTAACTTAAACCTCTGTGCCGTGCTTGTGCTGCAGTAACTTGGTTTTGCGTCTCTGCCTCTTTCTCAGGTGGTTAGTATGACTTCGTATCACTGGTAAGTTTAATCATCCAGGCAAGTTTTCGAAGATACTCTGGCATCAGTTAAAATATTACAAGATAATTGGAATTTAGAAGATAATTTTCTTCTGTTCAAGAAAAACTGCTGCGTTAGGGCCCAGAAGAACTAGCTAGGTAACTGATCAATCATTTTCTTTCTGAAATAGCTTCTTGTCTTGACAAAAAGGTGTCAAAATCAGGTAAAAACTAGAAACAAGTTATAGCTTTGTTTACTGAACAACTGATTTGCTTCCAGAAAGTCTGCATTAGTAATGGATTAGCTATTCTTCCCAAAGGCTTGAGTATAAACGTCTTCAATTAGACCCTATCATCTTTTCATTGTGTCTTGTCTCAAATTGATTTCAGAATAATGTTTTCTGTAGATAAGTGTGATAATGTCAACTCTGGAGTATTGTAACTCAACTCTTGTAAGGGAGATCACCCTATTGAGCAGGGATTATATGAGTTGCTTTAATTCCTAAAACATGTAAAAGCTTGTGAAAGTGAATGGACTGAGAAAACCCTCTTCAGCTTGGAGTTTGGGGCTAAGAATTTAGGACTTCTCCTTGTGTAAATAATTGAGGAATGGTAAGAATAACCCAAGTTCTCCCTAAGCACCTGTTCTAACGAAGAAAGGGTTCTAAACCAAGAGACTCAGAACTTGGTGGAATCTGGATAGCCCAGGCAATTACAAAGATTTAGGTTTGGTCAGTACCAGAGCCGGGAAGCACCTTTCCCTGGATGGTACAATCCTCTGGCCCTGGTCAGAGCGACCTAGTCCTGCGAATGAGCTAGAGCTGTTCTTCGAAATGTCTGACCGCTGTCTTGTCATTCCATCCCAGGGCTAATATCCCCTCTCCAAGAGGTAGGGGATGGTGAATTTCTCAACTGGTAAGCAGGTAAACAAGTCAGTTAATTTGCTTGATCTGTCATCCAGATTACTTATGGAAAGAGTTGAGAGGAGTTTAAGAGCACTGTTCCCAAGGTGGTTCTAATAAAACACCTCTTCTGAAGAGATAAATATGCAGAGGCAGAAGAGTTATGAAAATTTCAGTGAATGCACTGAACAATACAACCAGTACATCAAGACCTGAACATGAGAGCGGTGTCTGTAAAGTTCTGAGAACGATAATGCTTCTGGGAAGGACTATTTGCTTAATTCCATACCTGAACAACTAGTTCACATAAGCAAGTCTCAGGGATATCTTCAAGGACTGAATGTGTTTAGTTCCTGTTTTGGCCTGGAGGTGAGTTCCAGTTCCAGCCTCATTTGGTTTAATATCACTTGGAAAGATTGATTGATCGGCTTTCCCATTCCTCAGACAGGTAACAGAGTTAAATCAGAAACCGAAATTTGAGGCTGAAGGAGTTGAACAAAAACTAGCAAACTAAATTCTAACCCCCAAAAAACTTGTTTTCATAACTGTCATATTGAGTCCAAATCCTTCCAGATGCCTCAACTAGTATTTGAAATTGCCTGAATTCTGAGTTCTTTGTTGTGTAGTTGCGTTTTAGGAGGGCTTTTCAGGCAGGAAGTGTGCAGCATCTTCAGTCATCACCAAAAGAGCATTTTTTATTCCTTGACTTCCTTAGGATCGTCGCTTTGGTTCACCTTTGTTGGAGACATGCTTCAAGAAAGCTCTCCAGAAAATGTCCAAGAGACACTTTTCCCCACTTTATCTGATCAGGGCAGAAGCTGAAAGCAAGTTCTGTGTAGAAGGGCCTTGAAAGATGTGAACCTTTTAAAACGCTTCCTTTCCAGTGGAGGAAGCTTAAGGTTTCCTCCTTCTGTTCAAATGGTGTTCATCCAAAGATGCCCTTTGAAGAATGAGCAGTGATTTGTTGGGTGAATCGTCCAGTCATTTGCATAAACTGGAGGAGCAAGAGCTTTATCAAGTACTTTGATTTTGAAGAAGTGTGCCAGTCAGAAGTAGAATTAAGCAGGCAGTCACCCTGCTTCGGGAAGAATTCTCCTCTAAAGAATTTCATTGTTTACTCTCAGCTGTGTACTCCTTTAGTTGTCATCTTTGAGTTAGTTATCACCTTCTAGTACACTGCTCAAAACTGGGATGACCAAGAAACAAGAATGTCTGTCATCTCTGCTCTACGTTCAAAAGGTGATAAAATCAGGATGAGACTAGGAGTAATCCCCTTCCCCTGACAATGTAAGAGATGGCAGGGAAGAGTAAGAAAAATTAACGTTGTTCTTTATAATGTATTAATATATGTATTAATGTGGTACATAAGTTACAATAATATGCTGTATGTTAATACGGTGTAATAACACTAATGCATTAATATATGCATTAATTAGAAAAAGAAATATTGACGAATAAGAGGCTGCACAGTCTCGGAGGCTTTATGGACTGTTACATCCCAGGGAGCAGCACACAAGGCAGTTTCTGAAGTCACGTCAACTCCATTAACTGTGAGCACCAAAGCGAGCTCACTGCTTCTGAGAGACTGTGTATTTCAGACAGCATTGGAGTCCAGTTTGTGTGAAAATGGTGTTTCTGAAGGAAGAGCAAGTTCCCTTATTTTCTAGCTAAATCTTGCATTGGATGTCTCCAGAATTCGGTTACGGTGATATCCGTGCGTATAAACACTCGTCTCGGTTGTTAACGACATTCCTGATGCAGTGAAGGGGGGAAGGCCTTCGTTTTTGCATGCTTCCTATTTTCTTCTTTAGTGCCTGCATAGAGACCACAGAGTTTTTCTGCCTAACGTTGGAGGAGCAGAAAAAAGAAAAAGCCAAGGAATGATTGCTCTCATCCCTCAAAGGCCTGTCACCTTAAAGATAGCCACCCTTCAAAGCAGTGTAAATCTCTGTTAAAATACTCTACTAAAAGAAGAGGGAAGGCAGGGATTCAAACAAGTTGCTTGGTTTATTTGGTCAGAAAAAGTTTGAAATTATGTGTGTCTAATTGCTGGGCAATTCTATGGATACTTCTTACAAACCACTGTCCAATTGATCTTTTTTGCTTATCTGTTAGTCAGATACTATGCTATTTTCCTTTTTATTACACCCTTCTGAGTATATCCATTTCTCTGGAGACTGGGTGATGTGGGGCCTACAGACAGACGTTGCTGGACGTGACCCTGTCCTGTTCTGGATGCTCTGACCACGCTGTGATACGGCTGTGGCTTTAGCACGTTAAATTTTAGGTAGGGAACATGCAAGCCTGATTTGAATGAGTGAGATCTTGTCGTTAGCTTAAAGGATCTAACAATCCTTTCTCTATTTTTTCCAGTTAAGTAATACAATTGCTTTCTGATAGCTTTGGAATGAAAGGCTATCGTTGAAATGTCTGGTTAGTGCCAACTGCTGAAAGCTGTTCTGAAGGTGCCACTTTGAGCTCTTGTCTGGATAGTTCAAGTGGCTTCATAACCACGTACTCCGCCAAAGTTCTTCCAGTCGCTTTTTTTCTCCTGTTGTGGTGGTGGGAGGAAGAAGGTCAGGAGAATATGTGAAATGCAAGGGGAAGATTTTATAAGGAGAGATTGCACACAGTCAGTATCTGTTCTAGAACAGCTAGAGAAGTTTTTGTCTGTTTTCGTGTTTTTTCAGGCAGAGAAGGCCATCCACCAGAAACTTGTGCATCTATCTTGGGTTTTCCAGCATGCGTAGCTTTCAACAGTTGAACTTTTTACATCAGTGTCCTGCTTTGAAGCTTAATGGCTTCTGTTGTTTAAAACTCCATTAGGTAACTGAAATATTGTGCGCTTTATGGCTTAAACCTCCCCTTTTATCCTTTGTCTTCCATCTTTCTCCTCTGCTTCCACCATTTGTCATAAATGAGTCAACAAGAAATTGTCAGCACTGGATGGAGCTGAATGCAATATTAATTTGAGAATCGGGCATTATGTCAACCCGAAAAGCTACGTAAGGGTAAGATCAAGGCTTAGGATGGAAGCAGTCCGTACGCCACACGATGCAGAAGGATGGGTTTGAGCTAGAGCAGGGCCAGGTCAGGCTAGTCAGGAATCACTGGAAAGTCAAGTTCAGGCAGGATCAGAGTCCTAACCCGGGCTGGGCACGCTTATAGCCAGCGGGCACACTGGTCAGTGGAAAAAGTTCTGGCTTTTTTTTTTTTTTCTCCAAATAGCTGCTCATCTGCCACGCTCCTAGCTTTGTAGACTGGTGGTTTCTTAGTTGAAAAAGAGACAGAGACCTGTAACCAGGAAATTTTACTTTCCCTGGGAAAGTTCTCTTAGCTGTGAAGTGAGTTTCTTTCCTATCAGAAAGCAGTAAGAGGAAGGTGAAGTGACTTCAGGGCTGCTATCTGGAGCCTGTGGGGTGGGAGCAGGTGATAGCTGGTACATCTGCAGATGCTATTCCAGAGTTAGTTTGAAGGAAGTGTTTTGGGAAACAGGTTGTTTTGTGTTTCATTCCAAGGTTTTCTCTTAGGCATTTCACAGATGAAGAAGACTGGCTGACCAAGCTGTAATAGTGTATACGTGCTTTAATTACGTACCGTGACCAAAAGCAGTGAAACCAGCTCCAGAGCATTGGATATTTAGGGCTTTACTTCCAAACCTGGATGCCAAAAGCAGCTTTGTCTTGTGTTAAACTCTCCTGAAAGTCACAAATAACTCAAACCGCTAGGTAAGCAGCAGCTATTGAATATCTATTCAAAGTCCTATTATTTCTAAATTACTGTCAGCCTTCGTTACTGACATCTGCATATTTACTTGCTAACTTCAGACCAAATACTGAAAAATTCTGCTGGATCCATCCTTTACAAGACAGTGAAATTGCTGCAGTTCACCCAGATTACTGCTCTGGGATTTCCCCTCTTCTGACAAAATTTGTCATTCTAGTGACACCTTTCCAAAAATAAAGACGTAACTGAACGTTTGTTTTAAAGAAATGACAGGTGAAGTAATTACAGGCTTAACTTGTCATGAGTTTGAAAAGTGTATTTCAGTACAGTTAGATGATCCTTTTTCTTGTTTGTAGAAAGGTTGGACGACTTAGGGTTTTGTGGGTCTAACTGAACATTTACGATGGTGCAAAACAGATAAAACGGCGTGCGTGGCTCTGGTGGAAGAAAACTATTTAAAGGGAGGAATGAAAAGTTGCTCTATGGGGTGTGAAATTGGAGAGTCCTCATGGTTGTTGGTAAACAGAAGCCTGTGGAGAGACCTGCATTGCTGGGCACCAGGTCAATATTGGTTCCTCGCTGCTCTCTCCTTGCACACCCGCTGCTCGCTTAAGGCACAAGAAGTAGTTCAGGGAAATAATATTGCTCATAATGTATTTGCAAGAAGAAAACAAAATAGGGCCTGGCTTCTTGATTTCTCAGTCTTCAGATAATGTGGGGTTAATCACTGACAGCGTAGATGGGCACTAACATGGAGGTGCTCTAATTTCTATGTAAATCGTCTTGGTGGTGTGTGCTAAACAGATGGCATGACTCCCAGAGAGGCCGTGAGGTTACTGCTGATGAGAGGGCTATGTCATACCTTGCTTCTGCTTCCCTTCCTTACAGGAAAGTTCTTCTGGGGGAGGAGGATTTTGTCTTTCTAAAGGCAGGGAGGGTATACAAAAACAACTCAGTCTGGAACCTGCTGGAGTCGGTGCTGGGAAGGAGCTGAGACCTTCCTCCCGTAGAGTCACAGTTGCAGCAATTCTTGGTTGCTAGCAGGACTGTAACAGGTACATTTTTTTGGTGCGCATAACCCAAAGACCTGCCCCAGCATCTGGGGCCCTGCTTTTGTTTTTGCCAGGTTAGCTTCCAGTGAAGATGAGCAGGCAGATCCAGCAGGCAGCTGTAGGTAGGCACACCAGTAGTACACAACTCCTAACTTGTTGGAGAAGAAGGGTCTCAAAGTAGTATTTTGGTTGCTTCAAGTTAGTCGTAAAACCACAGTCGTCATAGCTGTGTTTAGGTATCTAGCAGAACATTAATCAGTCCTCAGATTTAAGCAGGTTTTTTATTTTCTTACTACTAACTTCTGGGATCCTGCTGTTCTTTTTGAAAAATGTTTGCTTGGTGGAAGAGGTTGGTTTAATTTTCTTACACGAGTCTCTCTGTGAATGATTCTTCGTTTGGTATTTAAGTGTTTCAGAATGAGAAAATATATGCCATCTCCACTTGGATAATTGTTTCTTATTAACAGTAACTGTTAGCTTTACTACAGTAGGGTTTATTCAATATTTCTTTTATGGCAGAACAGTAATGTGAGAGAGAAAATACTATTTATCTGATGGTTTGCAGCTTGCTGTTGTAGCTTCATTAAGAGTTGGTGGTTTGAAAAATGGCCACTCTGTATTTAAAAAATAAAATCCCTAAGCCTTTTTTATCAAACTCTGCATAGTGAATTGGGTTGTGGTGTCAAGGTTGTGCTTTTTGGGTGTAGATCAAACTTGGAGCCAGTGGATACAAGTTCTGGCTGATAGTCCATGTAAATGACGCCACAAATGAAGAGATACTGTGCACTCAAGAAGCTTCCTATCTGCTTTTTCTTGTCAGTACTGATGTTGTTCTTAGTGGCGTGGTGCAGTTTTTCAGAGGAAACTGGAGACGTTTCATGCAAGTCAGCTTACATGAGCAAAATCGCTTACACATGTGTATGTATGTGAAATTACAGAAGCTTGTGCAATATGAATGAAACAAGTTCAGGGGATGGATATGGAGAGGATGTAGTAGCTGTAAAACTTCTTAGAATTGCTACGTGAATACCATAGGTGATGAGCATTAGCAGCTGTTTACCTGGTAAACATAGTACTGGAACGCTGCTGTAAAATGCAAGCTCCTCAGGCATCTGAGTGACTCTTGTGGATAATGACTTTGGTCTCCTGTTGCAAGATACATGGTGCAAGGAACTTCTTGTGAGGGAAAAAGTTATTGAGAAACCTGTGACGCACCTTAATGCTCCCTGCAGTAGTCACAGTGGGGTGCTAAAGACTTGTTTTCCTGTCTAGAAAAGCTCGTATAAGCTCTCCTGATGAACACAGATCAATGAATGGTGTGCTGTGATACAAGTAATTTCCCTATGAATAGGAGTAAATTAATTTCTGTGCCTAACTCCTCCTTGCTATAAATGAAGGATACCTATCCATCCAGAGGCCTCCAAGGGAGTGCTGCATGCGTGTAGGTATCAGCAGCTCCGCCAGGTACTTGGGCACTTCCTTCAAAACACCTGGGATAATTTGGCAAGATCATGGTACTGAGCTCTTCATTACAAAGAGTCTTAATCTGCTCTTGCCTCTTCTCCAAAGTACTGTTTCTTAGGATATAAAAATCTCCATTTGAAAAACATTTCCAAGTCTGTACTGTTTGAAGCTATACACAATAACATGCGAATAACAGTTCTTGAAGTCTTAAAATCCTGTTCAAAAGAAGCACTTGGCAGTACTTCACTTGCACTACGTGAAAAAGTATTATTGATCACCATTATTGTCTTGAATAAGTGGCCATAGTGTCCATACTGTGTAATAACTGAAGTGACATCCTGCTTAGATTGTGCCTGCTAATAATGGCGTCTGTCCTGCCTTTATCATTTTATATCAATATTTAACTGTTCTTGTCTCGTTATACACACAAGCTAACAGCATCTGTAGTAATGCTAAAACTGTAATCCTGTTGAACAAAACTGGTGAATAATTTATTGTGTGTTTTAGGTATTGAGGGCGATTTATCTCTTGCATCATGCGTGAATACAAGCTAGTGGTTCTTGGTTCTGGAGGTGTTGGAAAGTCTGCTCTGGTAAGTACTATGAAGCAGTTAAAGTTTTTCTTAGATTTCTGGTGTCTTGCTTTTTCTCTAATACTCTCTACTAACCCATTACTTAGAATCATAGAATCATAGAATATCCTGAGTTGGAAGGGACCCTTAAGGGTCATCAAGTCCAACTCTTGACACCGCACAGCTCTACCCAGAAGTTCAGACCATGTGACTAAGTGCACAGTCCAATCGCTTCTTAAACTCAGTCAGGCTCGGTGCAGTGACCACTTCCCTGGGGAGCCTGTTCCAGTGTGCAACCACTCTCTCAGTGAAGAACCCCCTCCTGATGTCAAGCCTAAACTTCTGCACACTCATGTTAAAAAATAAGATAAATGCAAGTAATGACTGCTGAGGGTTCCTGGCTAGAATAGCTACACCCTTTGCTGCGTATCTGTCAGCACTTTCTGGGTGTATCTGCATCTGGGTGTATCTGCATCCACTCTCTCATGCTGGTATTTTTGGATGTGGTTGGTTGCTGGTGCTTGGTCAGATCTTTGCTTGTCCCACACAAAGAAATGCATAACCAAAGCATTATGAAGGTCTCTGGCTTCTCTGGATAACCCAGGCATGCGTAGGTTTGTGGGAAGTCAAGCTTCTTTGGGAAACCAACATGATGAACTGTGCCAGGCACATGGCTGGCCTTGGTAACTTGTGTCTCTAGCTAGAAAGTTCTCTGGTGTGCTGTTTGCCTAATGTTTATTAGTGTCCAAAACACTAATTCTTTCAAATGCAAATAACTTCTATCCATCTGCATATTTGTGGGAAGTTTGTCATGTTTTCTGCATCTTTGCCTGCAAGTAGGTGAGTAACTGCAGCAGATAGATGACCGTACACCAAAGAGCTTGTGAGTTTCAGCTAAATGGGTACAGAAAAGTTGCAGTCAGACTGACAGACTAGTACTAAAGTTCACAGAATATGAAGTTTTCAGCTCAGCTAAGAACTTTACATCTTCCAGTTTAATTGCACACTTTATCATAAAGTAAGATCTAGAGGCCCATTTTATCAGGTAGAAGCTATTTTACAAAGCGATTCCTAAAGGAAGACATGTGACAAATCATCATAGGTTATAAAAGAACTTTTTCCTTCACCTCTCCATTCTTACCTTACTGCAGCATGTCTGGATTTGAAACTGTCTGCTCTGACTTGGCCATTGAGTCTTAAAGTTCCACTTCTGCTAAAAAAACTCCTACATCCTAAGTATCCAGGAATATCTTAATGAGTTTAGTTAAGAGTAGTAAATGCTGGCGGTGATTTTTTGACTAATTCCTGTGATGGCAGATAAGTAGTAAAAGATGCAGTAGTTGTAAATACAAATGTAAAAGCCATGCAGCTGTACGGTATCCTATTCAACTGAAAACTAATAATGATTCCAACAGTTAGACAAACCTTAAATCAATGCATGCTTTAGTCTTATGCTCCAAGTGAGAGTGCCTAAAAGAAAATGTAGTATTATTTTATGTAACAGTACGTAGCCAGATAGGCATATGCCTCTAACTTCCTGTAATTTCACTTAATTTATAGTCATCAGCCACTTAGCTTGCCTTCAAAACTGTGGTGGATAACTGAGTATACACCTAGAACAGAAATTTGTGTCATCTTGTAAATTTTGTACAGTATACAAGAAGGATCTTACAAGAACTTTTGTGTTGCAGACTGTACAGTTTGTTCAAGGAATATTTGTTGAAAAATACGATCCTACGATAGAAGATTCCTACAGAAAGGTAAGTGCAAAGATGTTCTTGTGTTACAGGAACTTAAATACTTGCTTCAGGCTGCAGTAGATGTTGTCAAATATTTGAGGCTTTTGCTTCAAAAAGGGTATGCCTGGTAATGTCATGTAATATCTAGTAACTTAAGTTTGAAATGTAAAGTTGTTCTTGAGAAGTCTGTCTAAAAGGAGTAATGCAAGATTTGCCTTTTAATAGGCATAGTACTTTACTGGTTTGTCAGTTTTAAAAAATAACTTGTCAGAAATTAACACAAATATTTTTATTATATAAATATATAATAATATATAAACATACATATTATTTTGTACTTACATGTAAATATAGTAATGTATTTATGGTTTTGTATACAAATGCACATAGGTACATACAGCTGTATATTGAGTTAGTATCTGCAGGCAGATTTGGACCTGTGTTCCAGAGGCTCTAAACGTCTTTGCTACTACAAAAATGTACTAAAATCAAATTCAGGCTCACCTTCAGAATACAAGAGGAAACGTACTGATAGCTTGATATGCTTCCATTAGATGGACTGTTGTTTTAATAATACGTTGACACAAACCTATCATAAATGAACAAACACTCTGGCCTGTTAGTTCCTCTCTTCTCACCTTCATCATGACAGGCTGCAAGGCCTGACTCTGCTTGCATTATCTCGAAATCTCCATATTGCTCACTTTTCAGTTTCAGCTGAGACCATGATTAATATTCCAGGCTAAGATGGCTTACGTCTGGACTAACACCAAAAGAGTCAACTGTTTGGTGAAGCAGATCAGTGTCCATTTCTTAAACTCTTTCGTTTTGTTAGCTGAATTACTTTCCAATCACACTGATACTCTGATGGAACTCACCACGGGGCCACAGAAATACTAGTTTCTACCTAGAGGAGGCAAGGTGAACAAACCTAGATAAGGATGGGACTGAGACTGCAGGACGTGATATTTCAGCAGGGGGGCTGTATTTCTGTTGGAATAAAGAGGCTCATTAACAGCCATTGCAGCTGTAGTTACCAGGAGCTCTTCTGAACAGAAGAGGAATTAAAGCAAAACAATTTCACAAGAAAGAAAACAATTGTTTTCTTTGACCTCATAGAAATCTGCATACTGGAAAAACCCTAGTCTTACTTGAGCATGTAGGCTTTCAAACAGGACCAGAACACTTCTTTTAAAGACACAATGGCAGGAAAAAAAATATGTAGCAACTTCTTTTTTTTTGTTATATTAGAGGAGCAGGAATTTTGAAACTGTGATATTTAGTGGTTCTGACACAGCAAAGGCCCTGCAATAAAAGACTCCAAAAATGCTCTCAACCTGTTGTGAAGTAAAATGTTTCCCGTGTTACATATTTGCATTCTTCAGGTCACATTAGATTTCTGATGTTTATTGGATTATTTTTTTTTCCAAAGAATGTTTCTGTGGAGCCTGAAAAAGTGTAGCCATCTCAATAAATTTGCCTTTTGCTAATAATGTTTTTTTTAGCAGAGATCTTACAGTGTTCCTTTCAGTTCTGGTCATGAAACAACTAGGAATATCTCTTTGTACACTTCTTTTCAAATCAGACAGGTTAAGTTTTTTTTGCTTAAGTCTAGGTGACACTTTATGCTGTTGTTTTCTTCATTCTGGGTAATATTCTAACTTGCTTCTTGACTCAGGTGGCTTTTTTGTTTGGCAGTTGCAATTCTGTATTCTTGATGTTAAATCTAATTTTAGAGTATGTGAAGTTGAGAGAACATGGCTTGAAAAATTGTGTTTGTCTGGAACTAAATTTTAAAACAGAGTAAAATAATGGAGCCTGAAGTCTTGAAACTTAGCCTTGATTTACTCATCAAACGTTTCTCCATGAAGGAACGGGTGCTGCTTAATTAGCTTGAATACTTTTGTCAGCAATACATGCTAAAATACTGACTATTACAGGAATTTCCATTCCTGGGGGGCATGAGGGAGGTATGAGGGGAGTGGAAGTAACTTCCCCCAAAGCTCTAATCTAATTACAGAAGAAAAACTTGGAAGTTAAACTACTGATAAGCGGTGTATCAGGAATGGGGGACACAGTTCTTTTTGAGTGTTCATCTGCCAACTAAGAATTTTACATGAAGTACAACTAAGGGAAGTTTACTAATAGGTTGAAAGAAGAAAAAAACGTGGTCAGCCTGCTTGAAACAGCTTGAGGGCACTTCCATGTCCTTTGTTGCCCTCAAAGACATTTTGTTATTTAGGGGATGCAGGGAGGTATAGAAACTAGACAGGGGAACTCAGAAATAGATGCAGAAATTGATCTGGTTTCTTAAACTTTCTATTTTTAAGCTGAATCAGTATCCTAATTAGTGTCACTAAAGGCTTAATTTTGGGAAATCAGTCTCGGCTTGCGTATTGTATTGTATTCTGTGTACCACTTATTGATTTAAATGACTATTAAATGAGTATTAGTGTACCAATTCAATTTTGTTGGTTTCACCTGTACTTTTCTGTGAATGATCCCTGGAACAAGTAGAAATGACTTGTGTTGGTTGCTGGTAACTGTTACTACAAATTTAGCAACCTTCATTTTTCATAATCAAAAATTCCTAATCACTTAGCAAAGTGGTACTTGGCTGCTGAAGCTGCTTTTGAAAATGTCTCAGGGGCTCTTTGAAAACCTTTCTCCTGCTGTTTTCAAAGTGTATATCCATATAAACTTCTTCAGCCATTATGTTGCTTTATGTATTATGAATTTGCTTATAAAAATCATACAACTTGTGGTGTTTTTGGAGGGCAGTTACAAGAGGAAACAGTCTAACTCCATCTCTTTCTCTTAACAGCAAGTTGAAGTAGATGCACAACAGTGTATGCTTGAAATCTTAGATACTGCAGGAACGGTATGTAAAAACAATTTTCCCAAATGCTGATGTACGGTGTTAAAGCCATCAAAAACTGTAGGGATGTGAATGATGACAAGTTTCCTTCCTCACTTGCTAAAGAGTAACTGTGGTCAGTGCATTGAACAAAAGTTGTTTTTCAACAAAAGTTGAGTATTGCAACAGAAAATGAATTGCAAGTTTCCTGTGATCCGATGTTCTGTAATAGAGGAAACATCAGACTGAGCATTTTAGAAATGATTCTGCTGCTGTTTTAAGTTCACACTGCCTAGAGGCAAATTTAGACCCAATGGTTACTTGGTTTTGATTTCTGTTGCTAAAGAAAAAGTGCTTTCTTGTTCTCTGCTTTTTCTATTGTCTGGGAGATGGACTCATACACGGGGATAAAAATAGTATCACTTCAGTCAGCTTATGTGGACTCATGCAAAGGGTCAGCATAAACCATATGCTTTACTGGTCAGTTTTTTTTTCCTGTTTAGTTCCAGGATATACTGAAACCAGTCATTTCACTCGTTGAGACCAGTGAATCAAGACTCTTGGAGTATAGTATGTGTTTTCTGAACTATAATAGCAATCTGGTCCCATAATTATTTATTTACTCTCTGTATTAGAGTAAGGTTGTATTAAACTACAGAAACATCTAGTGGCTGCTCTCTTGGAGTATATTCTTCTTTTAATCTGACATAAAGTATTTGGTACAGCTATAGAAAAAAAACTTATAGATGGAAATAGAGACCTTTTGGGTACAAACACACAAAATCTGTGTGTGGATACTTAGTATCTAGTATAAATCTTGAACTAAAAATTCCACTGCAGCTGCAGATTTGCCACTGAAATGTCTCGTGTCATTCTGAAAATGTTTGCACTGCATTGTATTAATTTGCCTCTAATCACAAAGGCTGAGATATAATGAGGTCAAATTAACATGCTCAGTGCACGCAACCACAGAGGAGATGGCCTCGCAAAAGAAACCATAAGTTTTAGGGGAATTGTGTTTAAAATTGACATATATAAAACAAAGAAAAAGAATAAAGTAACTGGATTTTACAGCTGAGGCCATGTATACAGGCAGATAGAACTTTTAAACAATTTTGTTACTTAGCCTGATAAATCCTGTATCCCGCTTGAGTTTCACCCCACTAGAAAGGGCTACATGACCTGGAAGAGTTAAAGAGGAATGAAATTTTAGCTTGAGATCATGCACTTTTAGTTGATGAACTAGTTCCTGTAATACAATAAAGACGAGAGATCAGGTGAGCGATTGATCAGTCATAAGATAGCAAAGCCACCAATGCCAGAAAGGCAGAATGCAAGCACAGTCATACTAGTGAGAGCTTTCAAACAGCAACAACTCCTAATGCTGCTGCTGTGTGGCACACCAGTGAATCTTCATACGCAGTATCGTAGTTGTCACCAAAGTCTAGGGAATGTGTCAGGTGTGTTGAGGATCTCCATCCTCTATTCAGTCTCCTTGAAAATGAAAGTAGAAGTTGACGTAGGAAGTGCCTAGACTACAAAATGGAGACTGAAACGGATGTGATTACTTTGCAGTGTGTTTTAAAGAATAAACGGGAGACAGGAAGGAGTTGGTATGTAAGGAGGGATTCAGGAGAAATGTAACATATGTAATCTACAGACTACACTGTACCTTCTACACTCTGTTCTCTTTTGAAATTACTTCAATTTCTGTGATGACTTTTTCCAGGTTTGCAGACCTTGGCAATATCTAGATGTTTATTTAGATACCCTAGAAAACATTCCAAGCTTGAGATTTATTTAAAAGTATCTTAATTTACGTTAATGCTTACCATAAAACGTTAAAATATTGGTCAGTTTAAAAAAATGGTGAGAGTACAAATGCATCATACTTGTAATCCATTTGTGACCTGAAGTATATGTCAGTTTGTGTTTTTGCAAATTGAATGTGAGATATGTATCTTTTCTTTTAATTACAGGAACAGTTTACAGCAATGAGAGACCTATACATGAAAAATGGACAAGGTTTTGCATTAGTATATTCCATCACAGCACAGTCCACGTTTAATGATTTGCAGGATCTAAGAGAACAGATTCTTCGAGTCAAAGACACTGATGATGTAAGCATTGCTATAAATGCTCAAGACTTGTATTTAGAGTTCTCCTTGCGGATGTTGTGATGTATACAATTTGATCAGATAGGTTCCAAGCCTTAAATTAAGGGACAAATCAACCAGCAGATGCATAGTACAGAAATGCAACTCTTAAGACAAAGAAGGAAAATTGTAACTTGACATATGGTGTATATAAAGAGAACTGTGTATTTAATCTCTTCCTTTTAAATGTTCTGCTTGAAACTGAATATAACCTTATTCTGTAGTACTGCAGGAAATATTTCTAAAGCAACTCTATTTTTACCTCCATCACAATACAATGAAGTCTCAAACTTACAGTCATCATATCGTGACCCATAACTGTGCTAATAGCATATCTCATTCATAACTGTGCTCATGGAAACTTTGATCCCTTCCTCACTTCAAGTATCTTTATGTGCTTTAGCTCTTAGCAGACAGAAAATGTATTAAATCTTCCAATTTCAGTGAAGTTCACTATGACTCTTATAAAGCACCTTGCACTTTATTAAGCATATGTATCTGCAGGTCATGTCTATATTCAGTGTATTTCTTCTAGAAGTGATTTATGACCCATTATTACAAATGTATCTTGAAAGGGTAGTATTTAAGCTGCGTGTACCTTTCCCATCCAGAAGCTACCCACTTAGTCTTTTTTTAGTATCAGATTAATGTTGTACAGAGTTGAACTAAAATCAAGATAATTGTGAGCATATTTGAACCCTAATTTACATGCTTCTTTTATTCTAATTAGCATAAGCTTACTTTAGTTGTGTCTGTTGGAACTGTATTTTTTTTTGTAACAAGTACCCCTCAGTCTTGAAAGCTATTCCACAGTATCAAGAGAAAAATAGTGAGCTTCAAGGTGCCGCTTCAGTTCTCTTCACCAAAATTATGTAAATTTTGCTGTCATAGTGGGGGAAAATTAAAGATCAAAATTCTGTAATTTTTTTGCAACATGTGAATTTGGGAGAAACTTGCACATGTCCTTACAATGTTTTAAACTTTTCTTGCTGTAAAGTCAATTTAACATTTTTTGTAGTTGGTGATTTTGATAAACTATCCTGTTTCTTTCCTCTCTGTGCATCAGCTTAGTAATACGTACTGTGTGAGCAAACTGCTCTTGGAAGGAGTACAGATATGCTAGAGGTAGAGGAATAGTGGAAGGAGCTTTAGTATCACCTCCTTCATCATGCTGTTCACTACAATGCACTTTTTCTAGGATTTCTGAACAAGTAGGAATCCTGTAGTAGATTTGTGAGTAGACTTCTTGATGTCTCAAACTCCCAGGTGGTAGCTATGCATGTAAAAATGAAATCTCATTAGGTCATTCAGAACATGAGAAACCAATCAATTGGCAGTACACTGAATCCTCCAACCATTCCCTCCCTCCCTCCACATCCTGCAAAATGGGAGGCAAAAAAAATGCAGACACTTTTCATTTGAAGCCTCTCAGAGGTCTAAATTTAAGTTTCAGTTATACAAAAACTTGATTAATCTGGAAGTCAGAATCCTCTAAGTAGTCAGATTGGGTTGCAGGTGTTTTATGTTGCGTCTTTCCAAAATTTTATTATTTTTTTTTTCTGGTATTAAATTGCTTTTAGGTGCCTATGATTCTGGTTGGCAATAAATGTGACTTGGAAGATGAAAGAGTTGTGGGAAAGGAACAAGGTCAAAACCTAGCAAGGCAATGGAATAATTGTGCGTTCTTAGAGTCTTCTGCAAAATCAAAGATAAATGTTAATGAGGTAAGGCACAACACCTATGGGACAGGAGGGTGGCAAGGAAATGAGCACAGGACACAGTGTTTTGATAAACAAACCTACCATTTGTCAAGGAAAAAAATGTTATTCATAATTATGTTTCTTATAATGGACAACTGTACAGTATTGTGAGAATCTGTGAGATATTTGTATTAGGGATGTATCTAGCTTTGACTTGAGACTTTTTCAAATTATGTTTAATTTTAGTATAATTAGTCTTTATATGGATTTGGTATAAATATTTCTGTTTGGTTCAGGCTTCCCTAGTTGATACAAGCCCTATCCATTGACTTGACTATCCATTTCTCAGAAAGATCTGTAAGATCTAGGTCTTTAAAACTATTAGATTTAAGCTATTTGTTATTGAATTATTTAAGATGATAGGGACAAAATCTCAAGGGTTTTGTAAAAATGGGCAGCTGGTTGGAGAAGAAACCTAAATAGGTGCTCTGCAAGAAAAAAGGAAAGTAAAACCTCTCTAGTATCAGCTGCTTACTTATTTAGCAGGATCTAGGTGCCCTAATCAAACACATGCACTTTTAGGACTTGCCATAGTTAAAGTCATCTTATCCAGTGGGAGTGCAAGCATAAAGAAACAGATGCAAAAAATGCTTAGAAAAAGAGGCTGTGTTAATATTTACATTTCTGAAACAGCTTGAATTTTATGATAAACCCTGCAGTTCTTTGTGTCTTCTGGAAAACATTGTTGGCAGTATCATTCAAGTTGAAAGGGCCTCTGTGCGAGACTTGTTTGTAATCAAATGAGTATGGTGTTTTTAAGCACAGCTGATTTTAAAAACAGGTAATGTTTGTTTAATTAGTTGGGATTTTTCTGGAAAATACTCAGCTTTTCTTAAAAATTAATTTGTTTAACTGTATAGAAGTCATGGTTAATAAACTGGAGTTTATTTCTATCAAACACTAAAAGCCTCTGTTAGGAAGTGTGCTGCTTTGCAACCAGTGCTCTAGGCATCCGCTCGGATGGCTTTAGTGTGAGGACATAATTTAAGAGACACAGAAATAACTGGAACAATGTCAATTATGAACAAAACAGACACTGTGTAATTGTACTGCTTATAAGTGTCTTAAATTAGCCTTTCCGCAAAACTATAGACCAATTAAAATTCTAGGAGACTCCAGGTGTGAGAGTCTTAAGCTTTATTTTTTAGGAAACATTGTGCTTGTGTCATTCTGTAGTCTTTTATAGAAGCTAATGACTGACTTTTGTACTTATTAAAGTATCTGGAAAAGCACAATCTTATTCAAAGACTAGAGAGTATTGCTGAATATACACTTTACTTCAGTTACAATGAAAATGTGTAGTAGTTAAAACTTACCGGAACTTTCTTTAAACGAGTGTCCTTACAGCGAGTGATTTGAGTTAAAAGAAAGCTACATCCTGTTCCTTGACCTCAGTGTGAAAATCCAAATAGCATATACTAGTTGATTGTGGTGGCGTATCTGCATGCATTTTATGCATGATATGTATTTGGCCTAGAGTTTAAATGTGTTCAGATTACAGCTGTCATTTCAGTTTGCTTTACTGAAACTGGAAAACCCTTGGCAGACAATTAACTTAAGAATGAGAAAATAAACAGGTGTTAATTCAGTATAAAGTTTCAGTTTTCATCTTTGTGTTAACTAAATATTTGCAGAGGTTCATAGAGCCATAGAATGGCTCGGGTTGGAAGGGACCTTTAAAGCCCACCCAGCTCCAGCCCCCTGCCATGGGCAGGGACACCTCCCCCCAGACCAGGTTGCCCAAAGCCCCATCCAGCCTGGCCTTGAGCACCTCCAGGGACGGGGCATCCACAGCTGATGTGGGCAGCCTGTGCCAGGGCCTCACCATCCAGTGAGTGGGAAAAAAAGGTTCTTGAGTGTCTGAATACACTGTGAAGACTGAAGGGTTAAGGTTATGAGAGAAGCTTCTGAATTCCAATAAGTAACTGACTTTTATATTCACAGATCTTTTATGACCTTGTGCGACAAATTAACAGAAAAACTCCAGTGCCTGGAAAAGCACGCAAAAAGTCATCATGTCAGCTACTTTAATGCATAGCTGTACTGTAGCTCTGAGCCAGGTAAACCTTTTAAATGTGTGTTTTGGTTTTATTTTTTTTAAAAAAGGTAGCTTCTCTAGTGCAGAACTGCATTAAAAATTCCTGATCTATGTTGATTAAAAAGTTCTTATCTTTATTTTGCCAATGTCAGAACTGCAAAATATGTGCAAGATATCCTGTTCATACTGGTATCTTTTTTTTTTTTTTTTTCTCAAGCTTTAAGGTGTCAGTAAAGCTCATATTAATCGTGTTTGTCCTTCCAAAATCTAAGTTTTGGAAGCACGGGGTTTTAATTGCTTAAAGGCTGATAGATATACTGCAAGAGCTGCATTGCAGGAAAACACACTAAAATACTGTGTTTGCATACTAAAACATCACTTTCTGCTTCAAACTGATCCTCATATTTGCATGATGTCATAAGAATTTACCTTTCTTTCTTTGGACCATATGGATTTTTTTATAGACTGTACTGTGATTAGTACTTTTGGAAGAGAATGATGAAGTGATTATTGTAACACTCCAAATATTTGACCTGGAGCTGTTGGTTATTAGATTAATTTCTTGTCCTGTAGCAGTTGGCTAATGATCTGCCTGCCTAAAACCATGCTTTAAGAATGCTGTTGAAGGCTCAAGCAAGCTCTGGCCTGCCTCTTCAGCAAGCTTTTTCAGAAGCTAAGCCACCAGGCATGAATCTATTTTCTGCAACTGTTCTTGGACAGGTTGTTTCCTTTTTTCCCCCCTCCAAACTGTAGTACAGGCAGATGTCTTTCTTGACTGACATTATGCAAGTTACCTGTTCATCTCAATTCCCTTAAATTTTAGAATTATTCAGTTGCTTCAGTGCAACAATCCATTATTTTATCATCTAATAGACGTATCTCCTGCACTAGAGAATCCTGGTAGGAAATTTCACTGCTTGTGTCCTTGCAGGCTTGTATTAAAATTCAGGTAGTACAATGTTTAACTCTTTGGTATTGATTTAAAAAAAAAAAAAAATTGAACAGCTGGGATCAATTCAAAGTAGAGCTGAGAGGGTTCCAAAAGCATTAGCTGAGGGTGGCAGAAATGATTGCTGCCTTTCCTTAACAGGGCTTTCAAAATAAGAGCTTTGATCCTCCAAATGTGTTTTTTTAAAGCCACTGGAACTGTCCTACTATAAACAAAACTAGTACGCTCATCAAATATTGCTTCCACAGTTCAGCTGGGATTACCGTATGTATTCCAGCGCAGTTTTACTTACTGAGATAATCTGTTACTGTATGTGTTCACTAGAGATAACAGTAATAGAGGAGAAGCGATTAGGTGATTTTCTAAGCCTGTTTACTAAGAACTTGGGTAGTTCTCGCTCTAGTTGTAGTAACTAAAGAACAATGAGGAATAGTTGTTGCTATTACTAACTTCTTATTGTGTTGTTACAGGTCTGAAGAACTGTTGCCCAATTCAACAGTGCCAGCATTCCAACTTTATTAAACCTACCAACATCTTAAATGGACTTTCCTGTGGTGGTACCCTTTGAGAAATGGATGAAAGCTACTACATCAGTTTGCACATTCTAATCACTTTCCAGTGTCACGAGAGATTTTTACTTATAAATATTCTAAGTGTATGCAACTGGTAAAACCAGAGCCTACATCCAGTATTACTGATAAGAGACATTGTTCATCCACCAATGTTGTACATGTATGAAAACTGTGTACTGTATACTTCAACAATCCCCACTTTCTATTGGAGAGTACAATAATGTAAATCCTAAAAGCACCACTATTTTAGCATAATAAAAGAAAGTCCAAAGAGCTCCTATATAGACTACTCCAGATAACTTTGCTTCATCGGTATTTGTAGCTTATTGTAACTTTTTTAAAGAAATACAGGATCATCATCATTGTATTGTACAAAAGCGCTTTGATTAACACAACAGCTATATAGTTTTTTAATTTTAGGAAAAACCTGTGGAGACAGTGATCTAGTCTTTAAGAGTCCTTTCAGTATAACGTCTGACTAAAGACATGGCCTTTAATATCTGTTGGGAAGGAAATGTCCAGACTTTTCAACCTTTTATTGTATGTTTCCTTTTCCTTGTTTACATAGGGAACAATGTTTATAGTTGTGTGTACAGTGGGGGTCTACAACAAGAAGTGTATATTTTAAAACGATTTTTTAATGATTTAACAATTTTTTGTAAATCATTTTCGGGCTTCTGCAGCTGTAGATTCTCACTGTGAATTCCCTTGCTTGCTCATGCATAAGTGTATTTGCAATACCAAATATACAGGTTTAGTACTTTTGCCTGTTAGTGATTGTTTTACATGTGTAACGTTTTGGTTGAGATGTTAAATGGTGGAAGAGTACTGTGGATGTGAATGTGGGAAGTAATTTTAATCATGTGTAATTGGTCACAGGGCCTAAGTTGCAGTAATTAACTTTTGCTGATTTATTTAACAATGCCTTGTTGCTTTGTATGCATTAACGTTTGGGTGTAAAGATTGTGTGTATATCCAACAGGGAGCCACAGTATTTAAATTGACCAACCTAATGTTACAACTGCTTTGAGGTGGCCAAATGTAAACTAAAAGCCTTAATTAAAGTGGTGCAATTTTGTATGACTTAGCATCAGTAGTTCAATAAATTTGGATTGCCATGCAAGGGCTTGCATTACAGTTATATACTACTTGAATGTTTTGTGTTTTAGTAGTGCCAGTAAATATTGATTTAAATCTCTTGCACAGTGCAGACTCATACATCATAGGACCAAAAGGAACTGTTACACCTTTGTCTTCTGACAAATACATCCCTTAGATACTTTTAATAGCATCATGTGATAGGGTGGATGAACTTCTGCCTGGATTAAACTCCATTTACTGTTTTAGACTTGGAATATTTGTAGTTCTAATGTAGGGGGGAGAAAGTCTTAGGTATGTCTTAAGAAAAGTATGTCTTTAAAAGTTAGTCCATCAGTGGCTGTTTTGGGAACTGGAGGATATGCTGCCCACTATTTTCCTTCTTTCCAGGAAGAATTAATTGTTAAAAATGACTTAGAGTAGATTTAAGCAGAAAAATGTGTCTTGGGAGAAAACATGATTTTTCTGGATGATTAAACTAAATGTGTTTGGTTTCAAGGAAATCTGCAGAAGAGCCTTCTTGGAGTATTAAGGTAGTTGTGCAGACTTTACATCTGTTAACACTGTTGGACTGTGAAGTGGAATGCGTGGACTGTGGATGATCTCCTGATCTTGGCTGTGCTTTTGAAAATTGTAATGCCCAAATACTTGGTACCTCTTATTTCTCTGGCACAGAATTATCGAAGTGTGTTCTCATCCATTACTGCAAAATCAACCAGAAAGTTTTGAGATACTTTGTTACCCAGGTGATTTAAGGAGCCCAGGTGATCCTTTCTACTCATGATTTTCAGTCACCACCATTGTTTCATGGAGATAATAGACTTTCACTGTGCAGAGTCACACTTAAGACTGAAATTTCTTTCCATTTATCACTGGAAAACAGAACATGTTGTTGATGATCCCCCATAAAATTCATTTGGTACACTTTGCATCCTGATGGGTCCCTGGAGCAGACTATGCTGGAGCACTGGATACTTTTTTTTTTTTTTTTTAATGAACCTCCTTGATGATCTAATCAGGTTTTCCTCCCTTCACTTCCAATCTTTGCTTATTCAAGTGTTTTTACACTTTTATGTCCCAGTTGTCAGTTTATCTGTGTTTTAGAACATATTTCTGTTCCAGGCAGCTGTACAGATGGCAGTGGGTGGGAGGCAAAGAAAAATCTTTAATAACATCAGAGGGGGCCCTGGTTTGGTCTCACTGTCCAGCCACAGAGTACTGATCGTAGGGAACATCAGGCTTTGTACTGAAAGCTCTGTACAGAAGCATTCTTGGTTGCTCTGTGCAGTAGTAAATATACAATTCCTCAGCATTAGTGGGAGGTAATTTTGGGAAATACCTCCAGATAGCTCCAGAAAGTAACGTTTTTCATAAACTCTAGGCTTAACCATCTAAAGATTCTGCTTTAAAAAAAAAATACCTTTATTCCCCAATATTTAGAACTCAGGCCAGACTTGTAAAATTATTAAATCATAACTCAGATAACTAAACAACAGTATTTTTCTCCTTAAAAACTTAATCGGGCTTCAAGGGAATGGACTCACACTTGTTAAAGGGAAGATGCCTAACAAAATGATGCTGAGAAGTGATGGACATGAAGTGTAAGGAAAAAAAGCATGAAATAATCCTATCTAAGTAATTACAGCATAAGAAACTGTTTCCACTGAGGAAGGAACATTCCTCACAGGAACTGTGAGCAGTTAATTCTAGAAAAGAATCCCGTCTGCTGAAATTTTTTTTGAAAACTTCTACATGTCTTCAGGATAACCATTTTGTCTACCAATGCTTAAGAAGTTCACACTTGAACTACTTGTATAGAAACAGAACGTTTCTCTTAAAGCTCTGGATGAAAACCTGCATAATTCGTATTTTCAGAAAACTAATGCAGTAATTTTCCAAATTCATTGTTAATACATATGCATTATGGCCTATAAAGTTAGCTAATGCTTACAGTGCACAGAGAGGTTGACTGCTTTCTTTCCAGCCTAATCTGGAATTGCTTTATGTCAGTATTTAAATGTCTGAGCATTCTATGGAAAAAGTAATGTTTATCTCCTGAAATATAAAAGTATGGAATTGCACTCTTCCTATTGGAACTTTTCAGTATAAATTCATTTCTTACAACTTGTTACTAATGCCCTTCTTCATTCTCAAATTATTCTGTGAAATGAATGTCTACTTGCCTAACTTAAGGGAATATTTTGAGACTGCAAGACGTTTTCAGATGCCCACTGTAAACTCAAACTACTGCTGTTCTTCTGCGTAAGGAAACTTAACTTCAGGAAAAGTGTTGCAGAGTTAGAAGTTAAGTTCATTTCATAATATGTACCGATACTGCAATGCTAGAAAGGGAAAGTGGGAGGAGAATATTGATGCAAATTTGATTAAAGCTGTGTGTTTTTCTCCTGTACTGTTGTAATTAGAATTGCTGTTTCCTCATGGGTAAACATGAGGTGAGGATTTTCTTCTCTTTAAGGAAAAAAAAAAAAAAAAAAAAAGTATTGATGAATCGAGCTTTTCTTCCAAAATTTTCTAGTCTTTGCCAATGTGGGGGATGGCTTGAGGGGAAGAAAATCCCACAATAATGAACTAATTCTAGATAGGCTTCATTGTAGACTTAATAACAATAGAAATTTAGTTTTAGACTTGAATTGTCAAAGACGATAGTCTGTATACAGCTCTCTGAAGCTCTTTTTGAATTGTAGTATCAGGATGTATCCAAACATCAGTGTAGAAAGAGAGCTTTTAATCCAAAGCTAAACTGCAGCGTTAAGCTATACTTCAATTGATAGCTATTGTTTCTTGTCTGTGTATGGGGAGGATAATGAAAGCAAGAAAATTGACCAAGCATGTAACAACATGCAGTTGTATGTAGTTCTCAAAGGTAGCATTAGAAAAGCAGAGCTCTTAGGTTCTCATTTCTGAGTCTCAAGCACCTTCCACTCTGAAAGGTTTATGAACAACTTGAAGATTCTTAAAACCTAATTTAATTTCTCTGTTCTATAAAGTAAAATTCTGGAACGATGCTTGTAGCAAACCTTGCATTCTGTTTTGAAGTATAAGCAAAGCTGTTCTGTTCTCAGTGTTACGGTATCTGAGCTTCAAACATCAGATAAAAACAGAGTTTTTGTCTCTTTCAGTACCCTCCAGAACCATTTATTTTCAGAATTTTGAATCATCAGGCAGAGAGTGGCTTCCTGTTTTCAATGAGATAATTCTTTAGGGAGAGAAAAGAATGTCTTCATCGTTCTACTGCACTCACTTCAGCCTCAAGAAATACTAGTTCTGTGTAACAAACCCAAGTTTCATTGTTTTAAGAAAGTTCATGGCCACCAGGATTTGTTTTCTTTGAGACTGTGTTTGGTATGAACACTTTCATTTGAAAAAGTGTAATTTTGAATTAATTCATACAATTTTTTTTGGCTACTGTATCTTGCAGGGTGGCCGGGGGAAATGCTTCAGCAATCCTGGATACAGATTGAAATTATAGTAGAAGTTATAGTTATTTCTTTGGTCAGTATACGTTACCTTTTCATGACACCTATGTGGCATCTTTACCTTCTAAATTCACCAGGGAGGAAGGGAGGATTCAGTAACTTCACTGTCACACAGGACAAAAACCGAAGTGTGAAATCCCAATTTTCATAAACTGGGCTTGCTGCTTGTAACAGGGCCAGTAGAGCCACAGGCCTTTGGCACTAATGTCATATTTTTCAGACACAAAATGACAGTTATGAAATTGTTAGCATTTTCTTTTTAATAAAAATATTTAGTTCAGCTTCCTCATAAGAGTAGAGCCAGGAATCAACATCGGTTTTGGGTGAAACACCACAACACCAAAAAAAAATTGATTTGAGAGTCATGATAGGTATTTTAATACTAAGCAAGCACACGAATACTTCATGCCATTATTGAGATTAATTTAAAGAAAAAAAAAAAAAAGACTGCTTACATTCAAATTTTAAAAAGATGAAAAATTATACACTTCCAAGGATGCAGTCTAACTAAGAAGAAAAATGAACTAAAGCATGAGACTTTTGGCTTTAAACTAGAAGAAGGGAGATTTAAATTAGGTATAAGGAAGAAATTCTTCACTGTGAGGGGGGTGAGGCCCTGGCACAGGCTGCCCAGAGCAGCTGTGGCTGCCCCATCCCTGGAGGTGCTCAAGGCCAGGCTGGATGGGGCTTTGGGCAGCCTGCTCTGGTGGGAGGTGTCCCTGCCCACGGCAGGGGGTTGGAACTGGGTGGGCTTTGAGGTCCTTTCCAACCCAAACCACTCAACAATTCTATGACTACTTTCCTTCTCAAAAGAAGAGGTGAGCTATGGTATAGGTTCCATGGTTTTCTTTGCACTGAAGTCTCAACTAATAGAGAGAGTTACGCTGCTGTCACACTTCATACAAGAACTTTCTCATGCTATTGCTTTTGATGGTTCTAAATTAAGACTACAGTTTTGTATATGCAGATGTCATGTTTGCAGCTTAGCAATGCATTAGGGTAATTTTTATGTTAAAACATTTTGTAAAGTGTAATTAGAGTTTTGAGTTTGTTATACAAGCTTAAAATTACACAAGTAATCCTGAACCTTAATCTAGTACATCCTGTAAACCCCGGTGAACTTTACTGAAAGTTAGAAGGGAATTGAGGAACGTTAGGCCTTAGTGACAAACCTGCAGTGTTTGTGTTAGTAGTGCTAGCTGATGAGGTCTCGTTGGAGCACTACTATCCTCTGATAAACTCAAGATTCTGACAATAGGGTTGCAATTAGGATCAGTACTGGTGCAAATGTGAAACTTGAGATGTATTTATAAATGGTAATCATAGTTCAAATTCAAAGTATATCATGCTAAAGATTTATTTGCATTCCATTTTGCTATTTGAAAGTGTAAGGTGCTTGCATTAGACTTCTTTAGCTTTTTTCTCCTTTCTTCTTTTTCTCCTGGTCATACAAATGAAATGGGACAGTAGTAAAAAAAAATGCCGCCTGAAAACACACCTCAAGATGCTTGTCCCATTCTCCTCTGTGCACACCCCTTACCTGGAGCCAGCTTGATGCCTGTAAGGTGCTTCTCCAGCCTGCATTTAAATAGGTTGTATATATTCAGAAAACTTTTTTCAAGGTTCCTGAATCTTCCATTTTCTTTTGAAGTGGTGGTGTTTTGTTTTTATTTATTTTTGAAAAAAGTGTGCTGCATGCTGCCCTCTTACTTTCTCTTCAGCCTTGTTTCTTTTGCCTTGTTTTCATGTTGCTGCTTTGAATAAACTTGAGTATATAAAGGAAGCATTTTCTCTCTTACTAACACCTCTCACTTGCCTCCAGTTTTCTGCCCTAAGGTAGGACTAACCCAAGAGTTTGAGCTGGCGGCAAAGAACTGAACCAGATACTCATTTGTGCATTACGCTGAACTTCTTGCTACAGTACAGACAGTAATAATACGTGTCGTCAGGATGTGTTAAGAAGTAAAATGCGTTAAGTATGTAGTATTGCATCAGGTTATAATAGTTCATTGGTATTAATATCTGCTTTCCTGCTGTAATGAAGGTTGTTGCCTGACACATGTTCACGATAGAAGGGCAACTTCAGGCTTACATTTTTTCATCAGAACTTCAATTCCTGAGTGAAGTATCACCTCTCTAAGAGTCTTGACTGCTTGTGTGCCTGCACACCTGAGCTCCATCAGCATTCTCAGTGTCCCTCTTCACATGAGGCCCTCCTAGGTTAGGCTCTCCAGCAGCTCCAGTGAGGCATTGAGGGTTGGTGCCACTGCTTTTCATTAGTGTCTTAAGCAAGCTATGGCACTTGTGATGGTGTCTTGCAATTCTGCTTCTTACAACTGTTTTTTAGATGAATTACTTTCCTGTCTATACTAAAAATGCCACGTGGACAGTTTTACGTACTAAAGCACAACTAAAAGGACTATTGGTAGCATCTGGCCCGATTATTTTCCTGTAGTTAACGAGTGTGCAAAACCTTTTCTTGAGGAGGAGGGGGAGAGGCAGCTTCATACCTTTGTTAGCTTGCCCTGAGTGCTGGGGACTGACTGACCCGGCATGGCTGCAGCTTCTCTCTTAACATGGGTGGCAGAAGCCCGAGGTGCTCTGGGGGAAGGCAGCGAGGCAGACGCTTGTCTGCGAGCTGCTGACCGCAGTCTTGTCCTGGTTTGGCAAGGAGCAGGCGCTGGCCAGCTCTAGCTGAGGAAGAAAACATTCTGAGTGACAGGTTAATCAGGTTCACAGGATCATGGAATCACAGTAGGGCTCAGGTTAGAAGGGACCTTAAAAATGACCCGGTTTCAACCCCCTGCCATGGACAGGGCTGTCCCCCACCAGAGCAGGTTGCCCAAAGCCCCATCTAACCTGGCCTTGAGCACCTCCAGGGATGGGGCATCCACAGCTGCTCTGGGCAGCCTGTGCCAGGGCCTCACCGCCCTCTGAGGGAACCATTTCCTCCTAACCTCTAACCTAAACCTCCCTCTTTCAGCCCCAAACCACTCCCCCTTGTCCTGAAAAGCCGCGGGATGTCTCCCCACAGCCTCCTCTTCTGCAGGCCGACCATCCCTAGCTCCCAGGCTCAGAAACGTGTATGTGTGTGTGTGTGTGTGTGCGCTTTATTTTTAACCTCTCGCACGAGGCTCCGCCACCGGCGGACGACCAAGGCGACGCCCCCCTCCCGGCCCCCCGCCATGCCCGCAGCACGCAGGCGCGGGGCGGCCCCGACCCCGGCGGAAGGGCGGCCTCGGCTTCCGTGCCCAACGCCCGGGCGGGAAGGAGCCGGGACCCAGCCGGGCCATGGAGAGGTGCGGGACGGGGACGGGGCCGCTGCCGGGGGCGTGGGGGGCTCCCCATCAGCCCTGTTCGCTCGAGACCCCACCTGGAGCCCTGCAGCCGGCCGTGGGGCCCCCACCACGGGGAAGAGTAACGTCGTAATCTCGCTACGTGCTGCGCTTGCCTTCCTTTGCTTACTCTGCTTCTGTGTCGCTGTTTTCTAGAAGTGGTTTTGGAGACATGCTGTCACCCCGCGACACGGAGATGGCCAGGCCTGGCCGAAAACAGAGCTCTCAGAAAAGAGTTTCTGGTATCCTTTTTACGTGAAGGCTCTCTCGTTGCTTGCTGTGTTGGTGAAGTACCGGCGTTCCTACCGCTTCTTTCGCTTTGAGCGTCTTGAGAAGGGCTTTCAAATACAGAGCAACTTTTCTGCCGTTTAGGATTATTATAAAAAATACTCCTTGCTTTATACCTATTTAAAGTGAGTAATATTTAACGATACTCTGAAATTACCTGATTCGTGAGGCACCCTGCAGTGGATTTTGCTATTGAGCAGTTGCGTTTTTTCTTCTTCCGTACGCTGTTTTCTTTTCTATATGGTATTTTTGTTCTATAAGATGGAGAAAAGTTCAAAAACAAAATTACAGTTGCAGTATCTGAAAGCTAGAAGGGAGAGATATTAATGACTGACAGAAATTGTGACTAGGGAAGCTGGGTGAGTTTCATTTAGAAAAATGTTGTGTTTTCAGCTACACAACACGTTACTTGACCCTTGCAGGAAAACCCAGGAATAAGCCAAAAGATGTGATTGCTTGCCTTTTCACTGAGTGGTGTTTCTTCTGAGTGGAAATTCTTTCTCCCTTCCTTTATCTTCCCTATTGTTTTCATAAATCTCAAACTGTGTCAAAGCTTCTGTAGCGATGTCTTGTATTTGCAAGACTTCAGGGAAGTACAGGGCTGCCAAAATGCTTGTATAGTCAATTCTTAACTATATTTAGACTGGTTATTTTGCTTCTGGGCCAATATGATTGCTGAGATGTTTCATTACCTCCCTCCTTTCTGTAGCATGATGTTTTTACAATTTTTCATGGACTTCCATGCTCAGGTTACTGTCAGCATGGAGAACTATGTGAGCCGTAGCTGACTCCATACCTGAATTTTCTTCAATCTGTTATACCTTAATTTTGTGAGTTTATGTTCTTTTGCATACATTTTTTGTTATAGTGGTATTGTTTTTATTCAGTATGTTGTAGCTTCACATCCACAGCCATAGCAAGAGTCATGCAAGTACATAGAACGCTTTTTCCCCTGCACTTACTTACAATAAGAAGAAATACTTTCCTAAAGCATTCAGGCTTGGACTTTCTTGCTGAGGTTTATGCAGGATATAGCAGCTCCTCAGGGGGCAAAAGTACTCTCTGTAATCCAGGCAGTTACAAGGACCAACACATCCCAGACCTGTTATGCTTATGTTTCTGAGTTTTGTTTTAGAGTGTCCCTTCCAGCTCCCCAGCCTTTAAGCTTTTGGTGAAACATTCTTATGACCTAATTCAGGATTATGAGTAGGGCTTTCTGCTTTAGTCTGAAAGACAGGATTTGTAATTTTTATTAGATTTCAGTCCCACCAAAACATTCTTCCTTTCCAAGCATTCACAATAGAACTGTTGTTGCTGTTGCATAGACCTGAAAGTTTATCTAGAAGCGTGTTTCTTAACTTATTTGTTAATCAGTTTTTACATCCCTGGATGACAGTATTGGAAACATGACGCCCAGAAGCCATCTGATTTCCAGAACTCCCGGTTCGTTGCTTCGCCAGCCATGTAAGACCTTTTTTCTTTAATATATAGTTAAAAGGAATAATATGCTTGGACTTGATAACTAATAAGAATTCCTGGTGATAAAGACATGGACGTACTGTAGGGGGTCCAGTGAAGAGCCATGAAGTTGATTAGGAGATTGAAGCATCTGATAGATGAGGAGAGGCTGAAAAGAGCTGAGGTGGTTTAGCCTGGAGACAAGAAGGCACGGGGAGATCTTGGCAATGCCATATAACCACCTGATGGGAGTAAGAAAAGAGGACTCAAAAGACAGTTGTTCTCTTCTTGGTGGTGCCCAGTAAAATGAGGCAGTGGGCACAAAATGAAATAAAGGGAATCTTGTTTATACTTGAGAAAAAACTTCTTTACTATATGGGTGACTGGAAGCTACAACTGGTTGCCCAGACTGGGGAGAATGACTTGGTGATCCTGAAGTTAAATACATTTATAAACAGGAGAGAAAACACGTAGTAATGATCAACATATACCTTCCTATGTTATGTGTATGCTATTGATGAATGCCAGTGGTTTTGCCTCTCAGTTTTTAGAGTGCATTTGAGCTTCATTTTCTTTGTCACAAGAGTGTGTCCAGTACCGTTCCATCTTCTCTCAAGTACCACGTTGAAACTGAATGATTCTTGCCTCGCTAGTCATCGGTCTAGTTTGTTTCCCTCTTCCTCACAACCTTTTGTTTTTGTAGCAGCTTCAATTCTTCAAGATAATTTTGTCTTGTAGTGTCTCTTCAGGCATTTTTTTCATCCCTAAGTGGCAGGCGAGTTCTGTTGCTGATCTTTCTAACAGGTGGATTTATTGGCTGCATCTGTGAGTGATTTCCTTCTCCACTTCTCCAGAAGAGATGAGACAGCCCACTTCACGGGAAGGGCTGTGATGCTCGTGGTGGCTGGGGTCAGGTTGCTCTGACAACTCCCAATCTCAGCCCTGTGTTCTGCCTCAGTTTGCACATCCTGGGAGTGAGTTGGAAGTTGTTCCCAAACTGGCACTGATACAAGATAGCAGGTTCCAGAGAGAGACTGATTCTTTGTGATTTCTCAGGTTTCCTGTCAAGTTCCGTGTGGCCCCTGTTTGTTCTTATTTAGTGTAATAGCTAGTGGCTAAGATACAAAATCTTAAGCAGCACCAAAGATATATGCTCTTGGCATCAGCCTTCTTCTCAAGCTACTTGTGTGTCAGCATTGACAGCTCTCACAATGAAACTGCAAGTCATTCTTAGCATTGCCTTGACACTAAACATGCTGTGAAAAGATCTATAATCCTCTTAGAGCCTCCCTCGCTAGCTGTCACTGAAATGAAGAAACATGCCCGTTCCTCCCGTTCCCATGTCATCACCAGGGCTTACCTTACTTTTTATTGTCAGTCTCTTCCTGTAGCCTTTATTTTGTCATCATTCAAGTGCTCATAGAAGGGGGTTCCTGGTTTTCATTGTCATGTAGCCAGGGTTTTCCAGCAATCTCTGAGGGGAGGCTTGCTTTCCTTCTCCACATCCTTCTTCCAGGACTGCTTGGACACAAGTCGTATATTCTTTTGTAGAGGTAAGCATTGTGTGTCACGCTGGGAACATTTCACTCAGGTGGCTCTTTTTCAACTTTTCTCTTCAAAACCAATTAGAACTTAACGTATACCATCTTGAGCATTGTTTGCTTTCAGTGAAGATCTTGATTTCACCTAACGTGTTGATCTAACAACTTGCCTGGATTCTGTCACTATGAAATTTCTGCTTTGTCCGTTTTCAGAAAGTTCAGCAATAAAGAATTTCAGTAAAAGGCAGCGTACAGTTTGCATGTGCGGCAGCTGCCCCGCAGAATACAAGCACTTGATGGCAAGTACTTGATGGCCTCTGCTCTGCTCTTGTGAGACCCCACTTGGAGCCCTGCGTTCAGCTCTGGGCCCTCCAGCACAAGAAGGACATGAACCTGTTAGGAAGAGTTCAGAGGAGGCCACAAAAATGCTCAGAGGGCTGGAGCACCTCTCCTATGGGGACAGGCTGAGGGAGTTGGGGTTGTTCAGCCTGGAGAAGAGAAGGCCCCAGGGAGACCTTACAGTGGCCTGCCAGTGCCTGAAGGGGGCCTGCAGGAAAGCTGGGGAGGGACTCTGTCAGGGAGTGTAGTGATAGGACAAGGAGTAATGGCTTTAAAGTAAAAAAGGGTAGTTTTAGTTTAGATATTAGGAAGAAGTTCTTTATTCAGAGTGTGGTGAGGCCCTGGCACAGGCTGCCCAGAGCAGCTGTGGATGCCCCATCCCTGGAGGTGCTCAAGGCCAGGCTGGATGGGGCTTTGGCAACCTGGTCTGGTGGGAGGCGTCCCTGCCCATGGTAGGGAGATGGAAAGAGGTGTTTTTTAGAGGTCCCTGCTGACCCAAACCATTTGATGTATTTGCACTTCATCAGTACAGTGTGGCCCTTCTCCTTGGCATCCTTTCTTTCTTCTCTTTTACCCCTGCTGCTGCACTGTACAGATTTCTGAGAGTCAAAAGTGTTGTCTGCTGTCTAGGCTAGAGCTGCTTCTTTTTCAAGCAGTCTGAAGATACTGCAACAAAGCAAACATTGGCATTTTTACTCCTGTTGCTGTTCCTGTTGTACAGTCTCATTCCTACACTGGAACATTTGAAGTGTTCTTGTGAACTGCATTCATTACCTCCTCTCCAAAGAGCAAGCTTTTTTTGTTTCCTTTGATGTCAGCTGCTCACAGTCGTGCATTTGGGGGTATTGCAAGCTGTGTTTGAGAATTATTCAGTGTAGCTCTTTTCTGCCACCCTATAAATTCCTGAGCCTTGAGTGTATTGTGTCATATGGGTAGGAGAGTTTTTAGCAGATACTTTCTGGTAACACGAAGGAGAGGAGAATGATGACCTGCTGACAGCTTGAATGCTTTGACCTACAACTTCAGTCAGACTGGTAATGTTAGTAGCTGTAATTGTAGTTCTAAAAACTGAGAATTGATTTGTCTCTTTGATCTTCAGTATGCCTGACTTTCACATCTCAAGAGTTTAGGGAAAACTTACTCGTGGTGATTCAATGTATGTGCTGATACAAAGACAGAAACCTTTGGTTCTTCAGCTGACTAGGTCTGTACAAAACTGATGCTTGGAGAACCAAACATACCTGTTGGTGTGAAGCCTTCTAGCCTCTGTCTGCCTGTTTCCAATGGCTTTGTCCCCTTACAGTTTGAGGGTGTCAGAAGAAGTGACCCGATACATTCTTGGCCATCTTCAGGACTGGGGACGTTCTAAGAAAGTTTGTTTATCTGAGACACACGCACACAAAAAAAAACCCTACAGGCATTGGATCTTCTGCTTCCAAACTGGATATTAGTGCTTGAGAATGCTTCAGACTTGGCTAATGCTGCTTGTATAAGCCTAGCATAACTAGGGAGGTAGACTATTAAGTTCCATTATTGATAATTAACATCCTTGCTTCCAAATGTTCTCAGGCCTAAGACTTCTTTCTTTTCTAATTGGTATCTGTGGGTTTCATACAAGCCTTCTGATGGCATGAAAATATTAATGGGCACGAGCAAGTCACTTCACCAGGTTGGTTTGTCTGTTTCTTCTGTGACCAAGCAGGATTTCATAAATACTTGAGTCTGCATTGCAAGATGACTGTCCTTGAGAGAGCACAGTGGTCTTAACCAGCTTTTGTTTTCAGAAAAGGCTCTCTGTCTTTCAGTTACTTCGCTGTCTCGAAGCTCCATGAAGCAGACGGATATGTCTACCATCCTGGGAACAGGAGGGAGATCTCCTCTGATTCTCCAGACTTCTGGACTGCTTGGCAATATGTCAATGGTAAGGTGTTTAGAGCGCATTTTTCTGTTTAGCTCCTGCAAAATTTAGGGTAAGCTACCATTTTTCAGTGCTTCCATGTTTGCACCAAGGACAAACTACAGGTGGGACAAGCTTGCTGTTACTACTGCTTCTGTTGCTACTTGCTACTAGTATTATTTAGTAATGTGGTGTTCGAGATGATGCAGTAAGGAATGAAGAGGGTTTTATGGACTTCTTAACTACACCATATAGGTTAAGCTAGTCCTTATAACGTCTCCTTGTGACTACAGAAAACTTGACTTTGCGTGTTTACAGATTCTTCAAAGATGATTGTTCTGTCAGCAAATTAAACCTTCAGAGTTTTCCTTATTTTAGTGCTCTCCAGTATTAGGCTTTGTTTGGATCTTAATGTTTGGACTTCAAAGAGCAAGTTGTTCTGATTACTTTTCAGGTGACATTAATTATCTTCTACTGTAACATCTCTGGAAAAACAATGATTAGAAAAGTCATAAGTAGGGGCATCTAAAATAAATTCTCAGTTTATTTTTAAATTGACTCAAAAAAAATATGTGTTTCTACATGTGCATGTAAAGTCATTCTTCCTTTTGGTTGTTTCTATAGTTCGTAATGGCCTACCTTTTGTCGTTAAATCATAAGGTTCTGAGGCCTACGGGCTCTCGATCAACGTTGATAAAACTCATAGCAGTAGTGCTGTTGTCCTGATTCAGAGCCTCTTGATGTTCTGTAAATAGTTAAAGTGAACTTCACTCACAAAATGCATAGCATTTAGTACTCTGACTTGAATCCAGTTTAGATTAGCAAGGGGGATCTTGAGACTAAACCAAAGCTTTCATAGGAGGGTGATAGAAAAAGGACTTAAAACTATGTCTCATGGAAATTTAAGTGCTGGTAGATTAGAGCACTCTTCAGAGACCTGATAAAATTTTAGTGGAGTGAGTTTCTTGTTATTTTTACTCAGTTGCCTGAATGTTGCAGAGTGCAGTAGCATTCTGTTCTAGCTGGCTAGAGGGCAATAATGGCATCGAGAAATCAGGCAAGAGAAATACAGCGGGTAGAAACTGGAGCATAAAAGGAAGAACAAAAGTTATGTCCACACTTTTTGGATACACTTAAGAGACTTACAACAATGTCATCTGGTTTGGGTGTGACCATTTTAACAGTCAGGAAAAAGAATCAACCGTTGTCATATCACAGGATCTTCACATGGCATTAATTGCTGCTGAGAAAGCAATTGCTGTCATGGAAACAGCTATGGGAAGCTGTCCTGTCAGTGCAGTGTATGTACGGTCTGTCTTCTGGTTTGGCCATTTTACTGCCTTATCTCAGATATGTTATTAAATACCTCCCCTGAAATGCTCCCAGGAAAGTATAGCTACGTCTTTATTTCTCACTTTAATGCTCTTGTATTTTCTCTTTAAAGATGTATTGCTTCATTCAGTCAGGGATTTTGAGCAATTCTCCAAGAAGGTTGGAAGATGGAATTAAATGGTTCTGATCAAATTTTAACTATTTTGTTTAATTTTTCACAGCTGCTTTACAACCTAGTCAACAAAATAACTTGGTAAACATTTAACAGAATACAAAAGGATGGACTGATGCATTTGTTTTAAGGGGAAATGTGATACGCAGTGATGTAAAATGCGAGGTCTGATTACGTTACACGTTTTTTATTTCCTGGTGGGGAAAAAAGAAAAACATGAAGAATTTCCTCTTAAGAGATTAAAATTTATCGTTTCAGAGCTATTTGTTAAAGTCATAGTTGTGCTTTATATAAAAGCAGTTATTTCATTGTTAACTTTTAGAATTGCTCTGTACCATTCAGATAGAATGGAAAAAAAAAGAACTTGAAGCTAAGTTTTCAGTAGTCTGAGTTTGCTGTTTGTTTTCTCTTATGCTTTTAGTTGGATGAAAGTAACTGGACGACAGTGCTCTCACCTCAGCAGACAGGACTGTTTACAAATCTGGACATGACGGAAGATGTCACTATGAGTGCTGTGCTGTTGCGTGAGGATGATCCTGGGGAAGCTGGTGAGGCAATCTGAAGTTTTCAACATAATTGACCACACGTATAGGTTCTTGGTTTTCTGTATCGTTTTCTACAGATATTTCTATGCCAAGAAGAGTCTAGTTTTAAAAGTTCAGAAAGTTAACTTTTCCAGTTATTGCAGTTTTGCCAATTTGTGTTTCCTCTGGAAATTTATGACACAAATGGGGCGCTGTGGTGATGCAAAACACAAACTGGATTAGCTTTGTGGAGACAGACAAACAAGTTTGTCTTTAAAATTCTCTGAGATGACAGATTTACAGGATAAGTTTTATAATTATTTGACTTGCCTCATAGCTTTTGCATATCTTACTGTCTTGGCTGGTAAATTCTTCTGACTCTATGGGATATAAATAGTTCATATCATTGCTGCCTTTGCTTAGCTTTATTAATGATGAGATGCCTTGTCATCAGGATTTTTTGGTAGTGTTGGATTTTTTAAGCACATTGTGTCTAATGTGACTTTTTTCTACTTACACATATTCTAGCTACTATGAGCATGTACTCAGATTTTCTACGTTCCTTCCTGAAGCATACATCAACTACCATTTTTGATCTAGTGGATGAATATGAAAATATATGTAACAGTCAGGTAAAGAGTTTGCTGCTTTTTTTTTTCTTACTATTTATTTTAATTTGCAGTCCCTTCCTTAAGTTCTGTTGTTCTTTTTCTTTAAGCTGAGAAGTCGCAGAGCTTAACATAGATATTTTTAAATCTTCCAGCTGGTTGCAGTCTTGAGTCACTGAACACTAGCATTGGTTAGCATACCTGTTTGCTTTGCCACAGGAATGCCCATTGTGTAGCTTGCTAAATTCCAAAAAATGTCATCCAGCTGCCATTCCCCTGCAAGTGTCAAATGACACATAAACAGGAGCAGATAAATAGATTTTTTTGTTAGTGATAGTGAGCTGGATTAACAAATACTTATTTGTCTCAGGTATAAATAAATAAGATCATTTTACTGTGATGGTATTAAGAGCTTTCTAGTGCATTTGTAACAAACTGGCAGTAGAGTTCTCAACATAAAATTTAAGAGGTCTGCTTTTAGACACAATTTTTGAATTGATTGTTGATTGACGGTTTATAATCAGCAGGGATTTGCAAATCGAAAGGAAGAAGTTATGAGGCTTCCAGCAATAACTGTGTTGATCACAAAAGCGAGAAGAGGGCAGAGTTTGCATAGCGCCTTGCAAAAGAGAGCTCCATTCTTGTTTTGTTGTCTTTAGGCCATGTAATATTTTTTTTAAACATTCTTATGGGAACTTACAGTATGGAGTACCATCTACCTATTTAGAAGAGATGGTAATTAAATTTGGTTTTTGAGGGAGTATTCAGGATAATTAAAAGATTATTGTAATGGCTTAGAAAAAAATACAGGTTTGGGCATTATTAACTATGTATATATTTATTTACCTCAGGTGAATATACTGGGCAAAATAGTTTACAGAGCAACTCCTGGACAGCAAAAGTTCTCAAAAACCGCCAGTGTCTTGTGGCTTCTCAAGCAGGAGATGGTAACATGGAGACTGTTGTCTGCACTTTATAGGTAATTTACTTGAAAAGCACGTTACTTCTTTGCACTGAGCTGGCTTTCTTAGATATATCATGCATAAGATTATTTATATGGAATAAGGTAATTAAGTAGCTACTTACTATCTGTTTATGGAACTAGCTGCTGATAATTATACCTATTTCCTATCTGTTTATGGAAATGGAAAGTTGTTAACAGACCTATTACTTAGAGTATTTTTATAAAAGAACACTTTTGTAAAGGTATTTTTAAACACTTTCACTTATATTACACATTTTGCTGAATTTTCTCATCTTTATTTTAATTGTTAAGGTTTTGCACTTTTATTTCTAGAGACAGAATACAATCGGCACTGGAAGATGAAACTGCATTTGAAATCACAGTAAGCTTGAGGGGGAAAATTATTATTACTATTTGTAAGGGATATGTATCAAAGCTAAATGCTTACATTTTATTTTTTACAATCCCTGTGTTGCAGCCACCTCAAAATTCAGCGATAAAAGAACATAAACAAAGATGAGAACAATTTGAACTCTAGGAAGATAAATATTAAATTATTCCACATTTTGGAAAATGTGAATTTAAATACTCAGTTCTAAATATAAAATACTATTGTAAGAATTTTTATTAACTATACTTGGTTTTGTTTCATTAAGTATTCCCCACATACTTGGAAATCCACTGGAAGCAACTATATATTTATTTTTAAAAGTTGCATCAGTAGTGATAATGTTTCCCCTGGGGCAGAGATAATTTTGCTTTGCCCAGAAGTGCATGTGGTCTCAAGCTGTGTAGTACTTTGCAGTCCTGATTCTAATTTATCTCAAAAGAAATCCAAATTTTTGTATCATTCTTACTTCAGCTGTAGTCGTCTTGTCTATGTCAATACAGTGTTTCCAGCCTTTGCTGCCAGAATATGCTGATGAAGACAAAACAATAATCGAAGTGACTCTGCCTTTGTAAAATTTGATTGTTGCTGTTTTTTTTCTCAGTCATGAAATAGCTTCATCTACAATTCCCACTGCAAAGTTGTCAGTACTTTTAAATTAAACACTGCTGCGCCAAAATAAAGTCTCTTCCTATCTGTATTTTTTAGGAAGATGCATATTCTGTTTTCTTTTGTTGCAAGAAAGCTAAATTAATGCAGGAGAGCAGGAAGAAGTATCAGGAGGTTGGGGTGTATTTTGTGTGTGTTTTGGCTGGGTTTGGTTTTGTTTTCTTTTTTCTACTTGTTCATGTTTACAGTTTGTGATCTGGGAAAATGTCCACTTTTTTGACATATACAGTAATAAGCAAAATTTGTGATAATATGAATGCAGTCAGTGGAACTGGTGGTTCTACTACGTAGAATCTTTCTTTGGCCATACTTTTGAACTATATTCAGTCTTAATTTTTACAGATTTTAGTGTAACGGAATGTACACGATCATCCAAATAAAACAAATGTGTAGTGTTGTCTGTTTGCAAAGGGACAGGGGAGAGGTAGCATGCTGAAATTGTTGAGAATCTGTAAGTTAATGTGTTCAGTTTGGTATTCGTGTTTTTGTGTCAAGTTTTCTTTTCCAGGAAGTACTAATCAACATTTTCTTAAATAGCCTATAAATGTGAGTGAGAAGACGAATATAGAAAACTTGTTTCAGAAAGATTCATTTGTTCGACAAAGCCAGGTATGACAAAATCTTTACAATGAGAATGGAAATAGACCAATAGACACTTAAATGTTTGTAACACTAATATTACATAAGCTTCAGAAAATGAGTTATGCACACTTAATTAAGCAGTTTCTAATACTTCTTTTTATTCATTTAGGCGTGTTATTTGTATGCGTAGAAATATCGCTCTTTAGTTTCTAAAGATCAGAAATGTTTTTCAGGCTAGGTTGAAGAGGATGGAAGGCTGAGAGCTATTCTTATTTGGAGCATCTGTTACTGTTGATAATGATTAATAAACTCAGCACTGTAGTAACTGCAGTATCTAGTGAGAAATAGATTAAGTGCCAAAACAACCTTCAAACTGGCTACTTACAGTGGTACAGTCTCAGGATGTACACAGCTTTTGATTACTCTGTAGATAACAAGTAGATGTAGAGATGAGGGGAAGACAGTTAAAATATTACTTGTTAAATGTTTGTCTTAAAAATGCAAATTCCTATCATTCCAGATGGTGGTAGATTGGCTAGAGAGCATTGCCAAGGATGAAATCGGGGACTTCTCTGATAATATTGAGTTTTATGCAAAATCTGTATATTGGTGAGTTCAGACTTTCTGTTTTGTGTACAGGCTTCCATGAAATGTAAAATTCACATACCTGAACACAGAATTGATCCAAAATCACTCTGAAGAACTGTTTTTTTAAAAGTTGGTTACTTTGTTCACTTCTTCAATTCTGAGGTGTAAAATTGAGCTTCCTCCCCACCTTAAAGGTTGTCTTCTTAAAAGTCAAATACTGCTTTTGGGAGAAGGTGAAAGGAAAGCCATCAAAGCAATTTAATTTACTCTTTACGCAGATGAAGGTTTCATTTTTTCATAATAAGGAACAATAAGAGATGGTCACCTGCTGATTAACCTGTTATTTACACAAGATAAAACCTTTCTTGTTTCCCAGGTGGTCAGTTCTTTGTCTGGCTTTACTTTTTGCCTGTTCAAGTTCATGTCATCACTTGGTGTCATTGATCCTTCACCGGAAGTAATTATTGTAATCTTTTTTTTTTTTATCAGTGATGGTTTTTATGGCAGAAAAGACCAAATCCTGCTTTTGATTCTAGTTGCCTAGGGTAAACTTGATCCTAGTGGATGGGTGAACACAGGCTTTTGGAATCATGTTCAACGGAATTTGAGTTTCTGCCCTAGACTGACTACAGTGAATGCTACTGAGAAATTCTGCTCATGGAGAAATCAGTTCATAGTTTAAATATATGAATAATTGGAATAATGGATGCTTTTGAAAGAAATCAAAACTATGTGAATTGATTCTATTATTGTACTTGTAGTGAAAATTTACATTTTCACTAACAGTCCATTGATACACAAACCAAACCTGGTATGTCTTTTCTGTAGTCCTATTCCATTTATCCACAGGTATTAATGATTTTTTAATATTTGTCTTATTAAAATGTGGTTGCTCTAAAACCTTTTTTTCTGAAGAGCATTTCATTGCTTTCAGGGAGAATACACTACATACCCTGAAGCAGCGACAGCTGTGTACATACGTCGGAAGTTCTCGAGCTCTTGTAACAGAGTTGGTAAGTTTTATTTAAATATATGACTTGGTTTCGAGATGGGTATGAATTGGATTAGAGAGAGCATAGAGAGAGCATATATGCTATTTTCACAGCATTCCACCAATTTTTAGAAGGTTATGCTATCTAAAAATTGTTGTGCTGTCTAAAAATTGCAGAATGCTAACTTGGAAAAGATGAAAATCAGTACAGAATTGTGAAGCAGTAAGGAACTAGCTGAGGAGAGGATGTTAGTGTTGAAGTTGAAGGTTGTAGAATAACTAAGAAAACAAATTATTAGATCTGCCAGGTGAATGAGATTTTAGAAAAGCTTTTTATGATGATGAAATAAACTTCACTGATTTTAATTGGAAGTTTGAACGTGTTGTAAAGTCAGTAGCAATGGACAAGACTCAATGAGTCAGGATCCTTCACTTCTGGAGTTCTTTTGAGATGTGTAGACATCTGATTTATTTCAGCCATCACTTTCTTTTTCTAGCACAAGTACCTGTGGTCTATGTAGTAAAATAAATGGCTTTGTTAGTAACTTTTGTCTGAAACAAACTCAGGTTCATAAGTAGGAAAGTTTACAGAACTGCTTGGAAGCTCTTACAAGTAAGGGCATGCTGTCTTTATGCAGTACCTAGTGCAAACTAAATCCCATAAATGATGGGAGTTCTTGAGGGCTACTGTAGTAAAACCTGACAGGAGGGAAGTCAAGGGAAGAAAAGACTGTCCAGTTGAAGGAGAGAATGAAGTCTCTGACAGCAAGGCAGTCGTGGAAGATGAATGCAACTGGGGAGCGATCAATGCATTGACTGAAAAGTGGCTTGAGAAAATCTGTTTGGATTAAATAGAAGCAAATATAGCTATAGAAAAGGCTTCTGAGAAGGTGGAGACGGACAGACTGGTAAGTGGAGAGGCAGAATGGGAAAGGATGTTTAAGGATGAAAAGAGCTGGAAGATGAGACATCTGAGGCAAAGACAAGGTGGAGTAAATAAAGAGACTGCAGTGGCTCCCTCTGATAGGAACAATAACAGTAAAGGAATAAAGAAAGAAGAGGGAAGAGACAGGTATCATGCTAGATATGTTGGCTGCGTAACATATTGTCCCAATGTGAAGATGTGACTCAAAATTATAAAACAGGACAGGAAATCATTGAAAGAGGCAGAGATGCATTGTGTGAATGGATGGTGCCTTTCTTCCTTGCAGGATCCAGATGCTCCTATAAGACAGAAACTGCCACTTGACGATTTGGATCGAGAAGATGATGCAAGGTTATTAAAGTATCTCTTTACTCTCATCAGAGCAGGCATGACAGATGAGGTAAGCCACAGAAAGTGGAAGAATCTTCTTGGTTAACTAGTTTAACTTATTGAAAATCTTACTATTAAAGCTAATGACAAGATGTGAACTAAAATGTCTGTTTAATTCTGGCTTGTAGGGATTTAAGTTTCAATTAAGTATCAATAAGACAGTGATGGATTGCTAAAATTGTAGTTAAAAAGTCTCGCAGTTAGTTAAGTAATTTCAGGTGTAGAATAGATGCTACGGAAAAAAGTTGCACCTTTATATTTTGGTTGTTTGACAGTGTAATATTTTTTTACTGTAGTGGCTTGATAAATACTGCCAGAAAAAAAAAATGGATTTTTTCAAATAACTTCCTAATTGCATGTATAATAATCAGTGGATTATCATACAGCCTTCCTTTTGAATATGTTGGAATGGAACATGCTTGTAATTTTAACTAGAGAGAAAGAAAAAAAAATGATGTATGCTTTCCTTAGAAAAAGTATTAAATTAAGCAGCCTTTACTTGCTCTGCTCCGCTGATGTCCCCTTGATTATATGATCTGAATGAAGTTGAGGGAGAGTCATGGCTAGGATTCTGCCTTTTGTTTTGTTACATGAATTGTTTGGTGGGGTCTTCAGCAGCAAAAGCTTTGAAAGACTATCTGAATATTCTAGAAAGCACGTAATTCTCCTCCACTCACTCTTTTACTACAATTCTGCTTGCTGCCCTATCTTACTGAATATATGTTGCATATACTTTGCATTATTCCTTACCTGAGTAACATCCAGGCAGTCCTAAAGCTGTTCTCAGTAAAGATTTCCAGTTGCAAAGCAGCTTGTGTGATTTAATCATGTAAATAGTTGTGTTGTCAAAGGCCTCAGCTGGAAACTCAGTCCTTAAACTGGGCTCTACATACATGTAACGATATTTGGTTAATGGGAAGAAAAAGGGACATTAGGTTGTTGTGTCCAACACCTTAGACTTAGGAAAATGGTTACTTGCTAGTGTTTTGTTCCCCTGTGGTACATATCCATTCATTTTCTGACAGTATGGGCACAAGACCGTGTTGCTGCAAAGTGTTAATATATATCTGCGATTTTGGTTGTTCTTCAATAGCTGCTAGATGTTGCTACTGTCTGATAAGCATGGAGTAGCTTACTCACTACTGAAATTTTATTTAGAGTTTTATTAAAATTTATTTAGAGTTTATTCTGAATTAACAGTGAATCTTGGTTCATTTCCATTACCACATACAATGTACAGCTCCTGAGCTAGACCAACGTGTTGCCTCGTTTGTTCTTTTCTTTGTTACCGTTCCACAATGGTGGAATGTCTGCAGCCTTTTCAGCATGAAGCGAATGGAGGTTGGTTAAACAAACCAAGGCCACGTATTGCAGTTTCTCTTGCTGTTCACGATGTTTTGTTAGTGTTGGAATGATACCAGTCACACTAATCAGATAATCTTTAGCTGATTATTTTTGCCAGAGGTGTAGGATTAGAATTCTAAACAAGCTTTGTTGCCTTTTTTCCCTCACAATTTCTGTTTTACATTCCATGCTATTCAAAACAGCTTTGAATTAAACCTTTTTGTGCCAGTGGGTAGACTGTTGAATATCATGGGAAAACTAGGATTGCTGGCTTCAGAAGTGCTTGAGGGGTTTGGAAAGCTCAGTCATTTAGAGAAGTAGATGAAGAGATGGATTATACCATCTAAGCAACAAGGTGATACCTTAACGTGAGCTTATCAGAAGGATGTATAACAGCTGTCTAAGCTAGTAGGGTGGGACTGTAGCGTATTTCTCACATTGCTCTATCTACTGACAGAAAAACTGAAACATTTGTTGAAAAACAAGCTGATGTGTTTTTATTGACTTTCAACTCTCAGTTCTTTTGAGTTTAAGGTTCTTTGTGTAGTTATTTTTTTGTATTACAATCTCTCTGCAAGTTAACTATTTTAATAATGTTTACATTTTTAATGGAGAAACTGTTGGGTTTCCTACCTTGAAGTCCATTGCTGAGAAAATGCATTATTTTTCAGGCACAACGCTTATGCAAACGATGTGGTCAGGCCTGGAGAGCGGCAACTTTGGAAGGATGGAAATTGTATCATGATCCTAACAGAAATGGAGGTATCTGCTTCCCAATGCACTTGAGATGTATAAAAATACGTCAGAGAGCTCTCTGTTAATGTCTGTCTATAGCAAAAAGTGGTGGTGTTGTTTTTTTTCTCTTTTTACATCTTCAGGGCCTTTCTTATATCTAGAATGTTTTTACCATGTCTGTTGAACCTTCATAAAAACTAATATGCAGTGGTTTTAGTTGAAGGCTTAAGTACACTGAATCCACTTAACACACTGAAGTCATTCTTTTTGAAAAGCAAGCATAATGTGTAGGAAGTGGATGTCTAGGAATTCCGTACAGATCTTTTCCACTACCATATAATGTTTCATTATGTATTTTCTCAACATCTGACTTCTGCCATCTAGCAAAGGTCTCATCGCTTACATACTAAAAAAAAAAAAAAAACAAACCTCTATCTAGCATCAGAAAGGTACAGTAGGACTTGAGTTCAGCAAATGTAAATGAAGGAAAAAGATATGCTTTGATAATATTTTGATACCAAAGGATTTAAGAATATGTCTTATATGCTAGGCGCAGCTGGGGCTGAAAGGCATACTGTTTTCCTACTTTTTGAGTCCTAATACTCCACTGTATTTTTATCTGCACAATTCACTGGTGTCCTAGCCTTGTTTTGAGTGTTATCCACCTTGTCTGCAGTTATGTATTGTTTTTTTCCGTGATGCGTGCTCTCATGCAGAGGCCTGCAGAATAACAGCATTATAAAAATTTACTCCCTAACTCTGTGTTTTCTAAATGTAAATAGATACGTTGCAGTCAAAACCACATTTTTTTTCAAGGCTAAATAGCAGGTAAATGCTTAAAATACTGTAATTTTTAGTTGTACATTTACTAGACTTCCTAGAAAAGCTGCCCTGCAGCCCAGTCAAAAGCATTGAGAAGCTTTGGGAAGAGTTTCAAAGGAATTGGGATAGGATTAATAACAGAAAATAGGTTTAACCTTGTCTGTTTTCTCTTTTATTTTTTTACTAATATGTTTGTTTAATTATCCTTTGCTTATAGGAAAAGAGCTGGAGCCCGTTGAAGGGAATCCATACAGGTGCATTTGGAAAATATGCTGTTGGCGTATGGCTGAAGAGGTAAGATGATGTTAATTTGCTTGATACTAACATATAAAGATGAATTTCTTTGAGCTCGATAACGTGATTTTAAGTAAACCTACCTTTCGTGTTTGCTGCTTCTGGGATTTGTAAGTAATGTTTCTAAGAGGACTCCTGAAATAATATAGTTACGTCTTACAGTGAGAAATTACATAATTGTCACCAATTTTTAAGGCTTAGGAAATGCCTTTTTTATTTGTTTGAAAGTGAAAATGCTCACACTGGCTTTGATTTTCATCTTGATTCGGTTGAGTGGGAAAGGAAAAAACATTGCTGTCTTTTCAGATCTATGCAAATTTTTCAGATAAGTTACAATGTTTTGCTAAGGAAGGGGAAGTCACTTGTTATTTTTATTTTGGCTCCTAATATATCCTGGGATTTTCCAATTTCTTGGGTTTTTTGATTGTTTTTTTTTGGAAACAAGTAGAACATTTTGTATTGGATTAATCTCTAATAAAATTTAAAGTGATCAGGAAACATACATGCTTTTAACACAAAGTTATATTTTCAACTGCTTATTTTAGGAGCAGTTTAATAGATATGAGAGAGCAATCTATGCAGCACTCAGTGGAAACCTCAAACAGGTATGTCAAGCCTCCTAGTGAATGGTGTTTGATAGTTGTGCATTTGCTCCAGCTACTGTTGTGCTCTCCTAAGTAGGGATTTTTATTTTAAAGAACAAGGAGGGAAGTAGCAGTCAATATCCTAAAGGTTTACTTGCTATTGTATTAATCAGTGATAATCTCCTACTTGAGGAGGCTGACACCACCATCCCCGTCTTAGAGTGACATATCAAAAAAAAGAAAACTCAGAAAATAAAGGGAGGGGTCATAGAGAATGTTTTCTGGTTTTAGTCATTGAAGTTTAAAAATCAGTTATTTGACAGAAGAAGGCATCATAAAACTATGCAGACGTATGGAGCAAAAAGTGTTCATCTTGTGGCAGAGGAAAGAGACAGTTAATGAAATTAACTGTTTTCAGTAATTTCAGTAATTTTAAAATCTCTGTAAGAGAGAAGTGCTTCATGAAGTGTGTTGTCGTCTCTGGAACTTGTCCCAGAGTTTCTCTGCTGAAAGAGCCTAATAAGATTCAGAGAAGAGCTGGATAAAGCTTCAGTTTCTCCAAAGGGAGTTAATAGTCTATATATAATAGTATTATCTGGGCTGTTTTGCTCAGTTATCTCTCAACTTGAGATTTTTCAAACTTCCTGTTACCAATTGTAGAGGTGCAGTGAGAATTAATATATATTTATATATACATGTATTACTTGTATATAGATACATCATTATGTGTATATATATTTTTGTGTCTACATCCTCTTAGTTTCTGAATACAGTAACGCAGTTCAAAGACTTCCAAGGTGTCATTGACGCAAAGGCCTTCCTCCTGCCCTTCACCTTTCATTATTCCACAGTGGCTCGTGCAACCATAACATAAACCAGTACGGCAAAGTGATCCTGCTGACAAATGACCCAGTAGAGAAGTGGAGTACAGTTTTTGCCCGTATTGGTTATCTGAGCTGTTACACAAGAGAGGGAATGGTATCAGAGCGGTATCACCCATGAAAGGAGGAAATAGGAGTATTTATTTTGACAACCTTTGATTTAAAATAGTCAAGGAAGTAGGGCATTATTTAGTGAAGGGATTTTTTGTATCCTACACTAATGAAGGAAAGGTTGCTCTTTGAGACGGTCTGTCTGAGAGCAGAAAGTCTGATCCTAAATTACAGTTGTTGTGTTTGGATTCTGATGGTTCTCAATCTCTCATAACTTTTGCTCTTCTGTTTTGTTTAAATGAATAGCTTCTTCCAGTCTGTGATACCTGGGAAGATACAGTTTGGGCATATTTCAGGGTCATGGTAGATACTCTTGTGGAGCAAGAAATCCGAACGTCAGTAGTAAATACAGAGGAGACAGAAGAGCTCCCTAGAGAGTATTTAGAAACCAAGTAAGTTTTAAGTAACAAATACATTCCTATGCCCAACAAAAGATCCCGTGTGATCCTTTTGTAATAGTCAAGCTAATGGTTTTTTTGCCCTTTTTCTCCTACTTTGAAGTTGGACTTCAGAAAAAGTTTTTGAAGAACTTCAGGCAACAGACAAAAAGGTATGTATTGATTACAGTTTCTGCTTGCTCTTTGCTGTTTTTAATTATTCATTAGGTTGTATTCCATTGTTTAATGAAATGTTCAGATACGTGCAGTGGCTGGTTTGCTATAGGTTTATATCTTTGTAATGTGTACTTTTTCAATTCAGATAGTGTTGGATTTTTTGCCACCTTTTAATGATGAAAAAGATGCAGGTTTTGTCTTGTCCTTTATCTGCCAAACTAACTAGATTTGCTAAAGAAACAGTGGACCGTCAAGTGCTGTAAGGCATGCAAAGCAGACAGAGTAAATCACCTATTTAACACTTCGATAGAATGTGGAAGGATAGATTTCATGCAGTTTTCTTTGTAGGAGGCTTGTGTGCGTATTTCAGAACAGGTCTTTGAAAATTAAGAAGCATATTTGTTTAAGCAGACTGTTTCTTCTTTACCCCCTGGGTATTTATTTAATTTAAGATGGAATATATAACTTACCTGTTAATTTTGTAAATATTAAATTGAATTGATTCCATCAAATCTAGTTTCAAGGGAATCAAATCCTTTCTGTTGTTGGAACAGACGTAGCATTCATCGTATTGCTAAGACAAAGACATACTGAAGGACAGCTTACAGATTGATGGGGTTAGCCAGATACACCCAGCTGCCGTTGCCTTTTAGTGCTATTCTCACCACGCAGCCATTTCACAGGTGCCTTTTGAATTGTATGTCATGCATCAGTTCCTCCACAGAAAATCTTTTCCTTAAAAAAGTTTCACAGGCCTTTTCTTTACAGCTTTATACAAAATGTTGCTTTTTCTGGGGCTTTGTAGAATACTCTCTGTAACGTTGTTTATTCTCCTCTTCAAAGCAAAAAGCCCTTGGTCTTGAATTTCTTCCCTTACATGAAAGTATTAACTTCACAGATCGATATTCTGGTTCTGTGTCTTTCAGTTTGTCAATGTTCTTGTAATTTGACATGGAGATAACAGGTATATTTTCTTTTGCTTTTTATGCAGAATACCCTTTGAAATAGGATAGCTTTTTTCCCTAAGGAACCTTTGCTTTATTTATAACTTTGCTTTCTTTATATATTGTGCTATAAGATTTTATTCACGGTTTGAACTTTCCTTTTTCCTCCCTAGAGGGTTATAGAGGAGAACCAAGAACACTACCATGTGATTCAGAAATTCATTATACTGGGAGATGTGGATGGTGAGCTTTTCTCTAAGTGATTTTTAAATGTCAAGTGACTACATTATTTCTAGTGACCTTTCCAGAATCTTTATATGTGAATGGATTTTAGAAACGCACAGTAGGCAAACTCCACCTAAAAGCTAAGCTGCTTCTTTAATCAAGAGCTATGGGGACTTTCTGCAGTTTGACATACAAAATAGTTTTCAAAGAAGTCATGAAATCATGTGAATGTGTCAGAATGTTTGTGCGAGTGGTGCTGCAACTTTTGCTGAGAAATGACAAAATGCATACAGCAGTTATTTAAGCCAAACAGGTGAATATTTCCCAAACTGTTGCTGTTTTGTTTTCTTGTGCTTGTAAGGCTAAATTATATTAGTTGGATAGATGCAGAATTTTTGAAATATTTCTTAGGTGTTTTTCGCAGGATATGACTAATACAGACATTTTCTGGGTGGCTACAGGTTTAATGGAAGAATTCAACAAATGGCTTTCCAAAGAGAGAAGTGTGCTGCCAGGGCACCTCCTTCGTTTCATGACACATCTTATTCTGTTTTTCCGCACTTTGGGCCTGCAAACTAAGGTAAGTGATTTGTTCTCGTAGCAACATCTACTCTTTGAATTAAAAATGTGTGTGTGTTAATACATAAACTTAGTGCAACAGTGGTAAACTACAACCAGGCTGAGGAGGAGCTGCATGCTTGTAGTGTATTATTTGATCTTGGAACCAAAGCACAACAATCAAAATTTAAAAAGAGCATTCTGTTTACCTGCAATTCAGCTTGAAAATATTTTTGAGGATGATGGATTCTATTTACAAGCCTTTTGTTGAGAACGACCTGACTCAAAATTCAAGGTTAGGCTTATGAAGAACGGCCAAGATGCTCTGAATATAACCCAATCTTAAGCACGGGTCTTGGAATCATAAATATTGCTGGGGACTTGTATATGCTCTTGCTTGAGGTAATTGGCCCCTTTTGCTTCTAGCCAAAACAGTTCTGTATTTTCTATAAACACATAGTAAGTATAGCTTACTAGCTACCTAATCACTTTATGCTAAAAATGCAGATGGAGCTATGTGATCCAATTACTCTTTTCTGAAGCAATCACAAATAATTAGAAGTTCTCCTTTTCTACTACTTTAAAATTTAGAAGCACAGTGTAACGTATTTTGGCAAAATAGGTATCTGTGTTTTCATTAGCCGATTTAAACCCAGCTTTGAGGTGTTTTTTTTCATGTCTGTAATCATTGCTTCATTCTCCTGTTAAAGTTGATTTTGAAGTTAGTTATCATTTAGCTAATTTGGAGAACGTGTGTGTGTGTAAGAAAAAAAATATTTATACATAAAATAATATATTTACATTTATATTTATATTTTAGCCAGAATCAAAATTTGTTAGACTAGGTCTTTAAGCTACAATGCAGTAGAACTAATTCTTAGCGTACTTAATAGAGGGGAAAAAATAGATACATCTTCATATGTGAATTCCACTGTGGGATGATGACCAATTGTCAATTACTGCCAGTAAATTCACCTCCTCCAAAATTTTAGAGGAAGGGTACTCAATCAACTCAGTAGACCTCAGAAGTAAGAGAAGGTTGTGCAGGCTTTTATGAAGTTCCTTACTTGGTGTTTTGAGTACAATTCATATGGTATGTGCTTATGAACTTTTAGTTTTCTTGCTGGTAGAGAAAAGCTTAGTGAAATCTCCTCAAGTACTGCTTGTATCAAAGTGCAGAGGCAAAAAATAAAGCAAGCTTGTTTTTATTGACTGTTGCAATGCTTTATGGTAATGCGAATTTGACAAAAATCAGTTTGCATGCTTTTAGCATTTCCCAGCTTATAGACCGAATATGACAGGCATTACTGCCAGGAATGTCTTTAACGAATATGAACATTATTTATAAACAAGTAACGCTGGAGTCAGCAGTAGTAAGATACATACCAATTAAACATCTTAAGATGGGCTGGCACCTTGCTTTATTCGGACAATTATGGCTTCTGTCTTGTGGCATCTGACAATCCAATGACTTTAGTTTTTTCAGTTGACTGGTTTCTACAAAAGAGATACACATCTTGTGGGCTGAACAGGAATTCTAAGTACACTTCAGCAGATGTTTCTTTTAATTTTTAAAACCTTTGATGAGGGTTATCACTAACCGCTTTTTCCTGTGTGCACATAAGTCTGCACAGACACAAGATAACCATATTGAACGAAAATGATAGCTCTACAGTAACAAACACTTGATTCTTAGCTAAAGCAGTCTCAGTTGTTCAGGCTGTATTTGGAATTGTTATTTAGTATAGGCTATAACAAATGAGCCAGGTGATAAGTAGTCTCTCTTCATCGCCCCCATGTATAGGAACATCAGAATTTTCTGTCATGTAGCAGAGCATTAGCACATTCCAATGGTCACCTGTTTTTGTGATACTGGATTTATTAAGTAATAAAAACAATATAGTAAACTGGAAAGATTAGAAAAACAAAACCAAAAAAGTAATTTTCCAGTTAGACTCAAAACTATAATAACTAGTTGCTGAGAAATAAAGTATTTGAAGCTAAGTCTTTGAATCAGGAGATACATTATGTATTTTTAATCACACTGTAAGAGAAACAGTTCTTCCAGCTGAGCTTGTTGGAATGTGTAAGTTACTGAAGCATGGATGAGCAAATAACCCTGTGTCTGTGTTACAGTAGTTGTCTGTAAACTTCTTCTATTTTTGGCTACATTATCTCATTTGATTTAATACAAATTGCATTTGTATTTGTTTGCAATAAGGAGGAAGTTTCTGTTGAAGTTCTGAAGACCTACATTCAGGTAAGCTTTCAAAAATATATTTTGTTTTCTGACAGTTTAGAGAAAAGAGAAGAAAAAAGACTTAAGGTTACAGGATGGAAGCAGCTATGAGGCAGTTCATAACCTCTTAAAAGATACAAGATGCTTGCTGAGTACACAGCATTTCTGTCAGCAATGATTGAATAAGATGTAGTTTGACCTTTGTTTAAAAGCTGAGAAATAAATTGAATTTTCCTATGAAAATAAACTATCAGCCATCTGTGTTACACATTATTTAATGTTCATAACTTAAGTGTTTACACAGAGGAATATAACTTTTTTTAATACATACTTTTTATTCCGCAGCGGTTGGTATCTGAGAAGCACACGGATTTAATAGCATTTTACGTTAGCTACTTGCCGCCAGAGCTAGCAGTTGCTCAGTATGCTCTGTTTCTAGAAGATGTTACTGAAAGTGATCAACGCCACCACTGTCTTGAACTAGCAAGAGAAGCAGGTGAGATACGCTGATATTCTAATTATAGTTTGATATAATGGGTTATGCTGTCTCTCAGCAGTTCTTCATGCAAGACCTAGCTATGAAGATGATGTTTTCTTCCTGTCTCTGTTTTTCAACTAAATAAAATTAGCATTCCGATCACTTCTTCAAGTATCTACATCATGTCTTCTAACTGTAACCTGGCATTGCAATTCTTGTTGTAAAGTAAACTAAATATCACTTTTGCTTGCGGATCATGTCCAAACACATAGGAAGTGTGTGCCCACTTCCTATGTCAAATACACGCTCTGAAGTTTGACAAATAAATAGATGTATATGCTGGTCCCCAGGACGGATTGATGTTTGGGGTTTTCTGTTACCTCAGATACCACTCGACTAAAATACCTATACTAAATTTTCTATTCATATATCTTTCATATATTCATATATTCATATTTTTCTATATATTCATATATTTTCTATTCATATTTTTCTATACGTTTTCTATATCAAAAGCCTGTAATTTAGAGTGGCAATGTGGGTGTGACTAGACTGGTTACTAGTAGTGAGAAGTAAGATCTACAGACAGAGTCTGAGATTGATTCACTGGCAAGTTTGAATTTCTGACCACTGTTGCACAATTCTCTTTTAACCCAGGTCTGGATGTTGCAGCGATAACAAAAACCGTCGTTGAAAACATACGCAAGAAGGATGCTGGTGAATTCAGTCACCATGATCATATGTTAGACACAGGCACGACAGAGGTAAGTAAATGTTTTGGGCAGATACTCCAGTTTGCAGAAAAGTACAGAGTCCTTTACCATATGTAATCTATATTTCTCTTTAAACAATGGTGGAAATTGTCTTGAAAAAGGCTGTGAGGAAAACAAGCTTTCCCTATGGCCAAGTGAGGAGGTGAATTGGATGAATTCTTAACTTCTCTTTCTGTGTGTCACTCAGCAGCATGCTTGTATGAGTGCAGTAATTGAAGATAAAGCCAGTGAAGTTACTGTGACAAACTATGTTGTAGCTGAGAGTAGGGTATTATCCTAGCTTCTAAGAATTATGAGGATTGACACTGGAGCTCAGGTGCACCTCATTACATGTTCAAGTAATATATTCTAGCTACTGCACACATAGCCTTCCTGACAGGTTTTTCGTCATTACTGATTCAGCTGGATCCAGTTCAGTGCTTCTGAGCCAAGGAGGCAGTTAATAGCTAGCATTCTTTCTGCAGAGTATACTTTAGAAAGCAACTGATGGGTTGCAAACTTGTAGCAATGTTTTGCCCTTTAGTAAAAAGTTTACTCTTGCATCCTGTGTGAGCTAAAATAGGTAGTTTACCTAAGGCAACAGTTGGAAAACTAGTTGCAGGCCAATTGAACCCCTCAAGTTTATAGCAAGGGTTCCATAAACCGTGTTTATGCAGTGTGTTTCTATTAAAGTTTGAGGAAGGTGCAAGGTAATCCATAAAAACTCTTGAGAGCTGATGTTCATCTGTTGGTGTGAAAGACTTGGCAATACTTGGAAATGGATTTTGGCTGAATCTAGGCTGCAGAGCTTGGTTTGTAAGCTGTTGATACAAAACATATGAATGAAGTGATTCTTACTAGTATGTTAAAGCGCAGTCCAAAGATCTCTAGAAACTTATGTGTTTTGTTGACCTGGTTTATTGTATTTAACACCAGCTGTATGCTTGAAATGTTAGTGAATCTAACTCGTGTTGGCTTTTACAGGCGGATCGGCTGAAAATAGATGTAATTGACTGGCTCGTATTTGATCCTGCACAGAGGGCAGAAGCACTTAAGCAAAGCAATGCAATCATGAGGAAGTTCTTGGGTACTATACTTCAAAAATACTCTAGTCTTTTTAAATGTTGTTTTTGTTCTCTTTGACTATTGGCATTACATTTTATGTAACTCTGAATCTAGTCTGCTAAAAAGCATGAGCAATATAGTAGAAAGAGCACAGTCTCATCCATCTTTTTTACTTTTAATGAATAATTGTGCTACAGTTTGTCTTTTTGTATAAAGAAAGCATGGAAAGTACAAAGCTGTTGACACTCAGTTTGCATTCTTGTAGCATCCAAGAAACATGAAGCTGCAAAAGATGTGTTTGTGAAGATTCCCCAAGACTCCATAGCAGAAATATATAACCAATGGGAAGAACAGGGAATGGAAAGTTCACTTCCAGCTGAAGATGACAATGCTATAAGAGAACATTTATGTATTCGGGCATATTTGGTGAGTTTCAAATATAGTTCTAGCCGTATTCAAGTTATTATTTAAAAATAAGGGTGGCTTTGCCTCAGTGGTAAGATTCTAAACTTTGTCCATGTGATTTGATTGCTGATTCCTGGATGCACTGTAGCTGAAAGTGTACAAAATAGTGAGGTCCTTTCTATACTTACTACAAAGTGACTTTTGGCTTTTGTGCATTTAATGACATTCTTAGAAATGAGTGAAAAATGTCCATTGTTCCCAATGCAATCCAGGAAGCACATGAAACCTTCAATGAATGGTTTAAACACATGAACTCAGCTCCACAGAAGCCTTCTTTGGTGCCGCAAGCAAGTTTTACTGAAAAAGTGGCCCATGAACATAAAGAAAAAAAATATGAGGTAGGTAATATTTCAAGTTATTTACTATAAATATTTATATTCTTGCATAGGAGGCAGTCTTAGTTTAATGAAACAAGTCTGCTAACTCATTTTGCATAAGAACTCTTATAAAATATCCTGTTTCTGTGCTGAAAAGGGGAAGTATAAAACAATAGAATAGTAAGGCAGCTGCACAATACATTCTCAGGCTTTTTTTCTTATGTGACAGCTGTACTTATAATACCATATGGTAAATATTCATTATATGTGTCAGCGTTATAAATAAATCTGACTACTTGATTTTGCTATTAACCGTTCCCTAGAAATGGAGGAGGACTAAGCCTGTTTTGTGTTTTATTTGTCACATTGTCATTTCTGAAAGATGCTGCTGTGTGTGGTTTTATTTTCCCAAAACAACTTTTTGGATATCTGTCCAGTATGAATATGCTATAGTCAGTTTATACAAGTATTGTTTTTATAAGCATGAATAAATTATTTCAAGTTAGCTTCTCCTAGTGACTTTGAGTGTTCTTGAACAACCTTTGTGATATTCTGTACAGGGAATAAAGTGATGATGGCAGTAGCTGTTAGAAGCAGGCTAAGTTTTAGCCCTTGGCTGAAGATTGTAATTTGAATTAGAGCTGCACTAGCTGCTATATGCAAGGTGAAGGTTCTGTGTTAAAACAGCCTTGGAAATTATCCTGTCTTGCAGCAGATATTTCTTCTCTTTGCCAGGTGGACTACGGTATTTGGAAAGGTCTCTTGGATGCTCTCACAGCTGATGTGAAAGAGAAAATGTACAACGTGTTGCTGTTTGTTGATGGAGGATGGATGGTTGATGTTAGAGAGGTAAAATGGATTTTTATATCATGGCATAGACCACAAACACTGGATCGTACCCAGCTGTACCTTTGTCATCTGTAGCTTGACGTCCTGTTTACTCAGCAATAATTCTCTCTGGCCTTGCTGTGACTGGTTACAGATTGCTTCCCCTTCAGTTACTTTATAAATCAGATCTGGCAGTCCAGTCTAGGCTGGTTAGCCCAGTTTTTTGCCTCTGACACTACTAATTGCATGATTGTGTTGAGTTGCCTTTTAAAGGTAAATATTCGTAATACTCATACATGTTTTGCTATACTAAGGATGCTGAGGACGACCCTGAACGAACACATCAGATGATTTTGCTGCGCAAGCTGTGTCTGCCCATGATGTGCTTCTTACTGCACACAGTGCTACACAGTACTGGACAGTATCAGGAGTGCCTGAGATTGGCTGACATGGTCGCTTCTGAGCGACACAAGCTTTATACGGTGAGTTACTGAGAGCTCTAGACAGCTTGGTTTCCAATTAAAACTTCTGTGGGTTGACTGTGGGAAAAGCTTCTATACAGAAAGGAAGATACCGTATGTTACTGAACATCCTAAATTTCCTCATCTCTTCCCATTCGCTGCAGTAGTAAAGGGTTTCTTTGTGTGCTGACTGAAAGCAATCTAGGAATTAAACTTGAAATTCGTCATTGCTGAAGACAATAACTTAGTTTTTCTGAGTTGCGCAGTTATTAATTTTTGGATGAGGACTACTGATACAAGTTGAGCTGTAAAATTGTAACTGATTTTTTTTTTTTTCCATTATATTTCAGAACGTTTTATAAACACATTTCATTTTGGAGTACTTGGTTTACCTAACCTCTCCCTCCAAGACCCTGAAAAACAATCCCCCCAAAATCCATCACCAAAAAAGGCACAATGTCCCCTGCCCCCACCCCCCATGAGAACCATCAATGCTAAGAAAAATAGTGTGGTGTATTTGCATAGATTGGCTTAATAAGATGTGCAGCAATACAGGAGAACTTAAACTGGGCTGCTTCCCAATAATTTTTTTAGTAGTTATAAGACAGAATTGTCTTGACAATACTTGCAGGTTTTGAATACTGCCACCAGCTTCCTTAATAAATGCCATTCTGAAATGTCTGTTTTGGACACTGTCCTAACTGAAAAATAAATGAAAACATTGTGTGACTCAATTAACTACCATTTATTTTGATATCCATGCAGCTCGCTGTGAACAAATACAACTCAATTATGTTTTTTTTTATTCTTAGGTGTTTTCAAAAGAAGAACTCAAAAAACTTCTACAGAAACTGAGGGAATCTTCTCTGATGCTTCTGGACCAGGACCTCGATCCACTGGGATATGAAATTCAGTCATAGATTTTTGTGTAGATACTTGCAAAGACTTTTGAACATGAATTCTAGACCCACTGATTACAAGAACAAAAACATGCCTCAGTTAAGCTGTGCTGATCTTTAGTTAAAGAAAAACAACAGCTCAGCTTTAAGTTAAGAACTTGAAAGATTCTGACCAACTTGAGAGGATATTTGTTATATGCCCTCTTTTGTATTTTTTCTAATAAAAGTGGTTTTCAAACAAACAGCGTGTTCATTCTAATCTAAACTGTCTGTGTGTATGGGGATAGCGTGAACCTCCTTACTGTGCTTGCTGCATGCTGAAGCACCGCCTCTAGAGCGGAAGCATTATTCAGCAGTAGGAGAATGTGCAAAGGTTTGGTGAAAACGGGGTGAGGATGCATAGAATCATTACAGTTGAAAAAGCCCTCCAGGGTCATCTGGCCCAACCCTCCCCCTACCACTGCTGTCACCCACCGAGCCAGGTCCCTAAGTACCACGTCCAACCTTTCATTGAATACCCCCGGGGACGGTGACTCCAGCACCCCCCTGGGCAGCCCGTCCCAGTGCATGACTGCTCTTTCTGAGAAGAAATGTCTCCTCATTTCCTACCTGAACCTCCCCTGGCGCAACCTGAGGCCATTCCCTTTTGCCCTATCACCGTGAGAAGAGCCCGACCCCCAGCTCCCCACACCTTCCTCTCAGGTAGCTGCAGAGAGCAGCGAGGTCTCCCCGAGCTTCCTGTTCCCCAGCCCCGCCACCCTCAGCCGCTCCTCCCAGGGCTGGGGAGGGCGGCCGGGACGCAGGCCGCCGGCCGCGGGGGCCCGTGCCCGTCTCCCCGGTGCGGGCGGCGCCGCCGGAAGGCGCGGGGCCACGTGGCGCGGGGGCGGGGAAGGCGGCGGCGGCCGGGGCTGGGCGGGCTCGGCCCATCGGGGCGCTGCTGCCGGTCCCTGCCGCCGCTGCTGCCGGTCCTGGTGCCGGTGCCGGCCCCGCCGTGCGCCATGGGCTGGGTGCCGGCGCAGGGCCGGCTGGCGGCGGGGCTGCTGGTGAACCTGGCCGCCTCCATCTGCATCGTGTTCCTGAACAAGTGGCTGTACGTGCGGCTGGGCTTCCCCAACCTCAGCCTCACCCTGGTGCACTTCGCCATCACCTGGCTCGGCCTCTACCTCTGCCAGGCGCTCGGCGCCTTCGCCCCCAAGAGCCTGCGGCCCGCCCAGGTGCTGCCCCTGGCCCTCAGCTTCTGCGGCTTCGTCGTCTTCACCAACCTCTCCCTGCAGAGCAACACCATCGGCACCTACCAGCTGGCCAAGGCCATGACCACGCCGGTCATCGTGGCCATCCAGAGCCTGGCCTACGGCAAGACCTTCCCCCTGCGCATCAAGCTCACGCTGGTGAGGGGGCTGCGGGGGGGTCTGGGTGGGTTTGGGGAGGTTTTGGGGGGCTTTGGGGGCGGCCCTGTCACAGGGTGCCTTCGCTGAGGCGCCCGGCGCCGCTTCTCGCCCGCAGGTGCCCATCACGCTGGGTGTCTTCCTCAACTCCTACTACGACGTCAAGTTCAGCGCCCTCGGCATGGTGTTTGCCACGCTGGGCGTCCTGGTCACCTCGCTCTACCAAGTGGTCGGTAACGGCGGCCGGGGGGCTTGGGGTGGGGATGGGGGGCCCTGGGGGCCGCCCACCGCTGGTTAGGGCAGGCAGGGGTCTGAGGGTGAAGGTCATCTCCAAAACGCCTTTGGTCTTGCGAGTACCTCGCGTCTGGGCCTTTCCCAGATGGGGAAGATGTTTATGGGGAGAAAAAATGATGTATCTGAGGATTGCCTGAGCCCTTTCTGCTGGACTAAAAGCCCGCAATCAGCACCCTGTCTGCCATGACCCTAAACACTTCCCCAGCTGGAGTCACCTGTCGTGTTGACACGAAAGCCATCGTCACGTTAAACTCTAATTTGTTCACGGCAGATACACTGTGCCCCCCAGAGAAGCAAGGCTGTGCAACCTGTAGCACACAGGATGAGAAATAATGGCCTTTTGTCCTGTGTGGGGGCAGAAGGAGAGGGACGGTGCATACTCACTTCATGTCATTGCGTCCTGGAGAGATGATAGCACCTGAGTGAAATTATTCTGTAATTTTTTTCAAAAAACTGAGCCAAGTTATATTTTGTGCACTGGAATCCATGTTACCAGTGAACATGACATGAAAGGAGCAAACGTCACTACGTTTGGTAGTCTTTTTTTAAAAAAATAAACCTCTGGAAATATTCCTGACGATAAACTACAGAATTTTTGTCTGTGGAATTAAATCGATGACTCTGAGAAACAGCGTAAGCTACGCTGCAGTCAGTGAGGATTAGCAAGTGATGTACGCAGTGTTATAAGCATGCTCTCCGCTTTAGAATGTAGCACATAAAGAAAGGGGGGTGAAAGGCAGTCCCTGCAGCTGCTTGCTCTGCTTTGGCACAGGTGCTCAGCTCCATCATAGAGAGGGTCTTGAATGTCTAGTCCCCCTGACTAGAAGGGAACTGGCATTTTCTTCCCAGCTCTGCTGCTGTTTTTCTGGTTTTGTTCTTCCTCAAGTATAATACCTTGCCGCTAGGCAGGCAGGAAGGAAAAGGAAGGTGCTAGGCATTTAGCTGAGAGAGGTTTCGCTGTCTCCTCTTTCTTCCTCCTGTGGCTGCGTTCCGCTGCCGGTGTGCTTACAAAAGGCCAGCACCTGGCCCTCTGGTTGGGGAACAGTGGAGAATAATGCTCAGCAGTTCGGTTACCCAGTACTGTCTGCACGGCACGCCCCCTGTATTAGTAAATGGTCTGGGGTTGTCCCCTTCGTGTTTAACAGCTTTCTCTTTTGGTTTTAGTGGGTAGGAGCGAAGCAGCATGAGTTGCAGGTAAACTCTATGCAGTTGCTGTACTATCAGGCACCAATGTCCTCAGCTATGTTGTTGTTCATCATACCCTTCTTCGAGCCAGTCTTTGGAGAAGGGGGGATATTTGGGCCCTGGACACTTTCTGCTGTGGTAAGACTTTCACTGACTCTCTTCTATTCTTAAATAAGCCGTCACTGCTGATGTATTTAAATCTGATGTTTGATGCTAAGATCTGTTTCTTTGTGAAACAGATTTTTGTACAGTCATTAACTATGATGAGATGAGAGAGGGGCATGTGGAAAGAAAAACAAACAAACAACAACAAAAAAACACTTATATCTGCCCCGCTTCCTCTTAGAGGAGTTTGTCTGCAGTTGATTTACCTCCTTATTCTTGTTTCTGTTTAGAAGGCACCTGAACAACAGGAAAATCTGACAAAATCCAGAAGCTTCCCCTAGTGTATTAAATTAGAAATATGTAAGTGCCCTGGTTCCAGCTCTTCCTGTCCACTCAGAACAGAGAAAAGCATGCTCACTTCTGCCACTCTCAACTCCTCTTCTGTGGAAGGTTGCCAGCATTGCCAGCACTGGTTATTCTCTAGAATGGGCAGTTTATTTTCACCAAGAAGACTGTAATTTCTCTTTAGCCTGCTGCTGTCCTTGGTATCACCGAAAGAAAGCCAGTGGTGTTTTCTCACCACTGCTGATCACGCCACTCCACCGTGGGTGGAAGGTAATTTCTAGTAGCGCTGGAGGCATGAATGGAATAGCAAGGATTCCGAATCGTAAAATTGGATCATTTTCCTTTTTTCTTCTTTGTTGACAATCTCTCGAAGGTGAAGAATGTAACTCCAGTGTGTATGAGTAGCCAGGCTTTCCAAATCACTCATAACTGTGCATTGAGGGTAAAGAACAAAAGGCGTGCGGTTATACCAGTGTGTATTTATGGACATCATACCCTGAGCTACTCATACACATGGCCGGTGCCTGTACTGACTTGAAATTGTTTCTGGTTTTGTTCTCAATATGTCTTTCCTGCCTGATATTTTGCATTTGAAAGTAAAGGAACCTAACTAAATAACCTGGAATGTCTGCGGATGGTCAAAAGCGTGCCGGGTTGCTGACTGTGTCCGTTAATCCACAGATAATGGTACTGCTGTCCGGTATAATAGCCTTCATGGTAAACTTGTCCATTTACTGGATCATTGGAAACACGTCACCTGTCACGTATCCTTTGTAACGTCTAGTTCCTTCTCCTCTTGCTAGATAAATCATGTCAGTATTTGTTTGGATGGATCTGCTGTGGGAAAACTGGGTTGTAACCTGCCTGTTTTCTCGTACATGATGAAGCCGGAAAAGCACCTTCATGTTTTAGTGTCTTCTATTTCTTTGGTCATGGTTTGTATAGATAGCCGTGGTTAGCTCACCGACATGACCTTCATGCCTACAAAGAATATGTAGCCTGAGTTTGGCTACCTCAAGGAAGAACTGGAGTGTCAGTGCGCTGATAGGAGGGCTGGAAGGCTGTACGTGGAGGCTGGCTCTTCCACGGGTGCAGAGGTGCTGGGAGGTTGTGCGAGATAAAGTCACCGTGACACACTTTTACGTGCCTTGGATGCAATTACTGACGTTCCCGAGTGTTTCTGCTAACAGCAAATATCAGTATTATTTTTTGCAATCCTTAACAGCCGCCTAGATATAACATGTTCGGGCATTTCAAGTTCTGCATCACCCTCCTGGGAGGGTGCCTCTTGTTCAAGGATCCGCTGTCTGTTAACCAGGGCCTCGGCATCCTGTGCACGCTGCTGGGCATTTTAGCCTACACGCACTTCAAGCTGAGCGAGCAGGAAAGCAACAAGAGCAAACTGGCTCAGCGTCCATAGAGCCAGGTTTCCTGGAGACTGGGAATACTGGGCAGGAAAACAAATAGTTCAGGACGCATTGGGTCCAGGATGCGCAAAATCGCCTCATTCGTTGTGAACTATGGTTTTAGTTTAGGGTGGTTGTTCTGTAACTGAGACAAACCGAATTATGTAGAATGCCGGGGTGTGCCCAGCTCGGCCTGGCCTATCATTTTCACTAAATTTAAATGGTCACTTAAAAAAAAAAAAAATAGAACGCAGCGCACTTCAAATTGCAGTGGAAATTTTACTAAAGGAATGATATTTTCTGCGTACCAAACAAAATCGTGATGGCTACTGTTTTGGGAGAGGAAGAGAGAAGTAATCTTGCCTTTGTGACCATGCCAGTATTTATGGTTGTGAAGAAACACGGAGGCACTTTAATGTTCTGGCATGGAATGGTGCTTCCTCCTTTTCGTCTGGTGGATGATGAAGAGGAAAAGCACCTTGTTCTGTTGTCTTAAACAGGGCTGCCAAGCTCATTGCTGTTCCTTATATCCTTCCTTACGTACGCTTGACTTGAATACACTGATGAGTTTCGGCTAAAGAAACGAGATAAAATTATTGCAGGAGACATTGGAAAACATGGAGCCTTGGGCCAAGCGGTAGGAAAGCAGGAAAACGGACTTGAACTGTCAGTCGTAAGTTTTGCTGCTGATCTGTCAGGGCGTTACCAAATCCATCGGTGATTTCAGAAAACGTGTTGCTGCTTCATGATTTTCTCTGTGCCAAAACCGAGGCTGGACGCCAGATCTTGTACGTACTCGCGAGCCTAATCAAATCTCTGACTTTGTGGTAATTATCGCCAAATATTTTGCGGCCCGTGCACACAGGCACCCCTGCTAAAAACGTTCCCGGAGAAATTTTGGGGAAGGTCACGGCCTGCAGCGGGGGTGACGGCTGCGCGGCTCCCCCCCTCCTGCCCCCGGTGCCTTGGGCAGGATCCGTGCACCTCTCTCGTTTCGGGGATCACTGCCCCGTGCCTGGGCAGCGCCCACAAGGCCGCGGTCGCTCACCAGAAAGGCCCCAAAACGTGTCCAAGGGGCTGGGGAGCGCGAGGTGGGACCTGCTCCTGCTCTAATTCGGGAGCGCTTTGAACATTACTTCATGCCGGTAGCGAGCACTGATTTTGACAGCATGGGAAGGAGAAGCTGAGCACTGTTCTATTTTAAAGAGGAAAGGAGAAAGAAATGCTCTCAGTAAATCTGGTGAAAGCATATGTTTGCTCGATTTGCGAGGTTCGGATCGATTTGCGGCATCTTGCTCCTTACGCTTTGGAGTTTATTTTGTCTTCATCTACCTCTAGCAGGTTCAAAGAGGGGAATTACGTGAATGTAAGCAGGTGTTAAAGTTTTGCAGCCATCAAGAGAAATAATATTGAGTTCCTCTGAGCTAAGTCTCCATGTAAGAAACAATGTAGACCTTCTGATGCTCATAAATTATTTATTCTGTTACAGCATTCATGGCTTAAGAAACAGTTACTTCTCTGTGTAACCTCAGCTTACGCTGTAATACTCCGTACCATTTCAGAGTCAGAAGTACCCCAGTAATTTCACATCGTTACTGACTGTATCCTCGCCGCTGCACCGGTCCAAGGATAGTTTTTAATACATTTTTGTAATTCTATAATTAGTTTAACAATCCAGCCTGGACTGCTGAAAGATGTGTTCAGACACAATCTCTGGGGGCACATCCTTCAGTAGATACACTACGAAAGCCATTTGCATTAATTTGTGCTGTGCACAAGTTCTTCTAAAATATAATTAGACCACAAAGACTTATGGTTAGCGAACAGTGACTGGATTAGAAGCCTCTGTGACGACAACATTAGAGCTGGGACTGGAGGGTGGCAAAATGAACACAACTAATGTCTGAAAACACAAAAGACGCTGTAGGGAGCGGAGCAGATCTGCAGGAGAAAGGTGATGGTGTGGTGTAAAACCAAGCACTGTAAATACGATCTGTTTCTGGAACGTCCAAGTCTCAAAGGTCACTTACGAGACGTGATTTTTTTTTCATATGTTCGAGCTCTCCTTTGAGGTTCACCTATTATACCTAACAAATAAAGTATCTTGAACTTTTTCTTTGTCGTGTGGTTCAAAGCATTAGGACTGGGAAGGGCGTGTGTAAGACAAAGTGGTGCCACTCGGGTTCCTGTCTGTAATTTTCGGAGCTGGCACGTTTTAGGGCTGAACTCGTGACGAACGCGGGAGGCTGGGTGCCCTCCCTGTGCAGGTACACAGACCCACCTGGAGATGCACACGTGCCCGAGGGCTTAGAAGCCGCCTGGCTGCTTTTCTTCACCCCCTTCCCAACCTCCCCCCAGAACTCCTTCCTGAATGCTGCAGGCTCCGTGCACTCCCTGTCCTGCACAGAGGCCCCCGGTGCAGAGTCTCACTTTCCCCTGTACCAGGGGATGCCACGCGTGCTCCCCTGCCCGCTCACCGCTCCAGCTGCCGCCCCCAGCCCTCAGCAGGGAAGTCCCAGTCCGAATGGTGCCGGGGAGCAGGGCAGGAGCGAAGCGGAGTGAGCAGGTACGGTGCTGCAGACGGGGAACTTGGGCACCGGCCAGCTCCTTCCCTTACAGACGAGCCTATGGAGAGTTTGTGGGAATTAATCCTGTGGTTGGTTGTAAAACAGTGAAAAGGAAGGAAAGGATGAAAGGGACTTTCATGTCGAACCATTTTACTGCAAGCGCTGTCTGTGATAATACACTTAGCCAAACTTTCAAATCCTGAGGTAAGTGCAGAGTTTTAGAAAAATCACTGATACTTGCAGGGGCAGAGCCGCTTGCTCTGCTTTTTGCTGCATCGCTTTAATATGTTTTCATGCCATTTATATGCATTTAATTCAGTCTGGGCTTTCATGAAAGAGAAATCAGAGTCTCGACATCTTTAACAATGTGTACGAACCATGGTATTTACTGTCTGCTTCAGTTCTGACTTTGTGTTTTATATATGACTGAGCTGTAGTAACAACTTGGACTTTGGTCCTTTTCTGCTACCAAGTGCTTGGCTGCCTGTTAGCTTTTTTTTTTTTTCACTTTAAAAAGTTACCATTGCTGTAGTTGCAGGGTAAAAGCTAGCATAGATACGAGGGTGGCATTTAAAAATCAGAGCAGATCCAGATGGTTCTGAGAAAAACATGAGTCACTGATGGCAGAGTTATCTTTGCTAACCCTGCCCCTGCGAGTACTCTGCACTGCATCCGCCGGTGTTTCTCATTTTCCCTGAAGGGTAGGAAGCTGCCTGCACTCACACAGATTCTCGGTTCGAAGCTCTGCGATACCCCCAGCTTTGGCAACTCAGCTCTTGTTGGACAGATTTTGTGTCTGGTGTTGTGTCGCTTCTTGCAGGCTCTGGGAGGCAGCGCACCAGAGGAGTTTTCCTGCCGATGGGCGAGCGGCTGCGCTCTCGGGCGCGAGGTGCTCCCAAGGTATGAAAAGGGGGTTTGTCCTCCAGGAAGCCTGCCTGCGAGACAGAGCTTCGATTCAGCAGCAGTATATCCTCTCTCTGTCTCGTTTCAGGAAATGACTGCCCAGCGACAGCTGAAGCAACTTTTAAGCCTAGTGTGGGCTGCCCATGGATTTTATTAAACTTTTTGAAAATATTAGGGGCAGACAATGCAGGCTAAGTATTAAGGTAAACGTTCATTTTGATAGTGTCCTACGCAATAGCAGCTTCAGAAGAGCATTTCATAACCTTTTGAAGTGTAGCTCATGTCTGCCTCATGGCCACTTTGTCACATCTGCAAGATCTATCAAAAGGCAATGACGGATTTCTTAACTGGCTGTGTGTATTTGTCCAGTTGGGCTGTTGAGAAGAGACAATAACTAAACACTGGCATGCTGTTAGTGTACGTGGTGGTGATTTAGAAACATCCAGTGGTATATTCCTGCAATTCAGGAAGGGAGGGAGGCTCACTCTGATAGGTGAGAGAGCTTTTTGTCTTCTTGGGTTTTGACAGCAACCAGGAGACTTGAATTTTAAGGGAATTCAGAGGGCAGGCCTGACCGTCCCTCAATTTACCTTTCATATTAAGATTTTTCTCCCAGGATGTTTGTTCTGCTCCCAGTTACAGAGTTGGTATCTTACCTAGCTTTTAAAAAAGCATATTTGGGGTTACAGACCTGCAGTGTTTATTTAGGTTGTGGGTTGGGGTTTTTGTTTTTGTGTTGTTTTTTTTTTTCCTCCTAAAATTTTACAGTAGCCATTCATAACCCAGCTTCCCTGCTTGATGAGAAACAAGGGAGAGGAATGCTGAATACATGAAAGGTAGACTGGATGGGTGGTGAAGACGTGCTTTGCTTTGCAGAACTTCACTCTCCTAACTGTGGAGGTGCATCTCTTTCTTTTTGTTCCCCTGGCATTGTCATGCAGATGCCCAGAAGCACCACGACCTGTTGCATACAAATTCTCTTCCTGCTGGTGCTCTCTCTCTGATAGCTGCTCAGCCTCCCATGTGGCAGCACAGTTGCTGCAGAGGTGACTCGGATGTCAGCTGCCGAAGGTTAAGAACATGAAGTAGAAAACCATCATCGTGAGCTGATACAATCTTGGGTAACGAGAAATTTGACCAAGACACAGAAACATCTTACCAAAAAGACCCCTGGGGAGAGGTGTGGGTTTATCTCCGGACAAATGCTGTAACAAAGTGCAGGAGTTTAATCGTACAAGTTCTTGCTGTGCTGTGGTAGTTGGCAAATTTAGTTTAAAGCATTCTTTAGTAATACTTGAGCATGTAAAAAAAGTGAATAGCTGGATTCAGTCAGTATAAGATCTTTGCCAGACTCATCCCACAGCGATGGTTAACCTCCCCGAGAGAAGGGGGCTGTTGTTCCTCCTCCTGTTTGCTCGGTGATGCCCAACAGCTGCCCTGTGTTTCCAACAGTATCAGCTGGTGGAGTGGAAACACCTCACCTCTCCCTAAGCGGCTCATCTCGCCCAAGTTTCTGTCTCTGCTTTCATCTGGCTGACTTGGGTCGTGCTGGGATCTTCCTCCACCAGCGGATGAAGGAAAGGCCCTGTGGGCACCGGGAAGTAACACAAACCCCGTCAGCTTGTGCTGCAGGGCCCGGGCAGCCCTGCTGCGGGGATACAGCCCAGCCCAAAGCCTGTGCTACAACAGGAACTGATGGAAGGGGAAAGGCCGTCCCTGCTCGTTGTTTTGGCTGAAAAACAATTACTCATCTCTTCAAAATTTAGTCTTCGTTACTTCCCTTTAGGAGGTCCGTAAGAAAGCTCCCTTTCCTGCTTCACTCCGCCCTTTCTGTGTCAAGTGTGAAGGTGCCAAGTTTCAGGGAATTTGGCAGTCGAGACAGAAATCGTATTCATCGCTCCCATACATGTATTGACCTCACATGCAGTGTGTCAGAAAAGTCCAGGACTATTTTTAGGCCTGTATATGGCCGTGTCACATCCAGGAAGTACGGGGAGGAGGAGATCTCTGCTCGAAGCACAGCACGAGAATTTTTAACGACCTTTTTTGGGTGTACTTACATCCTTGTGAAGCGCAGGCTGAGCAGCAACCTCGTTTAAAGGAGCTCCCTTCTGACCCAGAGAAGCACGGGGAGCAGGCCTGGCTACTGGGACTCCCAGAACAGGGGGCTGTGTATTTTTTCTAAAAAAAAAAAAAGAGACTGGATGAAGAGAAAACTGGGAGGGGTTCTCAGCACACACACATCTAGGCAGGTTTTTAAATATAGGGTCTAAGTTTAGACACCTAGCTCCACAGTTAGGCATCCGAATAGCGGGGCTGGATTTGTCGGCGTGCACTCGTTCCCTTTCGGTTGTACTGGGAGAATGGCATGTGCTCAGCATTGCCAGAAACGGAGCTGCATACTTGACAAGTTTGACATTTTTTTGGTCTCCAAATAAATTAAGTATGCCGTTTAACAGTGAACCAGAGCCCTTGTTCTGCTGCCTTACCCTGTCTGTAACGTTTTTATCTCTTACAGAACATTTGCATTCCTTTTTTTTTTTTCCTGTTGTTGTGCAGCTAAACGCAGCGACTGAGTAGGTTTTGTTTTACAATGCACTGGAGCTGCACAGCAAAAGCTTTTGTTAAGATCCTGTAATTTATTTACAAGCGTGCGGGTCGAAGCCATTCAGGTTTCTGTCTCTGGGCTGAGTGGAAAAAAAACCCTCATACAATAGAACATCAGCTGCTGTAAAATAAAATGCTCCTCTCCAGGGAGTGGAAAGGCGAGATTAAGGTGTTCTGGGATCCAGGCTGGTTTGCCTGTTAAACGCATTTCTTGTGGCATTTAGTCAGAGGTTGGTTTCCTATTTCTTAGTCCAGCTGAAAGGAGAAACCGACAGCAGGGGTCACACGTTCTTTAGGAAATTGTGATAGGTTTCTGAAAACGCGTGATCTCACTTTTCTAAGCGCAGGATGACTCTGCTGATCGGGGTAAAAAATATCCCAGTGCTTTGCTGGCCCTGACACCCCCGCAGCCCCGAGGTGGCGCAGATGGCAGCGCAGGGGATGGACACACGGGAGGCTGAAGCCCACCCAACGTTGTTCTTGTAGACCGAGGTGTGAGGTTACAGAACCGGCTGCCTTTGGTCGTCATTCAAACCTCATCTTCTATGCTGCAGGGAGAAATTCACACATAAATGAAGCAGCAAATGGACTGGCACATCTCTGTTCTCCCTGCCCCCTGTATGGAGGGAAGGTCTTTGGGAAGCTTGTGTGTTAGTCCCGTTTTTCAGCCTGCTCCATTGAGCTGAACGAGTCTGTGCTACATCAGCTGTTTCTGCTGCCCTGAAGACAGCTTTACTCATTTGAGAGCCTATAATAATTCACAGCGTGTCACACAAGCTGGAAATCATTGAGATATTACTTTTAAAGGCTGGTTAACTTTCTAATCACCGTCACGTGTCCCTCAGAAAGCCAGGATTTAAATATCTTGGAGTTAAATGTTCTCAGCGGTTTTGGAACTGTGTAAAGGTAAGATAAGCTGTCCCCTGCTCGCAGGCGTTTCCTTTTAAAAATACATGTAGGTCGATATGAACAAAGATATCTAAAGAAATTATTCTAGGATGTGACATCCTTACTTACTAGGAGAATTTAACATATTGGGGTTATGAATGAATGAAATTAAACTTCTGGAAACACTCATCTGCAAAAACGGTTTGCCAGGATTGGGTTGTAGCAGACGAAGAAGCACTGTTCGCATTGAAAACTGGAAGGAAAAACTAGTAAAAATGGACAGCTGATACACATAGATAGCGTGGATAAAACCATGCTGTGTTCTTCGTTTTACTACAGTTACCTTTTTGGTCCTGTGTAAAGTAGCTGTACGGCTGCGTGGACCAAGAGGACAGTGATGAGAGACAGCACTGCCCCCCAGCTAATGTGGCTCCTTCTCTTTCAGAGACTATTGTCCTTTCCCGTCTGTGTCAGCAAAGAGGAATGTGTGCCTGTGCTATGGTCTCCCACGGGTGCCACCCCTTGAGCTACAGCTTCACACAAATTGTGAAGCACCCCACTGAGCTGTGGCAGTGATCCCCCCTGCTCGCTGTGTTGCAGGGGCAGTGACGCTGGCTAAGTGCAGTCATCAGCAGAGGGAAGCGATGGCTTGGACTGGAGCGACTTTGTTTGCTAGATCTGTTTGCTCAAAGCTGCAATAACAACAGCAAATCATGCCTGCTACTAGGCAAAGAATTATCAAGGTCAGGCTTTTGGCATTGTATGGGGAAAAAGCTTCAGGAGCGTTACAAAGATTGGCTGCATGACGAGAGAAACTTCCCTTAAGCAGCTGCGCAAGTGGAATGCAAAATCCACAACTGAGACGTGCTCTCTGGGTGCCAAGATGTGCATTTCCAAAGAAGCTCTCACCGAAGAGAACAGGTTCATCTTGAAGTACAAAGTAAATGAGCTGTAAAACAGAACAGTCTGCAAATTACCATCAGAAGTGTCTTTGTGGACACAATCAACCCGAGATACCTTGCAAAGAGAGCTTTCAGCTCCCTCACAACACAGGAATAGCTGGATAGGGGCAGCTGAAGTAATTACCAGTGGCAGTATGCACTCTGCCTCTCCCTGAGTAGCACCTGAGGGAAACTTCTGGGAATTTGGACCCAGTTCTATCACATGAGATGCGGCAAGGACAATCAGCCCAGGTGACTGATACCACAGGTAGTGGCGGGACACCCAGGGTGTGGTTAGAAGATAAGGGAAAGACCCCTGCCTTCGGAAGGGGTTATTTCTGGGCCCCATTTCCATCTCCAGGTCTTTGCTCCCAGCTACACGTTCCTGCTGCTTTCCTTGCATCGCCTTATGTGCCCATCTGACTGCATGATAAAGCAAGCCGACGTACTAGCAGCAAATAAAAGTCAATACCCTAATGCCCTGCTGTTGATTCAGCTCACTCTGTGGTCAAATGAGTCAAAGCCAGCTCTGAGAAACACTTGGCTGGGAATGCCCGGCTCCTGGCAAGAGCGTGGTTTCAGCGGTGCGCCAGCTGAGCTCGGGATGTGCTTGCAGTGAGCCCTCCGATGGGCTCGCCTGCGCCGCCTCACTGTGCAAGGGGCTGAGTCAACCCGGCACCACACCGCTGCCCAGAAAGGTCCTACCGACAGCTCGCGGCCAGCAGCGAGGAGAGGGAGAGAGGAGTGGGACCTCTCTCTCTGGTGGAACCAGGAACAGTCAGACATGCGCAAGCCGATGGTTCTCTGCAGCTTTACCTATGCCCCATCCGGTAAGGAAGAGGAGAGGAGATACCGTGGCATGTCCTGCTCTGAGAGTTAAAAAGTTAAAGAGCTGCAGATCAGGATAGACAAAGTATTTGCCCAAAGGGATGGTCTGTGTTTTACCAATCCTCCTTCAGTAGAAGCAGAGAAAACAAATGTTCTCCTGAATCTTCCTGAAACTATGTTGTGGTGCTGAGAGCCAGGAGACCCGTGCTCTCAGGTGTCTCGCTGCACTGCATTTCTGGGTATGCCTGCAGAAGGCTTGTGTTGCTCGTGCAAGGAAGCTGCAGCTGCCTTCTGACAGCCAGGCAAGCCGTGATGCAGCGCTATCTTACAGGCAGTAAAGGTGGATTTGGGATCCTCTCCAAATGGATTTGCGTTCCCCTCAAAATGTTCTGCTATGCTGTTTCCTCTCTGGCCCCGGCTCATATCAGAACAACAAGGTTTTAAGATAGGTAAGGTGGGTCAGAAGTCAAAACGCAGTGCCTGCGTATCTCAGCAGGTACACAGGAAAGGCAGAAGAAACTGCCAAGAAAAGCTCACAGAATCAAAGCTACCACAGCTAAAAGAATGATGTGGGTGATCTGCTTGGGTGTTATCATGGACGTTGTGAAACCAGCTGAATGAAAGGATGCCCCAAAGTCCATGGACTTGCCTTCTCTGGGAGCAAGAGGTAATTGAGATATTAAATCTTTAACAGAAAAAAGCAGAGCACAGAGCAAACACGCGGCATGACTTTTTCATCTGCTGAGTTTATTGTGTGTCCTGCCTTTCCAGTGGCATCAATGGGTTTATGAAAATTTTCTTGTTTGTTTCAAAGAGCCTTTCTTTGCATATTTAAGATGAAAAAAAATAATAAATAATTAAAAAAAATTCTCCACCAGATGGCAGAATCAGTGACAAAACCGTCACTGACAAACCTTACAAAGCCAGCATAGTCTAAAGCTGAGCGAGGCAAGGTTTGTAACCCGAGCAATGTCTGTCAGACCACCTAATGTAGCCAGGGGAGGTGGCAGAAAACCAGGCTTAATGACCTACACCTCCTAAAAAATTTATATACCAGTCGGATTGGCAGCACCTCTCCTCTGCAAACCTCGCCCTGCTGATAAAGACGGTTGATGTTATCCTGCCCACTGTTACTTAGAAAGAGGTTTCAGTTTGTAGGGCAGCTGGGGTAAGGGATTCCCCTTCATTTTCCTGTTCCATATTTAGTCAGGAAAAAAAAAAAAAATCTGGAACGAAAACAAGTCACCAGCAAGAGCCACCTATCTTGTTCAAGTTTCTGTAGAGCAGCTGGGCCCATCGGAGTCCTCCTCGGGCTGAAACATGCCTCGTACTGGAAACTGGCACCAGGTGACTTTCAGGTGGGAGCTATGAAAAACAAACTCTACAGTAAAGCAAGAAAGGCAGGGTGTCAAATATATGGATATAATATGCTACCTGGATATAAAATGCTATTAAAGAAGTAAACCTTCCAACTATACGTTTCTATACTGATTCAGTTCTAGGACCCTTTTTTACAGAATAACTACAGAAAAATTAAGGCACAAAAGAGTATTTGCTGAACACTTTCCAAGATCCTTATATGAAACTTTTTTTCATAAGTATAGAGACTGTACATTTTAAATAGATTATGGAAATGCTAATAAATTCTGAAGAGCAGCAATGACAAGGAGGGGAAAAGGAGACAAAAATACACAAGTATGAGAACAAAGACACCAAAGGAAGCAAGTGGAGAAATTAAGAGGTACATGTAAAAGAGCACATGGACTCCAGAATGGCAAAATTCCACTTTGTCAGTTTCTCACTGTGGCTTTGAGAGTGGCAAATGTATGTAAGAGCCTTCCCCGTGCTTCAGGAGAAGTCTGTGACTGTCATGTTCCAGGGCTTCGTCACCCAAGTTGACACAAGCAGATTAATCATCAAGGCTGTTGTAACTGATGCAGAACTGCCTGCTGCAACCCTTTGGGTCACAAAATCCCTCCCAGGAACACCCAGCTATCTTCTCAGCCAGCTCAAGTACCTGTGCTTAGCTCCTTGCACCTGGCCTTGTAAGTCTTCCCCAGAAAAAGTCTTCTTTTTTTTTTCTTTCTTTCTTTTCTTTTTTTTCCCTATGGTTGTTTGCATGTTCTCTTAGAGCAGAGAAGTGCTTCCTGCTTTGTTCTCTCTTACAGTCATGGTCTGATAATTCTGGGCGGTGAGGTTTAGTTTCTACTTCACAGGCCCTTTTTTACCAGGCATTTGAATAGGAAAAAGGATCTGTGAGATGTATTGTGAGTAGCTGTAGAGTGGGAAATTGATACAGCTGATACACAGGTAGAGCCTAAATAGGTGCCTTCTGTGTTTTGTTGTTGTTGTTTTGTGGTTTTTTTTGGTTGGTTGGTTGTTTTTTTAGGCAAGTAGCCTTTGTGAGAACAAGGGACAAACCATCAGGACCAATGGACGGCAGAGGTCCCAACAAGGGACATTAACAACATCAGTGAATAAACATTTTTCATCCCATCCTTAACATTCATTAATATGAATACATCACATTGATGAGGTACTTAGCCAATCCTGGCCAGTGGAGAGCAAGATGACTAGTTATGTCCTTTCTGGACACCTAAGTACAGAAAAGCCGTGCGTGTGGACTGCAGGAAATAAACCACATGGTCACCCGTAAACAAAAATGAAGGCCACAAGTTCGAAGAGATTTCAAAAATATAAATCTTCTTTGCTAGAACAAGAAATCTGGGAAAGGGTCACTCAGGATGGAATTACACTGTGAGGCCTACTTCAACCGCGTGGTAATTAGGCTGTTTGAATGTTAGGCCGGTTGAAGCAGATTCTCTGTATAAATCACATGTAACTCCCCCTCAGATCTCTTTTAATCAGAGCAGTAACACACCCCTGGAAACATAATAAATAAATAAACAAAACCTTACTGCATATTCACTGCGCTATGCAAACTTAAAGATTAGAAGACTTCAGGAAGTACTGCCTCTCCAGTATTCCCTGTTTTCTGTGTAACGCTCAACGTGCTTGAGGTACAAAGCACTGTCTCACGGACTACTTTGCCAGCTAGGTAAAGGAAAACCTTGGTACAAGGTTTTCAGTAGCTGTCTGGGTTCATTGGTGAGTGTATTTCATACTCCCCCAGCTTGTCTTTCTTGTATTTATACACACTGGCCCTTGATCTAGAAAGCCTGCCTTTTTCTTCCTCTGTGTCTTTCCTGTAAGATAGCTTCTCAAACGGACCCAATACAGCCACCATTCTGAAGTGAAAAGGGCAAGAGCATGGAATAATCGCTGTCTGGAAAAAGAGTTGCACAGTGATTTATGTTTGCATGTTGACAAAGAGCAGTGCTGTATGTGCAAACTTGTATTAGAAGTCCATGGATTGCCATCTTCTTGGTTTTGGGGTCTCTGCTGGAGTTCAGGTTGATTTTCTGACTGTGATTCAGGATGCTTCAGGACGTCTGTGAAAGTCAGAGTTTCCTAATTTCTCCAGATGGACAAAACATTACTCGGTGAAGTCCATAACACTATAGTCACCAAAAGATGATAGAACTAGCATGGATATAGCTCCCATCCTCCTCAAACTGCACCACTTCTCTCTCATACATTATGCAGATGTCACTACTCCAGTCCAGAGAGAACCTCTAGGTTCCTGTGGTGTGAACGTGTTCCTCACTTAGATGTGGTTGTTTCATGTTTGTGGTGAAGCGTTAATTCCATGGCAGACAACTGGACACTATAAAAAACTTCTCGTCTTGCTTGGCAGCAAGTTGTTAGTTGCATGCCAGCAACTAGATGGTGAGGTGATGTTTTATCAAGGTCCACCTGAATCAAGGGAGGGCATACGGATAAAGAAAAACGCAGATCTGATAGCCAGGAAAGCAGTGCAGCTCTTCAGAAGGATGACTTAGCCAGGTACAACTGTTTATTTCAGGAGCTATATGCATCCATGCCTGGTTTGGAGGAGATGCAATCTCAAGGCACCTCTGAGGAAACTCATCTTCTCAACAAACCCTTTTCCAAAGTTGTCTTTGGAATACACATTCACGGTTCCTCATGTAGCCTGTCTGTGATGGCAGGGGACTCTTGGTGTGAAATTACTCAAATAACCTTCAAGATTTCAGGCTGAGGCTACCCCAAACACTGTTAAAGCCTCTATTAAGCTCTCCAAACTACTTGCCTAACTACTAGGATTGTTGTTTTACTCAATGTTAAAAGCTGTATTGGAAAAGTTATGCTTTCAAAAGTAGAGATCGATTTGATTCCAGTAGAGAGGTGACTTCGTAATTCACAAGCCACATCAATCATGTCAGCAAAAGGAAAATGCTGAGGCTTTTTCAGGAATAGGCAGTTCTTTCTGTGTAAAGTGTAAGCATATACCTGTCAATAAAGCTGCATCAACCAAACATTAAACTGTGGAGCTGACCGCCATAAAGTCATCAAGTCTGCAAGGGAGGGTATTTATAGTAACTTCATGGTGGAAAAAAAAGTAAAAGAAAAAAGAAAAAAAGACTATTATTTTTTATATAACAGGCAGTTAGAAAGCAAGAATGGGAGCATGAAGGAGAGATGTGGAGAAATGGGTTGGCAAGGCTGGGACAATTCTAGGAGCTACATGACCAGGCACAGAATGGGTCCGGGTTAGGAAGCTGCTTGTGCGATGTAACACCCTGCTGGGTGCTGGGGTCAGTGACAAACAGTTCAAATCACAGCCAGGCCGTTAGAATCCGTTTTTATCTTCCCCTCCCCTCACCCAAACCGCAGCCTGACTCCAGCAGCCCTGGCCTCATCACCAGCTGCAGTTCTGCCCCTCTCTGTCCTTCTGTGTGAGGCATCCCGGGCAGGCGGCGCCTGGACTGCTTGCTCACAGCCTCTAACAGAGCTAGGTTCTCCCTGAACACATTTCAGACTGTGAATCCATTTCAGGCTCTCCTCGGGAGCTTCCGATAGACATTTGTCTTTCACTTGAGTCCCATGTGCATGCCACACACCCTTCTGGGCGACTCCCTTGAACAGAAACGTGTTTTCTGCTAAACCCAGTGGTACATTTGAATGACAATTTAACGTTGAATTAAAGAAACAGTTCTAAACTGAACTGGTGTCACCCTAATTTGTTTAAACGAGGCAGACGACCATTGTGAAACCGAGGCTTTCTTTGATCCAATTGCAGGCCATCAAGTACTCCTCCAGGAGGAGAGATCACAGGATTGTTCAATCTTCACGGCTGCAGATTAGTAGAGCAGGAAATGGTCGCAACCTAGCCACGTACTTCACCCCTGCTTAACAGCAGCAAGAGAAAAACAGAGCTTCTTCACTCAGTGATATTCGTCACCAGAGCTTCTGGGAATCAGAAGAACCTTTTTTTCTGAGTTTTTTTTTTTTTTTTTTTTTTTCCTTTTCTGTTCTTTAGAATCACTCCACAAGCTTCTTTCAAGAGTGAGGACTAAACAGAAATCTAGAGGGGAAAATAAATAAATAAATAACAACAACAACAACAACAACAAAACTTTCATTCTGTGTTAGATTTTGAGCACTTCTAAGCAGAAATTCGAGATAATAGTCTTGTATTTTTGCTACTATTGTTTCATTTAATTTTGCTTCTGGATGACTGAGCTGCTACCAAATAGGAATCAGATTTGGGCAGACAGACAGACAGACATTAGTGTCTCCCAGGTGCATGAAGGAACGTGTATGTAAAGTAAACAAAAGAAGAAGAAAAAAATGTCTTCTGATGTGGGATTGGTCCAGCTCCAGGTGTTGTTGAAGCTGCTTGCCCTTAACACTTCAGAAGAGCAGTGCTTACCTGAACAAGCTTGTGAACAGCTGTTAGAAAAACATTTTGTTTGAGACCATCTTTGGCAACCCACCTGAAGTAATTTTGCATTTTTCACAATAAAGAAGTTGAATGTGGCACAACTCCGGTGCAGCAGCAAGCAGAAGTTTAACAGCGAAGTAGAGCCCAGCGTTCCCTGTCAAACAGCTGCAAGAGCGCCGAATGAGGTCTTTGGGTTCTCACCACTGCCAAGCCCTGCTCTTTATTTCCACTTGGCATTAGTTTGATCGAAATTGCCCCAAGGAAGGCTTCATCCCCTTTTTGTTTAATAGTATTTGGTTTGCAGTATGAGGTTTCTGGTGAGACTGAGAGACCTCTCTGTTGGGATAGGTCTTAGTTTATGAAGAATTCAGGTTAAGTTCTCTGAAGCAGACTTTCTATCAGTGTGTTCTTTCTTACAGAAGAGAACAGGAAGGTGGAGAAAGGAAATAAAACTCTCTTCCTGATCCTTACACAGAAGTGTGCTGACCCACTGCAGGGCACTGCAGGTCGTGGCTGGAGCAGACGGGCCTGGCCGCAGGCCTCATTAAGCCACACTGGCCCCAGCTGCACCTCTGTCCTGTTATCTCGCTGTGCCTGACAGTCTGTAACCCGGCTGATCACAGCTTTGTCACACTAATAGAGATACAGCCTGAGGCCTAAGGAAGGGTTCACCAGCACTGCCTCTGGCCCCGGAGGCTGTTTTGGTTTGGCTTGGGAGCAGTGGATAGACAGCACAGGAGGTTAACCCGCCTGATAGCCAAGCATCACAAGAGATGGAAATCAGAACTGAAAACCCTGGCCACCTATGTCTTATGGGAACTTTGGACCATTTCATGCACACTAGGAAAGAGTAAGAGGGACACATTGGGAAAAAATAAAAATAAAAAATGGTGGTGACAAAAATCTGAAACTGAAGCTTTTTTATGACCCATCTATTCATTTGAGTTGGGCATCCCTGCAGCACAGCAACCCATCTTTCTTCTGGGATATGTGCCTATAGGTAGGACAGACCCAGCTTGGAGAAATAATTTAAATCAAAAGCATTAAACAACGAAATGTCTACAGTTATAAAGTGATTTTATATTAACATGGATCTCATACTATGTAAGTTAACAATGGTGTAAGATGCGTATCTCCAGTGAAGGTAGACGGGCTACATCTGCTCCAGATATTGTCTGTACATTAGAAATAATTGCACAGAGGTTGAGAAACTACTAAGGTATAGTGGTGTCTCCTTTTCTTTTTGGCACCTTGAAGCAGTGGGGAAGTCAGCTTTTCTAACTATACAGGCTTATTACCCTTCAAGTAAAACCTTTAATTATTCTTGTCCAGAATTATCAAGCATAAGAACATAATTGTGCATGTTGATGAAATAGCACATGCTGTCTTAGTGAGAAATGGGACAAAAGTGGTGCAGTACTTCACGTCAGAAAACATCCCCCTATCTTTAGCAAAGCACAGAGAGCATATTTTACCTTCTAGCTGCCTTCCCTTACTTAAGATTAGTCTGGCTGAGAAAAGAGATAAGATTGTCCTTGAGGAGAGAGAAAAATTCTAGACAGAAACTTTTTTTTTTTTTTTTCTCTTAGCAGTTAATGAAATGGCAAGAGAAGTTAGTCTTTGAAGAATCACAATCTAATAATCACAAATTCACTGGCCACAAGATGCAAGATGCTTGTTGGCTGAGAAGTGGAAAAAAATAAGTAATAGCAACCAGTTTAGTATTGGACTATATTAATGTAGAAAACTTAGTGATAATTTAAAAAGCACCTTTATGTCCACACAATCTGAGTAAAATAGTACCATCTTTAAGACAAAATGTTCAATAATGTGATATGTTTTCAGAAGAACTAGATGAATACTCTGTTTTACTTCAGCTCAGTAAGATGCATTTTGTCTAGGAATACAGTTTGTGTACCACATCAGAACAAGTTTGAGCATTGATAAGGTTATATTCAGTGTTAGATCTACTGACCACAGCCATTAAGTTCAAACATCTCGCATTTTTGTGTAGAAGTAATTGTCTGTTAAAGATCAAGCTAGCTAAGGATCTCCGTGATTTGTGTGCTGGATGGAAATTGGCAGATACCTAAATTTGCCAATGGCAAGACATTCCACTTAAAGCAGATGTGTTTGTCTTGAACCTCTGGTGCTAACAGAAGGTAAGCACGCTCTGCAGAATTGGTGCAGCTTCTCCGCTGTCCATCAGTAGACTTTGAGCTTTACACTTTACAGGGATAACAAGCTCATCTTGAAAATCCATCATCACACAAGTATCTCAATTTAAACCTCTACTGGAATTTTTACAAGGTGACATTCTTGCTCCAAATCTGTCTTTGGCCAAAGGACAAGTCCAGGCAGCTATCCGCTGCTTGTTTGGGCAAGTTAGTTGTCATGGAAAATCAGCATTATTGAGTTGTGGCAGTGCTCTCTCTGCTATAGCTTATCTTCACACGCTATTTACAGCACGCCTGTTCCTTAACAAATCTTTTCACTATTCAAATACAATTTTGAAATGTCATCACGAGCAAAGAATAAACCTGAGAATTAGAGAAGGGAGTCAGGCTGAAAACTAACCATTTCATAGTTGAAGAGTAGCAACGAATGAGTACCTGTCAAAATAATATTCTACTAACTACCCTACATTTAGCAGAAATGTCAAATTACAGAGCTGGGAGATGACAGGAATATAGTTCACGTTGTCCATTTCTCTTTGGATGTAAAGCTTTTTGCTGCTTTCCTAAATATTGGTGAAAACAACAACAAAAGAACAACTCAGCATTGCAAATCGAATTGGTATCCAAAGGTGCCAGCCTATTAGCCAGGCGAGCAACACTTGAGGTTTTTGCCACGGAATTTATGTGGTCTATAAGGAAGAGTTTCCACCTTTATTAAGTTGGAGAGAAGTTGAAATAATGAGGCCTTTTCTTGTACGCACATGCTGCAGCTGGATTTACAAAAGCACAAGGCTCCATCAGAGGTCTCAAGGCTGTTTGTACCAAAACAAAACAAAACAAAATGCGATGCTTCAGAATCGGAGCAGGCAGAGCAGAGCTGCTGGTGGTGTCTGATGCGAGGTTGGCGAGATAATCAACGTTTGCCTGCAACTTTTAGCGATTTTTAGCAGAGGTGAGGCTCTGTGGGGGAAATTCAGACTCTTTGGGGCTTGCTATTAGCAACAAGCTCCGTCTCCTTGGTGCTTCAGTGCCACAACACGTTTTGTTTACCGCAACCCCACGGTTTCAGGGAGCGGCCTGTCGCGAGGGGTTACGACGGACGATAGCAAAGAGACGGGGGCGAGAAAAACAAAAGGGGATCCGGCTCCGGCTCTGCCTCGCTCTTCCCCTCAGCCCCCGGTGCCGGAGGCGTCCCCCGCGGCCTGAGGCGGCGCGGCCGTTGCCCCGCGGCCATTAGGGGGCGCTGGAGACGCTTGCGGGCCGGGCCGGGCCGGGCCGGGCAGGGCACGGCGGCCAAAATGGCGGCGCGGGGCGCGCAGCGCGCCCAGGCCCCGTAGCGCCGCCGGTCCTCCGCCCGCCGCGGGCCGTGCAGCGGAGCGGGCGCGGCTGGCGGTGCGTGGGGGGACCGGGGCGGCGGCCGGGGGGCCGCGGGGCCGCTCGGGGCTCGCTGGGGAGGATACGGGGGATGAGGCGAGCTCCGCGGCTTCCACCCGCGGGACGGGGGGGAAGGAGGGCGGCGGTGCCGGGGTGGGGATGGCGGGGTGGGGGCGAGGGGGCGCGGAGCCGCGGCCGCGGCCCGGGGCCGCCTCCCCCCTGTTACTGGCGCTGCTGGCGGCCGCCGTGAGTCAGCGGCGGCGCCCGCCCCCCGCCGTGACTCGGCAGCGCCGCCGGTCATGCTCAGGCATGTCGGGCCGCGGCCGGCGGCGGAGCCAAGCCCCGACTTGCCTGCCCTCGGCGGCGCTATTTAAAGCCCGGCCCGGCTCGGATCGGCTCGGTTCGGTTCGGCGCGGCTGCCCGGCGCCGGGCTTGGCCGAGGGCGGCGAGGTGAGCGGGCAGCGGCGGGGCGGCGGAGCGCGCGCAGCCCGGCGGCCATTTGGTGGTGGTGGGAGGGGGTGTGAGGGGAAGCGGGGTTGTAGCGCCGCGTTACATGTGCCGGGGTTGTTCTCCCCCTAACTGCAGGCAAATGTGCAACACCAAGATGTCCGCCCTCACGGATGGCTCTGCTGTCACCGCCTCGGAGCAGGAGGCCCTGGTCAGTACCTCGGGTGGATGTGCGAGTGCTTCGTGGTCTCTCTCTGAGGGGTTTTGCCCTGTCAGTGCAGAAGGTCGGGCTGCGAGGCGGGCAGGAACGCCAGGAAATCTTCAGATCTCCGTCCCGTGCTTGTGAAAGCAGATCGTTAACATCCACGGAGCTGAAGGTGCTTCAGGTCTCGGCTCTGTTTCCTGGAGACCCTTGGCGTTCAGGCTGCTTGCTTTTACGGATTCTATAGCCCTGTTTGATCTCGATAAGAATTCTGTGGTGAAACGGTGCCTAAGTTGTGGAAGATGATCCGCTGTGCAGGACGTAGGGTGTTAGTGAAATAATCGCAGTACAACCGGGGTTGGTTTTTTTTGAATTTGGCATTTTCACTTTCTGTTGTCCTGGACTTCATAAGGAAGTCCAGTAGAAGTCTTCGTTTAGTAGGAGTCTTCATTTGTGTTGGTGGCCTTGCATATTCGGGCCTTTTCACAGCACAGTGACAGTTTCACAGAGTCTTGGCTGCGTGCTTTGATGAGGATGGAAGCAGCATGCGAGTTTGTTAAACATCATGGTGTGAATGATGACAGCTTAACCCGCTTCGTTTTTGTAGCAGGTTAAAGCCTAAAAGCCTGGACTGATAGCAGAACTTAAAAAAAAATCCAAATAACAGCACAACAGAGTGTTCAGATGGGTTTTTGGTTTTTGTTTTTCTTTGTTAGTTTTTTTTTCTTTCTTTTTTTTTTTAAAGTCATAGTAGGACACCCAGTCCGCTGTCAGATCTGCACGGGAGCAGAACCCTGCAGGTGTTGGGAAGGGAGGGCTTGGGGCAAAGTCATCTCAGCTCGCGGATCTAGTTGTGGATTCAGAGATCTGAAACTGCATTGCATTCCTATCCTGAGCTGTATTTACTAGTCTAATAAGTTAGTGTTTGCTTCCTTTATGAAACTGCTGTATATCCTGCATGCTGTAAATAGCTGTAGCATTTAGGAAGGGAGTGAATAGAAGTGAAATGTTGTCCATATCTGGTTTTCATTTCAGTATAATTCCTGCTGATGCACTAAAACGTACTGCTAGTTGTAATGCAGATTTGAAATGGAGTGTAGGAAAGTTTCCCCCTCTTCCTTAAGCATTTATTCTTTGCCTTGTATCTTATGTTTTCCTGTAAGAAAGAAATTACAAAAACATATTAGCCAGTTCTTAGAATGGTTGTGCTATGGTTAAAGGGGTGGTAGTAGTACTGCACCCACAACCATCAGACAGTGGTTACACAGGCATGTGGTTTGCAGTTGTGACATCCCCTGCAGCTTGTTCTCATCTCCTGCATTGTACTGGCACAGCTGTTCATGGAACAAGGCAAAAAAAAAAAAGGGGGAGAGGAACATTTCCTCCCTCTGCCTCAGAAAGCTAGCTGGTCACAGACTGGCTGCAGAAATAACTGCTGGCACAGCATGTGGGTGGGAGGGCAGAGGGCAACGTAGGATCGATTGAAATACAATGGAAAGGACAGGATCTGCTTATCCCAACTAGGAAAACTCTAAGGGGTAGAGCCAGCTGGTCAGTGTGAAGCCATAGATAGCCCCATAAACTGTCACAGGAGCCAGAGTTCTGCTTTGTCTCTTGCACTCTGGACCTGACAGTCATAAAGGTCTTAAGTTTAACTTTCAGAGCCAAAAAACTTGGGAGTGGATATCATTATCACTTAGTTGTGTCTTTTTTTTTATATGAGGTTAACACAGAAGGAGGAAGCTAATCTGTAAAAATAATGCGTTGTTTGGTGAACAGTTGCTGCAGACTGTTTTTCTTTCTTCATCCCCACACAGGTGAAACCAAAGCCACTGTTGTTGAAGCTGTTGAAGTTAGCTGGTGCGGAAAAGGACACTTTTACTATGAAGGAGGTAAGAACTTTTATTCAGTAAAGGTAGATGACAGTAAATACAGGGAGATTCTTCTGTTTTGGGTGAATGGGAGGTAGTGAGATTCGCCAAATATGATGAGACAGGGTATTTTTTGAGTTCTGCTAACTCGTTAGGTAGTGTTCAGCAAGTTTTTCACTACATAAAGAAAGGCTTTTATCTGTCCTTAGAATACTGGGGGAATAATAAAAATTGCAACTCAAAGGGAGTTTTAATCAATTAGTGTGAGAGGAATATATCTTAATTAATTTAATGTTTCCTCTTGTATTTGAACTTGAAACAGCAAAATCTGTGTATGTGCTAATGTCTGTGTGTGTGATTTCTTTTACAGGTAATATTCTATCTTGGACAATATATTATGTCTAAACAATTATATGATGAAAAAGAGCAACACATTGTGCACTGTGCAAATGATCTCCTTGGGGATTTATTTGGAGTAACAAGCTTTTCAGTAAAAGAACACAGGTAAAATTGAATTCTTTTCTGAGAGTCTGATTGTGATATAAATAACGGAGAACGTAATTTGTATGGCCTTTTATTGATTCTTTATGCCTTGAAAGATGGTAAGTTCTTTCTTATGATTACTTCTCACCTGATCTAGTCTTTTTCTGTGGAAAAGAGTGGAAAACTGTAGTATATAATCACAATACGTTCTTCTGTTCAGAAATCATCCCTCACTCCAGCACAAAGCTTTTAACATTGCTTTTGAATAAATTGTCTTGCTGCAGAGTCTGTATGTACAGTCTTCTGAATATTAACATAAATCACAGGTGTGCTGTAAGCTTGGTGGCTTGGCAAGACTCTGTACAGATTGTCAGAAGTTCCAGAAAGAGTAATTTTGAATCATTGTTAGAGCTAGAAATAGATGTTGATTTGTTAGGAGCTCGTTGTCAAAAGGATTACGACTCTTCTCCCAGAGTTTTCTGGCTCTGAGTGAATTTTAAAAAAATAATGCTCTTTTGACTCTATTGAGATAGATAAAATCTCTTCCCTTTCTTCAGAAAGGGAGAGGGGATTTGCGTGTTTTGAAGAGCAAAACAACAATGCTGGAAAAAAAAAACTCAGCAAGTCAGAAAAACTGTTTTTCACATTTATAGAAACTGGCTCGCTTTTTTGGGCAATCTCCCCATTATCACAATAAAAGTTAATGCTAACACGAACAGCTCTCCAGCTAATTGTGTGACATACGTATGAATTCTGCAACCTAACTTGCACCATCTCTTTTTTTATCCCCATCTAAGGAGGGTATATTCGATGATTTGCAGAAACCTGGTAGCAATCAATCAACAAGGTAAGCCAGTTTGGGAAACAGGAGCAGGGAAAATACAAACTGATGTTAATGCGTCTTGCATGTAGCGATCAGACAACATCTGTCTCAGTAATTAGCTGTTTGACTTTGCTCATTAGTGTCTGGAGTGATTGCAAATAATGGTGAATTAAAGCCCAACACTGTGTTTCTTCTGGAAACAGAATTGATTCTGAACAGCATTTTGGTAATTTTGTGGGATTTGAACTGGAACAAGCATAATCAAAACTGAACACAAACAAGACTCAATTGAAAATCTGCTTGTATTTCTGACAGATAAAACTTCTTATGTTGTTGAAGGCTTTAATACCAAAAAGGAGCTTCTTGAACTTGTGCCAACAATGAAATCCATTCAAATGCTTTCTCTTCTTTCTGCTAGTGTCCTGGTTTTATTTGCAAAACTGAATCTGACTTATATTTAGAACTGGTCGCACTCAGATACACTGGCAGTGCTGAGTCCTCTTTAAGAGGTCTACGTGGTTTGTAAGAATTGGTAACTTTGCTGCAGTATAAATGCTTAGTATAGCTGTAACCTGTGACTGATATAAGGAGCAAACCAGAAGTTAAATAATGGTAGCTGTTTTGTAAGTTAGTTTCTGAATCCATGCTGAGATACCCTTTGGTCTTGATTCTTTCTGAAGGTATGCGTCTTTTGAAGGGCTGTCTTCATTAGCATTTATTGTTATGCCAGCAAACTTAAACTTTTTTTTTTCTTGGAAGATAATTGATTAACTCAGCATCCATCCATTAGTCAGGAGATAGAATTAACAACACTCAACTTTTCTTCCTAGTGAATGTTTTTTGAATTCAATGTTTCCATGAAATGAGAATTAGTAAAATATACTCTATAGACGTGCAAAAATACTTCCATGTATATTATTTCCTATCTGCACAATCATGGCTAATGCACAGCTTTCATATGGAGGCATTTATAATAGAATTCAGAGATACCTGGCCATTGAGATTCCTTTCTCCTCCCCATTTTCGCACTTTCATAATGTTACAGCAGAAGTGCTACACAAACTTAGAAAGCAAAGGAGTGGTCTTGCTTTTTGAGTTGTCACGGACTGTCTGGTCTGTAAGTTCTGTTCAGAATTTTGTTGTGTGCAGTTGACTTGTGCTATTTTGGCTATAATGTTTTTGAGCTTGAAGTTGACTTTTTCTGCTGTGCTAAAGTGTGGTTTTGTTTTGTTTTCAGACTGTACACTTGCTGACACACCTGAGGTTGATGCCAGATTTCAGCTTGAGAAAGAAAATGTTTTAAAGGTAATCTTTCATTTTTTTAAGTTCTGAGATGTAAATGTTGCTTCATTTCTATAGTGTCAATGGCTTGGATGCAGTTAGAGTAATTCTAGCCTATTACCAAATTCATATTTGGGCGTTTTCATTACTTCTGTTTATCAGGAATCCATGCAAGAGTTAGAAGAGAAGCAGACTTCATCAAACGTGACTTCCCGACCAACATCGTCATCTAGGAGGAGAACACACAGCGAATCCGGTATGTGCAGATCTACGATGCAGAGCTTTCAATGTCACGGACACTTAGGAAAAAAGTACATTCTGTTACCTCACTGACTTTGAAAGATGCTAACAAACGCTATCTGTGTTCCTCTGTATATCTAAAACAAAATGTTCAACCTGGAAGAAGTACAGGATTGCTTGCATTGCTCCAGTGTCATGTTACAGTTTGGATTTCTGGAACTGATAGAGTAATGTGTTCCGGGGATCTGTTCAACTTGTCCACGTTAGCAGGACGTAATCCATTGTGCTGACTTCATGATGGGAACACTCGTATCTGTGCTGATGTAGTCAGATGTGTTTCAAGGCCCTCTGTAGGCAGCCGCAACATTTTACATCTTGTCTGCGCTGTGAAAGAAATTTTCAATGGATTTCAGTTGGTGACACAGACTTGAAAGGTCCGATAGTAACACCGGATGATTTTGGGTGTTCTTTAAGCACTTAGTAAAAAAGTCTGGCCCTTAAGCATTTTATTTGTCTCCAGTTCCTCTTCATTGTGGTTATTTAATAATCACTGGCAAATACGTTTTCAGAGTTTGGAGTGTTTCTTCTGAGAATTGGCAAAAAGCAAGTTGGTCAGCATAAACCTGCAAAACATTAAGTTGCTCGATGGATGCGTTCTCTATGCAGTGCAACTTGAACACTACTTCAGATTCCTTATGGTAGTTTGTTTCTTTGCTCACTTCTACTACCTTGTGACTTGACGCCTGTACTTACCGGGGCAGTGATAACCTTCTGTCATTGCATAGATAGCTCTTTTTTTTTTTTTCTTTATTTTTTTTCAGTTGCTTGGGAACATTTTAAAGTTCCTCAGCATTTACGTAGTATTTTTTTTCTGTGTTCATCATAGGCCACTGTTTTTATTAGCCAGTCCGAAAACTGTGCTGTTTTGCTGAGCAGTTTGCACTAAATTAAAAGAACATTTAATGTTGTAACAAAAACTGGTGAAGGGATGGAAAGCTGCAGTTAAGCATCATAACCTGTAATATTTAGGCATGACGCAGAGCGCGTGAGGTCCTGTGTTGTGCTTACTTATTGTAGGTTTGATTATTAACTCGTGTCTTTGCATCCATTTATTAGTTTGTTACAACCTTAAAAGTTCTTTTAATATAGTGTTTTTATATACACTTTTTTTCTAATTTATAGGAAATCTTCCTTTTAAGCCACTATTCTTGTTAAATTATGATGGTAGCGGCTCCTTTTGGAGCCGCTTATATAGTGTATAGAAACTTGTGGTGGTACAGTATCAGTACAGCATGGAGCCATGACAACTAAATGAGGACAACGATGGACAGGAGCAACCCTTGGGCCTTGGGGGCACCAAATGTGGTGGGGCTCTCAGGGCGGAAAAAGAAAAGAGAGGGGCTGAGCCAAGAAGCACCAAGGGAAAGTAAGAGAAGTCTCAAAGTATGTACAAGCGTTTTGTTCTCTTTTCTTTTACGATGAAAGATTGGAGGCGTGGAGACTGGTGGATTGTCGCTGTGTTTTGCAAGGCCAGGGCAAAGCTGGGCAATGAAGGGTGTACGCAGAGGGCGCCTGTAGGGGGCAGCAGGCCCGTGCGGAGGTCTGTTGAGCCACGTTGTCAGTCCTCTTGGGGAACGTTCACTCCACTGCGCGTACATACTGACTTTGCAATGCCTTTTTAAGAAAATTGTTTGATACCGAATACTCCAAAAGGCAGTGGAGCTGAATTTTGACTTACCTACCCCTAAAATGCTGTCCCCCTACTGCTTAGGCTGCTCGAGATCGTTGTATCAAAAATGATACATTTAAAAAGCATTGCTTTTTGGCCTTCAAACTAAGCATAAATAATAAGCATAGCTTAAAGCAATGTTTTCATGGTTCAATCTTTACACTGTGTGTTAGCCTTGAATATTTTCTTGCTCATGTGTTGTCAAAGTCATTCACGTAATGTTTTGTTTCAAAAATTCCAATGAGTAAATACAATTGCACATAGTGCAGCTATTAATTGATGGATTTGCTGAGGTATCTGAAACTTGAACCTGAACGTGCCTTGCCTAGCTCGAGGTCCTTCTTACACATTTGACCTGGGAGCAAGTTGCTCATCTCTGTCCAAATTCTGGGATGGACTAGCAAGAAAAAGTGTCTTTCTGTCACATGACTGTAGGGGGAGCTCCTACAATTAAAATCTGAACTGTATTCCTTAAAGTTAGTAGGGATTTAACGTGTCATGTGTGAATTGGGGTAAAAAATACTTCAAAATTTGCAGTTACTTTATTTCCTGCATGTGGAGAGTGCCATTTACAAGCTGTACAGGTGGGAGAAGTGGGGAAAGGCAGTCTCTGAAGTGCTGTTTACAGGAATGTTTCACATCTCACGTTTCTCAGTGTTACTGTCTTCTTTAATTTGTTTTTGGTGCCTTTTTCCATAAAATAATACTGGATAACTTTATTTTTCTTCAACTGCTACATAAGTATATTGTATTTTAAGCTGCTGTTAAGAACATTCAAAACTGCACATTGCATAGATATTTTTGGAGTAATAAAAATTCTTGAATATGCCCAGAAGAAAATGCTTCAGATGATCCTCATGCTGACAGAAGAAAACGACACAAGTCAGACAGCATTTCGTTGACATTTGATGAAAGTCTCTCGTGGTGTGTAGTCAGTGGGCTGTGCCGGGAAAGAAGCAATAGCAGTGATTCAACAGATTCTCTTTCCATTCCTGTAAGTCAAAACGTATTTTTTTTTTTTTGTGGCATAGATTTTTAAGTTTACCAAGTTTGTCTCATAAGTGCTGTTCCATTTAGCAGTGGCTATTCTTATTTCTTCCATAACTAATTAAAATGGATAGTTTGATTTAAAAAAAAAAAAAATATAGTTGTAGGTGATCTCTATCTCCTTAACACTATCTTAAGGAGATATTTTTTTTAAGGAGATGCTGTCTTAACAGTAATGGTTATGGGTATGGAGCAGTGAGGCTGACCATCTGTTTCCTTTCTTTTCTATTCAGGATCTCGATGCCAGCTCACTAAGCGAAAACTCCGATTGGTTTGACCATAGTTCTGTTTCAGACCAGTTCAGTGTGGAGTTTGAAGTTGAATCTATTTATTCAGAAGACTATAGCCATAATGAAGAAGGACAGGAGCTCACAGATGAAGATGATGAGGTACATTTTTTTTTGTCTTTGAGGGGGTGACAGGGGTAAGGAAAACTTAAGAAAATTATGTTGAAATTCGAGAAGCAGCAGGAATTCGTCAGGAGTGCTACGTAACATCCAGTCATTGATTAAAACAAGTTATGTTCTGTGCCGTGGGGTCACCGCTATATACCCATCAGTCCAGAAAGCAGGACGGTGCTGAGACGTTCCGTTGGCTCTCACACACGCTTGTGGTAAAAGTCTGTCTGGTAAATTTTGCTCGCTAGCTGTTGGCATTCTGTGTGCCTGAGTCTATTCTTACATAATTAATTACAGAAGCATTACTTGGACACGTGTTGAGCTTTTGACAACAGTTTTCATTGATAATGGAAAGCTTTCCTAATACCTCTTTGCAAAGTGGTATTTCTGAGTCATTTGCTTCCGTTACAGTACATGCTTCGTAGAGATAGGCTGACATACAATTTTAGAAATTTTCACTAGGAGGCAAAAAGACGGTTTTAAAATAGTTACTGCCATCAGTTTGGGGAGACCAAGCCATCCGGGATGCCAGGAGGGAAGCAGATTTTTTTTTGTGTGTTTTCTGCTACTTGAGAGCTAAATTAGCTCCTGACAAGATCGGGTAGGTACCAAAGGCAGAATCAGACAGGATTATACATGATTGTAGTTCATGACAGGGGAGGAATGGGACTGTCTGTACTGATTTACAGAGGGTTAGAGTGCTGCAGAGAGACAAGATAGTGGTTGGAGGAAGAAAGGATTGAGGTGTGCTCTGCCCCCAGCAGCAGAGGAGCCCAGAACTGGACACGGTATTCCAGGTGTGGCCCCACCCCTGGTGGGTAGAAGGGAAGGAACCCCTCGACTCTAGAAGGCAGTTTCTTTTATCTGTCTAGTCTTTTTTTTTTTTTTTTTTTTTCAAACCACGTGTTCCAAGTGTGAACAGATGCCCCACGCCACCCCCTGTCAGCTAACCACCAGGTTTCTTGGAGTTGCTTGCTAGCTTCTAGCTTTTTCACATAAACAGAGCAATATTTTTTATTTAATTTAATTAAGTGATCTATCAGAAAACAGATCTTTAATTGAATACCAAAACCAGTTACATCAACACTTCTTTAATTTTCCATTTAAATTAGGTGTATCAGCTGACCATTTATCAGGATGAAGATAGCGATGCTGATTCATTCAATGAAGATCCAGAGATTTCTCTAGCCGTGAGTAAAACATTAACGGGCAAAGCATCGTAAGTTGGGTGAACTGACAGTAGAACAAGGCATACAGAAGAATTCAATCACTACCTGTGATTTTAAAAAAATAAAGTTGCCTTTTATTTTTACATGCTTGAGGATTCCAAGCCAGTAGTTTAATCGCTGAACGTGTGACCACTAATGAATATGGGTATTGTAAAAAATGTTTTTAGTGAGCTTCCTGAGCCATTAGAAATAGAACTAATTTACGGTTTCAATTATTTGATGCCTAAATTTGCCTTTTTACACAAATTGGGAAAAAAAAAAAAGAGAACCAAAAAAAAAAGATGAAAAAAAATGAGTAAGTTCACATATTTTTTAAAATGTTTATTTTCTTCCTATATAATCATCCTGTAGTTCATAATACCTGGTTTTATTGTCCAGCCTGAATAAACAAATCTGGAGCACAGAGAAGAAAGTCAGGGTTTTGGAGCAATAGATAGAGCCATGAAAAAATGCCATGTTTAAATTTAAACTCAGTGGTTTTAATAAAAGATTTATAGTTTAAAATCTTTAAATGTGTAGTTAAAGATTTATACATTTTTTTAGTTTAGGTTTTTAATAAAAGATTCATAGTTGCTTTTCTTCGTAGAAGCTTGTCCCTTGGGGGTCTGTAGGAGTTGAGGCACTTGACTATACGTGTGAAACACGGGGCTGGCCACCATCTGAAAGCATAGTGCTGCCTGTGGATGGAAAAATATGTCTGTACTCTATTTTTAGGAATTAAAGTTAGTCACAAACTTTTGATGTCTCTGATGCTGTTCGGAACTTGAACCAAAAAGTGTTTCAGACGTTCCAAACAAGTAGTGTTTTGGTATGTTCTGCCACCCCGCTCCTACCACATGCATTATTTCTAAGGAGGGTGCTTCTCCTTAAAAATGAAGTGTATTTTTGATGAGATGGTGCTTGTTCTTAGAATAGTGTACGGAGTAAGCTCTGACGCAGTGATGCATCCCTTCCTAACTAGCTTGAAGTGTTTCCTGTGCTGTGTAATTCACATTCTGCTGTGTCAGAGTGCCCTCACCCGGCCGTTCTGCAGACCAGCAGTTTAGCTTTCCCCAGGTTCAATGTCCCATCAGTCTTGGCCAGTTTCTAGTTCAGAAACTTGTTGTGGAAACTTATGGGAACAGTGTCCATTTTATCAGAAGGAAGTTCTCTGAGGACTCTAATAGTCTAGTTTCTTCAGTTTTGTTTAAAACCAATAAACCATTATTATTCCATCTCTATTTTCATTTTACAAATCTACTGCAAGAAGGAAGCAAATCAGAGAGTCTTATAAAAATGACTGTTTTAATGTAGGACAGTAAAATGGGCAGACACCCAGTGGAAGTCTTAAACTATAAACATGCTGACAGTTCAAGATCACTGGTATTTTGGCAGTAATAAATTCTTTATAATCTCTATATACTTCAGTTATAAGAATTCCAAGTAGCTTAAGCTGTTTCAACCTTTAATTTACTCAAGGATTATTGGAAGTGTCCTGAATGCAGCGAAATGAATCCTCCGCTTCCACGACATTGCCACAGATGCTGGGCCCTTCGAGAGGACTGGCTTCCCGATGAAAAGAGTGAGAAGTTGGCGAAGAGCAAACTAGAAAGTTCTTTCCACCTAGAATCTGAAGAAGGTTTTGATGTACCTGACTGTAAGAAAGTGAAAATGACTGAAGATAAAGAACCACCTGTGGAGGAGAATGAAGAAAAAGCAGTACAAATATCTGAGTCCCAGGAAAGTGAGGATTATTCTCAGCCATCTACGTCTAGCAGCATGTATTGCAGCAGTCAGGAGGACTTCAAGGAACCCGAGAAGAGAGAAATGCAAGGCAAAGAGGAAAGCGTGGAGTCCAGTCTGCCTGTTAGCAGCATAGAGCCCTGCGTCATATGCCAAAGCAGACCTAAAAATGGTTGCATAGTACATGGCAAAACGGGACATCTCATGTCGTGTTTCACATGTGCCAGGAAGCTGAAGAAGAGGAACAAACCGTGTCCGGTGTGCAGACAGCCCATCCAGATGATAGTCCTAACTTACTTTGGTTAGAACCATGTTGAGTGAAAAGCAGCAGAAGGAACATTATAAACTGGTACCACAATTAAGAGAGTAAGAAATTATTTTTATATACTTATTGGCAGATTGATATTTTGGGTGTCTTTGCCTTTGGTGAGAAAAGTCATTATTGAAATAAATGCACTGGAATTGCTAAGTTTAGCCTAATGCTCATTAGTCCACTTGAATATTTCAAGTCCCTCTCAGTAGAAGTAACCAATTTGTACTGGGTACTATTTGCCTTCCCAAGCGTTGTACCGTACATAACAGGTAGCAAGGTTTGTGTTACTGGATTGATCACCCGTTAAGAACCCAAGTTCAGAGATTAACAGAGGAAGGACATTTTGAAGAGTTCATTTAAAGTCATTCCTCCTCTTAAAAAGAAAGGGGATTCTCTACATTCCGGTACCCATTGCCTAGTGGAGACACCAGGCAGAATCAGAACCCTCGGAATAAGTTAATAAAATAACAAAATAGAGCCTTGTCTCCCCCATTCCCATAAAATGCGATTCTCCAAAAAGCAGATCTTTTGGATACAGACCTGGAAACGGGGGAAGTTGTGATAGAAAGTAACATTCAAAATTCTGCAAACAGAAAAGGGTTCTGTGTCTTGTTTAAAATGTGCATAGGGAACTTGAGGGCTCTATGAATGTGTCCTGAGCAGAAGTCATTGCCCAGCTAGTCTTACAATTACCTCTTACACATACTGAGAAACAGACTTCTAAAATGCTCTGTGCTTTGGCAGTCTGTGCTATGCTGGTTACTTCAGCAGAGCGTGAGAGACGCGAACGGGCAAGGTAAATGAAGGAGAGCTTACATTAAAAGTCAGGCAAACAGGTGATAGCGGGCAATGTTTCAATTTTCTCTGCACTTGTTTTTGACTTCAGTAGCACGTCACGCAGCTTAATCACTCTGTTCACTTGAACAAAAATAGTGGGAGAAAATATATAAAAATATATTAAAAATATATAAAAAAAATCCATGTCCATCTGCAGAAACAAATGAGCTCTGTAGTTCTGTTTCACACTGTTTGTTTTTGTTAGTTTGTTTTTAAGTTCAGCAGCCTTTCTGACTTGTGCTGTTTTTATCTGTACCATGAGCATTTTGAAAATCTCTTGCAAGGTGTTTGGTCGAATCAGTGTTTGTCTGAGTTGGATCTGTCCTTACTGCTTTTAGCTCTTGTCTCCTCACTGTACTTCGCCAACAACTTTGTGAAATTTACCAGTTCCTTTATTGAGGAGTCAAGTAACTTAGTTCTGTGGTGCATTCAGAGGGGGTAATGCAAGTATTTTTGTATGGTGAAGTTCCAAAGATGTAGCTAGCGTACTCAGCTGAGCTTTCTTTGGACGGAGAGTTCCGGTAGCAGTGGGTTGGATTTATTTCTTCGGAGAGCTACGTTACAAGAGGACTTGCGTGTCCTCAGCAGCTTGTTGTGTGTTCACCTAGTTGAGCTCATATTTGAAAGCTACTACTAAAGCCTCAGAGATATCAGTATCTTTTTTTTTTTTTAGTTCATTGTAACTGAACAAAACCCCTAAGATGTCCGCTGTTCCTTCAAAGGAAGCATTGTCCACACGCAGATGTCTCGTTCCTGAAGGTTGTGAGGTGGCAGCTGTTGGTTGGAAGCTGTTGAAGCTGTTACAGGCTTTGGTCAGCAGGAATCTTTCAGCTGGGTTTTGGCAGTCCTTCAGCCTGAGGTGGAGGAGTGTTTCAGCAGATAGGGAATTTTTTCAGCTACTGGTGCTTCTAATACATGGTTACGTGCCCTAATTGCCAGTGGTTTCTATTTATTTCTTGTATTTTTTGATTGATCAATTGAAGTGCAGTACAGCTTGCAGAGGCTATCCCACTGCAGCTGCGGGTCAGAACTGAGTGGTGGTCAGAGGGCTCTGGAACGTGCAGTTAACAGAGTTACAAACCCATACATTCAGGGGAAGCAGTGATGAAGTTGGGGGTGTGCTTAAAGTCTTCATCCCTTGCATTGTCTCTTATGTCTGAGGCTTTTTTTGTTGTTTGGTAGTTTCCCTACAGTCACGGTAACGGCCGTGTAACTGCAGTCGTGGGGAGCAGCTGTTCTCAGCCCAGTTCCTGCTGGGACAAACGGTGCCGTCCTGGGCTTCCAACCCCTTTAAGTGCTCTCCATATGTTAAAAATAAAAATACTTAAGGCCTCAAAGGTGCATGTATGGTCACAGCAGTGATCTTGCTGTTTGCAAGTGCTCAGCTTTAGAATTTTCCTTCAGAACCAATCCCACTAAAGCTTTCTGCTTTGGCATGACGTGAAACAAAAGCGTTCAGCACAACAATTTTTTCCTTTTATGCTAAAAAGTTTCACATCCTCAGCTGTAGTGGAAGATAGCCCTGGAAATGCCCTCCACTCCATGGAGTACCAAGGAAACTGGTACATTTGGTGCCTGATTCCTTGGCCAAGCTACTATGTCAGAGCAATTTTTTTTTAAATTATGTTTTCTGGCCTCATATTATTTTTAACAGCTAGTGAGTGTGTTTGTTCCTGAGTTCTGTTCTCTGTGTAGAAGCGTGCCTTGCAGACGAGGGAATGCAGCGCCGAGTGTCGGCATCGGTCTCAGCTCCTGGGTGGGAAGCTGGCGGGGGGGCATGTGAATCTGAGGGATGTCTGTGACTTTTGCCTTGTGCTGCGGACCAAGACCCAGGCTGGGAACAGGCGTTTTGTCCAAAATGCTGAAATCCTGGGGCTCGTCTCCATGCAGCCGCCCTGAGGACACGCTGTGACACCCAAGAAGGGGATAATGGTGGCCAGCCTTTGCTTGTTGCCCTGTTCTTTTTGGCACAGATACAATTGCCTGTCCTTGGGTCGCGGTGCAAAAGTCGACATTTATTCTTACGTGGCGAGGTGTATTTAATATTGTATGCGTTTTAATTTATTGCAGTTTGTAAATATCCTTGTGCTTGTAGTTAGTGTTTGGAGCTTTAATTTATTGAATTAGCCTTCTGGTGCACGTGCAGATGAACCAACGTGCGTGCTTAGTGGATCGCAGTTAGAAGGAGACTGAGAAAATGTAGCATTAAAAACAAAGATCGGCAGAGCTATATTCAGACTAAGAGCAACTTAGGGAGGCCGATGTCTTCTTTTCTCCTTCCCTTAATACAATTTCTGTGTTGAAACCGTACAGCACGTATTAGAGGTGGAAGCTGATGCTCCATTAGCATGGTGGAAATCCCTTGGTGGTGCTTTCTGTTGGAATGCTGTTCCATCTCCCAGTACTGCTCCGTGGTGGTGTTAACACTGGGGTCACTGTACGGAAGGCGCGACACGAGGAGCGCTTCCCAGTCACACCGCACACTGAGCGGTCGTTTCTGTCCGCTTTGATCAAGAGGCTGAAGGAATGGCCGGATACTGGGGAAATTTGTAAGTGTACAATGTCTGTAATTGTCGTAGGCTATTTCTTCATGCACTTCAGGTCGTCAGTGTTCAGGTGCAAACACTGCAAGGATTTGCATTTGTACAAGAAAGCCACTTTTGGATGAAATACGACTTCACCCAAGTGCAAGGTGGAGTACCCAAGATAGGTGCCAAAACGGCTTTGTTTCAGCATCGGACACTTCTCAGAAATGCCAGGACTGTTGAATGTTAAAACAATTGAGAACCTTTAACGCTGAAAGTTCACTTAAGATTTATTACATTATGAGCCTGTTGCCTTTATCTTTTGTAAACCTTGTCAGGGTGAAGCAGGTGGCTGGGTTGCTGACTGTATCACTCAGCCCCTCTGCAAGGACTGTTGGTGTTGCGCACCCACCGCGTGCTGTGTTAGCGGTGCTGCCTCGCAGCCTGGAGGAAGTCCGAGCCGTGCTGTGTTGCACAAGAAGCTGTGGCTGCCCCTTCAGCTCGGAGTTTGATTTAGAAACGGGCAAACACACTACAGAATGTAATTGATGGGGTGTTGTATTTATTTCTAGCAGCCTGGTACAATTATATCACCATGTTCCATTTTCTGTTATTTTGTATAAATGTCACTGTGTGAAATTTCTGTATGGGTATGAAAACACATGGAAGACTTGGGGCACATTTTTCCCCCTAAAGGGGGAAAAATGATTCCTCATTCTTGCAAAAAGCATCAGCAAGAATAATTTTCAGAATGCCGTGCTCTTACAGGAGAGAGAGTGGTAGATCTTCTTTTTGGGTTACTTAGTTTAAAGTTTGAGCAAGCAGAGAATGAAAAAAAAATCGACCAGCCCCCAGACGTGGGCTTAAGGTATTTTTTTAGCAGTGGACTGAACTTACTGAAAAGGAAGAACTGTTGCTTTCATCTACTGTGTACATGCTTTTATTTACCACAGCCACCATGAAATTTGAATGCCTCGCTGTCATACCTATTGTACATGTAGAAGTTGTGGGTTATACTTCAGAAGGTGTTCTCTCCCCTTTTAGTAGATGGTGCTTTAAGTTAACAGCCTGACTTTCACGGGGCAGGTTTTCCTGTTTGATTTTTTGCTAAATTGAGGGCAGTCAGCATGAAGGTTACGATACCTGAAATTACAAATCGCTTGTCCACAAGCAGAGGTCTTATTTTGGTGTCTAACCTTGCAGAGTTGGAATTGTTATTAAACTGGGTGTTTAATAGTGAAGCTAAATAACTATGCAATTTTGCCGCCAGACGTAGGTTGCCGAACACGCTTTCGGTGACTTGTGTGAACCTTGTAGCTAACGGCCGCACGTCCTGCTGCGTCCAGCAGCCCTTCACATGGAGCTGGCCCCTCAAATTGCACAGCGCGTCGTGCCCTTGGTCAGAAGATTTTTCACGCGTATTGCATTCGTGTTTTGGTTTTCAGTTTTTCTGAGAAAATTAACTATGATGTCTAAGAGCTTTAAATAAAGATGTGTTTATATGCTGCTTAGTGCCTTTTTTTCATGTCAATGATTTTCTTCTTTGAAATTCTACGTGATTTTCATACAGCCTCTTAATTCTGTGAAACAGCAGTGCAGCTTCTTTCTCCCCTCCTTTGTCTCGTAGCGTGGAGTCTCTCATCTTCCCTCTTTTGCAGTACTTTGCACTTCAGGGCTCTAGCTCCTCCTGCTCCACATGATGGAATTGGACCTGAGCCTCTCTGCAGGGATTAGTGGATAAGTGGTTACTCCTCTGACTAGTAAACACTCCGCATTTAAAAGGGGAGGAAAGGTAGAAAATTCAAAGGGATGAGACACAACAACGCCAATGAGAGAACAGTGTCTTACGTACCTTCTTACGTACCTTCTGCATGTAATGAGCTGCCATTCTGAATCTGCATTCGTGTTTCAATACCAAAAGTGTATTTACACGTAGAGTGGGACCAGTGGCCCAGCTGGTTGGCTTGATGTGAAGCACAGGAGGACAGTGGTATGTTTCAAAAAACTGTACTTGTATCAAAAGCTTAACTCTGTTCCTGCATTTTTGATGTACCTTGTGCAGGAAAATGTAGGTATTTCCAAACACAATCTTTTCTAGATGCTTTTAAAATTGCTTAAGAAAACTAGCAGCAGATGAAGTTTCAAAATAAACATGAGGTGGTACTGACTTCACTTGGTAAAGTCAGAGTTTGCTGGACAGCTTCAAAGTGCCTTGAAAATGGTTTGCAACTGACCGGGTTAAAAGGAATCTGCTAAATCTGGACATGATAGAGCACCATTAGCACAGCCCTTACTGAAACCCGCTGCTGATCAAGGTCTGTTCTTGCTGAAGCACACCTTCCACCTTCTGTTGGACACCCAGGCCAAGCACGATCCAAAGAAGGAGGTAAAAGGGCTGTGAAATGTACTTAACAACTAGCTGTAGTTACTTAGATTGAAAATCTGTGAATTGTTTCTGCTCTGTAACAAATTGAGTTTTTTTAAAAAAGCAACTGTGTAAAGCTGTAGGTGGCTGGCTCTACATTGCTTGCCATAGTTCTGTCTTAGAGGAAGTTTTTCAGAGACCGTCGTTGCTGCCTTTTGCCTGATGGCACAGGCTATCATCGAGCTCCAGCAGCACGGCCCTTTGGCACTTACATACGGTTATTTATTTCCATCTTCTTTTCTTCCAGCATGTGTTACCAATATTATTTCAGCCCCGATCGGTCTTACTTGTCTAGACAAGAAAGAGCATACTTTAAAATGTCATTCTTCATTTATAGCAGTGGCTTTATTACACGAAATTAGGATTGAGCTACTTGCTTACAGTTGTGTGGGCACATGAACTGTTAGTTCAACACTGAAACAGTTTGAAACAGTGGCAGTACACGCCTAGACTTTTTTTGCACTCTGGCAAGTTCTTCAAAAGAGGTGTAACTGCCTGCACCAAAGTTCTAGTTACCTCCATAGTCTGTACAATAGTTCTTTAGAGTAAAACAGTCACTCCAAATCTGTAGAAAAATATGACAGTATTACAATTAAAGTAAAACATCTGATTGTCAAGCCAGTAATTTACAAAATACAATAAACATCATAAATCCGAGAATTTGGTTCATAAAAACATACATTCTTTTACATACACAATTTCTTATTTCAAAAGCCACCTTTGTGCAGGAAGATTCTGCCCTGTCACGTCATCCCTGACTTTATTTGAAAAGTAGAATCACGGCGGCCATTAAAACCAAGATATGTAGAGTTGGTTTTACTGCAGCTGAAGAATGTTCAAGCTCTTGGTACAAAGGCATTTTAGGACACGAAGCAGGTCTTGTCCTGATAGAGACTTCAGAGAAAGAGAAGTCTTGTTTCAAAGCACTGAATTTACCGGTGTTATCAGGTATTTCCACCGTCTTCAGCATCGACTTAAATCCAGGTACAGTAGCCTAGGAACAAGCATGAAAGATTTCCTTTTTGGTTTTAAGCATCGAGTAAAACAGTCATTGTCTAAAGCGCTTATTTATACTTTCAACGTGTAGGAAAAGTGTTCTAAATATAAGTTGAGCTACAGCAAGAGAAAACACTAAAAGTTTTTCACATTACAGCAATAAGGCTAAAAAAAGCTGAGATGGAGACGGTAACAGAACAGATGCTCCCCCCCAAACTCACAAGGCCCGTAGCTAATTTTGCTTTATTTGGGTCGTTACCTTGCGACGAACTGACTAAATTGCTCAGCGACAAGAGCCACACAACCTGGAGGACGCGACCTGGCGGGTAGCTAACCGTGTCAGGCTGCAGCTCCACACTAGCTAAAGTCTGCTTCATGGGAACAGGAACAAGGAGCTACAGTTTGAACAAGCCCAAGGCTAGCAGCAAAAGTAAGTGCTAGATGTTGTCACGGGGTGTTCTCTGCCACAGTAAATGAATTCTCTCAGTTGTAGCTTTTCTTTGCCTCTTGTAAGGTGCTGCCCTGGATCAAGATTGCTGGCCTCTAGGGACCAGACTTCAGCCTGCTGCCTTACTCCTTTAGCAGGCTGCAGCAGGAGGGTGGCAGGGACAGGGGGCTGAGCACATGCAGGAGGCCCTCACTGGTGCTCAGGTCCAAAGAGGCATTGACCAGGCTGACGTTTTAGGGGAGGGAATTCTCTTTCCTGGGAGGCTGTGACAAGAGGATTCTTATTTCGAACCAGCAGTGATTTTTGGCCCAAAGACCACGGGAGCACCGCACGCTGTACAGGAGAGGGAATCCTGCAGTCACCCTGGCACCAGGCAGACTTTGGTGCTCGGATGCTAATACCAGCTCCTGATGAGGCCCTCAAGGAAGCTGTTTCTACCCGAGGAAACAACCTGTTGCTGCCGGGGGCTACGTGGGTCCCAGCCTCCACCTTCTCACCATCTAACAGCTCTCAGGTTTGCTTCAAACATTTCAAAGCAGCATCGCCATGGTCCAGGCACTCAGCTGGTTCCACCACCCAGTTAGATCAGTGCTTATTCTTGGACAGCCTGGGGACAGGAGGTCTTACTGTATCTAAACATTGCCCTGCTGCTGACTCAGATATTACAATTAATTTGTTGTTTAATCTGCTAATGAGTCTTTACAGTTCCTGTATTTGACTCAAGCAAGTTCACCTTACTCAGCTATAAGGATTTGGTGTCGCTGTGCTCAAGACCTCGATATAATTAGAAGTAATAATTTAGTAAGGCAGCACACTTACATTGATCACGTACTTCCCCGGCAAGAGGAGAAGAAAGTACTCTCCGTGTTTGTTTGTTCTGTACGGGCAGACGTGAGGCCTCCCTTGGGCTTCCACGATCGCATTGGGAATAGGGTTTCCATTCCTATCAGTAACCTGACCTTTAACTCCTGTGAGAAAGAGAGAGGGGAGAAAGATCACATTGTGTACTTGTGACCAAGCCTCCTCATCTGACAAAGTCAGACTATTTGTTGCTGGATGCATTCAAAGGCTATTTCAATTATTTCAAGTACATCTAATAATATCACTAGTACTTACAGCTTACCGAGGAGAATTAAAATAGAAAATCCTTTTTGTTATTAGCAGCTTCACCTCACGTTAGTTTACAAAGCACCATCGCAATTTCTAAGTTTCAGTTGCTGAAAGCATGATACCTACTTACTGTATGTCTTGCAGAAGGGCTCATTGTCAGAATTGTCTGTGTGTTTGTTTTTTAAATAGCCCAGCCTCTTATCTAGCGCTTCCAAATGGCAGAATAACAATGTCTGCTTTCCCTTAATTCTCACAAACCACCTTAAAGGCAACACTGTCATTAGGCAAAAGAGCCATCAGACATTGCCTTGAACACAAGATAAGCAGCAGATCTGTGCGAAGCCTTTAACCCTCTGCAAAATACGGCCGATTCACTGAGCAGTTCTCTCTTCCAGCTGTGAAGTCCAGACCACGCTTAGGTCTTAAAAAGACAAAGCCCAAGCAGCAACGAGCCACGGAACTGTGCCCACATACACACACGTTTGGAGACCTTGAAGATACATGACTGCCCCAGGGCTGCTCAGGAAAGCAAGGCTCCCTGGAGGGCAGGGGGAGGCGAGATGCCTGAGGGGCCTGTCCCAGTGCATTTTAAGCCCCTTGGGCTCCACCTGACAATGCCACCTCTACGTTCTTCTCTTGCCCATCCCTAGCCTTGTAGCACTTCCCATTCAGGTCATTCCTGGAACACAGCAGTTCCCAAATTCATGCTGTAGCCCCCCACCTGTGAGCTCCAGCACAGCCCCAGGCTGCTGCAGCCTGCCCACTTTGCCCACCAGCCCGGTCTCAGCTTGAGCTCCCTTCCCCGGCTGCATACCCACCTAGGTGTACTTGTTTTATATATTCAACCAGGGCAACTTGGTTGTCTCTCCAGAATTTCTCCAACTCGCCTGCCGGAGGGTATTTACAGCATGACAGTTCCAATGTGATTTCAAAACACTGTCCCCAGACATAGTTGTAATCTTGCATTCCACCTTAAGAGCAAAATAAAACAAGCCAGTGTTCAGCTGCAAAGAAGCACCGAGCTCAAACTACGCAAAAAAATGGAAGTTAAAAATGTTGGCACTTTAATCACACCTGTAAGAAAAGTAAATTAGACAACTTATTCCTCATAAATGCCACACTTATATTCACTGCTTCCTGTGGAAAACCAGCTTAATAACTCTCTATGTACTTGCAGGGTGTTGTTTTTTAAAGCACAGCGATGTTTTGGAAATTATGATTATTGTGGTTGAGGAAGGGTGGGTCTTTGACTTAAAAACTCAGAAGGCTTTTCAAGCACTCCCACTAAACGGAGACATAAATCCATGTGTTGGCATGGGGTTTACTGGTCTTGGAGCTGTCCTAAGATCCTTTTAAGGCTTTGAATTCAGACTGGGAAAGCAACACACGGCATGTATAAGAGTAGACAGGACCCATACTGAATTTGGTTACATGTAAACAGAAATAAAAAAAAATAATTCAGCAAAGTTTTTTGTTTCTTTATTTTTAAAAGGATGATACATGAACAGAACATTGGCTTTCTTTCTGAAAGGAGAGAGAGGTTTTTGACCTTGGTGCCAGTCTGATGTACCTGAACATATACGAATGCTCTTTCCCTTGGGAAAGGACATCGAAGAAGTCAAAACTGCAGCAACTGCCTCATACATTCGTGTAGCTGCTGATCAGCAGAGCCTGCAAACACCTGCGTCCTGCTCCAACAATCCCTGCTTGCATCAGCCCTCTGCTCTGGGCAAAATCACAGCCCTTTCATCATCAAAGGCGGCAGAAGCTAGTGAGATATTGTATCTGAAACGGCTGAGAAAATAGCAGTGCCATTCTTACCTTCCAGCTGGTACCAGGAATACCCATTGGTGATGCCGTCTGGAAAGGTTTGTCTGTTGTCACACCCGGTCCCTTTGTACATGCTGGCATGGTTGAAAGAATAGGTCTTCGCCAGGTGAATAAAAACGTCATCATCTGGAGACCTGCTGTAGCCTTTTGGTGAACCAGTAACTGCAGAATAAAGACAGCCATCCCGTAATTCTCGTTACTGGTAAAACAGACAGAGCTGTCTTACATATGGGATAAGAACCTCCCAGATAGCCAGAGCAGGCAGTGGATTTCGATGCCTTATTTTGTCTCTGATGTTTCCCAAAGTCTGCCCATCCCAGCTTAAAAGCTGAAAAAACCCTTGCAGAAAACCTTACGGATGTTGCTTTGGTACAGCTACTATTCCTAAAACAAACCAGCTTTGGGGAAAAGGGTTTGTTACCAGCTTACCTGAGTTACCGTTATCGAACGTGTAGCTGGCAACCAGGGCACCCCCGTGCAAGTTCGCTGAGAGAACAAACGTTTCATTTTTTATCCAGTCCATCACCGCCTGAGTCTCTGGCTGGATGGTGACGTTGTTATTTTCAAAGGCGTCAGGAAAATTCCTGTTCAGATCCTCTCCGTTCTTGTTGTACCTTAGAAAGAGAGAAGGCACCGCTGTTACTGTTTGCCTGTAGACCCTTCCGCACCACCAGCCCCACGGTGCTTGAGGTCCGTGGCACACCGGTGCCTTTCGGGAACAGGGAAGGTGACCACTGCAAGGTTCTCTTCTCAAGCAGTCAGAACATGGGCTTCAGTATGCTTCCCGTCAGCACCAGGCTTCTCACGGGACACAGTAACACGACTCTCCTGTTGTATTGCAGGTGGAAACAGAGAACGATACTTAACGTGCATATAGGACATACCCGCACCTACACATACAAGAACTTAAAAACCTAGGTCAGGTAAGAAGGCTATTTCCTTCTGTCTGTGTTTTTCCACTTGTCTAGGAAGATCAAGGTAACTGCCGGATGGCGACGTCCCTTGTATTCCTGTCACTCTGGACAGTCGGCAAAAAATTTGACTCAGACCTCGGATGGATTCCACCTGTACGTGAAGGTCCAGCCCAGACAAAGGCTTTCTTCCTTTTTCACTCAGAGATGTCAGCACAGAGCATGGATTTTAATTTCAGCTGCGTTTTTTTTTTTTTTCAAACTCAGGCAGTTAAATTCTATTTGACAGCAAGGGGATAAAAATTCCTGCCCTCCACAGAAGTCCTATTTATTTGCTGAGCAATACTCTTCTTTTCTAATAAAAAGGAGGGCCTACACCAGGCAGCTAGAGAATTAAACTTTCTCTCTACCTGCACTACCTTTTCACTTGCTCCTGATGTTGCCATGGCCAAAGATCCAGGAGAACTCCTAGCTCACGAGTTTGCTTTTTCTCCACATTCCATCTTTGTCCCTTTGGCATTTCTTCCCACTCTCTCACTCTCTCCTCTTCTCCCTTCTAGCTTGTTAAACTTTTCCTCCTCTTTCTGGTCTCTGCAGGTTACGTCAAAGAACGCAAAAGCAGCACAAGATGCAATGCTGGGTTACGTTTTCTTGAGTTTTTTCTAGCACTGCTATTAGCACAGCGCCTGTTACAGCCAGCTCTGCTTGCGTAACTCTTCCTTCTCGCTCGATCTGCGCCCAATGTGAACTACAGACACGTTTGTGGAAGTCCATTCAACGAGCTCAGACACACCTTTTTCTCATTAAGAAGGGTTACATAGTTCTTCAGGTCAAGAAGATCCCTGGGGGTGGACTTTTTATTTCATCTTTCTTTGTGGTACCCTAGAGGTCTGAACAGGTCACTGTCCTCCTGCGCTCAGTGCGGGTCTCCTGCCTGAAAGGTTAGCTCCTCATACCATTCTGACCAATTTTCTCTCGCCTCACCGCATATAAACACCAGGCTGACTCACTCTTCCAAAACCCTGTGCTGTAACAGTGTCTCTTCAGAACAGCACAGGCCCAAATTATCCCTAACGCATCCACGGGGCTGTTTTCTCCACCAAGTATGATTCAGTCCCTTGGCTATCTCCGACGAGCACTCCCCACCCATTTCCTTTACGCACTCCCACCCTCCTAAGTCAGCCTTACCTTCCTCGTGAGTAATAACAATGAGGCGATTTTGTAGCTTCAAACCCATCAGGATTCATCGTTGGCATGATGTGAATCCGGGTGTTATTGAGTAGCTGGGTAACATTTGGGTCACGTCTGTAGTTGGTCACCAGGTAGTCTATCAAATGGAGCAGGATCTCTCGCCCAACAGTCTGCAAAAGAAGCTTAGATTTTATTTTAAGCCTGCTATGGAAGGAAAACAGAACAAAAAAACTAACAAAAATAGCCCAAACCCACCGCTTTACACTTGCAGGGTTTTATTTTGACTGGGTTACACAGACACACAAGGCATACAAGAACATTCTGGTCAACACTGCTTTGTTTCATGCTCTCCCTCTAATTACATTCAAAGCAATTTACGAGATTAAAGGAGTCACTGGAAGGTTCTCACAAGAGTTTCAAACCCAGATCATCCAGAACTACTCGTGTGATGGGAAACCGACTGTGTCGGCCACGCTGCTTACACCCTGCGTGGATAAGGCAGAGCCTTATCGGAACCCGGACCGCAGGGGCTGCCTGCTGGAGGCCACGCGGGCCGGGCAGCGCTGTGCTGTGCTGTGCTGCCTCCGTGGTGCTGTGGTCAGCTCTGGGCTGGTGCCCGGGGACCCAGGGCCCCGCAAGTAGGTGCCCACGCTGTGCATCACCGCTGGGCAGGGCTGGCTCAGGAGAAAGGAAGGAGACTCCTTCCAAATTTACCAGTACCTTGCTGCATCCTCCTGCCATGAACGCTGGCACTGGGGAAAGGGAACAGGCGTGTGCAGAGCCTTAGGGAAAGCTGAGACCATTTGGGTGCAACCTCTGGAGCGAGGAAAGGCAGCGGCAGAGAAAAAGCTAAACGCTCGATTCTGATCAGGTAAATCTGTGTAAGTCGTGAGAGCTGGCAGGACATCTCCCCTTGGTCTGCTAGGTCAGATCTTAGCCAGAACAGTGACCACTTCCAGCTCCGGTGAGTTGAGGACAATCCCGTCCTGCCCCAGAAACCACCAGCACGGCGTGCTCACTGGGCCAGGCTTTCCAGGAGCACTCCCACAGCCCCACCACGGGCACCGTGGGGTTCCCAAACTCCGGCTGGGATGGGAACAAACCAAGCCTGGCAACTGGATGTGCTCTGCATGTAGTTTCTCTCTACTTTTTCTCCCAGAACTGAGCCTGGTAAATCACTGCGGGCTCCATTTGAGAGCTACAGAGCCTCAGTATCTTTTACAGTGAGCCTTGCACCACTAAGGTGGAAGAACTGCAGATTCTCCCCCGCTCCTAAAGTGAGAAACACGAGTGACATTACAGGGTGAAACTGGCATCCCAGATTAACAGCTTCTCGCCTGCAGGCTGGTACGGGGCAAGGTAAAAAGCAGGTGAAGTCAGACAGAGGGAAGGGAATCTGCTCAGGTGGGGGCAAAGCACGTCTGGTCAGCTGGCAGCAACTGGTGCTCGTCCCAGGGGAAAGAGGGGAGGGCAGCAGCGCTGAGCACAGCCCCACGGAGCTGCAGATCACACCCGTGTCAGGCCTAAGATTTATCTGTGAAATTTAAGAAGGGGCACACCAGAACCTGTCTTGTACGGGCAGCTCAGGCGATAGACATCTTGGGCAGCACACAGCAGGGGGAAGAGGAGAAGGGGGAGAAGTCAGCCAGATCATGGCCCTGGGCAGGAGAGATAAAGCCAGCAGGCTCAGAAGAAAGGAGAACAGCCCTACCACAGAGAGAGCTAAACTGCAGGCAAGACCGGACTGCTCTCTGGAGGAAATGGCAAAGAGCATCTGCTCCTATCCTGGTTCTCTTTGGTGGCAGGGGGAGCAACTCTAGGAAAGAAGCAGTGCCAAGGACAGACACCCTAACACGCACGTGGGGAGAGCAGAGGAAAGACCTCGTGTCTTCGAGGGAACACGACGAGTATTCGGCTTTAATCGCAGCCTCCCCAGGGCGACGGCCTCGTGCCCAGGTGCGTGGCTTTGCAGTAGCCCAGACGAGGGGTGACACAACAGCCAGCCCTTTTGTCCCAGCCCAGGGACACAGCCGGACCCTCTCACACAACGCCCTTCCAGATGTGGCAGTGTGCCCCGGGGGGGATGGGCAGCAGAAGAGGCTTTCCACGATCCTCGGGGCCACCCGGGCCGAAGAGCCACACGCGTGCCAGGGCCCGGCTCCCTGCATGCTGGCTGTCACGCCTGGTCAGCCCCTGCTCAGAGGCAGAAACCCTTGGTCAAGAAGCCCCGGCCGCAGCTCGTTAAAAGATTAAGGTCAGCTGCCACCGTGCCCACGCCGTGAGGCTTCACTCCTGCACCCCTGTATTTAACGCGCTTCTACCGCCACGTGGCAGAGGCCTGGTGCCAGGGGGCGATGGGCGGATGGGCTCTGCCCATTTTTAAAAAGATTAAAATTCTTTCCTTGAATGTGGCCTGTTTTTTTTTTTTTTTTTTTTTTTTCCAGCTGAACTATGTCGAAAGAAAGACCCAAACCGTCAGGTAGGACCTGTTCCAGAGCAGCCCGGCCTTGCCAGCCTCCCTGCCCCGGCCCCAGCTCCTGCACAGAGCCAGGACGGCACGGGCACCACCCGACCCGAGGTGCAGGGGAGCCCCAAAATCCTGCCGGCTGTAACGCCTGGATCTGGGGCACCTACAACACGCCCCGTCAAGTCTGGGGGGTGGCAGCTCCGAAGGGCAGCCTCAAAGCCACCGCTTGTGTGAACAGCGCCCGGCACGCGCGCGGCGCCTTCTGAAGCAGCAGCCCGACCCGTGCTGAAAGATCTCAATATTTTTCCAGCATGAGGTCAGCAAATAGCCTGGGTTGCTGGGAACTCTGAAGTTTCTAGTGCCTCTGACCTTCTTTACATCCTGTGGGCCGATGTTGAAACCAGGTAGAAAATAGTTCCCTATGCAGGAAATGTATACGTGGTTCCTCCCCTGGTCCCTTTTCTAGGGCAGGTATTTGTAGCCCTGCCACACCTCTGCCGTGCCATATTGCACCGTACAGGTAAATGACACTGGAAATATCCTGAAAACTTCAAACAGGAGACTTTATAATACGTGGATGCCACCTGTTGACTAACGTGGTGATAAGAGTCGTCTCGTATAGGCGTATTTGGACAGCACGAATGCAGCTCCTATTCGCTTTTGCAAATGAGAACAAGAGATTCTACAAAACACTTTTTTTTTTAAAGAAAGCTCCAACTGTATCAACCACAAATAAAACTACTCCAGTCCTCAACCACCCAAGCCCTAATAAGTCACCGTATCTCTGGAAACCCTCCTGCGGAGAAGATTACATCTACGGTGACACGCAAAACGGGGTACAGCTGCGCTAACTTCACTCACAAGACAAGCCAGCAAGATAAGCACATCCGCTCACGTGGGCTACTTCAGGCCCATCGCTGCAGGCTCAGCTTCGGGGAGAGAAAGAGGCAAACACTGTTGCACCAAAACCAGCAAAAGTTATCAGAAGGGGAGGGTTTGGGAGGAGGGCAGCAGTATTATCATGCTGGGAAAGGGATTGATCTCATGATTGCTCTCACACTATAGCTTCAGGAAGCCAAAACCAAAAAATAAAAAGGAAAATTCACATCACCATTCCCCACAGAGAGCAGACCAACAACAAAAAACCACCCTCAGATTTGCTTTGAGCTGCCTGTACCAAAGCACTGATTCAGACACCGGGACTGCATCGCTGACGAGCCGGCCCTAGAGCAGCGGGCAGCCTCCTCCTCCTCTCCTCTAGCGCCCGCGTTTCCGACGTGTCAGGCCTTTGTGCTGAACGAAGTGCCACAGAGCTGCCTCTAATTATCAGGCAGAGTCTGGATTACAAGCGGTACTGCTGGAAACGCTGACCAGCCTCATTCAGCCACAGGAACACTGAGGGAAGTCTACTGCTGCATCTGTGGACCTGGGGCAGAGGTTCACTATTTGCCAATGGCTGTCACAGAACAAAATCATTTAGCCTTGGCTGGTCACGTTTTATGCTGTGAAACAATTAACCTCCTCTAAAAACAGCCTTTCCAGTTCTGATTTAAAAAAAAAAAAAAAAAAAGAGCTCTCTTCCTGGTGTTGCGTACTCCTATTATCTTAATAGAACTGCCCTGGTGGGCAACCCTCCAAATAACCCAGGTTTTCTTCCAGCAGCATGTGTGAGCAGCCTGCACATCTGCAATTCAGGCTTCCCCGTTTTCTGGTTTTGGGAGCAGCCTGCTGGCTGAGTCAAGGAGAAGTGCCATTCGCACGGCCACAGCAGGACATCTCCAAGGTGTCTCCAAGGGGTACCAGGGAGCAGAGCTGCTCACCGCGTGGAGAGGCTTCTCGCCTTTACGGGAAGCACCACTGGAGCACAGAAGGCATTCATAGATCAATGAAGCTATAATCCTACAATCTCAGGCTACGGAAGACTGCGGAACACAAGTCGAAGCTTGTCATACAGTTCACATAAAACTTATCTGCTTAATCTGTTACAGGGGAAGCTGAGTCTTTCCCCAGTGACTGGTCCAGCAGTATTTTAGATTACGGGAATAAATATTCAGAGTTCTCCAATGCTTCTCTATATGAGGAATTAGTTTCCTGCCATGTGAAATGCTTTTATGGTCAGATAGGAGAAAGTAAAACACTGTGTTATATCCATATGCAAAAATATGTGTAAATATAAGGCAAAGATCATTGTAAGGGCCTGAAAAAAAAGAACAGCCTTAATTCCAGAATCTTTCCTAGGGGTGTGCTTGGTCTGATGAACGAGCTAGAACGTGGTTCACTGGAGAGACAGCAGCACAGCACCTAGCGCCACGGCACTGCTAGCTCAGGGAACAACCCCTCTCAGATAAACTGGTGACAATGCCAGTACTTAATCTCGCTTCCTTTGTCACAGTCGACGTAGAAGTTTTGATCCTAGACAGTGATCCAGGTTGCCTGACCCCAGGAACATGCAAACATCGGGCACCTCCATGCTCAAAGCTCCTTGTGCACATCCAGCTGGGCGGTGACAGCAGCAGGGCGCTTCATCGTGGGTGTTCCGCCAGGAGGAGTGGCAGCAGGAACCTGCCCTTCTGCAGCCCAGGACTACTGCGTTGGAAAGCCATGCCACGCTGGACAAGATGGTGTTCTCCCCTCCAACCCCAGCAAATTTGGGTCACCTGTAGCCATAGTCTTGAAGCTTTCTTCAGCAGTCCGCAGGGACCGGCACGTGCAGCCGCAGCTCCTGTAGGCACCCCGCACCACACACAGCACCCAGGAGCGTGGGCCCCGTGGGGCCGTGAGTCAGCTCCCTCCCACACAGAGTTAAATTCCAGAGGAGTCAGGCTCCCAGCAGCACCCTGAGCACAGCCACTGTCAAACAAGGTGAAACTAGTCTAACGCGGGGAAAATTCTTGGCACACCGTGTCGCAAGTGCCTGGAGGCGTGCGGGTACTCAGACAGTATCGGTAATAGGAAGAGCTAGTGATAAGTTGTGCTTTACACAGGATACACTTACTATTCCACCTAGTTTCATTAATTTGGGGAATTCAGTCTGGCATATATGTATTTTGCCACTTCTCTGTTGAATTATTTACCCTTTGTACTTAAAGGCTGCATAGAAATAGACTGTGTAGTTTAAATTTATCCCAATCACGCCTAATAAAAGCGGGTAGAGCTAAAGAATAAGGGAAATGGGAAGCAAGAGAAGATTAAAGGGAAGTATGAGGAGATTAGAGGGAAGTGTGAGGCTCTGAATATTTCCATTTCAGATTCACATACTGCACCAGGAAAGCTCATAGTTACCGTTACCTCCTTTACCATTAACAAATGGGCATTTTTCCACAGCAAATTAGGCCTGAAATTGCTTTTTCTTTTGTACTCGGTGTTACCTTAGGTGAATCTGTGTATTCCTAGCTTAAGGTTCTGAGCAGAAATTGCCGTCTTAAAAACCACACTTGGTGGTTCACAAGAATTACTGTTCATTCTTTGGATGGGTTTGGAGCGTTTCCTCACTCATATTTCATTTCTAGGTAATAACAACAACTTACAAGCAAAGCATTACAACTGATTCATTGCCAGTAAAATTAAAGCCTCTGGGTTTATTCTTGTGGAGAAGACAAATCTCTTTCTACTTGAGAGGTCTTAGGTGTAGGATTCTTACTTTAATGGAAGGTCTCTTAAACCCTTCTGCCACAAGGGAACTTTTCCTTGAAATTCCTCAAGAAACACACACATATTAGTTGTTCTCTGAGGACACACGTGAATAATAAACATTACACGCCTGAGAGAAGTTCACCCTAAACCTCTGGTAAGTATATTTGGTATAAATGACATTGCAAAAGTTGAAACGTACCTCATCCCCATGCATATTAGCAACATACTTGAACTCTGGAATGCCAATCTTATGTTGGGTTGGAAACCTTCCCAGAACAAGGACCCACAGGTCTCTACCTTTAAGAGGGGAAGGGGAAAAGACAATTTTTAAACAAAGTATTAAATCATACAAAACTTAAAGAAACAAAAAAGTAAAAAATTTGGTCATCAAGACGACCATACAAGTTCTTATATTTCATTGCTGCCCAGTCAATCTTATAATAGTGTTTTAAAAGTAGACTTATTTATAGAAGCGCTTGTTAAATTAGTTATAGGAACAAATGTGCTGTCTTCCAACTAAAGGCTTGTAGTGAACCCTGCAATTTCAAAAACATTTAAGCAGTGATAGAAAATAAATAGGGGCTTTTTTAAAAAAAAGACAAGACATTTTTCAAATCCAGTTCTACAAGCAAGATTTTGTCAAGCAAAGTCACCAAGCAACTAAGTGATATTTGAAATTAAAGACACTTCCTCCAAAGGCATTAAATCATAAGGTTTTTCTGAAGTATATACAGAATTTTCCATTAACAAAGTAAAACTTATTTTGTATTAAAGACAAAGTAGAAAAGCTGAACACATTAATGAATTACTGCTCAGAAAAAAAGGAGATGACAGGCAAAGTTGTATCAGAGACATATCCCAAAAATCAGCAAAATAAGAATTAATAGCTACAGGAAGAGCATTAGTCAAGATCAATAAAGTTGCACAGGAAGCTGAACTTTATTTAAGTAACAGAATAAATATTGTGGAAATCCTAGTTTAAAAAGAGGGAGGGCACATTATCGGTAGCGATGTCGTGGCATTTCAGATCTCTCTGCGGAGCTGTGCTTAACACGAGGCTGCTCTCCAGGCAGGCGGACGGCTCTGGTTTCGGCAGATGGCAGCAAAGAAACTGGACCGGTTCGGCGGTAACAGCGGCCACGGCCCCAAGGCTGCTGGCAGGCACACTGCCTGCCCCCAGCCCTCGCACCCCGCCGGCCGAGGGCTGCCAACAAGCAGCCCCATAGCTGGAAAGGAAAACAGCCGCAGCGCCTTGACAAACAGGAGAAAAACGCTGAAGAGAATAGAAGAAGTGCTGCAAGCTGCGCTGAAACACCTGCGAGAGAGGTGAACTGAAGTCGGAGGTTGCCCAGCCAGGTTCTCGCTTCACGGCTTGGATCAGAGCCTCAGGCTAATTAGGGCCAAGAAGCACTGAGGCAGCCAACTAATTCAGCAAGTGGTCTCAGCATCCCCTGGTCACTCCGGAAGGCGCTGGATGTCTGGAAGACATCCTTACAGCCAGATGTTATGCACGAGGCTGAGATGCCACCGCTCATTACAGAGGACAGCGTGAGCAAGCAGTCCATACCTTGAAAAATAAGTCTGCAGGAAGTGCTTTGGGGAGGAAGCTAGTTATTTAGCTTTGTTTCGTGCAGAGCTGCTGTTTCATTTAAAAAATAGCTTGTCTTCTGTAAGTCTAGACAAGTAACAGAGTGGAGAAACCAGAGCTACTAGCTTTTAGGCACATCCTTCTTCAAAAAGAAAGGAACCACCAGCTCCTACCACCCCAGAACCCCAGGGGTCCCTGCCAGCCTCAGCCTTTCTTCAGCTCCGTGGAAACAGAGCACAAGCCTTACTGCAGCAATACGTTAGGAAATGGGAAAAGAAACCCTAGTGCTAAAACAACAAAAAACATTACTTTTATTTATAATCCAGCATACACAACTGCCGCAACCTGATTTCCATCATGTCATCCTCTCCCTGGCTGTATCCAGAGGTATCCTCCGATGGAAGTCCTTCCAGAGTGCTCCTAATGAGCCTTTGTCCTCGTGCCCTCTAAGCCATTCCGTCTCTCCTTCCGTCTATCAGAAAATAATTCAGCCATCCCTCCTTGGTATTAACTTCTTAAAGTTAAAAGGTAGCAAAGGACCTCTAGAGGGGATGCGATGGTGCCCCAGCCCCCTCCTCTGTAGGGAGGGGGACGGAGCTAAGCAATAAAACACGTGGCTTCCTACCGAGCAGACGTGGCTTTCCATAAGGCTACAGATTCACCAGCTCCAGGACTGCCTGCTGTCAGGGGAGAGTACCAAGCACACAGGAAAATCTTCAAAGTATCTTAAAGCCAACAGGTTGAGTGAATTACATGTCAAAAGCCCTCTCAGAACAAGAGGAACAAGCGGCAGCTAAAAGCATTAGTTTCCCCAAATCCTTTATCACTTGCCATACAAACACAAAGCAGTGCCATGAAAGGCGAGAGAGCTTCCAGCAGGACGGGACATGAAGCCAGCCAATACATTCACTGTGCTTGTATTACAGCCCTGTATCTCATTAGCTAGCGTATAAAACACCCAACTCATCACAGCAGACAAGCAATATTGCAGCCCCCAGAAGATGAAACGTTATCTCACCAACGACCAGACACTGGGATTAGCCTCTGGCTTTGTTTGAATGGAAGCAGATCACGGGGGCTATCCCAAATCCAACTAACAGCAACGATAACCCCCACATCCATCACACGCTGACTTTTCAGAGCCTCTCACGAGCTAACGGAGAACGGCACCGTATTTTAGCCACTTCCCTACAGCAGCAGGAGCGCTACATTCAGTGCCATAGCTCTACAGAACGAGAGCCCAAGAACAACTAAAAAGGTGTCACCTACTCCTGTGACACTTGAGACTTTCTGCAAATAATGTTGTATACTGATTTCAAATGAAAAAAATAATAAAATTCAGTGCTTTAGAATCACAGAATGGTTTGCGTTGGTGGTCTTTAAGGTCCTTTCCTGGCTGCAATCTACATCTATACTAAATCTAAACCTACCCTCTTTTAGTTTTAAGGCCATTCCCACTTTAGGCACTGGAGGGCTGCTGTAAGGCTCCCTGGAGCCTTCTTTTTTTCCAGGCTGAACAACCCCAGCTCCCTCAGCCTGTCCCCACAGGAGAGGTGCTCCAGCCCTCTGAGCATCCTCATGGCCTCACTCCAACAGGTACATGGTCTTCCTGTGCTGGGGGCCCCAGAGCTGAACACAGCCCCCCAGGTGGGGTCTCACGAGAGCAGAGCAGAGAGGGACAATCCCCCCCTTGCACTGCTGCCCATGCTGCCTTTGGTGCAGCACAGGACACGGTTGGCCTTTTGGGCTGCAAGCACACATTGCCAGCTCACCTTGCGTTTTCCAGCCATCTGCACACTCAAGTCCTTTTCTGTAGGGCTGCTCTCAATCCATTCTCCACCCAGCCTGTGTCTGTGCTTGGGATTGCCCTGGACCAGACACAGCACCCTGCACTTGACCTTGTTGTTCATGAGGTTCCCACAGGCGCACCTCTCAGGCCTGCCCAGGTCCCTCTGGACGGCATCCCTTCCCTTCAGCGTGCTGATGGCACCACACACATTGGTGGCATCAGACTTGCTGGGGGTGCACTCGTTCCCACTGTCCATGGCACCAGGGATGTTACACAGCACCAGACCCCTGAGGAACACCACTCGTCACCAATCTCCACCTTGACGTGGAGCCAACGACCACAACTGAGTGTGACCACCCAGCCAACTCCTTCCCCCTTATCCTGGGAGCGCTCCCTCCCTCAGATCCACATCTCCGATTTGGAGAGAAGGATGTAGGACTGCGTCAAATGCTTTCCATCAGCAGCGCCCATTCCTGCTGTTATCACTGCGATTGCACTCATGGGAAACACAAGGAAGCACTAAGTACAGGCCAGCATTTGTTACTGATCTAAATTGGTCTTTCCAGCTTTAGCTTTTAGACTGTTTATAGTTTGTGTGAGGGCCATCTAAATGATAAACACTCTCATGAACCCAGACGTCAATTATTTTCTGGCACTTCCAGCTTGTGAGAAGCATTACGCCTACCTTTAACAATTAAAATGAATTCCTGGGTCTGCCCAGCCTGCAGTACTGGATAGTGTACCTGTGAGGGATGATGTAAGATTTCGTTCCATGTACCAGTAATTTACTGCATATGAACAGATTCACCAGATTGATAAAAGTTTCCTTTAATCAGTAAAACCCTAGATAACTCTGTTTTCATACCTGGAGTTAACAGCTAAGCCACCTCCCACGTGCTTTGCATCAACTGAAGGTATACCAAGCAGCCATTTCCCACTGCCAAACCAGAAGTGATTTCAGCTAATCAGTGAAGGATATTTCAAGTAATCAAGACAAACTTGTGTTTGTAACTGTGTCTCAGGACTTCAAAGTTACCGTTGGACCAGAGCCAGATTACACAGCTTCTAGTAAAGCAAGCAGTCTTTTCACTTATTTATTTTGAAGTTCTCTAGCTTTGCCTTGGCAATATTCATGGCGTGGTATCGATATTCTAAACAGCTCTACGGAAGCTGGGAACTGAGATGGAGAACTGATACTGATCCCCAGATCCAGTGGGAAAGAAACTAACTTATTTGTAGGTACTGCCGCCTGGATTACAGTCCTTGGTTTGTTCTGAAATAGGCTCGTCTTCTTCACTTTGTTCGTTGCAGTCCTGCTTATGAAAAATAAACTGTTTCATTTTAAAGGCAGTTATGGCTAGGAAGTGAAGCGAACTGACTGGGCAATGCACCAGACCCACTGGTGCACCCCTCAGACTAGGATTTAAAAGCTCCCATGGAGGTCCCACTGACCGAGAAGAGGCAACGTGCTGACTACAGTTCTCCTGGGCTGGCCGCATGCCACAGTGACCTCACGGACTGGAACTGCAGCGATGCTGATGCGAGTTGAAGCGGTCCCTACCTAGAAAAGCCCAAGAGAGGGCAAAGAAGAAGAAAGCCCAACACTCCTTGGAATATAAGGTCCACAAACAGTTCACTCTGGCTCCAGATGTGACTGAATACCTATTTGAATAGTACTGCACTGATCACAGGTCATACAAACCTGTTCTGACTTTGGAAAACAGAGTTTTTAGATGTCTAAATCCAAACCTCAGGTATGAATCTATATGGATCCATTTATGTTGCCTTCAAAAAGCCATGCTAGATTATGAAAAGAGACAACATGATGCCGGCTATTACACCACGCAAAGTAAGAACCTCATACAGCACTCTTGAGATTTGGAGTAAGCCACAGCAATTTACCTCACTTTGTGTTTCAGGTCCTCTTTCTTAGGCAAGAATAGAAATTATTAAGTTTTATGTCAGGTGTGGCAATAAGCTCCACAGACCAAGTAGAAAACGAGGGTGGTTTATCCAGAAAGATGCAGCTTTAAGCTGCAAGAACAGCCATTGTAGTAGTAACAAGAGAATACAGAGATGTTAAGTAGAAAGCACAAACAAGTATGAAGAACGATGATAAAGTTATCTACTACTGATATTTCAGCAGTCCTGACAACTTACCCTATCAGGGCTTCATTCTATCACGTACCACAGAAACTGCTTAAATACATTTCTGTCCCCTGAAACATAAAATCAAAGCAGTGCAAAATAAGAAGGGGGACCAGACAGACAAGGTGCTGATCAATGAGAACGTAACAGGGTGGTGGCTGTGCCCTAGGCAGAGCTTGTATCAATCACGCACGACTCCTGTATAAGCAGAAAAGCTTCAGCCTAGGTTCTGTGATGAGAACACCAAGTAACAGTAGTAAAATAACCACATCAGCTGATACAACAGCTTCCACTGCAAGAGCAACCACTGCTGCAATTACGGTTTGACAGAAGAAAGAGAAACGATGCAAATAACTAGCATCTGCATTACTTATACAAAACACTGTGGGAAGACAGGATGGCTTGAGAGTGGCTCCTTGATAAGTTCTTTGTAGATACACCACCGTTCCCACACTACCTCGTACACTCTTTAATCCACTTTCACAATACATACTACTATTGGAAACATTTCCCTAACTGTATTTGGCAATGTTCAGCTAAGTCTTGGGATACTCCATCCTTACACTAGTGTTACATACTAGTAAATCTAGGTTAGTTGGTACTATGCAAGGTACCAAGGGATCTTTGGTTTTCTGTTATGGCAGAGCTATGTCACAGTATCTTCCAAACTGCTTCTAACACCTTTTCTGAGGCTTTAAGTCAGCCTATGGTTATTACTGCACAAAGCTTCTTATTGTGCAGGAGGAGAGAGCCAGAAATAAATACTGATTTGTCACTCCAAACTTTTGTGTCACAGTCATGGCAATCTGTGACCATGCTAGCAGAAACCTTTCTTTGGCTTTTGCGATCTGTACTCGCATTTACGGCAAAGCTCAGCAATGCCAGTGTCAAACACAGTAGTACAGCTGCCCCCCGTGTGCATGCACACTCTTGAGGTATTTCTAAAAGGCCAAGAAGACAGAAATTTAAAGACATTAAATACCAATGTTGCTCAGGATTGAGCTTGCAAGCTTCAAGAAGAAAGCAAAATGTTAGTGTCTCCAAACCGACTGTAGAGAAATCTTCCAGCAAAAATAGTACCACAGCAACTAAGAGACTTGAGGAGAAACTCCCTTTCGCTAAGCGAGTGCCAGCAGCACCCTTGCCTTGTGTGACTCTGATTTGCCATCACCACTCCAAGCCAAGCTAGAAGGTCTAAAGCTATTTTGGAACTTGTCTTCTGCAAGAGGACTGCCAACAGCACACTTGACTTAACTCACGTTCTAAGAGAAGTTGAGTTAGCAGCACATCATTTATACAACCAGAAACGTTTAATCAGTATGACTGATATGATAGTACTGCGGCAGTAGCCTTACAGACACAAACAAATATGCGAGTTTAATCCGGTCAGACTGTTGTGTAAAGTACCTTTCGGATTACAGAAAGTAATAAAAGTGCCAGGGATATAAACTCTGTGAATTATCAACCAAAAAAGGCAGCTGTGTCTGCTCAGAAAACAGACATTCTAGATGTATAGTTTATACTCTGAATAACCTACATACCTGAAACGGGGGTCAGATAGATGCATGAGCAACTGTAGGACAGATTTCTCTGAGTTTATCCTTGCTGTCAGTATACCATGCTCTCATGGTCTACTGCAACAGAAAAGATTATCTAAGACTCGGACTGGATTTTCATTAGTAATGAACAACAAAATTGGTATCCCAAGAGGAGCTAGAGCACTTAAAATATAAGCAAGACTTCAAGGTATTTTGAAGTATTAAGAAATAAAGTAAAAAATAACAATAAAAAATCAGGTCAGCCACATATGTTAACCACGCGTATCTGACGATATTCAGCATGGTACATACATCAGCAAAACAAACCCCAGAGAGCCCAAGATAATGTTAGATTACAGGTCTACCATGGCCAACCCAAACCCCCAGATCCAGAGCATTTCTTACCTGGGGAGAGTGTAAAGGTCTTGCTATTTTCTTCCAACTATCCTGCTTAATGGAGAACTTTGAAAAGAGATCACACATCACAAGCCAGTGTACTTAATAGGTTATGGCCAGGAGTGAAAGGCATCAATAAGGAATCAAATAACTGTTTGAGGATAACAGTAAGAGAGAGACTGATGGGAACTACCTGCACTACACGTGCAGCACTTAAATTTTATTTCATGGTGTTAGGACTACCCCATGCTCTGTATTTCCACTTGTCAGCGTTCGGAGGGCTAGTACAGGCTGTTCCACCTCAGAAAGCCTGCAGTACTTTTGAGATACAAAAGACCACAATGCTTCAACAAGAGATGCACCATCACTGACACAGTTACTATGCTCAGCCCCCTGCTCAATGCTTCTGCTCCCCTCCCCTGTATCCCTTCTTACAGGCTTAAGGCCACCCCTCTCTCAAATAAGTAAAAATAACTCTCCACTGTTCAATAAGCACCTCTTTCCAGAGACTATACCAGCCAATCCAATTTGGAGTCAGTACCTGATGGGCAGGACTGGAGGAATGACCCTTGGAAAGCCAAGTGCTGTTTATTTGTAACCAAAGCCTTTGAGAATTGCAGGGTTCAGAACAGTTCATAGTTCACGTGCTGGCTTATCTACCTAAAGGTTTACAAGTCTTTGGTTGATTGCGACATCCAGGGCTGCCTAAGCACTTTCATGGGACTTGTATGTTATGATAATAACAACCCTTTATTTCCCACGTACGTGTGACTTTGTGCAGTACCACTTCCAGTTCTCATCATCAAGCTGAGCACATTAAAAATCGCCAATGCAGAGCACGGTATCTACAATAGCACCTTGTCTTTGAACACAAGAAATAGAAGTACATAAAAAAAAATCCAAACAAAAACAACCCAGAAGTGAAAACCATTTCTAAATTCATATACACTAATCTTATTCAGTGTTGGTCACTGAGAGGAAAACGCCACAGACATAGCATTCCCTGTTATTTACACAACCTCCTTTCATATTCACTCCCAGAAACCAGACAGACTATTTTTCCTTCTTCTTCACTCTCCTGCTTTCAGCTAGGTCTTGCTTCTGTTAGCACAGAATTTTTAAACCTAATTCTAAACGTGCCTTATTTTATTTTTTTGAGAGAGGTGTGAAACTTAAACACCCAGCAGTTTTCAGAAAAGCAATTGTGTATATAGGAGAAACATTTCCCACTCACAGTACCACCACTTGGTCATCCCAAGCAAAGTGACTGCCTATAATTCAAGCCAGGCACAAGGAAGGGAATGGCTTGTTTCTAAGTGCAATTTATCCAGATTAACTGGTTTTATTTGGCCTACCCTTTTGCCACCAAAGGCAGAGGAGCCCCAAACTGTTCCTGCCACTCAAAGGCAGGAGTAGAAAACTAGGAGGAGACTACAGGCTGTTGCCCTTGATGGCTCAGAAGTCACTGGTGGACTTGGAGGGTTGCAGCACACTGAGGTGCCTTGTCCAGAGGCTCGCTGTGCACACCCCATTAGCATCCTTGGCATACCCCATGCATTACATTTGCCACAAGAATGGGAAGCTTCCAGTGATACACATCTCAACACCAGCAAGCAGGCTCCTACAAATCCACACAGTGAGCGGCTTTTTATTCATTAAACTGCCTGGAGGGAAAAAATGCAAGATCAATTAACTTATTTTAAATAATTCAATCCGTATCATCATCTTCGTTCCTGATATAGTTAGTAAGTTAGCCTAGTTTCACCAGCCACTCCTAGATTCTCTCTCAAAATGGGTAACAAAGCGTCCCTAGAAATATTAATGACTGTCTTTTAGGAAAGGCAACCTGTTTTAACAAACATTACAAGAACACGAAATCCAGGCAGTGTTTCTTGAAGAGACAAAGGTAGTCACGTGTGGTGGCCTCTGTTTCCTCTTGGATTTTGGTAGTCACATGTTGTGTCTGATTTCTCTTGGATTTTGAGATCAGCCTCATGCAGCCGTGCAAAGCAAGCTTTGTATTTTAACTCGCTTTAGGTCCACCACAGCTAGGAAATGTGCTTTGTCAGAAACCTGGTTTGCACATTGCCAGCAGCTCATACTGGGGAAGCATCGTTTTGTGCTTAGCCTATTCCTCGATATTTTCCTAGTTATTTTTTCTAGCTGTTCTTGAAGAAAAGAATACTGGACCAGACTGGACTTCTGAACCAACACAGTAGGGCTGCATTTCTTATTGAAAGGAGAATTTGCTTTATTTTAGCCTGAAGACAGATGTTACTTTTTCGGATTTGCACTAGCTCTCCCTGCTTCAGTGTCCTAGGTAGCTGCCGACCCTTGGATGTGGAACATTTGCTAGGGACAAACAGGAAATACAACTCAGCTGCCCTAAATCCACTGTGACCTCAGCAAGTTAACACAGCAGCTACAATCGTTCAATTAAATAACTTTAACTACCCCAGGCTGACCTTTCCCATAACAACAAAAAATGAGTAAGCAAGGCTTCGATACCAAACTGCAGCACGATCTGCTTCGAAGCATCATCCGGCCTCTGCCACATTTCAGCCACTGCAGAGGTTATAGAGTTCCTGAGTCAGAAGTGCAGCCATTTACAGCCAGGGCTGCCCTGGCTGGGAGGGGAAGGAGAGCTACACCCAGCCCTATGCATTTCCCCCCACCTGCCATCTCCAACAACTGCCTAATTCATAAAAAAAAATATTCAAAAAGCTGAAATAGCAATCGTGCACATTCAGCTTTCATTCCCAAGAGAAAAGCCAGCCTTACCAAAAAAATACCTACATCTCTTCTGTGCATGACCAAGCGGAGAACTGTCTAAGGAACGAATGCTTCAGGGTTAGAAGTCACACCTTGCCTCCACACATCTAGTAAGTAGTTCACGTTTGTACTCACTGAACTAGCTGAACGCAATCCACCACACCAGTTACATGAAGCTTTAATTAGGGAACCCTGAGAATCAGCAACACTGGTAGCTCCAGGGGTGCACTGCCACCAGGCATGGGCAGAAAGGCCATCCAGGAAGGATGCAAGGTGTGCTGCTCTCCTCCTGTGTGAAGAGGATGGAAAGCTGCTGGAAATACTTTTCTACTAAAAAGCTGCATCCCCCAGAGCGGGGAAGGAGGGACGTGTTACTGTGCTCTCCTCGCAAGAGGAAAATGCAGACAGGTTGATCATCTAGGGGTAAAACACAGACAGCAAGGTTTTTTTTTTTTTCTTTCTTTCTTTTTAAGGAATTCTGACTAGAACCTGTTTAAAAATTATTAACATTGTACTGCAAGTTGCAATCAACTCCCATCACTGACCACTAACAACATTCACCTGATTTTCCCTGTTCCTGGAGAAACACAGACCTTGCAGCATGGCCCAGAGACCAGCAAGCGTAATCTGTGCCAGGATAATGGAGAGACCTGACCTGGTGGTAGACCAGCTCTTCAGTTATGGGCATGTTTTCTATTTTTCTCTTTATTGGAGCATCTCATTCTCTTCTTGTGATATCCCATAGCAATCTGAGGACATGAATGTTTAGGAGTTACATATAAAAAGTAACCTGAAGTAGACATTCCATTTGTTCCTTGCAATCAGCAAGGAGCAAATTCAAGTTAAATTGTCAGCACAGCTACACATGAAACCAGGATTGTGATCCTGGGTGTAAAGACCACCCTTCTTATTTGCATGGCTAGAAATTTATATACAATGCTCCCTCCAAAAAGCAGAAGCCTCCAAAAAGCAAGAGGAGAAAACAAGTTACTTGTCTACTGTGCACCTGAAGTTTCCTAGCACATTGAGCTCTGTTCTTTTGTTGTTTGTTTTTTGGAGGGTTGTATTTTGTTTCTTTCTACATCCTCTACATCTTTATTTTCCCAACACCAGTTAAAGGACATAGATATAGATATGAACCATGGTGTCCCCACCAGCCACACTTGCTGACTTTAAGTTACACCAGGTCCCTGGCATTGGGAAGTTTACCAGCACTATTTATGATATCCAGTTGCCACTTCTGTCTACTTCTAAGTAAACATGGAAATCTGCAGTCTTACCGAGGGAAAACAGGACCGCTGTGTGTTTAAGAACTTCACAGCTCTAACGACCTGAAGAAAAGCTTGACATACGTTCTGCTTGTAGACAACTAGAAAGCAATTGGTAGAGAAGAGGCAGGAGAGCTGCAACCTTTCCCACAGCACTGGTTTTAGATAAACTGCTCACAGGAACAGCGAGTGGACTATTTCTAAATAGATCACATTTCCATTTCAAAGTTACAACAAAGATCCCAGTACAAGATAAGTCTTAATACAAGAAGTGTTTGGACTATGTTGCTAGGAAAGGCTTCCTTCAAGCATTTGTTTGAAAATCTTCCCTCCCCTCCCAGGACATATCTCTGATCTGGCAAATTTCACAGAAAAAAGCTTCCCACAAGGTTTTCTGCAAGAATTGTGTTTGAGTTTCATTTGTGTGCATGTATGCATGCAAAAAACCCTGCACATACATACACACAATTTCACTATTATTTTTTTAGGGGTTTGCTATGTAGAAGGCAAAAATGATTGACCAATTCACAGCAAACATACGGAAGAAGATTTCAGCAAATTATTTTACCTTTGCTGCAAGAGAACAGGAACATGCTTACAGTCAGTTACTGCACCTCGAAGATCAACTTCTTCAGTGGCTTATCTGTCTTTCAAGGCAAACACCTGACAACGACCAAGCCATGTACTCTTTATAAATTGTGTAGGAAGCGTAGGCAGTCTGCCAGGGCATCACTGACAGGAACGCAGTGTGAAGTCGTGTCATCTGCCAAAAACTGTAATACTTGGCTACTGGAAGACAAATTGCATGCAAAGCTACCTGTGGCACACTACAGCAGTCAAACTACTGGCACAAGAAGGTACAAGTGCTGTGGTTTTTCTCCACCAGGAAGACGTGCACACTATTCACTGTTAAACTACTTCTGGTAACTGAAGTGCTAGAAGATGCAGTCAGAGGAAATCTGTTGAAAAAGATATTTTTCAACATTTAAAGACTTTTTAGCTTCAGCTAGTAGAAAAAGACTTTAAAGCTGATGCAGCAAAGGAAAGCTCTCTTTAAGCACTTGATTTAGAGTAAAGCTCAATTGGAAGCCATTGGAATTGGATTTTTTGAAATACAAACTAATACTTTCTTGCTTTTAAAGTCATGATCTATTTTTAAAGTCATGCTTTAACTTGAACAGATAAGTCCTGAAGGACCTAGTCCTTCTCCTCTGTTCTTTTTCCCTTCCCACCAGTGACTCACTTAATATCCTGCAAACAGAGTTTACAAGGCTGATAACATCAAGCCCATCCATGAACCAAACACTTTCGATAATAAAACGAACATGTAAATCTATCTAGAATCTTGTTAACATACATTTTTATGCCACAAGTACTGACAAAAACCAGAACAAAGATGGTTAGGAAGAAAGAGACCAAAGAGAGAAAGTGGCATGTAAGGGGTTAGGTAGATCAGAAAAGAAGCAGGCAAGAATGGGTAGAAGTAACTATCACAATAACAAAAAAGTGCCCCCCTTTTTTTTTAAAGGGAACTTTGGACTGGAGCCAGATGACTTTCGTACGCTTCACATGGGGCCCTCAGAGTGGGAAACATCCCATTCATTCCTGTTTCTAAAAATGAACACTGAAAATCTCAATGCTTATATTATCTACACACGACATGCCTGCGTGGTGAGCCTGCGATTCACGGGACTAGGGAAATTTGTGGGGTGGGAGACAAGGAAGGGGGAAGGGAACAGGAGACATTATCAAGGACCGGAGACAGGAGGAAAGCCATCTGCAGCAGTCACTCAAACGGAACAAACAGAGGGTAATACTCTTACACACAAACATCTCTCTCACTATGTACACACAGAAAAAAATGTATCAGTATTCTCTTTAAAGGCATCACATTCCCATGGATTTTCCTCTATGCAGTTTCTCCTTGTCTTGAAAATTAACAGTTCCCTTTATCACCTTCATGGGTTTTCCCTTTTTAGAAGCATTGGTACTCACACTGGGTTTGTGCCAGCATTTGTTAACGGGTAGCACTGAGCAGCTTACCTCAGAGCATACGGGGCTAGGTACAGCCTTCTCACTCCATAGCAGTGCAGTGCCAGGACCCCAGAAACTAACCAGGTAAGAGCAATTCCAGTAAAGCACAGACATTTTATAGATACATATTTCAGTTTTGTTTCCTCCTACAGTAAAATTTGTTTTCCAGTACTTAAAAGCATCCAGAATCTGAATTGTTTCTGATGTAAGTGCAGTAAAGCTTGCAGTGCATTGTACTACTGGCGGTAGAAACCCACGCTCCTTCCATGTCGTATCGCAAGAATACCTGAGGAGAAATTCCTATTTTTCCCCATTTGTCAGCTAAATACACAGACTGCCAATCATTAGACTAGACAAATACAGTAGCTGATCTTTTACTATTAAGGTCCTTTTACTGGAGTGCAGTGACCCTGAAGGCCACGCTCCCCTGTTGAAGAGCCTCCCCTAAATACCTACAGATGTTGACCACGCTGTAACAGCAGTCAGCAGATTAACATCAATTCCTGGCATACCTCGGGCACGACTTCCACTGACGTCTGTACAGAATGGTGTCTGGGACAGGTGCCTAGGTTCTCTGCTGGCTACATCACCAGGTAGGCACGCACTTCCCACCCCGCTACGTGGTCCTCAATTTCCAGTGTGGGCTGAGTCACTGCTGCTTGTCGCACGGAGCCCTGAGCACCCGGCGTTCCCTTCTGCTGCCTGAGAAGGGAAACCCACAAATGTGGGCAGGGAAGGGGACATAACGAGCTCCAACAGGCATACACACACAAAGCAACCCAACCAAAACCAGCCTGCATGTTTCAGCCTCTGTTTGTAGAGCAGGGATAGCAGAATGCTAATAAATGAGCTTTTTTCGGTGGTCTAGTGAAAGCTGGTGGTGTGTTTGAGATCAATGGCTGGAACGCTTCAATTTAAAAGCGGCAAACAGAGCCACTGAATAGTAAACAGCAGAATAGGATGGTTAAGCCACATAGTCCTCACCTTAAAAAAAGAGAAAAACCTACCAACTTTTCAATAGCCCTGTTGTAAGTAGCTATTTCCAAAATTTTTTAGTGAAACCATAATAAAATTTGGTCAGTTTGGTTTGTTTTGCTTTTCATCTCTCCAGTGACAGAATCCAACAAATAAAGGTTAGCCTGCTCGGTCAGCTCTTCACTGCGCAGAGACAGAGGTGCTTTATACTTTAATCACATACGACTTTCTTTGCTCGGTCAGGAGGAACTAGCTTCAGGAAGATGTTTACAACCGTTCCAGTGGGACTGGAATTCTAAAAATGCAGACTGGCCTCCAGAAAAGACAGATCTAAAACAAGCTGCAGTTGCCATGCTATCACTTCATCTGAATCCAGAGCGTATCTGTGAAGTTCTGAAAGCGGGGATCTACTGCAAAAGCCACTCAGCTGTTTCAACATTGCTTGTTTTTTGCTCTTGATGAGGTCATCGGTTCCACCTTTTAGAATCCTTAGGGCTGCTTTCCCACTCCTCCCCTCTGCTCACCCTTTTCAAAAAAGAGAAAAGAAAAAATTGTCTGCGGTGCTTCATTGCTGAAGACAACACACACATTGAAATGTCTTCTTTTTAATAGTACGCATTGTAAGATCTGTTTGCTATAGTCAGTCTGCTTTTCATGAGGCTGGTATTAGGCAGGCCAGGTGAATTATGACTACACCAGGTCCCGTCCTCTAGGCTGACGCAGCTCTGCAGCCTTCCCTATTATCATACAGCACACATACTGTGCTGAGGTTGAGCACCGGGCAGATTAGAGAAGGCAGCTCCTGCCAAAGACCTTTTACTAGCTTATTTAACAACGCATCAGAGACAAAGAACCGGGATATTACCCTGAGCCACCACACATTTCCATTGTTTGGCCTGAAGTAACCCTGTGAGGGAAGCAAAGTTTCTCCTGGCTGACACATGCCTTCCGTAGCTGTATGGACGGGTCTCCGCGAAGGGAGGAACCAGTATTTTCTAGAACTTAATTGCATAATAAGTGGATTCTTCACACAGAGCTTATGAGAATTGTCAGCTGCTATTGACTAGCCTGTGAATAGCCAGCTCTGTCAATACCAGGTTTCAGGAGCTTTTTTTCCTTCCAACTTGTAAAGAAAAAGCCATCATTAGTCATACATGGAAGCAGCCCAGAACGCAGCGCCTGATGTTCAGCCTGCATGAGCCAGATATCCCTGCCAGGTATTGAGGACTTATTACCTTTGATACCACTGCTTAAGTTTTTTCCACTGTGTTATGCACCGTGTCAGAAGTAACCGAAGCACTAATGTTCCTTTGGCAGGAATATGAGGAAATCAGACTGCCCGCCTGCTTTTAAGACCTACCAAATTAGCAGTTAACTGTTAACAAAAAGGTAACACTCGGTTTAGTCAGGCAATGGGTTACATCTTCTTTAAGATTCCTCTCTACCTGTATTTCATTATTTATCTCATCTCCCAAGGTGTCGTAAGGAAATATCACAACTTCCAAATGTACACACCTGAAGAATGAACAGGTCATTGCTAGTCTAGAAATCTTCCCAGAAATCTGACAGAGAAGCTGTGAGTTTCCATGTGGTGATGTAAATCACCAAACAGATTAGGCATCTTTTACCTTGGTTTTCAGCGAAGCTCTTGGTACCAGCTTTGTTTTGTACCTCACTGTTTATGTATACCAAACAAACCTGCTTTCTAAATCTCACCTCACATTTATCCAGAGCAAATCATACTTGACTGCTTAGCTTTCCACAAAGACATGAAAGCTCAGTGGGAGGGATGCGAGTACTAGCTTTCTTTAACCTTGACCTTAGCAAGGCTTTCAGCACTATCCCTCAAAGTTCCTAAATTGTTTGCAAAGATACATATGGATTAGATCAGTAGACCACCGCAACGTCAGAAACTGGCTGTTAGACTGAGCAATTAACCGGTGGTCGGCTGGTGGCTCAACTGACAGCAAGTTATCAGCACTGTTCCTCAGGGGTCAGTACCGAGGCTGCCATTCACAGGGGCCTTGACAAGCTGAAGGAATTTCTCAACAGAAGACTCACAAAGGTTGACAAGGGAAAACGCAAAGTCCTCCTCCTGGAACAGAAATGCCTCACTTTGGGATTATCAACCCAAGAAAGTAACCCCGTGCCATTCACAGGCTGCAAACCGACTAGGTAGGTTGCAGATCTGCAAGCCAGGAGGTGAAGGGGTGTCCATGGGGACAGTAGGATGAACAAAGAGCCAGCAGGGTGCTCTTGCAGCAGAAAAGGAATCCCTATGCTGGGCTGCATCATAAACATTCATAAACACATGCAACATAAACCAGCAGCTGGACGGAAATGATTATTCTCCCCCAGTCAGCACTAGTAAAGTTATAACTGGAGTAGCATGCCCAGCTACGGGCTCCCCGGTACAAAAGGGATAACACCACACTGGTGGAAGTCCAGCAGAAAGCCACTGAGATGATTACAAGGCTGAAGCACACCAGACCTGAGAAGAGGCTGAAGAAGGTCAGTTTGTTTAACCTGGAGAATCATTGCAACCTTCCGCTACCTAAAGGAAGATTGTAGAGAAGATGGACCCAGGCCCTTCTTAGAGGTGCACAGCAAAAAGACATAGCAAAGCAAATTGTAATCAGATGCAAGAAAATATATTCTCACAGCAAAGGTAGTTAAGCACTGGATCAGGTACCAGAGATCCTACAGAATCTCCATGCTTGCAGACAGTCAAAACTCGAGAGGAAAATGCCCTGAGCATCATAATTTAGTTCTAAAGTTATCCCTGCTTCAAACAGGGCCTCAAGTTAGACAGCCTCCAGACTTCAATTATTCTATAATCTGCCTGGAGCATGTGAGACTGCCATCATGAAGTATGTTTAGATATTCCCCATAAAGAACTACAAGCAATCACCTCCTGAAGTGGTGATACAGAGGTCCCTGTTGCCCTTCCACATTGAGGCTTCAAGTGGACCCTATAGTCTTGCAGAGCTCCAGGTCTACACAAGCCATAAATAAATAAAATCAAGCTTTCAGTTCACTTTCTTCATAATCCAAACCTAGGTGACAGTATAAAATGCTAGGTTGTTAAATAAAATTAGAATAAGAGCTAGACTAAAGAAAAAATAAAATGAAAACAATAGCCATTCACACTAACAGCGGAGTCAAGTCCTTATAGACACCACTCCAATTCATAAGATTGCGTATTTATCATCTACAATCTCCATATCAGAAGTATCAAGGGTTGAAAAAACAACTTACGACATGACAATCTCAGCTTTATAATACTTAAATTATTTTCTGTTTCTTATCCATAATTTTGCCATCAGGGTTTAGCTAATTGGTTAGACAGTTTAGTGGGACACAATAGTAAATCCATACAAGTGTATGCACATGCACATTTATGTTTTCATCAGCTTAACCGAGAAAAGAGAACTAGAACTTCAGCACCTCAACCAAAATTGAAATTTCATTTTTACCAAAATTATATAGCCACCATTGTCACGAGACTTTATTTCCGTATGACCAAAGAAAGTAAGACCCCCGCTCAGTTCCATCCTCTAACATATTTCACAGAACTCTACAGAATTTACACCAGGGAAGTAAAAATCTAGCCCTATGGTAAAAAAAAAAAAAAAAAAAAAAAAAAAAAAAAAGTTAGCTAAGTCCCCTCAAGGAAGGAATATGGAGATGTGGAAAATTAGTAGTTTGTACTTGAGGGAACTGTACATAAAGGGACTAGCCTTCTCTTGTGTGGGTGAATAAGGTATTTCAATAGGATTCTGCCCTTGATGAAAGCAAGAGGAACACGACTTAACTAACTTTAAGATTCCTTGTCTAGTTTGAGTCTTTCCATGATAATGAGACTTCCTTAGAAATAGATGTGGACGTGCAGAGACAAGGTTACACATCCACAGCAACAAGACAGCGGTTTGATACCTCACTGAAACTGACCAGACCCTCTCCAAAGAAAACTTATGGGCCAGACAAGTAGGGGTGCATATTCAGAGGAAATTGAAGACACGCAATAACACAAGGAAGGATGTGTGAAAAGATAAAAGCTACAAGTGCTCTTTGTGTTTATCCACGTATAAGCGCATAGATTTAAAACAAACAAAAATAACTAACAAAAAGAGTAAAACACAAGTTTAATCTGGCCTTACTGTAGCGATATGAAGTAGGATTAGCGGAACAAAAGATGTTTCTAAAGAGTGATCTAATTTTATACATCATATAAAGGCATTTTTTTGAAGTCTACTTAGCTTTTTTCCACTTAAAACTAAACAAACGAGCATTAAAGTATAAAAAATAAATGCTAACAAATACTAACCTTTCTAGTCTCTTCAAGGGAGAGAAAAAGCTTTTTTTTTTTCCTCCACGAAATTATTGTAAGGAAGTGCCAATTATAGATAAGTCAAAATACCTATATGAGGCTAGAAAGGCGATTCTGGATCGAGCTATTTTTCTACAGGGTTTGAGACTGAAACCCCAGTTCTTTAAAACTGATCACTTAAAACCAGATTCCAGTATGGAATTTGAACTCCTTTTTCTAGTCAGTCCAGCTTTAGTCGAATAGATAAAGCCAGAAGAGACGATAATTTAAACGTGGTTAGAGACAAGTTAAGAGACCACACACCAGAGACCTCGCGGGGGTACCTCGCGGAGGGGCAGCCACATCTCAAGCTCAGCAACATCCCTGTTTCTGAAACTGCCACTCCGTAGGGGTTTCGGTCTCGGAGAGAAGTAGTAGTCGGGAGAGCTCCTACCCTAGCCGCAGCCCCGTTAGGTATCAACAGGGTTTGTTACTCACGTCCAAGCAAGAGGAAGAGGAAATTCAGGAGAGGCTGAAGCAGAGGCACCCGGCACTTAGCAGCCCCGCCGCCACCCAAGGCCACGGCACGAAGTTACGGGGACCCTCCTGGGGGCTTCGGAGGGCAGCTTTACGGGCAGCGGTCCGGCACGACCCCAGAAGAGCCGGTCCTGCCCGCACCTACCTTCCACCGAGCGCCCGATGCTGTGCAGGTGGGTGAGGGACGGGTGGGCGGCGTGAACTTCCCTCAGGTACGCCTCCAGCTCCTCGGTGTGGTGGTACCTGAAATCCAGCGCCGCCGCCAGGGCCACCAGGCAGAGGACGCCCGCCACCTCCTAGGAAGAAGCAGAGGAACCGGAGACCCCCGACCCCTCTCTCAGAGAAGCCCTGAGGGGCTGCCCCCCGCCCTCAGCCCGCCAGCCCCCGGCGGGCAGCAGGTGCCTTCCCCGCCCCGCTCCGCTCCTACCCCGCCGGCCGCCCGCATGGTGCCGCCGCTCTCCACAACTGGAGCCCCGGCGCCGGGCGGGGGCCGCCATCCCCCGCCGCCCGGCCTCGCCCTGCCCCTGACTGACGCCGGCTTCCTCCACTCAGCTCCCCCCGGCCCGCCCAGGGGCACGGAGGGAGGAGGCGAAGCGGGGGGACCCCTCCCCGCCATCTCCCTCCCCTCCGCCCGCCCCGCCACCTGAGCGCCGGGCGGCTCTTGGCAGCGCGGCCCTCACCGGGCTCCTTGGTGTGGGACCGCCGCCTTCCTCCTCCTCCTCTTCCTCCTCCTCCTCCTCGTGTCTGAGTGCAGGTCGAGGGGAGAGAAGGAGCCTGAACGTGAGGTGGGGGAGCCCTGAGGAAACGGAGCCCGTGTGGTGCAGGGGGGTGAGGGCTGCCGTGCCCAGGGGGCTCCTGAGAGGATTTGGTGTCCAAATCTAGCAATATCCCCGTTTAGCATTTTTTTTAGATGAGTTTTTAATAGGATTCACTTGTTGAAAGGGCTGGATTATATCTACAGAATTAAATGCTTTTCTTGGTTTTGCGCTAACCACATTGCCTTGGGGATATCCTATTCTTGGGATTCACCACAAAGACTTTTTCATCACCTTTTGTTGTCTTCTTTAGGATTGAAAAGGGCTCGGAGGAGAAAAAAAAAAAAAGGAAAGGAGGAGAAAAAAAAAAAAAAGGAAAAAAAAAAAAGTGAAGCTTGGCTCCAGCAGCAAGAGACAGGAGAGCATCATCATTTCTTTGAAAATATGATGTTGGAATACAAATGTCTGTAAGTTCTGGAGAATTCTGAGAAAGGAAAATGGCAATTTTAATCACAATCTGCAGCAGGATTTCCTCTGCCTTCTACTGAAGTTTCTCATCCTGGTCAATGTTAGAAAAAAGGATACTGAAGCAAATGAATGTGTGAGCTAATCCAAATTAACAAGTCCTGAATTCTGGACTTGTTAATCTCAAATTAAAAAGACTCAAATTAAAAAGTTATAATTAAATGAAGTTACCACTTTTTTTAAAAAAAAAAAAAAAAAAAACCTTTAAGAAAAAAAAAAAAAAAAAGTATATTTTAGCACAATCTGTAGTATCCCAAAGTAATTCTGTTGAATGCTGTTCCTTCTAGCATGGCAGTAGGGGGGAGGCAACAGCCCCATAGCCCTTCTCCCATACTTCAACTCCATCATATTCTAACTCCCATAACTTGATGAGACCTTCTCACCTGTTGTCAAAGAAATTTCTTGCAAGACCTAAATATGGGTGTCATTTATCTTCTTCACTTAAAGAAAATAGTTGGTCACAGTTACTTGCGTTTGCTATATGCAATGGGAGAGAAGCTGTGGGGTTGCAGGGTAAACGTCTCCAGAGAAGCAGGAGGGAGAAGTCAAGTACGTGAGCTTCGCATTTCAGTTTGTGAGACTTGAACATATATATATATATTTATAGGCTCCCTGAAAGACAATCTGGTGACACCATTTGAGTAAGCAGGGAAGAAAATATGTTCAGCTGGTAATCCAATATATACACGCTTGGAAACGGTCCCATCGTAATCACATGAAAGCAGAGCACTATGACTCTGAGAAGAGTAGGGTGTTGGCAGCATTGTGAAATGACAGGGGGCTGTAAAAGTTAATCTCAGTGAAATGAGGAAAAACACCTTTGATACTAGGTAGTCACAGCATTATCTCCTCTTGAAATTACACCACCCTTTACTGTAGCTAACAGAGTCATGGTTACATGAGATCATTCCAGTTTTTAGGAATCTCAAAACCACTTTGAAATGATAGATTGTTTCCAAGATCACTTGCAAGTTAAGACAAGTCATTTTTTTTTTTTTGGCATTATATGAGTTACGTGTTACTGAATCCATTTTTTGTTTGTTTGTTTGACTGTTTTCAGCCTGCATTATACCTGGAAGTAAGAAGCTTGAGGGTACCCATTGCTCTTGAGCCACTTTCCAGAAGGTCAGTTTAATCCAACCTGGGCAAATAATATTCCGGCATACACAGCTGCTGTTAAAAGTCAGTACCAAAGACTAAATCCTGTACAAAACTGTGATAAAGCTCCCATTGGCATCAGGGGTTCAAAATCAGGGACTGTATGTGTTAGGACTGAAACTGATTGCAGTATCACTCTCAGCTCTCCAGCGCACAATGACCCCTCTAACGAAGGGAGACGAACAAAGCCGTATTGCTGCAGACAGCGTCAGCTGCTCTCCTCGCAGTGACATTCAGAATCATCCATTCAAATCTATCCGACGAGTGACTATGTAAGCTTGCACAGGAGCACGGGTTTTGTAGGAAGAAAACATATTTTTGAAGTGAAATTCTCACCTGTGGATCTCAGCAGAGTTCCAGAGGGAGGAGTAGGTCGAAGTGATGCGAGTAGCCGTGTTGCCACCTAGTGACAGGTGGAGAAAACCCTGTCACAAGCAACAGGTGTGAAAAATTCTTCGCACAAGCGTTAGGCAGCACTGCAAGATCGATACTTTACAGACATACAGTTGAGATGGGTCTCAACAGTAAAAAGGTTTTCTGGAAGGTTTTGTGACTTTGAAGAGCCAAGTCACACAGCTGATCGTGGGTTTTGAAATCTTGCTCTGTGTTTCGTCATCAGTCTGCAGGATTTCTGCACTTGCCGAAGATTAGTAAGAGAAAAACATAGTGTCCCACATTATAATATTGAAAATATTTTTGTTGAGAAATAAAAAGGGATCACTAGCAAGGATTACATTTTTTAAGGATTGCCACTGCTTCTAAACCTTTCTCGTTTGAAATAATGCCGAAGACTTACAGACTGGAGCTTCAGGTTCCTTGCATCTATGTAACACACCAAGGACCTGACGATCAGATTTGTGGTGTGGGAAAAAAGCATGAGATAGTCTTTCTTAAGTGAGATGGATCAGATAAGTAAGTTCAGTACGAGTGACAACACAGAAACATGAACTTGATACAACTTCACAGTCCTGAATTAGCGTAAGCCCAGATACCAATCACTGGAATAAACTGCAGTGAAGCCTTTCTGGTGTGTAACACCCACAGTGCTGAATTGACAGCCTGCTTCTTAGCATGGTGAAAGCTGGATTCCCTGCATGAAAGCACACAAAAGCACAATGAGTTGTTCAAGCAGTCACCAGTTTATTTGTTGTGTCTGCCATTCAAGCAGTTCTCAGCTGAGGCTTGCATATTTGGTTCATAAATCTCCTTCCCTCCATCCCAGCACAAGGATTACCCCCAGAGAAGAAAGGGAGACCCTGCTGTGTCTGGTAATCTGCAATTAGAAAATGATCCCAAGGGGGACTATTAGCAGCTGGTATGGTTTAGAGCTGTCCAGACAAGCACTGAATTAGCTGGAGGATCTGGAACCACAACTAGCTGCTTGACAAGCCTCTCGCTCATCCTATCTTGCAAATGGCAAAATCAGCATAGAGCAGAGATTTCGAGCTGCTGTCTGACAATACATCGGCATGTGCTATGGTGGAACAGGTCAGTTCTGCTCCACGGTGCGTGAAAGCATTTGTTTATTTAGATATGGAAAGCATGGGAATGTGATCCCGTTCTAGACAAATGTCTTGGGTGTTGTGTGCTGGGTATTGTAATACAATTGTAAAATGCTTTGTCTTTCTCCTCTTAAATTGGCTTATACTTGCCCTTTCAGTAATACACACAAAATTGGATCTAATTTGAAAATAGATTATTTCTGGAACAGCAGAATTTAATTTTGCAAGTGGAGCATAATGGGTCCCTGGGTAAGCAGGAGCACAAGACTAACAACAGGGAGAGCCAGGAGGGTTTGGTGGGAAGTCCAGTAGGTTGGGGAACGAGGGATTTCAGGGAACTACGTGGGCAAAAGGAAGGGGAGGAATGCCCATAGAGGTTTTGAGGAGGTGGGAAGACTGCAGGCTGGGGAGATGGGGCAGAAGGTAGAAATGGTATGGATACTGTTGTTGGGAAAAAGCAATCGGGAGGATTCAGTGGTGCATTTCATGGGGCAAGGGACTGAGAGTATTCTTTCTGGCCATCAACATCCCGCTAACCTGGTTACAGGGTAACCAAATGTGAGGGATTTAAGATGCTGACACTCTGCCAGGTCTCCTAACTGGCATATGAAATGCATTTCAGTTAAAACCATGGAAATTACAGATTCTTCACAGTTAATTTCTTGTTGATATTAAGCAACATTTTTGAGAAATTTGAAATTTGTCCCATCAGCTGGACCAATTTCAGCTTTCAACATTTGGAAAAGTTGTCAATTTTTGGAATAGCTTTTTGCCATTTTTGCTAATTAACTTCAGATCAAAATATCTTCCTAATTGCTGTTGTCATGAACAATGCAGCACTGTTACTCACAATGATAGCTAGTCTGTATCTTTAAACAAAATTCCTCCAGGCCACTTAATCAACGTATCTGTTTCAAGTAAACAATGGTACCATTTCCTGAACAAGAAATTAAGACGTTTTTGGAAAACTTAGTTGTGTAATAAAAAGATCCTCTATTTCTCTGCACTGGTTTATGCAAAATGGGTCTCTACACAGACAAACAAATAAACATTGTGCACTGCTATCTCCTATCAGTGACAATTACACCTGGCGGTGTTTTGAACTCAATTTTTATTTTTTGGGGGGGAAAAATTAAAAGGTATCTTTCTAGATATAAAAAACTCCCAGTCAGCAGTTTAAGAATGAATGTTTAGTGATGCAGTAAACAAACATGCAACTTGCTCAACCTCCTTGAAAGCAGCTGGCAAGTCTTTTCTTGTATTAATCTGTACTTGCTGTGTACTGGTTAGATTGTTGTTTATTAAACGATATGGTTCTGTGAAGCTCCAGTTCTCAGAGATAAGGGTTTTGCTTCACGTCCAGCTTAAACCAACCTAAAACCGAGCTGTCCCTGAGAGAGTTGTCCCTGAGAGTGGCATCCCTGCACCCAGCCCTGCTGCCTCCCATTTTCCAGTGCGGGCACTCGAGCAGCCATGCGGACAGTTGGATCAGGGAACTGGTTCATCTGGAAGGAATCCCAGCAAACACAAACGCACAAAGTCCAAAAAGATGTCTTCACTTTCACCTGGCCATGTAAGCCTTGGCCTTGGCTGAGGGAGCAGAAGGGCTAGATGGCCAGAGAAGGATGAGAATGTGCTTCTTGGGAAAGACCCACTGCGGCTCAGCCAGCACCCATCATGCATCCGCAGGTTAGATGGAATATTTCAAGTGAACTGCTAGCAAGATGTAGGTAGGTATGTGACACCACAGGTCAGCAGAGAGCTTCTTTCGGAACAGTGAGCTGTGCTCAGAAGAGAGAGGCTCTTGTCTCTGGACTCTCACCTCAGTTCTGGTAATGGCTCATTCCTTAGAGAAAGGCTGGACGTGAAATCCTATAACTCTTCTTCCCCACTAACAATACGGGCATAATAATACTGATTTTAACAACCTTAGATTAGAGTTTGTCAAGCCAATTAAATAAAAATTAAAGAAAAGCACTGCTATAATAAATATAGAAACTCTTGCTGGTCCTACACTATTGCTTATTCTGTATAGTGATAACTACTGAATAGTTCCTTCAAAGTCTTCCAAGGCAACTTCTCATGACAGAAAGCTTACTAAGGTTTTCTTAATACTATCTGTGGCTGCAAACTCAATAGTCTGCACAAATGAGCACTAGAAACAATAACTTTTCTTCACAAATGTTTGCAAGCCCAGGGAGAAAATCTACTCCCAAGATGGATATGGAGGCTGGCTAAAGAGCAGCCTTTAACAAGACACAATCTGCAAAAAAAGAATTTTTCAATCCTCTGGCTTTGAGGATAGTTTATTAGAGATCATGTGTAACCTCGTCAGAAAATCAAAAATCAAAGTGAAAATAAAAATTTTTGCTAACACCAGAGAACTTTGTTTCTTTTTTCCTAGTTCTTGTTTTATGAAATGACAACTTAGAAAGCTTTGACATGCTGCAAGAAAGGCCAGACAAATTTTAATTTTCCCTTTGTTCATTGAATCTTTATATGATTAAGCTTCTTCTAATATTACTTACGGAGACTTTTAAGTGATTTCTCACTTCAGAATGCTTTGTAATTAAACGAAGTTATGTAAGAATAATCATTTTGCTGTCCTTCCCTAAGGGTAACCATTCAGCAGTGTTTCATGTACAATCAAATCCGTGCTTAGGGAAGATGTGCAGGACAAGGGACAATCTTGCATTCTTGGCGTGTCCTTGGAATGTATGTTTCTAAAATACATACATTATAGCAGCCTTAAGCATGGTTCTCAGGCAGCAAGCTGGTATCTGAGCAACACCCAGAATAAAGCAAGATTCTGTCACAGCTTCAGAAGGAAGCAAATCTTGTGGGTCAAGCCTTTTAATTTTTATATTATTAATATATGACTGTGTAAATATAATACAAAACTCTGCATTGGGAATGAGGCTTTAAAGGGTTTAAGAAAGAGCATCTTCATTTAATTTGTATTAGTAATACCTTTTGGCAGTCTCCCACACAGGAAGCCTGAAAATGCACATGAAAAAAAGAAAGAAAGAAAGGAAGAAAACCAACACCATTAATTCCTCAGAGAGCCTGTAGTAAGGAGATCACTAAATTAAGTTAACTTAAAAGATGCCCTCATACCAAGACATCTGCTTAAATTTCCACAACAGATAGCAAGGCTGAATGTTGCATACATTGCAAAACTTGATGTACTGCATACCAAAAGCACTTCTGTAGTCCATTGTTTTTTGTGTAGTTTTAATTATTTTTCATTCTGTGCAGTTCTAATGGATGATTATGAATCCTCAATCCGCCCTTTTCATTACATACTCAGTAACTTTTTTGAGGCTTTACCATGAGTGCTCCTATGCAAGTCTAGTTCCATGAAGAACTCTGTGATAGAAGATTGGACTATTCAAAGAATTATTTGTCCCTTACAATGATCTTCTTGTGGGCTATTGCTCTAAGTTGCACTATATACTGTAAAAGTTGCTTCTAGATTGCCACGAATATGGATAATCTGACCTGATCATTCAAATATTGCCACTTCTGTACCCACTGTCTTTGAACACATTTTATTTCACTTTGTCCTAGTATTTGTAGAACTGTTGTGCTGCAATGCTTGGTTTCATTTCAGTGTGGCTATCACAGTAAGCCTAATGTGGCTGCTGACTTACAGACTCATGGTAGAGATCTTAGCTTCACAGTGGCAGAAAGATGTTTTATAGGAGTGGAACAGTTCTTATGGGAACTGGAAGAAGTTCTTGTATTTACTTAATCTTGTTTAATTAATGGGCCAAACTTAAAGGAGAGTCTAAGTTGGCAGAACTTGCACCTTCTTCTGATCCGATGGTGTAAGCTACATTAACATAAACTTAGACTTCTGACTTACTTTCCTTAGGTGCCTATTTCATGAGATTGGACTTCTAAATTTGGTCCTTCTGGTCTAAATGTATTCAGAAAAGTGTGCTCTGAAACCTCCTACTGAAGCTTCAGTAGGGTGGTTCCATACTAGATCATCTTAAAAGGCTAATTTCTTTTTCTTAAAACAAATTATCATTTCTTTTCCCTGCCTGTGAGAAAAGAAGACAAAATATACTGAATTAATTATTCCTTGTGTAAATTTATGTCTAGGACATTATTACTTGTAAAACAACCTAAATTTATTTCTTCCTCTCCAGCCAGTGTTGTCCTAATTAATCTCTGTATTTCTGGTACTTTTGTTTAGAACTAGAATTACAATAAAATAAAATACAATCTTTATCTCTCTATCTGTTGTCCAGCCATACCCAGCTGCAAACAGAGAATGTGAACGAGTAAATCACACGGCCATATATTCCAACAACTTTACCTCTATGCAGAAATTCCCTTGACTTCAATCACTGTTAAGCCTATTATTAAGATGATATGTGTACTACTTTGTAGGCGAGGAGGTAGGCTTGGGAGCTTTCCTAGATGGGAATTTTACTGTTCTAGAAATGTTTATTCACTAATTACTCTGGAGTTTACGTTGCTTTAAATAAAGTCAAAGTTGATCAATGGACATATGCAAATGTAACTTCTATTATGTTTTCTTTTAATGGTTTGGGATCAGAATTTTGGTCATCATTAATTCCTTCTGTCCTATTCTGAAACAAAAGTGTAGCAAGTTGCTAGGCCAATAGTGATTTCATGAACTTCCCCTGTCGTTTAGGGCATTTTATCTGGTTAAAATATGATGATATTGCACCTTACTCTTGTTTAAAGATGTACGCATCTCTTGCTCCCTTTCTTTCTTTCTCTGGTCAGAAATGACCACAAGGAGTGTCCACGGGAAAGTGTTATAAAGTGGATTTATCTCCTTTCAGTCTTTTTTTTTTTTTTTTTTTTTTTTCTTTAAAGAGAATGAATCTATGGCTAAAACACTGTGACCAACTTGGAATGTAACTAATTCCAATGGAAGTGTTCTAATTATATTCTCCACCCTGTTTTGCAAATCTCATCAATAATTCTTCTTTTAATATAGTTAGAAGTACAAGGGAGTAGTTTTGAATACAGTAGTTTAGTTTCTCCCTTTGAATTATCTTCTATCTATGAGTTCATAAAGGTTTATGTAGTATCCCTTACTCCATATGGGACTGAAGTCTCTGAGGACAATGCATAGTGTGTTGATCTCAGTTTAAATAGTGATCCTCTTCCTGATATCTTGATGTACACATAGAATTGAACAAACATCAGTAGAGTGGAAAAACAAAACAAAACAACAACAACAAAACCCAGCATTTAAAAATTAAGGAATGACAGAATAAAGACTGCTGCTCTAACAGTTACTTTCATACTTTGTATCTGTATTATGACATATATTATATGAACTCAGTTTTGTTTTCTGTACCCAGAACCCCTACTTTGGTCAGAGTAAGCAATGAGTAGTGATGAGTAACTATTTCATATTTTGTTTCATATTCATTTTTCAGAGGGTTGCCTGCTTTCATGTCAGAGATCAGTCAACGCATCTTGGGGGTGTTCCCTTTAAAAGGGGAGAGTAGTGATGGAATCGAGCATTTCATTAATACAATACAATCTTTCTCATTTAGGAAGAGTGACAGTCATGAAGTTGCATCTTGCTGAACTCAGTAGGAGTCAAACAAGAAACATTTTCTTCACTTACATTTTCAAGCAACTTTAGCATTAATTCTGCTGTCCCACCAACTAAAGATCTTCTATGCAGAGACCTCTTCTACTGACCAGCTTTGTACATATTTGCAACTGACTTATTTTAAAAATAAGTGTAATTCTCCTATTTTGTATTCAGGGTGAACTTTGAAAACAATTTCATTTGCACAACACTGGTATATTTCAGTAAGCCACTATTTTAAGCACAAAAAAGATATTCCAAACCCTGTTAGGGAGGACCAAATTGTTAATTATCTCCATTGTTGTTGTTCTTGTTTGGTCATGTTCATAAAAAATGAGTATGAATAATTCATAAGCATTAATATATATTCATAATCCTGTCTGAAGACTGATGTTATCTTTATTTTACAGATAAGGCACTGGAGCACAGAAAAAAATAGGACCAAAAATTTTCATCTCTCTTAGGAGCCAATTTGAAACACCAGCAAAGTTAGCTTTATATTGCTTTCTTCGTGCTTAAAGGTCAACTATCACTGACTTCAGCTGCGGCTTTAAATACCAGACACTTCTACATATTTGACCACCCCATAGCTGTCTAGGTGTCTTAAACATAAGGGACACACCATGTCTGGTAAGTCTAGTTTTATAAAATTGCATGACATAGTGGAGGCAGAGACATAATCCTGTTCAACTGGACGGTATTGGCAACCTTAAACTCATAACTCCGTGTTTCCTGCCTGCAGTCTGTGATACCACGTAATCCCTTCCAGTTTCAGCAGCAAATGAGATTAGGATACAAAGCTCAGCTATGGCCCTTATTTACAGCCTAAACTCAAATGTCATTTAACAAGTCTGTTACTACACAAGAAGGGATCAGGAAAATGATGCAGGGACTTTCTATTTTGTAATGATACTCTTAGCAAAAAGATTTTTAATGTAGTCATCCCTCCACCCCCACCCCCCCCAAATATCAAAAAACAGTATTAAAAACAGGCATTTATGTCATCCCCTGTATGGTTCAAGCACAAGGTCATATTTGCTTACTGCCAGTTCAGTTAATGAGAGTCCATTATCCTCAGTGTCAACAGGTTCATCTGGGACAGGGCCAATGCCTTTCAAAGAGGTTTGATGGCAGCAGAGATTTGGGAACCTCAGGGATCTGCTCTCAAGTTGGGCACAGTATCCTCTTCTTACCCAGCTTGACTTCTCACCTCCTCTGCACACCGGCCTCCTCCTTTTCCAGTCTGATTCACCCTGCTGCTTGGCTTCTGTTTCCAGTTTCATTTTCTTTACTTAACAAGACTCACAAGATGTACCAAGGACATTCCAAGGCCCAGTTTGCCTCCATTTAACTGAATTAAGCTATTATATTACTTTCTTCTGTACTGTGTCCACCACTGTATTTACCAACTAGTTTTTAGCCATTTTCTGGATATAGAGGAGAAACCACCTACTTCTGAGTGAGGCTGACAGAGAAAAACTTGAACTCTAGATGTGATCATTTGCTTCAAATATATCCTTGTGACTTATTTTCTATATTGGCAACAGCCTCAAAAATGTCCTCTCATTTTCAGGATCATGAGGTTTGTCAAAGTTCTGTGCTTACATTTCTAGTTGCAGCACTGTAATCAACCGAATACTTGAGAAATTCAAGTAAGTTGAACTTCTGTACCCCTGAAATGACTATAACTCTTGCCTGTCACGTTAGGTAATTCTGTGCAATGCTTAAATGCTTGCATACTGTCTTTTTCTAGGATCAGGGTGCATTACAGTAATTAGTTCATTTGCTTGTATTCTACCATTTCTTTCTACCTTATTTATATTAGCTCGAGTGAATTATTGCACAAGTATTTGGTGATTTCTAATCTCTCTGTAGTTTTGGACAGCTTCTATCATATTTGCTAAAAGCTGAATAAACAATCTGGAAAGGAAGCACCACGAAGACTAAGGAAATAAAGTGAAATAAACCATTTGCTGTAGACTCTTCAAAAGAATATTTATTTTTTCCCTTTCAGTCTGATTACCAAGTGCCATGAGGTACCCAGCAGGCTGTGAGGCCACTCCTCAGATTTTCTTGAAGGCCACAGGTATTTTTTCCTTTCTCTCTGTTAACATTGGGGAAGATGTGTTGGCCTTCTCAAAAGCATTTAGGAAGCAACCTAGGCCACAGTAGGACAAGGCATTTGAACAGTTCATTGATCAGACCAATTTCTTCTCTTACGTATCACTGAGCCTTCATGCCAGTGCCCACACAATCTCTCAAGCCTTCTGTGATTTTAGGCTCTGACATTTCTATTTTATCTGATTTTGCCCCACTAATAGAAATCCATAAGGGCAGTGAAGCATAATAACTGCTGAGTCTTATTACTTAGGAAATGAGGAAAATACAAAAATATAATTTCCACACTGTGTCAGTTTTTCAGAGGAAATCTAAAATGATAACGGGACTTTCCAGAACTCTGTCTTGCTGACCTAATAGATGAAAATGGTTGTCTGTGTCATGCCACCTACTCATTTCCATTTTAACATCTAGTTTGAAAGGAATTTCATATTTTTATAGACTGCAGTGTATGAATTCTCACAAATCTGTTATTTTTCTCTATGTTTACATAGTCCTCCCCTTTTGTTGAACTTTTTTCCTGTCAACATAAAAAAACAAAGTTTGTTCATAAAATACAAAATAATTGCAGAACTATACAGATAATAAATGGATATAAGTGGACACTTTGGTCAAGGATAGAAAACAGCTGTATGAATTGGGGAGAACAGACATTAATTCAAAAGGATAAATTGCCACTAAAAATTAGGGAAGACGAAAATCTGACTTTGAGATGCCCACTGATAATAAAACTGCATTTTCTTAGCAGAGTGTATATATCTCTCTTCCAATGCTTAAAAATCCAGCTAATTGTCACTCTTTGTATGCTTCCACTTATCCCTCCTATTTGTTCTCAGAGACCTATAAAATTGGAGACAGCAATCAGGCTGGTAATCTAAGGATCTCAGGTTCTGATTCAATACCATTCATCCAGCAAAAAATCTGAAAAAATCTGAGCACTCAAGAGTCTTACCAAGAAAACACAAATACTTGAATAGCTAAACAATTCATCAACATGAATACGTTATATAAGCAAAGAAATAGTTCCAATAAATTCTGTATGACGAATGATCTTGGTCATGACTAATGACCGAAGACCCTTGTTCTGTTCCGCTGTGGATCAATTTCAGTTTTGCATAAATAGACATGCATAGTACCTTCAACTCTGTGGGAGATATGTGAAGTTATATAACAGCTGAATTAAGTCTAAATATACATGTAATTTATGCAAGTTTTGTAAAGAACGACATATTGAGAGTAAAAGTCAAGTCTTTGTATTAAATATTATAATCTAAACAATGACAAGACATACACAGAGAAATGACATTATCAGGGCATTAAAATAAACATATACAAATATTAAAGAAACTGAAATGTTAGAGAATTAAAACCCAAGGTAAAAACACCAAATTCAAACCCAGACCTTACGACTAAACCTCGTCTCTGAATTGACTATCCTGACATCCTCTTCACTGTATAAAGGACAAACCCAACACTTTATACGTTGAAATTACACAGAACTCAGAACCTTTGTTTCCTCCCTAGTTAAACTCTCAGCCTGCACGTGAAATAAATTGACAAATAAACACACTCAACAGAACAAAATTTTAAGAATAGTAAGGGCAGAACAAAAGAGCCTTTCACTAAAAATTCCGATTGCAAACTTGTGCATTACAGAAGGATATTGTCAATTCATCACGATCAGAAAAGGCTTTGAATTGAATGGTCAAATAAACTGCTTATCTTGCTGGTGTAAGTTTGCTCGAAGGCACAGAATGGAATTTGCAGCAGCCCTGCTACACCTTTGTCTCTTTCAACTTATACATGTAAGTGAAGACTGAATTCCAGCTGGGTGCCCTGTTTGCTTAAAAAGAGCATTTCATGGACATTTCAAAATATTCTGGTTGATGCTTTGGGAAAATTACACACCAAATTAAAAAAAAAAAAAAAAAAAGGATATAGTTAATCTGTTGTTGCACCCTGTAAACAAACACAGAAAAAGAGTTTAGGTTTATTAGAGCCCTGTACGGAGTGCTGTGTGCGTTGCTGTTTTGCCTAACCCACTATGTGTTTGGTCTCATCTTACAGGGACTCTGCACCTTATCCTGCGGTAAATGCTCTAGCTCCACAAACGGTAAGTTAAGGTAAAGAAATAAAAATGCAGGCAGGAGATTCAAAATGTATGAGCAGCTTTATTCGGGGGCATTTATCCATATAAACTGCTGTTACAGTTTCCTGAGATGGCTATTTGGATTGCAGTGTAGGATCAAGCCCTGACACAGGAGGCTAAGGCGGCCCTTCAGTTTTACTGGGATCGCTAGCTCCACTGTTACTCACTAAGCTAAGACTGCTGGGGCTAATTTGGGGCCATCGGGCTCTTGCAAGCTATGGCGTGAAGAATTCTGTGTAATTAATGTGTTGAGCAAACAGCCACACAACAGTTGGCCGATGTCAATAAATACCGCCTTCGTCTGTAATGGTTCGTGGGGCTGCCACAAACCAGCATTAGGCGTTGCATACTTTTGAAATGCTGAGGGTTCTCTAGATAGTTTTTTGAACAAGCTTCCTGAGAAGGCTCGCAAGTCAGGCCTCCTTACCCTTCACTAGCAGTCTTTTCAAGGTCAGCCCGCTTCTCAGGGGTATTTCTGTATGTTCTGAAAGATTTAATATTGTCCTTAAGCCACAAACACAGCACCATTGCCTTCTGGTGTGGACTGTCACTGTATTAGTTCTCTGTATTCACAGCAGAGAGCTACAGTAGGGCTGTTGTGCTGCTGTTCTGGGATGCACATCACTGAGCCAATCTTGTCCTTTCACTGACGGTATCTGGACTGTTCTGATGTCTGGGACACTGCAGTTTTGTTTCCATTTCTCTGACTATATGCTTTGTAATGCCATTTCCTACCAGCATGCCCTTTCCATTCTGGTGGACAGGCATTTGGCCCCACCATCTGTTTCTCCAACAGAAAGCAAATTTTTACAAAATCTGTCCTCTTGCATCACAAACTTAATATTCTGAAATATCCGGAGAAGTGATTCCAGGAGAAATTACTGCAGAGCCAGCCCATGCAATCTGGTTCACTGTCACCAGTCCTATGGCAGGCATTACTTCTAACGTTACATATGTAGTGTTATTGTGAATAACCAAATCTTCCACTTCTGATAGTCTGCAAACCTATCACTGGCTATCATTCACAAGAGCAGAAAGGATATTTTAAGCACCCTTTTGGCTAAAGGCTCCCGATCAGCACCAAGCAAAGGCTCTTCTAGGAGGAGTCGTCTGCTCTCTCCTATACCTGGTCCTGACTTGTAACAGCAGCCTGTGGATGGCATGTAATCACTGCTTCAGTGTATTGCCATTATTAATTTTGCTAAGCTTTTCATTTTTATATTGATTACAATTTGTGCTGTTAACATAATCTTTCTAAAAATTGAAATGGCAACTGCAAAAGGGAAAGCCCCATTTGAAAATGTCGGTGGTGGTAGGAAGCTACCATAGGAGGGATTCCCATCACAGTAATCCCCTTGTCATTCTAACATACCATAACTTCTGGAAAGCCACCTAGCTGACAAATCCAGTAAGGATGACAAATCCAGGCAGGATGTCAAGTAAAGCATACATTTCAATAGTTTAGCATATACTTAAAGACAGTAGTTTAAAGTTAGCAAACAGTTGCCTTTACATGATGGAGTTTGACTGTCATTTCTTTGGCATGTCACAATTCTAATTACATCTATTCATGGATATTAGACTAAAAATACACATATTTTTGTCACTTTGTGTACTGAAAATACTTACATACACAACTGACCTCCATTTCTAATCAATCTATAAAGTTACATACAATTAAGATAAAATATAAGCAATCGTCTGATGGTTGTAGGTGCAGGTCTTCATTTTGCACAGGCTGGTTTGGAATTTGGGCTACCAATATCTGGCTAATGAAGCTATCCAGAAAGTTTAATCTTGCTCTAGTCTTCATGGATTAACAGCAGGGTTAAAAAAGAATGGCTTTTGGGTTACCAGACCCTGAGTGAGCAGGTGGACTTGAAATTGTACAACCCCAATGGCAACGTGTTATTCTTATAATACTGATGTATACTTCTAACATTATCTGGTCAGGTCTTTTAACAAAATAAACAGACAAACAAGTAGTCTTAATATGGTTAATATGGGATTTATTTATTTCATGTCATCTCTGTTCATATTTTTCTTTTGTCTTCAAGTTCACCCATAGCAATCATCCTGATAATGTATCTTTTCTCTTTTGTTTGCACATATATAATAATAAAAACAGAACAAAGACAGTTACAAACAAACAAACAAACAAAGAACCTCCCTCTGCTGAAGATTCTTTTGATCTGTTTATCGTCCTCATTTTGTGTATGTTATCTATTGCTTCCATGTCATCTCTATAACAAAATATAAAGTTTCTAGCTTAACTTAAATCAACAGTACTTCATTACATAATGAGAAAAATTGTCTTTAACATATTGGTTAGAAACTGACTCTGTCTTTCAAAGCCAACTGTATCCCTTTTCAATGAGAATATAATTCATTCTCTCTCTATCTCAAATCTTCAGATGCATATGCTTAACCCATATTTCTCTCAACTCTTACCACTGACAGCACTTATTCACATTCTCATTTTAATCTCCTTATTTTTTTTTTTTTTTTTGGCTGTGCAGCTGATGTACACACTCCTCCAAGATCTCGTTCATGCATGTATTCACATAAATGGTTTATAATTGAAAACACATTGCCGATTTTCATAATACTACTGTCATTAAGGCTGTACTGTTCAGTTTTATGCTGATACCATATAGATACACTTATCTTGAATGCCCAATTTTAAATGCCTTAAATTTGCTAAGAAGTAAGAACTTTCATATGTATAGCTTTTTCTTCCTAAATCTTCTTTTTAGAAGCCATGTTAGCAATTCCACAAATGTTAAAGGAAAAGGAAAAGGAAAAGGAAAAGGAAAAGGAAAGGAAAGGAAAGGAAAGGAAAGGAAAGGAAAGGAAAGGAAAGGAAAGGAAAGGAAAGGAAAGGAAAGGAAAGGAAAGGAAAGGAAAAAATGGTTGTCGTCTTCTACCTCTTTATTTTTTTTTTTTTAATCTTAGTAGATATCTTTTATCGAGGTTTCTTCATTATGCTGCTGGGATATGCCAATCTCTGGCAGCTAATATCAAGCAACATGCCAATACCCAGCAGCATCCAATGACTCTTTGTTCCTTTTCACCATTTAATTCCACCAGAAATGTGAGCTTTTCACAGTGGTCAAACTGTAATTTTACTATGAAGCGCCAGGAAGACCCTTTGTATAGATTCTAAATGTGATTATAGAATATAATCCATATATTAAATTAAATCTGTATTAAATTAAATTAAATCTGTATAGATTCTAAAGCTGGGGAAGGGCCTGGAGCACAAGTCCTGTGAGGAGTGGCTGAGGGCACTGGGGTTGTTTAGTCTGGAGAAGAGGAGGCTCAGGGGAGATCTCATTGCTCTCTGCAACTACCTGAAAGGAAGGTGTGGGGAGCTGGGCGTCAGCCTCTTCTCAGAGATAGCTAGTGATAGGACCAGAGGGAATGGCCTCAATTTGCACCGGGGAGGTTCAGGTTGCAAATTAGGAGACATTTCTTCTCAGAAAGCACAGTCAGGCACTGGAATGGGTTGCCCAGGGAGGTGGTGGTCCCTGTCCCTGGGGGTGTTCAAGGAAAGGTTGGACGTGGTGCTTAGGGACATGGCTTGGTGGGTGACACTGGTGGTACGGGGATGGTTGGACCAGATGATCATGGAGGTCTTTTCCAACTTTAATGACTCTATGATTTGAAATCATTCCTTTCTCTGGAGGTTTTTTCTTTTACTTTTTTCCACCTTTCTCTAGATTAATTCTGCTTTTTTTATTCTTGTTGCTAGTTTCTCCTGTGGTTTATCCCAGGTGAATTTTACTCTGGGGGTAGAGAATAGAAGATTTATTTCCTTCTCTTGTGAAGTTTGTTTAGTGGGACACATCACTGAACAAAGGTGCAGAAACAAACCTGATCTTCTTTCATATGAACCATTTTTAGCCACCACTACCTGAACACTACTTAGCTCTTACCTTGGAAGTTAGAGTTTGTAGTTTATTCCAACATCATCATCAAGGAGAACAAGCAAGCAAAACAACTTGCTAAAATTCAGTCTTCATGAGTTATACCAGACTTACATTTTTAACAGATAATTGGAATATCCAAGTTTTTTTTATTATTCTTGTTAAGAGATGTACTTTAATTTGGACATCTGAATTAAAAAAAAAAAAAAAAAGAAAGAAAAAAGAAAAAAAAGAAAAAACAAAACCAACTGTGTTGAGGATTTGAAAGCTAGCTCTATTCCCATTTGATGAGGATATTTTATTATTCATTGTCTCCCTCTCAAACCTTCAAATACACATGCAACATTTGTTACAGTGCCAGAAATTTATTGGTTTGGTATGGAACAAGCACTTAGCCTCGCTCAGAGCTAAAGACTGCCTCTGTTCTCCGGACAGCATCTGGCAACCTTCTCCTGATAAATCTTCCTCTTCTATCTTGTCAGAAAGCACACAATTCACAACAATGAAGAACATATGGTATCGCTTTTGTTGATACATTTTCTGTTTGAAAAGTTCTGACAGCAGGCAGAGACAACGCCGTTCTTTGTGCCTCACTGGAAGTAAAGTACAACCGATAAATAAATAACGATTTCTAGTTTTACTGGAAAGCTGAATAGCATTTCCACGAAATAAGGATATGGGATTTGCAATCGGGTTTAAAAAGCACAAACAAAGTGAGGGCCGATTTTTATTTATTGAACAGTTCCAGGTCTGGATTACAGCGGTTGCACATGCTAATGCTGAGGTTGTGGGGAGACCTGCCCAACATTATCCAGTCATGACTATGGGTTATTACTCTTTTTAGTTAGCTACAGATAAAATGCAACTCCAGACAGACCAAGCTGATGAAGGAGACATAAATAATTTAAATCTTTCTGACACAATGGTTCTGATTTTATTTGGAAATATGCCATGAACTGTGCTTCTATGATTACACATTTTTTTGGTGTCCAACGCTGTTCGTTCCAAAGTCACAGAGGTAAATCTAATGCCCGAAGTCTGTGAAGGCTGTTTTTGATGCATCTTACTAGCAGCATCTGTGCAGCCTTACCTTGCTTGAGTTTGGGCAGGAGCTTTGTGATATATGTTACTGGGTGTGCTCAAAACGATGTTCCACACTGTTGTGTAAGGATCTTGCATTCTTTTTTCAGACCTTGGCTGCCAGATGATATCCCTATAGTGTATGTACATAGCTCCTTCTAATCTTTTGAATATATTCATTGTAATCTAGTTTATGGGGTTGCATTTGCTATCCGTTAATTTTGCCTCTGCAATGCCTGACACGGCTGGCTCATCAGCAAAACTGTGGCGAAGAGAAACCCCTCTAACTGTTAACTTGTAGGAAGCTTTACACTCAGATAATAAAAGTTGTCCTTAGGCTGCCAGTACCCTTGGCAGAAGAAGAAAAAAACAAACAAACCACCTTCTGTTGGATTTGTTGTCCACCATGGGGACTGCAGCCAGGGGGTCTCTGGGGAGCCTCGCGGTCCAGAGGGACATATTGTGACAGGGCCAGATGTCTCTGGATAAACAGTTACCTCCAGATCTTCCATCCCAATCCTCCAAAACAAAGCAGGGGGTGCCTCAAAACTTTTTAAAATCCCCTCAAGAGAGAGCCTGGCAATGGGATTTCTGAAAGGCGAGAAGAAGAGAGTCATCCTCTCAAGCAAGATGGCTGCCAGCACGGGCACGGAGGCCCAGCTGAAAAAAATTACTGCAGCCACTTTGGAAATTAAAATCACAACCAACAATACTGCTAGTTGCTACTTCAATTAATTCTTGGCAGCACTACTGGGACAGATGAATATATCTCAAGGGGGATATTTGTGGTGGAAGATGAAGCAAAAGAGACCCCTGCCTAGATCCAGAAAAGTCTTAAAGACAGATATATCCTGTGTGCAAGTGGACTAGCCAAATCCTGCAGCCCACAAGGGAAGACAAACCCTTAAGATTTGTCTTCCTGTTCATTACAAAAAAAAAATGCTCAGATGTCTGGTGGATGGTACATTTCATTTAGCAAAAGCTCTGCAACTCCAGTTGCAAATACAATATTCTGATATTCACACACCTCAAACTGATTATGAGAAGGGAAAAATGCAACTCAGTGAAAAGAATTCTTTTGGGGATGCCCCATTACAAATGACTCGTTTCCCACAACTTAGCAAAACATAATGTTGGACTGCAATCACCCCTTTAAAAAGTAGGAAACCTGCCAGGTGGCAAGGACTTCAACTTTTTTAATGAAGTTTCCAGTTCAGCTTTGTTTCCAGATCAGTGAGGAGCCACATCGCTTACAAAAGCTACTGGTTTCTAGTCCTTAACTTTTAATAGCTCACCTCCTGCACACTAGAAACATGGGAGTTACTTCTACTCTCAGATGTCGTGGAAAAATGCCAAGTGATAGCTCCAGCAGTCAAATGAATGGAAGAAGACATCAGTACAGGATGATTCATGCTATCCATAAGATCACCCATTAACCAGTTCCCGTTATTCAGCTGTCTGTATCCTCTCCTATCTCCCCTCCACGCCTCCCGTCCTTCTTGCCCACTCATTCTTCCTTCCCATGGTTTCCTTCACCCCTCCCTCCCTTTGATTTAATCCCTCATTCTCTAAGCCCCTTTGCTCAGCTTCGCACATCACATGAATCCAGACCTCCCATGCATGAACCTGGAGTGGAAGCCCATAATAATCGCTGGGCTTAATTGTGCTTTTTACTGCAGAAGTTTACAATTTGTCCCTGCAGTTACGTTTTTCCCCTGATGGTTCAATGCTTGCTTCACATGGGGGAAGGAAAGAGGCTGCCTGCTTATGAAGAACAGGAAAGAAGAAGGCTGAAACTTCCCACTCCCCCAGCACATAGCATCTCACTGAGAACACAAGGCAGTCGATGCGGGTTTCACTCTGGCAAACAATAAATCAGAGGGCCAGCATAACAGGCAGACACACTCTCAGTTAAAGAAGATGCCTGCAGAGTGTGAATCTGCCTGCACAGCATGCTCTCCCTTCAAGCGCTCAGCTCTTTAATGGTGCAGGCAGTGTCCAAAGGCAGCAAAAATGCCAGCAAAGAGGGTGAGCTCTGCCCAGGTGGCAAGGCAGTCAGCTCCGCATCTGCTCCCAGAATAGACAAAAAGTTTTATTCCGTGTTCTAATGAGTGGCTTTCATTGATGTTGCCTCCCTTGAAGTGCAAGTCTTTAATGTCCTTATTCCTAAGCCAGCACCTCTGCCCACACTGCTGTCTGTGCCAGGGAAGGCTGCAAGGAGCAGGGGAATGGGGAGGAAGGTGAGCACACTCATCCCTCAGATATGCCCCCTCTCTCCTTATAGCCATTTCCAGTTGCTTCCAGTTGCTGCTGGTGGCCCCCTCCCTGGTGTCCTCCTTCCCAGCTTCTCCCAGTTTCCTCTGTCTGTCCCATGGCTGCCAGTGGCAAGTCTCAGCCACCGTCTGGAGCAACAGCAGCTGGTGGGAACTGGTCTCTCTCCAGTATCACAGGAGCAGCCTTTAGGGCAGGTTCTCTTCCCATGCTGTCCTTATTATGGCTCCTGTATTGCACTTTATAGCCAAGAGACCAGCAGCATCCTGCCCACCAGAGTGCGGCTGCAGTCTCAAAGCCTGGCTCTGTCTGGGTATATTCCCTCTGGCCTCAGAAATTGTTAATTCTTTTCTTCATGGGGGTACAGATTCATCTGGAAGGTGGAGTAGCTCACAGATTAGTGGTTAAGCCAGTCTCTGAAAGAGATGGGAGATGTGAAATAGGAGTTATTAATGCTCCCAGGCAAAGGAAAGGGCCAAGAACTGCAACTCTGGGGCATTTCTGTGAAAAAGGAGTGATAGTACCACCCCAATCACACCCCATGATTTAAGTGGAATCAGTAGCCTCTGAGACTATCCCTGCTGGTTTTGAGAAAGGTTTTGAGACCTCCTGGAGCAGACCACCAAAGACACTTTGACAGAAAAACCTTTGTTTCTGTGTTCTGGTGAGGTACAGACAGGACATGAGTGAGTCAGAAAACAATTTGGTGAGCCCTCAAAGACACTAGAATGCCCTGCCTGTATCCCCCTCTTCCCCCAAGATCAGCTGTATCAGTGAGGATAAGGGATGTCCCATGCCATAAAGACCTCCTAGTGTTGTGTAGGTCACACACCTGAGGGTCGCAGGATGCAGTCACGGCTGCACAGCACTTGCCACTAGGGTTGCACCCACTCTTGCAATCCTTTCTCTCCCATATGAGACCCTGTCCCAGACCTCCTGAGAGATAACCTCCTCAAAGATGAGGTTGGTCCTAACAAAAAGGCAATGGACTTGTCACTGTCATGACAGTAAAAAAGAGTCAGAGAAGTCATGACATCTAGTTTCACCCAGTTCCCAAATCATAGCTGTGACTACATGGTCACTAGGTGATCCTTAGTTCTAAAAATCATTATAGCTTTTGCCTTTTTTGTATTTTTTTTTTTTTTTTTGGTAGTGAAAAAAAAGCTAATATATTATTTTGGTATCCTCATATCTGTATCCATATTGAGCATTCACTAAATTTGCTTAAAGACACATTCAGCATTCCTAGCATTCACTTGGTTTTATAAGGATTACCAGCAGCAATCACCAGGGTTGCATGTTAGCTGTAATTCCTCTCTCTTCCTTACCTGCTGTAAACACTGATCCAAAAGAATGATTTTTTTTTTTTTTTTTTTTTTTGTGTATTCCTTGAGTATGGTAATTAACAATTTGGAAAGTCGATGAAGTACACAAAGATTTGTGTTTCAGTACACGCTCCCGTTGTTTATACATGTTGGTGTTGTAATTCCACATTTCCTTCATGAAATATGAACTTTCAGGGGAATGCAAGATGAAGACGAGGTCTGATTGGAATAATTTTGTGAAATTATTCCACTTGACCACTAGATTAACCACTTGACCGCTAGATTAGTTTTGGTCATTTTATAGCCTGACCCACTCTGAATTGTACAGCAGATTGTTATATTTTTTTCCCTGAAAACTGGGCTGTCCAGAGATTACTGGGTCAGACAACAGACAGAGACCTTGTATTGCCACTGAAGGCTTACCTACCCGGGCAAGTTCAATACAAAAGACGGTACAGAATCATTACAAGAACAATAAATATAGACGTGTACGTGAAATATATATATATGTATATGTATTTCTGGTAAAATTAGTTACTAATAATTGGAGTGTTTGGGTGCATTAAGACTCAGTGATGATTGCTCTTTCCCACATCTACACATCTATAGGTCGGTTCTTGCAAGGGAGGTCTAGTGAGAGGATGTAAGCTAAGGAGCGTGTAAATGAAAGGCAAATGCTCCCTTTTTAGGGAATAATGCAGGGCACTTGTAGATCAATGGGATTTTTCCACTGACTTTCCTTAGCTCTCAGCTGCCTGGAGGAAGGGTCTGGACAGCTGCACATTCTGAACCGCTGGGACTGGCACCAGCAGAAATGCACCTTTAAGCTCGAGGTTCTTGGCTCTCTTTTACTTCCCCTTCATGGGGACAGTCTTATCAGTGAGAGCAAAACGCAACCTAAATTTTGATGTCAGTTGCCTCCTCTAAGCAAAAGAATCTCAGAAACATAGTTGAAAAGTGTGCTAAAAAATAACATGGATGGATGGATGGATGGATGGATGAATAGATGTACCAAACATTTCACCCTGTACTTGAAAGCTAATGGAAAACATATTCTGTGGTTTTGACAAATTAACAGAACAGAGCAACTTAGTTTTATATATCACAATCTTATTATTTCCTGTTTTTCTGGTGAGTTTTGGCTTGGAAAGCAAACAGACTTTTGCACAGCTGAGTAATGTGTTTAGCTTTAGATTTGGCCAGAAAAGAAAATCCCGGAAGATCTTTTTTACTTGGATGGAAATAATGTATGTTCCTCTGATATTACTCTTTGGGATTCGGTTCTGTTATTGCTTTTATAGCTGACTGCAGTGCGCTAATATGATAGAGCCAAATCTCAAAAGACTTAGTGAAGTCAGTGGGAGTTTTGATTGAGTAAAATTTAAGCAGTCTCTGAGTAAGGATTTAGGACTTGGTTTATCACAAGATTCTCATTGGCACCTTAAGTACTTTATGTCCTGGAAAAAAAATAATAATAATTGACTGAGACAGCTTCTTGGGTGCAGGCAGGCAATACAGAAAACAACCGCAAGACTGTATTTGAGTAACACCACCAAGTCACACTGCAAAGGACATTTCAAAGACATAGAGGACTGTATGTTAGAAACGCCATCACAGCACACAGCACTGAAGTCACGGAACTGCTAAGGTGAGCAGGGTAACATGCAGGAGACAGTCGGCTCCAGCTGGCCCCTCTACGTTATTTAGGTAAGAGGGATGATCTATGGAGCAGGAGCAGGAGTTCGGAAAGGTGGCTTAAAACTGCATCAGTTCTCCCTTGAGCTGAGATTTCTGTTAATACAAACCAGAAACTCATGCCTTAAGTGTTTTTTTTTTTTTTTTTTTTTTTGTTTTGTGGTTTGTTCATTTATTTGTTTTTGTTTGTTTGTTTAAATTTATGTCACGATGTAGAAAGTACTGGTCTGGCTGGACTCTTCTTGGGCCCGACTCCTACTTATACCAAGGCTCTTTGGCAGTGTAACAGAACTCCTTCATCAGCACAAGCCAAGCTCCTAGCACCACCGGATCATACGATAGTCCCAATTGCTATCTGTTTGCTTTTTAAATAGTTGTACTTTTCAATAGATTTCGGGCCTTTGTAGCACGAAAACAAGAACTATATGGATTGAGAACCAGCATACCAACTAAAAGAACATTTACTATTTTTAAAATCTCTATTTTTAAACTAATGTCATGAATCACTAGGTTCCGTCTCTGGGGTTTTGAAGGGTTGCAATTCACATCACTTCCCAGCTCCAGAGGGTGAGAACCATTTTGTGTTCTCTCCTTGAAATTTCCATTAACTGCAGAGATTAATGGGTATTACTAGGATAGCTTTGCAATCGGGACTTCCTTTCATTAGAAGGCAGTTAAAGCCACAGGTGTTTTTTGTATTATATATAATAAAATACTCACCTAAACATATAAATTCTAGGCTTTTTTACACTCTGATATTAATCTGGTTTGGGTGTTAGCCAGCTGGATATCAGTGAGGCTCCCTATTTAATCAGTAATCCTCCGCACTCTCTTCAACCTCCCATAAATACATACACTTACGAACATACAGAATGGTTGAAAAAGTAATTCAGTAGTCCTGGTATGAAATTTTGAATTATCAGTATGAAGCCCTGTACATTTCTCTTCTGACTCGTACATCTTTCTGAAGAACAACGTAGCTCACTGGCAGGCACCAGTGTCCATATACATGCATTTTTCACAGTGAGGACAGTCCAACACCAGAATAGGTTGCCCAAAGATGTCTCCATCTCTGGAGGTTTTCAAGACCAACTGGATAAAGCCCCGAGTAACAAGGTCTGATCTTGTGGCTGACCCTGCTTTGAGCAGGAGATTGGACTACAGGCTTCCTGGTGTCCCTTCCAGCCTCAATTATCATGTCATCCTGTGATTCTAGGACTACACAGTGTATATATATACATATGTATATATATGTTTACAATGGGGTTTGGGAACTTTTGCCTTCAAATAGTCTCCATACTGCCACATTATATTGGCTTGTTTAAGCCAATAAAACCAATATAATACCCTGTTTTTCTTTGAAGTTACAGTGTTTGTGGTAATTGTATCTATTCAAAATAACAATGCATAGGGTGTAAATATTTTATGAAATAAATCTTAAAATACACATTAAGGTTATTTTTTCCCCTGAAATGCCTAGGGGAAATACCTTAGTTTTTCTAGTTACCAGAACTGAAAATTCTCGGTGTGTGTGGCTGGGGGCACTTTTACTGTAGGGTGTACCTGATGACACACAGAAGGGTAAAAGTGGAGGGTATAAACCAAGGAGAGAGATAAATCAGAGCAGACAAAAGAATGAGGAATGCAAGAGAGAAGAAACAACATCTGGCGATATTTTTCCTTGGTTAAGTAGCATTCATTGCTGTCCTGAGAGTCTCCGCTGCCAGCTTTACGCACTGATTGCACGCAGCTCCCACTGATTCCCTTACAGAAGTTTCATGCAGCTTGTGACATTTTTGCTACACTCTCCCCTCTGTTCTCTCGTTCATCTTCCTTCCTTCTTTTGTTCCTTTCCACTGCCCTAGAAGGACAGGATTTTTCTTCCCTCTCAGTTTACAACCTCTCAGGGTTCACCCCCTTTTCATCCTTTCTCCCAAAGGCTCTAGCAGTGACCTTTCCAGAAAAAAATAAACTTTGAGATTGCATAGTGATTAGGGAGATTATCCACATTAAGCATTCCCCTTGTGAGCACGAATATAACAAAAGCTCATTTAAGAAACTCAAGCGCTCTGCTGTAACTGGCAGAGGTATCAGCTACCTCCTGCAAAAGTGGCCCTTTCATTCCATTGCTAGATTTAATCAACTGCTCGTGTCTGTCATCCCAACAAGCAGCCCTGTTGCTTCCCAACGTTTGTATGAATTAGAACTGCTGCTGCTAAATCACCAGAACAATTGTATGTGTTTCTAATTGATTGTTCACAGGGAGAATGGTGGCTAGGCTTTTGCCTTCCTGTCTGCTTGCTGTGAGCTTGGCATATTTGGATATCCTACTCATAATTAAGTTCATACCTGTTTTTATAAGGTAGAAGGGCATTAACTAAATGTCCGTAAGCAAACAGAAATCCCTGCTGTTTCTTCACAATATTTCTCCATGATGTTCTTTCCATCTCCATCACCATGGGGATTAAAATGACATGGCATGAGGCAGAACCAGAGGAAACGTTCATTTACTGGGAGACTTCACTCCAGGGCAGAGAACTGTGCAAGCCATAAATCTCTTTACATAATCATCCCCTTTTTCCAACCAAGTATCCTGTTGTCCCAACAAATTATCTACAGGGCACCACTTGTCCAATAATTTGTCTCTAAGATAAATATTTTGACATTTTCCCTCCTTTTAGAAAATACAGGCATGAGGTGTTTTCAATTAAGGCTAAAGAGTTTGTTGAGGGTTTGGGAAACTCTTTTGAAGTCCAGAAAGAAATCAGTTGACAGCTCTGATCATTTTGGCACGGCACCAAGAATTACAGATGCAAGAAACCACGTGATTGCCTGTTACTGCTGTCTCCAAATGCAAGTGTCACCCTGGAGGCTTTTGCTCTGTTCCTGTTCACTTCTTAAGCTCTTCTTTGTGAGAACTGTTAAATAAGTGTGCTTTATTCGCCTTATGGTTGTTAAATTCGCCATGGCAGGTGTAATATAAACATGCCTACAAGAACATAGGCATCTACTAAGCACTTAAATGTTGATTTTCCCCTTAAAAATAAAGAAAAGCAAACAAAAACATCCAGTAACTCTCATGTCAGTCATGGTCAGTTTGGTCACATGCGAGGTAATACATGAAATCAATATATATATATATAAACCTTCTGTTTCTGGTAAGTGGAATAAACGCAATGTAAAACATTTATAATTATTTTTTCTTTTAAAAAGCAATTATAGATACAGAAATAGCTTTGATTTTATGAGAAAATGTGTTCGCTTTCCATAACAGGAAGCACAACCACTTTCATTTTGATCTATGGACTTCATTTCCCTGATCACACGAGCAGAGAAGTTCACCTATTGTCAGATTAAAACCAAATCAGAATGCATTCTGGCTCAATACACAATTTCAGCTTTTTAGCCAAAATTTTAGCTCATATGAGGCCTCAGTTTAATACCAGTTTTGCGTAGGTGTTGCATTCTTGCCAAAGAAGTACAAAGTACTAAATTTTTCCGGCCATAGATGACAAGAAAGCTGAAGAACTGGAAGAGAAGCTAGTGAAGATCAGGGATAGATGCTGTCTACCTTACAAAGAATTTCTTCCTTACGAAACAAATTGCAATGCAAGTTTGGAGGAGATAGAAAAGATATGTACAAATAATGTGTTTAAAAATGATATAAGCATTTTAAAATGAAGCTTCCCAGAAGTGAAATTCTTAGCTTGAGTCATCCTGGTTTGCTCAGTAGGTCAAAACCAGGGCAGTTACACCACTGCCTCTTCTTGCAGAATAAGCAGTGAATATTTTTTTTTTTCCCAAGTATTTTCATGACCTCACAGTACCTGTGGAAGAAATGGAGGACTTCAGATAATTCCAGCAAGGTAGAATTCAAAGAGTAGACTGAATACTTCTATGGTAAGCTTGTTTGCATTAGTAAATCGGATATGGACAGATGAAAAGAATCATTCTGCCTATAAAATTAATATAATACTATTTTAAAAACATATTTTCAAGGTTATTCTTTCAAATATATATAATTAGGTTAAACCATGAACTTGTCAGAGACGCGTTCCTCAAGGCAGTATCCTGGATGGAAGGATTTTGACTATTTTATTACATAATCTCTAGCTTAACGATGTAATTGTAACATCCAATAAGCAAGTTGCTAGAACAGCATGTAATTTTTCAGTAAAATATGTTATAAAATGATAGTAGCCCGAGAAGGACAGTCACCATGTTTGAATTAAGGCAGCTGGTTCGGAAGCCCTGTGTTAATGGAGTGAGTGAGGCTCCTCTCCAGGTTAACTCAGGGAATCTAAACTAGAAGCTTATTTCCACTGCTTAGGTAAAGACCCCAAACAGGAACCCTCATTATGTTTGGTTTTAAGACAGGTTCCATAGAAAGAAAACACCAATGAAACTAAAGATGAGCTTTCTCTACTGCTATTTCATCGCAGATTTTCACCATTAATTTTTGTCTTTGAAGCAGCCCTTAGTAACGGCTCTTTTTGGATCAGAAAGATGTGGCTGCAGTTTGCGCTTACTTGCTTAGATTCACCGCTTCACCATTTCAACTATTTGTCTTACCCACACCCAGCTGTTTACTGTTTCCAGTTATGCCTTGAATAGTTGCTCATTTGAGGATTCCTATAGGGTTGTTTATGTGACAAGGTAAGAAAAAAATCAATCTTAAGAAAAATGTACTTTAAGAATAACGGTTCCAATTTTCTTAACCGTGCTGTCTTGTATAAAAGTGTTCTCTCTGCTTTCATTCTGGTAGCCTAGTGTACTCTAGTGTAAACTTGAATCACACAAGATTTAGTGTTTGGAAAGATTTTATGAGCTCTTTACCAAACTAATAAAATCTTGCAGGCAGCAATACCTTTTTCTCCCTGACTTTCAGATTCAGATCTTGTTTCTAAATCCCCTTTTTTACGCTAGAAAAACATGTCCATGCATTATAGGAAGCACTACTAGCAGCATAATTGGTGTGATGAACATAGTCTTATACATACCAGTGATATATGGTAAAAAACACCAGATCCTTTCTGCACAACTTCCTCATTAAAGCGAGCGTTGTGATAAAGGTGTAAATATCCCTAGTCTAGCCAGATCCACAGAGAAAAGCACTTTTTTGGCTTGCAAGATGAAATGGCTTTAGGCTGTTTCCTTCATTTTCTTTTGAATGTGACATCTTCCAACTAAGAAGATGTGAATTACACTAGGATTCTTCATGAACACAATCCAAAAACTTTACACCTCAAAAACTGGTTTCATTTTGGCTGTGTATTGCTGTCTATTGCTGAAGAAACAAGAGACCATACATATCCAAAATTATCTTGAAGAAAGTTATGACCCTGATGGAATGCAGTAGCTGCCACAGCTGAATTTCAACATACACTGAACAATAAAGTGATACACATGGGAAGGTTTACATCTCTTATACTTTCATGGGGAATAATGTCTTTCTCTGCTCCTTGGAGAGATGCAACTTGTCTTTTAAGTACATTATCAAGTAAGAGAATTAATTTATTTAAAACTCTCAGTTTTTTGTTTGTTAGTTTGTTTGTTTTCCCTATACACTCCAAAGAGGTTTAATAACAGGTACAAATGCCCTCAGCTTGTCTAAAGCAAATATCTTTATTTCAGATCTCCAGCATTTAGGGCCCTTTCCAACATACTTAACAGTAAGACTCATCAAAGCCTTCATTCTGCAAAATACTACTTAAACAACAGTGCAGAGTTGTATTATAGAGTTGTAGAGGAGTGTGGACTGTTTTGTTTAAATGGGATACAAAAAAAAAAGTGTTCTATGCACATCTGAAATATAGATTTATTCCATACAAAATGCAAGTCTCCATTCTAACAGAGTGTCTGTGAGAATGAGGTGAAGCCATTTAGTGTATCTGTTCTTTGGTTTTCTATTTGGAAATAGGAATACTATTGCTATCTTACCTCCTGAGATTTTATGAGAACACAAATAGCACATAATTCTGGAGTGCTCCAATATTAAAGTCACATTATTAAAATAGTAAACAGTAAATAAGTAGTATTGTTAAAATAGTAAAGGAGTCAGGTATATATTCTTGCTCAAAGATAGGAAATTCATGTTCAGTTATAGAGTATGGGTGGTATCATTCCACGATGCGATCTTCCCTACTTACAGCACGAGATAATTGGTTTTGTTAGCAATGATAGCAAGATTAGATCATTTTGTTCTATGCTGCTCATAGTGATACAAAGATCTGCATATAATTTAAGACAGAAAACAAGATATATATTTTCAGGTGAAATACTAAAATGATACATATAAGTCTGTGAACTGGAGAAGCGCAAGCAGATGGAAAAACTATTATGCAAATGCATGATTCATAGTTTTTCTAAGGAAATAATGACCTGAAAAATCTAAAATTGGAATTTGGCCATGACACAGATGCATGCCAAAGGCCTGATCCTTACTTATTTTGTTGGAATGTTCTTTAAAATTGCACAAAGAATCCTATTATTTATAGGGTTGTAAGATTCAGTCCAGCTGACTTGCTCATTTGACTTAAGTTATAGTGCCCTCTGCTGTGGTAATAGCCACAGATAGTCCAGATATAACATTTCCCCCCACTGAGCTTATTTTTCAATATTTTCCACTGTAGCTGTAATCAAATCAAGCTATGAGCTTAGAAGCACTCAAAATAGTATCAGATATAAATATAAATAGAAGGGATGTCCTGAGATACAACAACATGATTAGAATGCACTGGTAGGAAAATAAACCAACCTCAAAATTAAAATTAAGACATTTTGAGGAGATTTAAACTCTTGCTTTAGGGGTCAGGATGTTAAAAGGACCAACCTTTAAATACAGAAATTAGAAGGAAATTTTCCTGGTGTTGAGTTTTTCCATACCTGCCAGGTTTGGAGTTTTCACAGCTTCTTTTGAAACTCCTGAGAGTGCTGCTGTTGGAGAGGATCCCACACCAGATGAACCATTCCTCTGATCCACTGCAACAGGGATTTTTTCTTCACTGTTAAAGGCACTCTCTGCTAATCTTAATCCTCACCTTTCCCCCCCCCCCAAAAAAAAAAAAAAAAGATGCCACCATTGAATATTGTGCCCTAAAGCAAGGATGCAAAGTTGTACATTTCCATATATATTCTCCTCTAATGCCCCAGTGCAATGAGTTCATGTAAATACCAGAGGACATGGACAGTACGTGCTGAACGAGACCTCAAAGGCAGAACTGGGGGTGAAAACCTTCCCTTGCACAGACATTTGTGACACTCTGGAGGGTCAGATGCTAGTTAGAGACGGTTTCCCTGATTCAAGCCATGTGGAGACAGATGGAGAGGAGCCTCGGGGGAGCCTCTGGCATGGTGGCGTCATGACTGGGACACAAACAGCTCTTAGGACAGGGACAGTCAACAAACAGCTCAGTTTTGCAGCCCATGTGTTCATTGTGCTGCTGACAGCCCTGCAGAGTAGCTAATGACATACAAGCATCTCATTTTCCTACATGCTCGTTAGAGCAGAGGTAATTATGTTCTGGAAACTCTCCACACTGATGCAAATGTGTAATTACATCACACACCACTACCAACAAAAGTGCCAGTAGCATTTCTTACCAGGCCTTAGTTTTCTAAATGCAAAGAAAGAAATCTTCACCCTGAAGACTGAGTATTTGTATGCAAGGATTTCTATTCATACTCCAGACCACATCCGCTATTTCACTAAACCCGTAGTCAAATAGCACTTCGTATCTTCCTAAAAATGCATGCGTCAGCTTACAAACAAAGTCAAGTGGATTCACAACTACACTTCCCAGCTGGCTGCATCACTGAAGGAGAAATGTGATAGAAGTCAATACTGCTTTGTGTCTCTGACGAGGCTGGATTGCTCTGTTCTCTTTTCTACCTTCTTGAAACAGTCTCTCTGCTGATTTCTTGGGCCGCTTTGCCGCTGACAGTGGCACCACAAAGACAGATTTACAGCTACGGCTGGTTAATTACCTCTTCCCAGTGAATTGCATTGAATGCTCTTCTCCTTTCTGCTTGTACTGTGAGTGATTCCCTGTTGGAATTTTTATTGAGCAATGGAAAACAAACCTTAAAAAACATATGGTACTATAGTTCACCAAGAGGTCACCTAATATAAAGCCTGGTGCAAGTCAGTTGTGTCCCATGTGGGACTTCCTAAGATTTTAATTCTGTACCAGCCAGCTGAGTTTGATACCGGGCATTTTTAGTAAGCCTATGTGAAAACGCTTAACTCTTTGAAGGCACCCCTGGAGAACGGCTTCCCCATAAAACGCTTGGCCCTTGATCTTCTGCAGATTGCACATGAGGATGATGTGGCCCCAAGTCTTAATTACTCTCTTGTGTGGGGGTGTTCTTTGGTTCAAAGACCCTGAAAGAATGGGATGCATTGCAGCTTACCAGGAGAGGGTTTTTATTGCATGAAACAGCCTGTGTGTCATGCTCTCTGTGGTAACAGCATCGGAGAAGGGCAGGGATTCACAAGGAGGGAGCAAAGCTGGGCGAGACATAGAGGGGCCCAGAACTAGCACGGTCCCATCCATCCTGCCCTCTCTGTCCCATGAGGCTGCCCAGGCACAAGGAGGGAGATGCAGGCGGGAGATGGAGGGGTTGCAGAAGGGCAGCTCCCCTTCCTCGGTGGCTGTGTTCTCTTGGAACACCCCCGGCACTACAACTGGTCTTGGGAGGACACCAGGACTCACAACGATGACATGTCATGAACTGGTCAGAATGAAAGGGAATTCAATCCAATTCCAAGGATTTGAAAACTGCTGAACTAGCATTGACATACGTAAAACACGGGCACCTTTAGCTGACAAAAGCAATGGGTGAGGGCTCTGGTTTACTGCACGGGGTACCTGCTGAAGACTCAGCCAGGGCCTGGTCCTTGTCCATAGAAGTTAGTGCAGGTCATCTGCATGAAAGTAGACAATGGCAACACTGAACCTCGACGTGTTCGAGTTTGGAGCTGAGCGTATTGTCTGCAGTATGTGCCAATAGACAGCAATGTTAGTATCCCTGCTGAGGAAAAAAAAAGTGAATTTATCTTCAGAGGCATTCATTTTTAGTTGCCATAGAAACAGCCATTAGAGCCATTTTATACCTGGCTGACAAACCTCACACATTTTCTGATTCTGCTTTTCTGATTTCACTTGCTTTGCTCCCCCCCCCCCTTTTTTTTTTTCATTTTGATTTCAGTGCAAAACGACTGACAGAAACATATCTAGCTAAAGTACAAATATGAATTTTTATATTTGTCTCTGAAATTCTCCATTGCTCCTCATATATATCCACTCTGCTAATAATAAAAATACCTATTTCTAGTTAAAAAAAAAAAAGGGAATAATACATACAAGACATAAAATTACAGTCACAGACACATTTCCTTTGCTCTTCTGTTGCAGTAGAGTATCAGATTAGTGTTAGGATGATATCACACTTTGAATGAATCTAATATAGATTTTCATCTATTCACCTAATTTTCTCATCTTCAGTCATCCCAGATGGGTTACAAATGCAGACCAGGAGTCTGTATTTTCCTACTTTCATTTTAAATTAGTCAGATTACATGATTTTTGTGATGTTTTCATTCACTGAGGTGTTCTTCCAATATTTCTGAAATTTTATACATTTTTTTCTACTTTGGTTGTGATATCTTATGACCTCACACCTACAGGAATGGTGAATCAATGTTCTTTAAAACGTCCACTCATTCTGAATAGCTTAAATGTGTAAAGGTGCTAAATTCCATCAGCATTTACTGACTTCAAGTAATACTGTAGTGCCTGGCACTCTGGATACCAGAATCTCATAATTTCAGTAGGTGCATTTGGAAATTTCAGCTCAAATGTCTCCTTTTGCTTAAAACAAATATCATGATATACTTACCTAACTTACAGACTTAATGAATATATGTTGATGTTTATAAAGTATGCAACCAATTCAGATTTAAAGTGTTGGAAAAATTTAAAAGAATGATGAGTACTTTGGGCATTTTCTTTAATGCAAAATGAAGTTGAGCTATCAAAATGATACCTTACAGACTGGGATTTACTTATTACATATGAAAATTATTTATTTCTTAAAAAAAAAAAAATCCCTAAAACTCTATTATTTATATATATTCCTAAATATAGATTTAGAAATAAATCATTTATTCCTAAAATATCCCTAAAACTACCTAAAACAGCCTAAAAGAAATAACCCAGTTGAGAATATGGAATACTTTTTTACCACTAAGCTGTTAACAGCAAAAGCATGGTCTATTTACAGAACTGAAGACACTAAGGGACTCCTTGAGAATGGCCTTGAAAAATATGAATCTGTTCTATTACTATATTCTGGCAGTAAATTTGATGGCTTTAGGTCACCAGGCCACATGCATTCATCTTCTAAATTCTGCTTAGATGCTTCCCTTTGCTGCCTTTAAAGATAAATCTTTGCCCTGTAACAAATGTAGTTGGTGCACATGTAATTGTGATTTATGGTTTGGGCAAAGCTTGCCAGCTCATCCTTTTGGAGAGTCCCCTCCACCCTGAATTGTATGGCAGCAAGAAGCTGCCATGGGAGTTCCTACAGTGATTTATTCTGCAGCACCCTGAGACGACCCTTGGCTATCCCCAGCCTCGTCCCAGGGCGCTCGCAGAGGCCGTAGTGCCAGGATGTTGGAACGAAAACCTCCACACTGCTATCCCTCCCCACTCTCTCTGCAGGCAGCATGGCCCCAGTAGGGCCACAGATAAGGGCTATGTTGATTGCCAGAGCATTCCTGTGAAGGCATCTGTGCCCCAGCCCCAACACCACTGTATGCCCTACTGGCTACCTGTGCGCATGTGAGTGCATTTCCCAACACTTTGGCCCCTGGTTTCACACTTTCTGTACCTCAAAACAGCTGAGTTTTAGAGAGAGGAAGCCTGGAGAACTGTGTTGTATCAGTCTGTGCTTGAACATGCTAGGGCAGCTGCATGAGTGATTAATAAAGACTTTTTTTTTCAAGTTCAGACGGATTCCTGATATCAGAAGTAAAGAGAAATTAAAAAGACAATTACAAAAACACTATTCATTTAATTTATCCCAGAACTTAAATTCTTTGAAAAATCAAGAACATCTGAAAGTGACTTTGACAGTGCTGTTCCTTTGTGTATTTATATTGCTCACTCAGAGAAAGAAAGATGTTTAATGTACTTAACATACTTGAAAGATTTCAGTCAAGTTAGAAGAGGAAATTAGCTGCAGAAAGGTATTCATATATATTTATACATATGTATCAGCACTGATCTTAAAGGTAAAATTAGGAGAAAGATTTTTCAACAGAGAGAAAGCGAACCTACCAAAAATGTGTGTGATTTAAAGATGGAAATTGTCATACTTTCTCTAAAGCTAACTGAGCCTTCTGCTAGCCATTTGTATGGATGTGGCTTCAAATGGGGCAACTAAATTTATTATCACCTCTTGCGCTGTATTTACCTTCTCTAATTCACCTTTCTGCCTGGTGGGTTGGAAAGCCCATGCCATTTGTGAATCATCTCCTGATTCCATATAATTTTCAACCTGGCTCTGAACCACAGAGTGCACAGCTGAACCAAGAGAATGAGCAGACCGATGGATGGTTGTAAGGGGGGGAGAACTCTGTGCCTACCTGTAAGAATCATAGAATCATAGGATATCCCAAGTTGGAAAGGACCCACAGGGATCATTGAGTCTAACTCCTGGCCCCACACAGGACCACTCAAAAATCAGACCATATGTATGAGAGTGTTGTCCAAATGCTCTTGAACTCCAGCAGACTCAGTGCCATGACTCAGGGAGCCTGTCCCAGTGCCCGACCACCCTCTGGGTGCAGAACCTTTCCCTAACCCCCAGCCTGACCCTCCCCTGTCCCAGCTCCAGGCCGTTCCCTCGGGTCCTGTCACTGTCCCCAGAGAGCAGAGCTCAGCGCCTGCCCCTCCGCTCCCCTCGGGAGGGAGCTGCAGGCCGCCATGAGGCCTCCCCTCAGCCTGCTCTGCTCTGGGCTGAGCAAACCCAGGGACCTCAGCCACTCCTCACACATATTTCCCTCTAGACCCTGCACCATCTTTGTAGCCGTCCTTTGGGCACTCTCTAATGGTTTTATGCCCTCCTTACACTGTGGCACCCAAAGCGCTCGCAGTGCTGGAGGTGCTGCCCAGCGCAGAGCAGAGCGGGACAATCCCTTCCCTCGCCGGCTGGCAGTGCTGGGCCTGATGCACCCCAGGGTGCGGTTGGCCCTCCTGGCTGCCAGGGCTCGCTGCTGGCTCGTGTTCAGCTTGCTGTGACCAGAACCCCCAGAGCCCTTTCCGTGGGGCTGCCCTCCAGCTTCTCGCCCCCCAGTCTGTACACATAGCCAGGGCTGCCCCTTCCCAGCTGCAGAATCTGTCACTTGCTCTTGTTAACTTCATATTGTTGATCATTGCCCAGCTCTCTAATTCATCTAGATCTCTCTGCAAGGACTCTCCATCCCTGACAGAGTCAATAGCTTCTCCCAATGTAGTATAATCTGCAAACTTACTCAAAATGCCATCTAGTCCTACATCCAAATCATTTATGAAAACATTGAAGAGAACTGGCCCTAAAATGGAGCCCTGGGGGACCCCACTAGTGACTGGCCACCAGCCCTATGTAACCCCATTTACTATAACCCTTTGAGACTGACCCAGCAGCCAATTGTTCACCCATTGTATTATGCATTTATCTAGCTGTATGCTGGACATTTTGGCCATAGAATCATTGAATGGCTTGGGTTGGAAGGGACCTTAAAGATCATTTAGTTCCAACACCCCTGACATAGGCCGGGACACCACCCACTAGATCAGGTTGCTCAGGGCCTCATCTAACCTGGCCTTGAACACCTCCAGGGATGGGCCATCCACAGCCTCTCTGGGCAGCCTGTGCCAGTGCCTCACCACCCTCTGAGAGAACAATTTCCTCTAACCTCTAGTCTAAATCTACCCTCTTTTAGCTCAAAACCAATCCCCCTTGTCCTGTCAATATCTGATTGAGCATCAAGTTGCTCTCCATTTTTTTCAGAAGTCCCCCTTCAAGTACTAAAAGGTTGCAATGAGGTCACCCCAGAGCCTTCTCTTCTCCAGGCTGAACAGCTCCAGCTCTCTCAGCCTTTCTTTGTAGGAGAGGTGCTCCAGCCCCTTGGTCATCTTTGTGGCCCTCCTCTGGACCCACTCTAGCAGATCAACATCCCTCTTGTGCTGGGGGGCTCCAGACCTGGACACAGTACTCCAAGAAGAGCCTCACAAGGGCAGAACAGAGAAGAAGGATAGAAGGATTCTGTGTCCAGAAGGATACTGTGAGAAACAGTATTGACAGCTTTACTGAAATCCAAAAATATCACATCAACTGGCTTTCCTTGGTCAACTAGATGGGTGACCTTGTCATAAAAGGAAATTAATGTTGATAAGCAGGACCTTCCCCTTGTGAACCTGTGTTGGCTATGGCCAATGACTGCATTGTCCTTCAGGTGTTTTTCAGTAACTCCCAGAATAATTTTGCCCATCATTTTACCAGGCGCTGAAGTGAGACTGACAGGCGTGTAATTATCAGGGTCTTCTTTCTTGCCCTTCTTAAAAATTGAAATGGCGTTTGCCAGCTTCAGGTCAACTGGAATCTCTCCAGATTCCCAAGACTGTTGAAAAATAATTGAGCGAGGTCTTGCAATGACATCTGCCAGGTCTCTGAGTACCCTGGGATGAATCCCATTGGGCCCAATAGACTGATATGCATCCAGGTGGTGCAGCAACTCTTGCACAAGTTCGGGGTTGGCTGGGAGTTTATGGTTCCTGCAGTCACAGTCCTCCAACTATGAGCCTAGAATAACCGAATACCTACAAAAAAGCAAATCTGGACAAGATAAAAATCATGCAGGACACCTTCCTACAGCAGCTATGTCAGCAGGAGGTCTCGTAGATGCCCTTTCATTGCAGTTTCACATTACACTTAATCCATCTAACACTGAAAAGGAATTATTCCCCTTTTCCCAGCATGGGCTGTTGCTACCTTTGCTTGAGCATGAGCATGACTGTACCCTTTCCTTGTCAGCTTGCTGTTACGCTAGAGATAAGAAAACTTGACATTTCTGCCTTTGAAAGCAAGTACACAAACAAGGATTGTCTCCATTTATCTCCTCACTTGGAAAAGACATTTTTCTCAGTTGCTCTCTGTGTGATGTTATAAACCGGGGTGTTTCAGTGGAAATTTTTTTACTACTTTGGATGTATGGACTGTTACCGTTTGGGTTATTTTACCGGGAAGAAAAAAAAAAAAAAAAAAAAGAAAAAAAAAAGAAGGGAAGGGATGGAAGGGAAGGGAAGGGATATGTACATTGCCTCCAGGCAGCTTTTGGAAAGATCAAAAGCTTCATGACTACAGCTGAACAAAAAAAAAAAAAAATAAAAATAAAAAATCACATTTATTCAGTGCTATTGGACTAACATAGCTAGGACATAAGTTTATACAGCAAAACATACATTGTACATCTCAACTAAGCTGAGGCCTCTTCTGATTTTGAGTATCATACTGATTAATACAGCATTTTATTGAATTATCTAACTTCACTTTGTTGTCTATAGTGTTACTGCAGGAACAGTCTGCTTGAAAATGCCTGTACCACTCTTAGTCTTGATTCCGCAGGGAAATTTCTAACTTTTTTTTTAATATAGAAATAGATTTTTGCTGTGTTGATGTTAGCAAAAGCAGGTTACTTTTAAAAACAGCTATTCTATTGTAACTAGTTCTGCCACTCTTACCTAAAGTGGTATATCTAAATGTATTTTGAAATAATTGCATACAATAAAAGTAGGTGGGAAAAACGTCCTCCTCTCCATTGTCTTGTGGCAGTTTACATCCTACTGGAAAGGCTCTGAAGGGCCCTGGAGAGGAAAGCACGGAGAGGTCTGTGGGCTAGCAAGGCATGCGTAGTGAAGTTCTCAGCAGCACCAGCTGCTGCTTTTATGTTTAAAATCAGGATTATGCTTGAATTTACATCATTACAGCACAAGAGACCAAAGGAGCAGTAGACAAATAAATAAGCTCCTGGGGATCCATGAGAAACACAGACTTAAAGCGTAGGCCACTTTCTTATGTAGAGCTGCCAGTGCCCCTTTTTCTTGCTTCTTTTGTTACAAAGAAAGCTCCAGCTGTTGCTGTCAGATGAAAGACAGTGTGGTATGAAAGAAGAACTGATGGAAGACACCAGCTCATCTGCCATCACATGCTCTCATGCTGGGCAATGGGTTTGGAAGGCGTGCAATCCCTCTGTAACTTGCTGTCCCCTACAAAACTCCTCCCATACCACTGACAATTCTCTCACGACCACACTTCTGCTTCAGCCATGCTCTGCCTCAGCCTCTGAATGTTACGGGGAGAAGGCAACATATGGTCTAAACAATTTTGCTGTGTACAAAATAAAAAGTAGGAACATTTTCACTAGAGTGGATCAACTCTCAAGTCGCTCCCCTAAGAGAATAATTCATAAAGAAGCTATTGGTGACCACAAGAAAGTTGAAGACATATTTATTGAGTCTACTCATGAAAAGAATTAAAACACAGCATAAAGTAAATAGAACAGCTTGCATAATGTTTAGTCTCTTACACTGTTTACAGCATTTGCTTAATGGTATGTACACAAGAAGAAAAACAACTGTACTATATTCTGTTAATGTCCGTGTGCAATAAATAACTGCATCTATTTAGAAAGGCTCCAAAGTGGAAAAGCCTCGTGAGCAGAGAAACAAAACACAGGCAGAGGTCCAAGGGCTTTGCTGATTGCCCTTCATTATCTCACAAAGAGGCAGTGTCCCTTCCCACCTCTTCAAAGCCCCCTGGAGGAGTTCTTCAAATGCTAGTGGCAATCCCTGAGGTGGTTTCTGAGGTGAGTATAAGGACTTTCTCATTTGTATTTAATTTCCTTGCCCCTTTAAACATCATTAGGATTTACAGGCAACTTTCTTAAGGCATCCAGATGCATATAAAACATCCATCCGCACACAACCTACCATCTCCCATGAATTTGTCAGATTGTAGGATAGGAAGCATTCATTTTTCCTGACTTCAGTAATTTTTTTCAGCATGGCCAGATGGTTGGCAGTGTTATGTCAAAGTGCTTCATGTTGTTCTGGTAAAATACTAGCCACTAAACCAGTTCATCATTAAGCAAACACGTGAATTTATTTAAATCTCAGTACTTTAATGGTGCCTGGAAGCACCTTAGCAAGTCTTCAGGTGATATTCTGAACTTTGCCAAAGAGTAAGGCAGCTGTGAGTTCCTCTAACCTGGAAAGCCTGGTATAGCTGAGAACAAACTCCAGCTGCTGGGTTTCTGGCTTCTGTTAACACCAGATATGACACAAGATGTCAGCACCTGGTAAATTTTAGTATGCCACAAAATGGATAGGAACTCCTGGAAAAACCTAAGAACCCCCATGCCCAAGGACTTGGACTGTTGGCCAGTGTGCTCCACAGCTTATCCCGTGTTGTGGTTTTCTGATTTTTCATCTCTTTTTTTGGCCCATTCATCTGTCCTTTCAATGAAAACTACACTGTGAGGGCAGCGAGGTAGACAGAGGCAGCGTGCACATGGGTCCTGGACCCAGTGTGAAACCAGGACAGTGCGGGACATAGAGGCTGGTCCAGGAACAGGGAACCACTCCCAGACATTGAAAGGGAAATTTTGAATTTGGTGAGGCATTGGCACAGGTTGCCCAGAGAGGTTGTGGATGCCCCATCCCTGGAGGTGCTCAAGGCCAGGCTGGATGGGGCTTTGGGCAGCCTGCTCTGGTGCGAGGTGTCCCTGCCCATGGCAGGGGGCTGGAGCTGGGTGGGCTTTGAGGTTCCTTCCGAACGGAGCCGTTCTGCATTCTATGGTTCCATGATTCTATCAATCAACTTGTTAACACCACTCAGCGTTTTTATTCCAGTGATCTTTTTACATTATTTTCATTCAGTCTGAAAAAAAACACAAGTTATTTTGTCAGGTCAGAAGGTAAAGAAGGCGGGTGTGTGTTTTTTTTGTTGTTGTTGTCCTTTTTGGGGTATGCAAGATAAGGTACCACATGGAACGTTATCTGCCGTGTAGGGCATTAAGCACGTTGCGCGTTACACGGCGGGGGCTGCCCACAGGCTTTGGTATCACCTGGGGCCGCTCGTGCGGAACCACACGACGCCCCCGGCCCCTCACGGCGGGCACGGGGCGGGCCTCGCGCCTCAGCCCGCGGCCTAACATGGCGGCGGGTGGCGGGGGGGAGGGAGCAGCGACCCCCGCCGCGGGTGGGGTGGGAGGGGAGGGGGGCGGAAGCGGGCGGCCGTGGCGCGGAAGTGACGCCGCGGCCCCTCCCCCTCCCGGCGGCGGCGGCGGCGGAGCCGGGCGCGGCTGGCGGCGGCCCCGAGGCGCGGCCGGGCGGGATCATGGCGGACGGCGTGGACCACATCGACATCTACGCCGATGTGGGCGAGGAGTTCAACCAGGTACGGGCCGAGCCGCATGGCACGGCACGGCCCCGCACGGCACGGCCCGGGCCGGCCCCGCACGGCCCGCCCTCGCCGCCTGCAGGGCCCCCAGCGCGGCGGCAGGGCCCGGCCGGGCCTTCCCGCCGCCATTGTTCCGCCGGGCCTGCACCGGGAGGGGGGCGGGGGCGGCACCGGAGGGATTGGAACGGGACGGGACGGGACGGGACGGGGGGAGCGGGGCCCAGTGGGGACGGAAGGGGAAGGGGGAAAGAAGGGGAAGGGGGAGGGAAGGGGAAGGGGAGGGGGCGGCGGAGCGGCCCCGGCCGCCGAGGGCAGCTTCCCGGTGGGCACGGAGCGAGCAAGGCCGCGGTGCCGCCAGCGAGCGCCTTCCCTCCCGCCTTCCTCCCTTCCTCTCCCGCCTTCCCTTCTCCTCCCTCCCCTTTCCCTCCCTTCTCTTCCCTCCCCTCCCTTCCCCTCCCGCTCCCTCCCCGGTGCCGTTCCCCGGGCCCCCGGTGGCGGCGGGCAGCGCGGCTCCCGCTCGGCGGTGGCGGCGGGGCAAGGCTGCTGCCATTGTTCGCAGACGGAGCGAAAGCAGCAGCAGCTTCCCGGCCGCTCGCTGCGGGGGAGGCCCAGCGGGTTGCAGCTTTTTTTCTGCAGCGCAGGGGAAAGAAACTGCCCTCTGCTTTATTTATTTATATATTTCCCCCTCTCGTTATTCCTTACTTAAAAAAAGAAAAAGGCAGCTCTTCGTAAGAGGAGCTTTATTTTGATGAGGAAGCCGTGCAGAACTTCTGTGGGTTACAAGTAGCCGACTTTTCTAGTTCTTTTCTGACCCCTCCTCTTTCCCACCACAATCCGCTGTTCACGTTGGTTTGGCGTGCCATCTGGCTTGCTTGCAAATCTTGTGCTTCCTGAGGTTGTGTCGCCCCAGATTGCATTGTTCCTGACCCAGAACGCCAGTAACCGAGCACAGCTCCGCTTCCACAGGTTTCCCTGGCTCACCGAGTGGTGCACAATGCCTGCCCGCCCTGCAGAGACCTGGGAGACAGATAATAGGTTATGGAATTCAGAGTTAGTCATGCTAACAACTTAAAACTATCTCAGGAAACTTTATTTCTTTCAGTATTTATCGATAAATTAATTCAGAAGATGAGTAATCTGCTAAAGGCATACCGTAAAGGAATGCCGTACCAGGTGAGCCGACGATAGAGAGGACCAAAGTGCTCCTTGTCTGCATGGGAAAGTTCCTCTCTTGCAGCTGAAGACCCGTTACAGGAATTTAAGTGAGGGTGAACCTTAGCACAAATGCCATTTAGCATAAGAGTGTATCCCATCGGCTTCTGTATTAATTTTGGCTTTGGTTTGATCAGTGCCAGGTGAAATACTGATAATGAATCAAGTTTTCCTGAAAAACTAAATTTGAATCCAGGAGCATTTAGTTCATTTACGCAGAAGCCCTTGAAACAGCCCAGTTTATGGCTGGAAGCACAGAGCACATTATACTGCCAGAGCAAAACTGATGGGGATTCTCTGTGCGCCTCGGTCCTGGTCTACTCAGTGCTGGTTGATTCTGATAGCACCTGTAGCCACATTGCTAGGAAGGCTGCTGGCACAGATGAAGACAGTCTTGTGGTAGTTCAGCTTCTTCCAGCCGTCAGGGTTTGTTTTTTTTTCTCTTTTCACTGTGTTCACCCCAGTTGCTGTCCTGCCAGGGCTGCATTCTGCAAGCTGATGCTTCCCTGGTTTGTGAGTCGTGCCGAGTAGAATGTAGGGGAGAAAAGTGAGAAGGGACTGGTGCCTGTTTTTTCTCAGCTTGGCTCTTTTATTTCATTTTTGTAAAATTTTGCTGTTTATTCTTTTCCAAGTTTGATTTTTGAGACTTTGATGTTGTCTCACGACCCGCTCAGTTGAACTGCGTTACATTAAAATAGAAAGTTGTACCAGGGGAGATTGACACCTCTGCACTTCCCCATTTCTTTCTGAGAAGTACGAACAAAAGCTGGTTGTTTCCACCTACAGTGTTACTACCTTTAATTCTGACGTTGTTGTCAGAGGCCATCTTGAAACTTCTGCTCATGGCTTCTGATTTGAAGCTGACAGCTCAAATTGATGACTCGGAGGATGTGGTTCAGCAGAGCTGTGCAGGGGTGAAGATGACAGTTGACAAATGCTGTAGGGAGAAAACGATGGATGGCAGCTTGATGGTAACTTGGGTTGCAGACATCTTATGGGATGCCATATTTGTAAGGAAAGATTGCTTGATATATAAAACAATCAACTGTTTTTCTTGAATTCCGTGGTGCAATGTTTACTTAGTCAATATTCGTTTGAGTTGGGCTGCAGGAACTCTTTCCACTAGTTTTGTCTGCAGCGGGGATTAAAAAATCGAATTTGTCAGTTTTTTGGTCTTCTGTAGACAGTAGAACTGTATTGATAACAAAGCCAGGACAAAACTTTTGGTTGTGTCTGCAAGGAGATCTTTGAGGGCGTGTGGCTCAACGAGCTTCCCTTCCTTGCCCTGTCCTGGTCTGGCCTCGAGGTGCTCATCCTCAGGGCTCCTCAGGGATCTTTTTAATGCCTTTGTCCGGGAGGCGGGAAGATGTTCCACTTGATTAGCACTAAATGAACCACAGGTTGGAAGGGTGAAATAAAGACCACAGACCACGGCGTCACAAGCTGGCTGAACTGAATGAAAGCTGAGGACCGGCTTGCAACCAGCCGTAGGTTGCAAAGAGCTGGCTGACTTGACTTGAAGTCAGATCTGCTCAGTGAGAGCTCTTCTTTCCATCCCATCTGGAGCTCATCAGAACTGTGTGTCTGCGATGCCTCTTACCCTTCCATTAACTTATTGTTCATCATCATCTTGTCCTTGTGCTTACAGCTTTACCCAATTTGGCTCCCACCAATTGCGTTTAACTTTTTTTTTTTTTTAATTGTATTTCCTTTTTTGGATAGTTTACTGGACTCATTTTTAATTTTCTTCTTTGAAGCTGGCTTCTCCATCCAGCAGTCTTTCACGTTAAGTGTAGGATCTTGTTCTGAGACGAGCTTCCAAAAGGCAGGAATCCCTGCACGCGTAGCTGGTGACCTGTAAGAACCAGGAGTTGCACGGCACCTTTCACTTTGGCCATCGCACCGGACACGTTAGCATCCGTGCTGCACATGAGAGCTGCGTGATTGGCACACAAATGGCTGAAGCTGGCAGGCTGCTTCTTGCTGGCAGAGGACCTCAGAAAGATTAGGGGTGCTTTGGCAAACGCCAGGGTTTGCTTTTGTGCTCAAAAGTGCGGAGTATCGGGCCATGATACTGAGATAAGGAGCATCCCTGGTGCTCTGATCAGCTTTGCTTTTCCCAGGCTTTTCCCCAGGAAGACATAGGAATACATAATCAAACTATTTTAAAAACGCACATTATTTCCTGCCGGCTTAAGCAGCATCTATCTCTGTTGTACTGTTACATCATCTGCTTGATCAGAAGGATCTCTTGCTGGGGAAAAAAGGCTTGCTTTGTTTATACTCTGATAAGTGTAGTTGCGTTGTGGATTTATCTAAACGTGCCTTGAAGAGCTCTAGTTTGATAACTAAATACTAACAAATCAGAAATGAAAGAGTTTTGACTTTGTATTTTGCAGCTGCCTAATAAAAGTGGTTTAGAATGGAGTAAGCAGCTAAGGGGCTGAAGGCCTCTGTGGCCGCAGAGCCCTAGGAACGTGTTACTCTCCTGCCTCGTTGTCTAGAACAGCAAAAGAAAAAACTATTCTGCCTAATACAAAATAAAAACCGAGAGCGGTTGGGTCTGTAGAGTAAATGGGAATCTTACGACCCAACAAACGTGTCCCCATCATAGATGTTCCTGCCGCAGACAGCGTGTTCTTTCCGAAACACTAAGGGCCTGCTGTCTTGTTCGATTTCCAGTTTCTGCATTCAGGCAGCTAATCAGAACCAGAAGGACTTCTGTGTATTCCTTCTGATTTTTTTCCGACTACCACTGTTTTTTAAAGCGACGTTGCTAACATGTATCTAGGGTTTTTGACTACGTGCATTGTAATTTTGAATTGGAAAAAGTAGTAAAGGAGAAGGTGGATAACTTGCTTTTTGTTAATTGAGTGCTTTTTTCAGAATGTATAGTGATCGTTTTCATGAAAATTTGTCACTTCTGTCATCTTGGGGATGTAATTTAGCATTTGACTCTCAACTTGAACAGAGGGAAGAAGCAAATCTGAGATGCACGTACTGTTCAAAGAAAGTATACCCCAAAAAATACAGCAGCATTTTCCAAAACAGCCTTGGGTAAAGGGAGAGAGAGACCAATTCTCTGCTGCAACTCAGAGTATGGCTGTGAAGTTTCAGAAAGAAGTAACGCTTAATTTGTCCCTTCTGCCCATGACCGTGATGTTCCATGTGCTTCTTTCATTTCTGAATGTTGCAAAACACTGCAAGCGTAATTAAAATGTAAAATACCGGGGAGGGGCTGAGTAACTGCTAGTGTAACAGCTGTCTGGGATGAGTTTTTGATGGTGTATCTTTGCAGTGCCCTTTTTGTTCACCCAATCCCACCCGAATAGCACTGAACAGGAAATTTCAGTCCCGATTTTGCACAGCCAATGATCTGATGTTTCAGACAGCAGCCTGTTCCTTAACATGTTCATCTGCAAGACTGTGAATGGCTGTAATTGAACAGAAATCCTTTCTTTTCGTGCTTGCTCTTCTCTTAACTGTGGAAGTCAGGTGATGTCAAAGCCAACCCATGAGCTGGGTGGCACATTAACTTCTCCAGCCTCAGCTATTTGAGCAAGGCTTCCTGTATTCTTTCTTACTCATCTGCATCTAGGAGAGGAGAGTGTGTTGGGGTGAGTTTCCATGGTCTGCGTGTGAAGGAGGAAGGGGTTTTTGGATCTTGTGTAACAGCCGTTGAGCCGTCTCGGGTCTCTTCTATCTACACCTGCAGTTGCTGACTCAGATCACTCTTAATCATCTAACCACATGCCTTGTTGGCTGGCTGCTAACTGAGTCAATTCCACGCTGTCTGCAAAGCCAGCGTGATGCGAGGAGAGATTGTAGTGAGCAACATCAGGTTTGCTGCTGGGTCTTCATTGAGTTAAATCAGGGCACTGATGCTGTCAGACAATCTGACAAAAAAGATTGCGTTCAAATTGCAGTGCCCAGGTAATTCTCTCTCCTTCGATGGTGATCTAAAAGCCTGCGTAATAGAAACTTGATCCATTTTAGAGGAGTTCCTTGCTACCGAGGAGGTGCAGCAGAGCTGCGGACTGTTGCTCTGGTAGGTACTTTGGCAAGGCTGAGCTTGGCCTTCTCAGAGATAGAGAGGTTGGTGTATGTCTGCTGTAAGACCGGTGGCTGCTTGTTTGGATCTGTCTACCAGGACTAAATTCTACTTCCCTGAAGTCATCACCCCCACACAAATGGCTAGAATTACTCCACATTCAGCAGAGGATTTCCTTAATTGCCTTGTGACATCAGCCGTAATCTCCCCGTCAGATACCGTGTTCCAGCATGTCCCAGGCGGTTCTTTGAACCTCCTTTCATTAATTGTGATGATAGGAGGAATCAAACTGACAGAGAGCTGGGCAGACTCGGTGAAAATCCAAAACTCTTACTTAACGTAGCCATAATAAACTTACCTTAAAAGTCACGAATTTTCTGTTGAAGTTCAGGGTATGTGGGGCCCGTGCAGTTTACTGAGGATCAAACCTACTTGACTGATGACACCAAAACTTTGCATATCTGTTTTTGTTTATTTTAGTGATACCCTCTTGGCAGGGGTAGCAGCTGATAATGAATGTTTTTATGCTTTCAAGAGAGCTGATCATCTGATGATGATTGTGAATATGTATGAGATTTCCAGCCAAGATTGCTGACTTTGCAGCCTGTTTTCTGTGAAATCCAAGTTGATTCTCTCCGATCACCGTATCTGGTACCCGGAGCTATTCTATCGAAGATGGTTATGTGGGTTTCTTGATGCACACTGACAAGATAGCAGCCCCTGAAATATCTCCGGTATCAAAACCCGGTGAAGCAGTTTCTGTTCTGGATCAGAGTGGAAGAGCCCAGGAACCCTCTGCAGCTGTTTTAAGCACAACCTTTGCATAAGGAAAAACAGCTTAAAAAAGTCACTATATAAGCTTTGAAGGCTAACATTAAACGCTGCTAAGTTCTCCTAAGCTTTCTCAGACAGCTGATACTTCCTGGGAAGTTACTGCCTGTCAATAGAAATTTAGATTGTACCTCTCTTACACAGAAATCAGGCTGGCGATATCCCGTTGTGGAGTTGGTCAGTGCTGAATATCAGAGTCACAGAATGGTTTGGGTTGGAAGGGACCTTAAAGCCCACCCAGCTCCAGCCCCTGGCCATGGGCAGGGACACCTCCCACCAGAGCAGGTTGCCCAAAGCCCCATCCAGCCTGGCCTTGAGCACCTCCAGGGATGGGGCATCCACAGCTGCTCTGGGCAGCCTGTGCCAGGGCCTCACCACACTCTGAGGGAAGAATTCTTCCTTACAGCTAATCTAAATCTACCCTCTTTTAGTTTAAAGCCATTCCCCCTTGTCCTATCACTATACCCCCTGACCAAGAGTCCCTTCCCAGCTTTCCTGCAGGCCCCCTTTGGGTACTGGAAGGCCACTGTAAGGTCTCCCTGGAGCCTTCCCTTCTCCAGGCTGAACAACCCCAACTCCCTCAGCCTGTTCCCATAGGAAAGGTGCTCCAGCCCTCTGAGCATCCTCGTGGCCCTCCTCTGGACTCGCTCCAATATATGATGAATATGATGAATGACATTGTATAAGATGACAAATGGCAAGTATCACAAGAAGTCTTTGAAAAGTAATTCCGTAATGCAAATCTAGAACACCTATTCGTTCCTGTTTGGAATTAAGCAGTCCCACTGATGAAGTTTACGCTGTTTGTTTTAAAATCGCTTTGCATGTTTTTGTTAAGAAGATTCTCTTTTCTCTTACTTGTCCATCTTCTGTGATGAGAGTACAGCTGCCTCTATAGTAAAAAGCAGTATGTCTTGCTAGTAGTGCATCAGCAGATGGAGGTGGTTGGTGCTCAGGGCTCTCCATCTTCCTAATGCACTGTTTTCGTGGTCTGTCTCGTGCTAAATTTAGTCTGGTCTTTTGGACTAAATATTCCTTCCATGCTTACAATATATCTGAGGGACTGCTGGTTGATTTTGACTCGTATATTTGCATTTAGCAGGTAGTATGCAGTTGCTGAGCACAGGAAGTGGAGCTTTTGGAAAGAAACTCACATTTCCATTCCCTCTGGAAGGAGTCTAGTTCACTTGGACAGAACTGTGCTGTAAGCTGTACCGACTCGAGGGAGAAGGGAGCGATTCACTCCAAAACCCCGTGATAATTTTCTCAACCAAAATATTCCAGAGGCAGCCTTGATGCTGTAGAATAGTCCCTCTGTAGCCCAGGAATAAATAAATGTTTAATACGCACAAACCCAAGGGTTTATTAAATTTAATGAAATAAAATAGAATTCTGTCCCTTTCTGGTCTCTCTGTGAATGAGGCGATAATGAGTTAGGAGTGCAGTAGAAATCTGAAATACAGAGTTTATCAGTTTGGTCCTCTTGAAGCTTGTTCTGTTCATTCTACCAGATGTTTTGATTTAAAAATTGCTGGAACTTTGCATATTGCTTGTACTTGCTGGTGTCTGTAATTCTGGGAGCAGGACTTGCGTCTTTTGGGTTTTCTGTTTACATTACAGGTTTTAAAGTATTGCAGTGCAAAACACTAGTTGGAGGTGGCATTTGTTGTTTTTTTTGTTGGTGGTGGTTTAGAATCCATTAGAAATCATAAGAATTGGATATATTTTCAGGTGGATGAAACTGGAGCTTAGCTTTTCAGCTGGGGTGTTGTATAGGTGTTGGGTCAACCTAACTGTGTCTGTGGAATGTTGTCAGTATTTTGCTTAGATTAAGTTACAAGAATGTTAAAAGTAATTAGGTGCTTTTTGTATTTTAGGAAGCTGAATATGGTGGACATGATCAGATTGATTTATACGATGATGTAATTTCTCCATCTGCAAATAATGGAGATGCCCCAGAAGATCGTGATTATATGGATTCTCTCCCACCATCAGTTGGAGATGATGTAGGTAAAGGAGCTGCACCAAACGTTGTCTACACGTATACTGGAAAGAGAATTGCCTTGTACATTGGAAATCTTACTTGGGTAAGTACCTTATTACTATTCAGGTGAGGCCAGCAATTTGAAAATGGTGAACGTAATTCTTTGTAAATATTTTTTCATTTAAGAATTGTTATGTGAAATATTAAAAGTGCAGCAAAGGAGGTGTTTTTTCTTTCTTTCTTTTTCTTCTTTTTTTTTTTTTTACCTGCAATTTAGTGAGCCTGTCTGGAGCTGTCTTGATGTTTAAAAATGGATGAAATCTTCAGTAAATATCACCTTTCAAGTTTTCTCTGCTGCTCTAAGTGCTATGAAGGGATATTTGTGGTACCACCATCTTTTCAGTGAACTGAATAAAAGAGAACAAACTTAAACTGTCAGATATCTTATGCTTGGAGATGCTTTAAGGCTACCAAACAAACCAGTTTTTAGTAATCCCTTTCTAAAGTTTTTAGTTTAAAAAGAAACTAAGTTTCTCTGGGATTTTCTTGAAGATACTTTTTGCCTTTTTCCACTTACTTTTTCCAGAGCGGTGATTCTTGCAACAAAGCTGTTTTCATGTTTGCCTTGAGGCTTATTTCTGCAGTTTTGGGAGTAACAGTAACTCACTTGCCCTTAAGACAATTACTTTTGTCAGCATTAAAGTATTTTAAAATCAATTGCACTTAATCAAAGTGCAAGTAGCTGGTCGGTAGCTAAATTAACTGGAGCTCATCTCTCTTCACCTGAAATCCAGTTTTCCCGAAGTCCACGCTTGCAAAATTTTCACTCATTTTTTTTTCCCTCCCAGTGAAATTTTTACCAGTGCTAATCTTGAAAAAGAATGCTTTGTGGATACTTAGGTGTTCTTCATTAATTTTACTGCATCCTAATTTCAGGATCTAAATTTGTGTTTAGATCTCAGCAAAGTATTTTGTTAAAGTTTTAAAAGAAGCCTTGATTTGAAGGAGGTCAGATAAGTAGCTGAGAATCTTGAAAGCCTGCTTTGCATTTTCCGTACCAAATTTAAAGAGGTGAGAGAGTTACAGAAGTAGGAAGAAAATCATGAGTATTAATGTGTTTTAATGTGTTACACATCTTTGAACGCGTGAAATTCTGGAACATTACATAGTAACTAACAGGAAGTTACAGCAAATAAGTTGAAGTGAAAGCAGTTGTTACTAACCATAGGTTTTGTGCTGTTTTTTCCATCTTCTGTTTGTAAATTTTGCTACTTCTGTGCAAATAGTATCTAGGCTGTCACTAATCAAAGCTGTCTTAAAGAGCACCAGTTTAAGCATAGGGTGTTAAAAATGGACTTTAGGTTTGGAGATAGAATTGATGGGATAAAAAAATGGACTGGATGTCCAAAAATGTAACAGTTATTAAAATAGAATCAATCATAGGATCATTTGGGTTGAAAACAGTTCAGTTTAAGCCTGATACTCTTGAAAAAGTGCTTTCAGAAAAGTTAGATATAAATGTTTTTTGCTGTACTGTAGCTGGTATACTGTGTGGTGGGACTGGGGCAACATAGCATATGAGGAAATGTGCATTTTTAAAGCTAATTTTCTGAGAATTTTTAAATGACAATGACTGCTCTTACGTAAGAGTCAGAAAATATTGGCAACCTGAATAAAGTATTCCTCTTGACAGCTTGCACAAAGAAATAAAAGCATATAAAATTTGGTTGTCCTTTTCATGGTGTTATAGATAGTTTTCATAACTGATTGTTTAAAATGTATTTTTCAGTGGACAACAGATGAAGACTTAACTGAAGCAGTTCATTCATTGGGGGTAAATGATATTTTGGAGATTAAATTTTTTGAAAATCGTGCTAATGGCCAATCTAAAGGGTAAGAACTTGTCACTTCCTTTTTCTTTAAATGAACTGACACTGGGGAGGATGGGCACTGGGAAGCGTTCTGATTTATCATAACTGTCCATACGTAAACTGATTACCTTTGTTTATTGACATCCAGTGATGGTTGGGTTTATAATTTCATACTAATGATTTAAATTGCTGATGTACACTTTATGGCAGTATTATGCGTCGTACTGTTTAGCAGATTAAATTTTATTGGTGATCTTCATGAAGACTCTTTTCCTAAGTTTCAGTTAGTGTGGTAGTGATAATGTTGTTCTTCATAATGTAAATACAATTTCCCGTTATCCCCATTATTGAATCATTTTTAAATGCTTGATTTTCTATTAACTGCTAAAAGGGAGTGCTTGAGCTGATTTTTCACTGGCAGTCTGATCTTCCATGCATGACTGTCTTTGTCTCTCCTTAGTACTACGTTAAACTTCTGACTTGCCCAAATAAAACCCGACTCAGAAAAGCTCTGAATGCAGCTTTGATCCACTTGGATCTGCTCGTCTACCATTCTCAATCCAATTCTTCCTCAGTAGCCATGGTAGTAGTGATGAGAACGCAGTGAATTCTTGATAATAGCTTGATCGTATTAATTGATATGTAGTGTGTTTGTTGATACTCCACCAGAAAACTACCTTTATTGTATATTTTGCTGCGTGTTGTACTTGCATTGTGGTTCTTCGTATATGTCTTGGAATGAGTTACTTTATCTGTCTTTAAAACTGGGCTAAGATCTGTGAAAGAGTTTGTATTTGGTTTTCAGGTGTCCTTGGCTTACTCTGTTAAACTTCTTTTTACAAGGCATTAGGATATCCAAGGAATGGGAAAACTGCAGTGTAACCTTTTTTTCTTCCTTTCAGGTTTGCCCTTGTGGGTGTGGGATCAGAAGCATCCTCCAAAAAGCTGATGGACTTGCTGCCTAAAAGAGAATTGCATGGGCAGAATCCTGTTGTAACTCCATGTAATAAACAATTTTTGAGTCAGTTTGAAATGCAGTCAAGGAAAAGTAAGTCTTTCTTGCATGCTGTCTTGGAAAAATAGTGTTTAGTCCAAAAACCGTACTGCATTTTTTTCAGCATCTGATAATTTATGCGCAGCTTAAAATAGCTATAAAATACTTATGTAAATGAATTTGCAGCTTTATTAAAAAAAAGATCTTCTAAAAATATCAATATATTGAAGGTCTGTGGTTTTAGCAGGAGATGGCACGTAGTGGAAGATTGCAGCTTTGTAAAGCTTTTGTCTTACCATTGGAGAAGGTTTCTCTATTCCTTCCGGTGAATTTTACTGAAAGCAAACAAAAACAAACAAAAAACCATGAGAGTATTTAGAAATTTGACATTTGTAGACAGATGGGACTAAATTCTCATTTAAGTTGTGCTTATGATCGGGTCAAGAAGAGATATTCTGTGTTGTGCTTTCCTACTGCACTTTGGCTTGTGGTTTCTAGTCCTCTAACAGTGGGTGGCCTTGGGCTGCAATAAACATGACGGTCTCCCCAGTTGCTGTTCCATTTGTATGGGGATACTGGAACTGCCACATTTTAGCAAAGCACTTTTTCCCTTTCCACCCTGCTCCTTATTTTTTTGGGGTACAGAGGAACAAGGTGGTGCTCATGAAGTTTTACTTCAGTGCTGCATAAAACTTTGGACTGAGAATTGGAAAGCTTTAAGCTATTTTGACTTACATAATTACACTTTTGCTTTTCCATCACAGCCACGCAGTCTGGCCAGATGTCAGGGGAAGGTAAAGCTGGGCCTCCAGGAGGAAGCTCACGAGCAGCATTCCCACCTAGTAACAGAGGGCGAGGCCGTTTCCCTGGTGCCATTCCAGGTGGAGACAGATTCCCTGGACCAGCAGGGCCAGGAGGGCCGCCACCACCTTTCCCAGGTAAAGTAATTAATATGTGGGGTTTTGGTTTCATTTCTGTTTTCTTCTATTAAAGCAGTGTAGTTATTCAGAAATTACAAAAATCAAGGCAATTTAGTTAATATGTTATAATGATTGTTCATGGCTGGATTGTAGGTGTCTACCCTACTCCTTTGTTGAAATGTGGAGATGTGCTTCCTAAATTAGCTAGCAGGAGTGTTTTTAGAGACATACTTTATAGTGTGTCCATGTACATACCTTTTAAAAGTATGAAAAAGATTAATGTAAATCATGTTACAGAGTAGACTTGTATTTACGAGTGTGTAGTTCAGATTTTCTGATGTGCTGTATGGGGTGAGAATACTTGCGTTGCAGTCTGTATAGTAACTGTGTTCTTCATTGCATTACAAATTTGCACAAGACAAGAAGTTAGCTTTGATTCATGCCCAATGACAGGTCAGTTAGCAGGCACTTAGAATACCAAACACCAGGCTTGCATTACAGTGAAGTTCTCATTTCAGCTTCACTATTTTTTAACAGACATCATTCTGTAGTGGATTTCCTACTAGCAGTCAATGGGACATAGGTTGAAAAAACACTATTGAGGACCTGAAAGTAGGTACGGTAAATGTAGGAGCCCAAATGTCCTCCAATATAGCTTATCACATATTTTTAATAAACATTGTATCTTATGCCCCATGTGAAAGGCAAGCCGTAGGTGTAGGTTGGGTGCAATATTTGGTATTTTTTATAAGTTTGTGAGGCTTTTTTTTATAGCAATAGCAACTGGTTAAGTGATTTTTGGTCTGTTTTAATGTTATTAATATTCTGTTTAGATGTTCATAATGAAGTAATTATTATAAATTTACTAAGCTACTGGACCCCAAAGTGCAAGATATACATGCCTTGCACAAGTTGCAAATTGTTCAGTGAAGGCTTTTGTTTAATAAGAAGCTATTTCACTAACTTCTACTTCTTTTTATTAACTTTATTCTTTTTTTTTTTTTTAGCTGGACAAACTCCCCCACGTCCACCATTAGGTCCTCCTGGTCCACCAGGCCCACCAGGCCCTCCACCTCCTGGTCAGGTCCTCCCACCTCCTTTAGCTGGACCTCCTAATCGTGGTGACCGTCCACCACCACCAGTTCTGTTTCCAGGACAGCCTTTTGGTCAGCCTCCTCTCGGGCCCCTTCCTCCAGGCCCTCCACCACCAGTTCCAGGCTACGGGCCACCACCAGGTCCGCCACCACCTCAGCAGGGTCCACCTCCACCTCCGGGTCCATTTCCCCCTCGTCCACCTGGGCCTCTTGGGCCGCCCCTGACTCTCGCTCCTCCTCCACATCTCCCTGGGCCACCTCCAGGTGCTCCACCGCCTGCACCACACGTGAATCCAGCTTTCTTCCCCCCACCTGCCAATAGTGGCATACCTACTTCAGACAGCCGTGGCCCACCTCCAACAGATCCGTATGGCCGACCTCCACCATATGACAGAGGTGACTATGGGCCACCTGGCAGGTGAGTGCTTTTGGTGTAATCTGCTTTGTAGCAGATTTTTATGCCTTGTAGGATGCATTTGATCTTTCTTTTTAATGCAAATGTTAGTAAAAGTAAGGGGAAAAAAACGCAAGGGGTCTAATCAGTCTTCAGATTTGCCCCTGTTCACTTCTCAGTGAAATAACTCTAAGAAATATGTTTGTAGCAGTAAGAAAACCCTGAAATACAACACTAGTAATCTTACTTTCCGTTTTCAGCTTTGAACTGTTTGTCTTCAGTGTTTGTATTTGGCAGCGTCATTATTCCATGTGTACTACGTGTTAACTTATTATATCACTTCCTATCAGTAGCTTGTGGTTGTGCTTCTGTCTTAACTCAAAATTCTCACTTGTTCCTTTGCCATCTTGCTTTGCAAGCTGTCATCTTAGAATGCTTTGGAATTCTCCTTGAATATGTGCATATGTTGAGTATGGTGCCACACCAAGCCCATACCGTTTTCATCTTTTAGTAGCTCTGCTTGTCCCTTTCCTTAAGGATTCAATTCAAAGTTAGTCTTTGTCTCAAACAGGTGGGAATTTACTGCAAGACTTTTATCTTCCTTTCCTGTTAAGCCCCTTCTGGTAATTTGGTACAATCTTGCTGTGTTTGTAGCAGTGGCCTTTTCTGTGGTTAATCCTATCTTGGACAGGGTTTCTGAGTCTCTCTGACTTGCCTTGTCAAGTGTTTCACATCATTTGAAACGTCTTTTTCATCTGTGCTTTCAAGCATCTATGTCTTACTGCTGTTTCTTAATTTTCACCATATTTGTATTCCTTAGAACTTCTTGGGGTAAATAGTAAGAAAGATACCTTTTGCATAGTTATGTAGTTATATTTTCACTTGTGATTTTACTGCTATTGAGAGAGACTTCCCGTACCTAAAATGTTTTCTGCACAGACGCTTTGCTTTGATTCTTTCTTTTACATATGAGCACAAAGTTTGAAAAACACAAGCATTTGTACATACTATGTTAATACAGAAACTGTAGAAATTCAAGCATTTGGCTTAATTGCCTGGAATATAATAAAGATAAGGTGTTTTGTTTTATATATTTTTTGATGGACAAAATCTAAGTTGTCTGCAGTTGATAGCATGGCTGGGGAGGGAAGGAGTGGGGATAGGACAGAATAACGTACTGTCCAGTGTTTTCATTGGTAATGTTAAAACTATCACCCATAACTATTTAAATTGTCATTAATTATATATCATAGGCGTTTCACTGGAAATAACATGCCCATAAGAGAAAAATTACATATTCCATTCTATGGGAGGCACACGAAAAATAATACTCAAAACTCAGGGAGGTATGAATTTTTAGACATTTCCTCTTACGCTAAACTGGCTATAGGATCTTGTTCCACTTCTTGCACTTAAGAGGATAGCATTGCTTATTATTCTGCGTTTTCTTTCTACCAGAAGAACTAACACTATTTTAGAAATATCAAGCAGTGTGGTCAGTTTAACAGTCTCAACTTTTATCTCTTAACACATTTCTTCAGATTTTCTGTACCGTTCAGAGACTGGCTAATAGGATGCTGCAAAACTTCTGAGAACAATTTTGTGTAGGTTAACTTCTGTTACTTTGTAATCCATTTATGTGTAGCTAATAATTAAAGTGTAATGAGTACAAGGATTCTCGTTTATTGCTTCTTCATTACAGTGACCAATTTGTAGATATAATTGAAGTACCTTGAACTTGACCAAAAATAAATACTAGAATTAGCTGTAAAGCGTTGAAGTGTTATTCGGATAATATATTTTTTAAAAAATGCCAGCCTATAGTTGCTTTTCGTAAGTTATAGTACTCTGGTCTTAGTTAAGAATCCGGGAAACAGTATCATACAGTTTTAATTCCATCATTTTCATAAGAAGATCCCTAGTTTTGCTCAAAGTTGTATTTTCTACGTACATGTATTTCCACATCCATTCAATTGGGGAGATACCTGCTCACATACTTTGAAGGATTTTATGAAAATGATAAATATTTGTAAAGCACAGTTTCAAGTGCTGCTGAATCTTCAAAATAGATGGGATGAGCAAGAATAATTTTACTTACATAGCAGATGTGTTAATTTTTATTTATTTATTTATTTTACCTTTATTAAGCTTTCAGGATTTTGTACTGTAACATGGTCCTTAACACAAACCAAACCCAGATCCTGCTTTCTTTTCTGTTTGTCACTTTGCTTAAAGTTGTGAACTTGGACTGTTAAAACTGCAATGATAACTCCTTAAAGTTTTCTTAATCTTTTAAATAGTAGTTTTATTACTTTCAGAGAAATGGATGCTGCAAGGACACCTCTAAGTGAAGCAGAATTTGAAGAAATCATGAATAGAAATAGGGCGATCTCAAGCAGTGCCATTTCAAGAGCTGTATCAGATGCCAGTGCTGGTTAGTAAAGCTTTATTATGCTTTCTATTCTACCCAGCTAAAAAGAGTTTAGTTTTTCTATTAGGAAACCTGCAGCCTTGAAGCCCCATCTTTCTGATGTGGCTTTCAGGAGGCTGAAGTTAGGTACAACAAGCTACGGCTGTTTTTGTACTGTACTCCAGCTGATGTCTGTGAATGCTTTCTGAGTGCTGATCTGGACAGTATTTTAGTGCTTAGTCCTACAGTAAATGGTCTTGGATGGTTATTGAAGAGAAGACATCCTGAATGGTAATGTTACTATAGATAAAATTTTTTGGTTTAGTTGGTATAATTTTCTCATAGTGATTTTATATTGTTTTCAGGGGACTATGGAAGTGCTATAGAGACCCTGGTAACTGCAATTTCCTTAATTAAACAGTCCAAAGTATCTGCTGATGATCGTTGTAAAGTTCTTATTAGCTCTCTTCAAGACTGCCTTCATGGAATTGAGTCCAAGTCTTATGGTTCTGGATCCAGGTAAAACTTTCCTCTTCCATCTGCCCCTGTGAAGGGGAAGGTGTAGGGCAAGACTAGTTCACAAAGGAGAAAGAAACTAAGTCATGTGAGAATCTTAGTGATTTGCTCATCTGCACAAGAAATGTGTTAGAGAACCAAGGATGGGTTTTGAACTTAAATAATTTGCCTTTTAATTAATCCTGTTTTTTAAATTGATCTGACTAGTTTTTTAACTCTTAGTTTTAATTAGTATCCTTCTTTACATGGTAGTATTGCAGAGCGTAAACTTCAAAATTGAATTTTGCTTTATCAGTTAAGTTGTCCAGTATATAATTTTGGTAATAATTTGCTACTGAAAGTTAATGTAGAGGGTACTTGTGACCAGTTTTCATTTTGCTTAGAGCAAACTTTCTTCACACTTGTCACAGTAGAATTGTGCTTGAGCTGGGAGAAAAAGGTTGGCCAGAATTAGTTTTTTCTCTTATTCTTTATCATACAATCTAAAATTTTGAGAGCAAGTAGATTTGAAATGTATGGACCTCTACCAAGTACAACGTAACAGCCTTTTCAGAGTTAAGACAAACACCGAGCCTCTAATTCATTGGGATGCTGTAGCAGTAGCGTAGTTCACTTTGAATGATAAAAACACAGCTGGTTTTGGCCCATGCTTTTAGTATCCCGATTAGCAGCCATGTTGTAGGAATCATTTAATAATTTGAGGCACAGTATGTTTCCCCAGCTGATCTCAGCTGTCCTCCATTTTGAACGTGTACTTTCTGACTTTTCCTTGATGATGAAGTGGATGACACCTTTTTTTAGCTGCTTTTAGCCATCACCACCTTTCATGTCTTCCATGTTGTACACAAAAAAAATCTCTGCATCACAGCAAAGAGTTACTTCTCTCACATCTGAAGAGATATTTCCCTCATGTGCTTTTTTGATCCAATTCTTACTAGTCAACAGAATACAAAATTGGCATGTGAGTGGCTTTTGTTTTGAAGAAAAAATTAATGAAGTAATTTCTTTTAGAAGACGTGAACGATCCAGGGAGAGGGACCACAGTAGGTCACGAGAAAAAAGTAGACGCCACAAATCACGTAGTAGAGATCGCCATGATGACTATTATCGGGAAAGAAGTCGGGAAAGAGAGAGGCATCGTGATCGTGACAGAGATCGCGACAGAGAACGAGACAGAGAGAGAGAGTATCGCCATCGTTAAAGAAGGTGAGCATTTGTTTTGTGTTCTTAAGTTCACTGTTTTACTGTTCCTGAGTTACTAAAAGTGCTCTAGATCTGGGATTATTTATACCATTAATGTCTGCATTTAAATGGTCCTGTAGAATGTACTGAATTACTTTTTTCTTTTAGCATCTGAAATGAAGTCAGGTAAGTAATGACAGGTAACTCTGGGCTTGGGAGAGGGAGTACTTGTGTCATTCTTTTCTGCAGTTGGCATGCCTTCTTTTTAATTTTAAATGGTATTCATGTTTGTAAATTTTATAAAGTGCAATCAAGCCATTTCTTAATAAGCAGTAAGTCAGACTGATGTCTGCTCTCTTGTAATCTTATAAGATCATATGAAATTTGTTTGTATTTATTATTTGTATTGTAAAACAAAAATCTAGTTGTGTGAGGACTGCAGCATTTAGTCCTTCATGTGTCATGTGGGGATTATGTCTGTGTAGGGAACATGTAGAGTACATACAGCTGCCGTCTTTGCACTAGTAGATTCTTTCTTTTTGTTTGAGTTTTACTCAAATTCAGGAAATGTAGATAGACTTTCCTTGTTATTTTCTAAAATATGGCCCGTCACTTTTTTTCTGTATTTTAGCTAAATTTAGCTGTTATCTTCAATAAGATTTATGGTCGTTTTTTCCCCACCACCCTGCTTTTTCATTCCCTGCCCTCTCTGACAGTAAAGTCATTTTCTGAAGACTAGTAAACAAATGTACAACACAAGGGTTGGTTCTTTTCTGGTTGTTGACATGCTAAAATGTTCTTTTATGTCATGTTTCTGGAGTCTTGCATGCATCAAATGTCTAGGTAGCTACAGAGTAGCATGATAAATAATGTTTTCTTTGGTGTACTGCTGAGAGCTTTAAAATACATTCATGAATGTTCATCACATTATATGATGTACAATTTTGAGGATTGGTAATTTGAGCTGCTCGTGATTCCTTATATTTGACAATAAGGGGAAAACAAAACAATACCTATTTTTGCCACAGTAGTCTTTTCCATTTTTAGAGTTTCCCACCGCATCTACATTAAAAGTGAAACCCGGCAGATTTGCCTGTCTGCCCAACTTCCATTTATGTCTACCCTCAGATGTAGTTTCCAGATTTGCTTATGGCATTTACTCATGGAAGTTCATTTGCAGAAGTTAAAAAGAGCAAAGCATATTAGAGATCATATAACTGTAACTTGCTCCTAAGTAAAAATATTTCTATAATTTTGCATCATTTGAATGTCAGTCTTTCTATGCTAGGCTTTTGTGTCACTGACTCCTTCTGGAGAAAACAAAATCTGATATTAAATGCACTAGTCTGCTGAGTGTTAAGTGGGATATTGTCTGGGGTTCATATTCTAAAAAGCAGTAACGGATGTTGAGAAGGGGAGTCAAAGGCTTAAATAGGAAGGTGAAACGTGACAGCTGAAAATAAAGTTGGCAGTAGTTAATGCCACTTTCTGCCATCAGAAATGGAACGGTAGAAATAATTCCGGAATGGCATAAAAATAGCAACTGTGGTTCTTAATTGTAAAAATGTCAGAACATAAAAATACAGATTTAACAAAAGTAACTGCAGTTTCTCTTGTTAAGCTGGATTTTTCCCTTTCATCATAAATTAATATTTGTGAAATTTGCCAATGGTTACTAATGGGAGCTAACCATTGAGCTGAGTGATGGGTGCATTTCCAGAGATTTTTAACTTCTGTTGGAGTTGAGCAAGCTATACTAAAAATTGTTAATCTGGAGCTTAAGGCAACTATTTTATCCATGACACACTTTATTAATATAGCTTTCATTTTTGTGTATTTAGACTATTGTGTGTGTAGATGTGGAATTTCTGTGCCCAGTACAGATTACCTACCCTGTCACCCCAAGAAAGCATGTCCAATACTGTTAGGTTGCTGCCATTTTATAACTTCCAAAGCACAATTTCAAAAAAAATGAAACTGAGATTTCAGTCTTAGTTGGGATTTATGTATACAACTTAGGTGGGATTTATATATACAACTTCTTTAAACTCTGTTGTGTACTGGGACTTCTTTTCTTTCAGAGGAGTTGCATAGGTAAGATACCCTTGCACAAAGAAAATAGGTCCTAATAATTTGATTTAAAGGACAAATTTAGTATTCCTCATGTAAATGAAAACATTTGGTATTTTTTAAAAAAGTTGTAAACATTTTGTCTTGTTTCTGTCTTAATGAAGAAAGACTTTACTGTAGTTTTGTTTATATATATAAATAGACACATAAAAACGTACAGTGATCTTTTGGTTTGTATGTTTCATTTTCACCAAGATGTATGTTGCCATACATTTTTTTTGTTTTGCTCTTCACGTTAATTAATACTCATAAATAGATTTAACAATCTCAGTCACTATATATATAAGCAGTACTGGGAAGAGTTACTCCCCACATTACTGTGTTTTATCAGGTGTAACATGAAGTTGCCTGTGTGCCTGCACACTATGAATGGCACCTATACTTCTTATTTCTGTGTGTACCTACAGTCATAAATGTGATACTGTACTGGCATATTAAAAAAAAAAGTGAAAAAAGTGTTACACCTAGTTTAGAAGGATTTTAAAGGTCCATTGTGAATATTTTTGTATACAGTGAAATTCACTTTGTATTATTGTATTTACTTACACTTAGAGATGGATTAAATTGGAATAACTTACTAAATGTATTCATTATAAAACCCTATTAAAAAGTTCAGATGTACCATAGCAGGTATTTACACTTCTGTTTGTACACTTCATGATTAAATTCTCGCAAGTATGCCTTTGCTAGAGTAAGGCTTCACATGCATTGATCATCCATTCTACAGAATTACTGTAAACTGAATGTTTTCTTGAAACGTCTTTGCACACAGAAAGATATAAAAGAGAACAATAGATTTACAAGACAAATGTCTGACTTGTACTAGTCAAGAAAGCTAAGAATCCAATAGAATGGTATTTAGAAGGATTAACAACAAAATGCATGTGTACAAACAGAATAGTAATGTAACTTCATCAGCATGAGTCCTGATTCTTTTTAAAGACAGATTTTTTTAGTTTATTTGATACTTAATGATGTATTTCTAGCTGATACATTGTCCCAATCTTAATCTGTCTGAATTTCTATAACTACTGAATGTTAAGTTTTTCATTTTATGTTTTTGTTATTGGGTCGTTTGATTATTTCCTATTTAAACTGGATTTGGACTGAATTGCACAGAAAAAATACACTAACAATGTAACAGTTGATAATGTATGTAGACTTTGTATTCCATATTTTGTGGCTTTTCTCTGATTTTTCTATTCTCAAACCACTGTAAGCAAAATCATTTAGTCTAATGTACTTTTGAGGCTCATATGCTTCTTCAGAAACTGCTCTCAGGTCTCTGAAATAGTTTCAGCTTTGGAGTGATCTAAGAACTAACACGTTTGTATTTTTTTTTTTTAAAAGGGAAATGGTACTTGATAGTTTAAAAAAGGTACATTATATTTTGCCTGTGTAAGTAGGAGCTGTCCTGTAACAGTGTTAGCAAATATCAAAGTATGAAATTTGCCTTTTAAGAAACCTTGTAGATAATAGGAAAATGCCTATTTTTGTAGGTTGTTTTTATAAGCTTCTAGATAATAACCGAGCTTCAAGTGAATCGTGGTAGCATTGTTCAAGACCCTAGTTACATATGTACGTGTTCAGGATTGTTCTAGATCTTATTAGTACTGAGCTATTATGAACGTTGTTTACCTAATCTCTATTTTTTTATGTGTATTTTTCGAGGAAGCATATACGCGGGGCTGGCATTTTTCATGTGTTTCTTAGCATTCATCAGAGAACTCATGCTTCTTGCATCTGATTCAATACTTGAAATCCACCTTAGAGTGAAGGAGACAAGCAGTGCCATTGTTCTGCATGCTTCTTAAAGTCTGTTTTATGGCTATTCTGGTGCTTTACAGAAGCATATACATTGTTAACATTCAGAATCTTCTCTCATTTCCTCAAGGGTGATAAGATGGTTTGAAAAAGCATGTGAACTGAAAATCTTATGTTCTTGGGACTTTTTCCTCAATGAACATTGCTGTAATTTTGTTGTTTTCTGAGGTATCTTAAGAGACGCTTACGTTTTTCTATTCCCCACAGCCTGCTTTTTTCTTTTTCTGAAGTCAGTAATATTGACAAATTTGAGCTGTATGGAAGTTCCTCAAGAAACTTGTCTATATGACATCATAACATTTGAAACAATTTTTACTTGCAAGTGACAACATTGATTTCATACAGCATTCTCAAACATTTTTTTCCTTTTGCTCATTGTGGTTTGAGAACTAAGCTATCTTTTTCCAAAAAAAGAGGGAAAAATCTTCATTTTATATTTTCCTGTGGCAGACAGATCTACCTGATCTACCTTTTATGTCTTCCTCATATATTAATGTGAAAAATACTTGCCAACCTCATAGCATTTTAATTTGTAAACTCAGGATCTGGTTTTTGAACACACCCCTCTGTTCATCAGTTATCTCTGGTGAGTAGACAGGCTGGGACAGTAGGAAAAGCCACATGAAGAAACAAACTGTAGCTTGGGATTGTTCTCTTTCTATCCATATAAAATTATTTATAAAATCAAGAAATTGTTCAATCTTAGTGTAGAAGTTAAAATCAACATCAAATCAAAGACGACAGGTAAGTACATTAATAACAGAGGGGAACAATGAAGTAAGTGGAAGAAGTTGCTAGTGGTGGTAGAATGGGTTATTTGTACGTGTATGGTGGACAGAGACTGATACATAATTTACATGCAGAATGCCAAATACAGAGTCAAGCTTGAAATTCATTCCTTCTCACTGTATTATAGCTAAAACATCACAATACTTGAGGTGTCTGACAGTCTGGGATCTAGATAAAGTTGAAACAAATTTTGGCCTTCGAGATGTTTTTTTTTTGTGGGGTTTTTGCTTTTGTGTATTTTTGCTTTATGTATAGAATACAATGAAGGACAATTATATTAATTCATTCTTAGGAGCTGTTAGGATATGATTATAAATATGTATCATGCATTTTACTGAAATGTGAACATTTTGTGGGATTGAAATTCAGTCTGAAAATATCAGATAAATAACTACACTTACAAACTTGACAGATGTATGCACATACAGCTTTAAATTACTGTAGAATTTTCACACTTCTGAAAGCTGTTTGAAGCTTTCATATGCTTATTTGGATGATTGGAATTAAAGGAAAAAATCAGAGTTGTTACTGCAAGATGCTTTATATTTATATGATACCTACTGGGTTTTGGTGCAAGAGTCTGGTTTGGGGGTGTGAAAATGCTCAAGTTGCATCTTGCATAAGTATAAAAATGTTTGATCCCTTAAGTTCTGGGATTTCATTTCTGAAATGTTCTGGCATAAAAACATAGCTTTTAAACCACAACTTAACTGTTTAACAGAGAAGTCTGCAATTTGGATTTTATTAGTAGAAATGCTGAGAAACTGATTGCTGTATGATGTTAAATTGTACAAACCTAATAATATACATGCTTGGGACAGATAGCTCGTGTGAACTTGAGGCAGTTGGCAAACAGCATTGCAAAGGTTTGACTACAGATTGATTTTTTTCAAGCTGTTTCTTACTTCAATATTCTACTTGCTTGTAGAATACTGAAAAGGGCCATTGCTGAAGGTATAAGGTATAATCCATACAGATTAATTTCTTCCCTTTGGAACCACAGAGGTTCTGATTTTGCCCAGGTATACTGGCAGAATATTTGGAAACAAAATTTACCCCACTTTGGATTTTAGTTGGTCACGTTTTTTAAAAACAAATAAATAAAATGAAGGTTTACTGTGGTGTGCAGACCATCTTAAGAGCCCTATATTGACAAGTACCAATCCTAAGTACAGTTTATTACTGTACATTCCTTAAAGTTCCTTTAGTTTCAGAAGGACCCTTACAAATCTAGCAAATTATTCCCAGGAACTGAAGCTTTCTTCTGCTAGTATTTTAAATTTTATATACGGTGCTTTGGATCTGTTAACTGTCGCCATAGAAGTGATAAAGATCCATAATTCTTGCCACGGCAATTGTATTATGAGAGCAGCAAATTCTGACATGCAGACTCACAGCTGTCATACACCGAGTTGCTCCTCTAAAAACCTGAAATTCTCCTCTGTGTGCTACCTTAGCCCGCAGCTCTGCATAAGTCTGCTTGTGGTAGGAGGCAGCACTTTGTCACTTAGCTACCGAAAAAATAGAAGTACCTGACACCTGAGGAAACTTCGGTTTCTGATGAAGAAAAAGTTCACCCAGAGTAATTACAGCTTGGTACATTGATACCTTGAGAACAAAGTCTGCAAATAAAAAATCCCAGTTGCTGCTTCAGCCTTGAACTAATTTACTTGCATACTGTAATGTATACAGCTTAAGCTCTTGGTTATATGCTTTTTTAAAAGTTATCCTTAATGGTCATCTTGAGGAAGGGAGGAAGAAATGTGTCGATTATACAAGAATTGAATACTTGGTTTTTCCAACTGTTTTGCAAATATTATAAAAGCAGAATATTTGACAGCTGTGTACTGATGTATGTTCATGAAATTGCTCCTCTAAATGTCTGTTTTTCAAATGAACAATCTGATGTGTTGGGTTTTAAACAATTTGATTTAAATTATTTTGAAATTATTGAATGTTGAAATTGTGAATTATTAATGATATAAAAATAGCGAACTGTTTTGTAATAGAATTCAACTGAAATCCAGTGTATGGAATTATACCATCCCAATTATTTTGTGAACTCTTTCCGTAATTAACTTTGAATGGTGTGGTTCCTTATTTGCCAAAATAGTTGAGAGTAGGGAGTAGGGTTTGGGTTTTTTTCTAGGGCAACTAGGTGAGGAAACCTGCGGATCTATGTTGTATTATTCGAAGAGCGGGTTTGTGTGGTTAAACTTCAAGAGTGTATTTTTAGATGTGAAGCCTGTCCTGCTTGCTACTAGGTTGAAAATTTTGAAGTATTGGTATCAGATTCTGTGCACTTTTAAATGTTACTGAGCTGTGAGCCATCCACTTCGTTATGCAACCAGTGCATTATTTAAATGTCAAATCAGCTTAAATCTTCTGTAAGTGGGCAGGTAAAAATGTAAAAACCTAGTTGTGGCAAAATTACCTTACGTGCTTGTTCGTTTATTCTTGCAGAGTGCTTACTTCAGGAAATGTTCTATATAAATGTTTCCATCAGTCACAGGAACAGTAGCTATTTATTCCTTTACCATTCAGTACTTCTAAGTGTGAAATTTTTGTTCTTTCAATTTTGTTGTACAACAACATCAATTTTAACTGCTGTATTAGAAGACAATTTCTTGCACAAACAAGTAGCTACTGCTTCCGGGTATCTTGTGTTAGTTTACATTATGGTGAAGTAGATGCACGACTTGTGTATGTATAGATAAGCCAACAATTTTCTGTGTATTATGGGGACTAGCAAAATCTACATCACAAATTTTGACACATTACAGCTGAAGGAAGAGGAACAGCGTGCAAGACAAGATACGTTCTTCAAGGAAAGATGCTTGTCCGGCAGTTTGCTTCATGTGATTGAACTGAGCCTGTAAGGATTCATGGATAAAATGAACAGGAATAGATCTGAATAAAGCAAATCTGCATACATGGTAACCAGTAGCTCTTTTACTTTTTTTATGTTGCTTAACTGTTTTATTTGAGGGAAACCTGTGTGATTTAAACCTTATAGCTTTTGCAACTTTATTACTGGTTATATACATTTGGCAATTATAATGTGCAAGCAATTGGAAAACGTCAAGTAAATGCTTGTTTTTATAGTAGTTTGTTCATGTTAAAATGTTCATATGATAATGTCTGTACACAGCACCACTTTGATTACAGTAGATGTAGTGTTGTAATAAACTGTTTAATGGGGCTGATGTGTAAAGCTGTTCAAGTTATTTGATGTTTACACCTCAGGGAAAGTCTTGTGTTCAGCAATATTTAAAGATAATGTTACAATGAAAACATTGATGCTGTCTTTAAAAACATCGCAATAGTTCTTGCATATGCCTCAACCTAATCTTGCATTCAGTGAGTTGAACATACTAATGTTGCTCTCACACACTCAATTTTGATATGAAGACAGATGGTTACGAAAACCTTTAATGCTATTTTGCTTTCTAGCAGTGTTTGCCTAGGTGGCTTGTGAATTTGCTAATTGACATATAAAACTGTAAAAACTGCAGTTCCTCATGGCCTTTCAGGAGGAGAAGTGGTCCCAGGTCTCTGACTTCAGCACACTGAAAATGCTCACTTTCAAACAGTCTTGATTCTGGCTGACACTACAGTTCATATTAATTTAAGCCAGTTATATGAACTTAAACTGTTCATATTGAGGGGTGGAAAGGTTAGCTTTAAAAAAATAAAAGTTAAAAAAAATCTGCAGTTGTTTACAGTTTTATAGTAATAGTGCTTGTGTGTGTTTTCCCCCTTCCCCTCCGCCCCCAAGGCCGTAGCAGTCTGTACATAGTTGTATATTAGAAATGTGACAGAAGAAACCAGATGTTTCCATTTTTCAGACTTTATGGGTTTGATATTTCCTTAATACTTTGGGGTTTATTCACACATGCATATGAAAGAGAAGGTACACTTGTATGTCCTTGTTCAGTGATGGGCAATATTGAAATACCTTAGCAAAAAGTGGCGATATTTAAGTCTGTCAAATGAGGTTTTGTAAATTTACCTAAAAACGATTCACTGGAGCTTGCAGTGGAAGTTGACTTCCAGTCAAGTGGATGTTTAAAACAACTTTAAAACAAACAGGATTTTCTTCTAAATTTCATTGCATGAAGTATAAGTGAATAGAAAAATTCATGTAACTTGTAAGAATTCAGTTTCTGGCAGCCTTGCACAAAGGCTCACTCTTCATCTATTGTAAGTCATTATGTAATGGATTTATTATTAGCGTTTTCATTTATTCACATAGCAGCACTTAATGTTTTAAGTTAAATTTCAAGACCTCAAATGGCTTTAAGAGGCAACTCTTAGACAGCTCTTGATTTCTTTTCTTTTTTTTACTGACTTTTCTTGAAGGTTTTACAGCAGACCTAAAATATGTTACCTTGTTCAGGAAAGCACTTAAATCCACTTGGTTTTTCAGAGCATTCAGAGCACATGCTTGCATTCCATAGATTTCAAGGAATGTAAACATATGCTTTAGGTTTCTTTTTTTGTGTGTGATTTTTATGCGTTACTGAGTTGGGACCAGTAGCCTTTGCAACTGCAGAAGTTTTTGCATAAGTCTGAAATGCTCTAAAGTTTTTGTCACTTGCCACTCGGCCACATTTAATGCAGCCAGGTTGACAGGGTTGGATTTGGCCGCAAGCTTCAGACTACCCCTTTTTTTTTTCCTTAAATTGTGTACCTCGAATCCTCATGCATGGGATCACTGGTGTTTATTGAACTATTTGCTACTGAGAAGATATTTGGAATGTTTGTTTAATCCTGTTGAAAAATGAAAACTGCCTTTTAAAATTTTGTAAACTGAAAGTTGTATCAAACGAGTCATGACTCATTTCCTGCTTTTTGTGAATAGGTGTTGGTTACAAACAATACTGTTGTAATTTTTATTTTATTTTTTACTTAAAACCATTGTTTACTGCTGTGTGTAATAAGTTTAAGGGAAGAAAAACCTGCATATAGCTGTTACATGGGGAGTAGCTAATACTGGAGAGGCAGCAGGTAAGTAATGTTCCACTGCATAGATATATTCAATCGTAAAATAAAGTAAACTGAAAAGCATTTTATGCAGGAACTGATACTTTACTCCACATTGAAATAGAATTAAGGAGACTGTTGCTCTTCTACAGAGTGTAATTTCTCATGCATACAGACTTCCATTGCTGGCAATGGAAATAGCAGGGAGAAAACAACACAGGTTAAACCGAGTGTGTGTTGTGGCTTGAAAGCTGAGGTCCCCATATGGAGCCCCTTATTTCTGCCTGTGCTCTGAACACCTAGTTTTAACTGACAGATATACTGTGTCACGATTTAGACAATATTCTCGTTATTGTGAGTTCCATTTGTTAGATTTTTTAAAATGCAACAAGTATGTACAGGAAAAAAAATCCAAAGACCCTCATAGACACCAAAAAGGAATATGTCTAATGCACATCATGTATAACTGGATCTGTAATACGATTTGTACCAGGTTTTGGTTTATTAAATGTTACTGGCAGTTTCCTGTGCATGCTCAGGAAATAGCCGTTCGGTAATTTACTGGCTGGTGGTGATGCCACGATGGCTACTGCTGTGTTCTTTGATATTTGCTCAGTTGTATTTCATCTCCTTTTGCTGATGAAAGGATAAAACACTCTGTGAGGAAATACTTGATATTTCTTTTAAATACTGTTTTTATAAGTAATGTTGAAAATAACATAAGGCCATGTCCCTTACCTTGAACAACAAAACCAACAAGTAGGGGTGGTGGCGCTTTAGCGACAAGTTGTTTTTGCAGTAGGCTTGGGATGTTTTTTTGTTTTGTTGTTTTTGAAATAGGGTGAGGCTTTTTTTCTCAGTGAAGTTTCTACTGGGCTATGTGTTTTGACAGGTCAAAAATAGTTCTTCAAAAGAAGAACACAATTTTGGAAACTACAGCCTTTTTCTCTCACTCACTTTGCTTTCTGTGCCAATAACTTTAGTTCTGATTGCATCATGGCAAAACATGTATCAGAACTTCACATTTTTATTTACAGCGTGGCTTAAAAGCTTGGATAGCTGATGTTTTTCTGTGTTAAACAAGATACCTTACTAAGTTTAGGCTAGCTTGATGAGTTTTTTCCCCTCTAAGTAGAGAGTGATTTTGCTTGGAAACTGGTGAGGCTTAGTTTTTCTAACTGTACTTTTCTACCTGATTGTTTAGTTGCATACCCAGACCCTTGTAAATGTTCTCCTAGTTGTATGTGGATAATTCCAGATTTAAATGTTGTATATACTTGTCATCTGTGTTTCTAGTAAAAAATATATGTCATTCTTTATAGAAATACCTAATTCCTGATTTCCTTGTCTTATGCATTTGCTCTTTCTGTACAGGTTAAACAGACCTCTAAGTCCTTTTTTTTATTTATAGAATTTTATACGTAGTCTTATTGTTGGTTCATGTGAAATACAGCCTTAAATTCACTAGCATAACGCTCATTAAGGTAGTTTTGTCTCTAATGTAAAACATGCATGTTCGACTGCTACTATTCAGAGATCCCAAGACACTAAATACATTTCTTCTGCATTCAAATATAAACCCTTTGAGATCTTAGAGAAGCAAAGTGCAGATCCATGTGCGTGCTCTTAAAGAAGGAATTCTTTCAAAACAAGTAGTTTGTCTTTGGAAGTAAGCAACATGGATTTGTTTGCGATTTAAATTATTTTGGTAATTGATTGCATAGGTCTTAAACATAATGGTTCCAGCAGGGGTTGCAGCATGCTAATTAGTCACGGTGTTTATGCAGAAACGTCTCTTGCAACTGTTTATTACACTGCCTTGCAGTAACGTTGCAGACAGGCTTGGGGTGGGTTAGGACGTTGGGGTGGCTTTGTGTTGTATCCCCAGCGTGCCGCCCCCACAACCACCTCCAGAAGTTAAGATCTGACATGCCATGTACTTCTCAAATTGTTTCAGTTTTAGAGGATGAATTACTAAGAAAGTAAGTTCCTCAGTTTGATGTTCTCATGGTTTGTTTTTTTTCCATGTTGGACAAAGTATGATAAAGCATCTCATCCTGTTTGTATATTACGCACTTGTTAGCTCTTGAATCGTGTCTGTAGCCCCATTTATTGCAGTGGGTTTAGGCTCTGGCATGATCTATGTCTGAGCTTAAATTTTTGAAAGCTTCTTTGGAAATACACAAGTTTTATTTAAGTATTTTGAAAATGGAAATCAGTATACCTTTAATCCCAATGATATGAAGCATTTCAGTTGTAAAAATTTCCTTCTATTCATACCATGTAATGTGATTTTACATGATTCAATGCTAACTAACACTTTGGAATATATTCAAGTAATAGACTTTGGCCTCACCCTCTTGTGTACTGTATTTTGTAATAGAAAATATTTTAAACTGTGCATATTATTATTACATTATGAAAGAAACATTCCCTTGATCTTCAGATGTAAGAAAATGAGGAATGTGTGTGCTTTTATAAATAGAAGCGATTGCAAATTCAGTTTCCTTATTAGTGCAGCTGTCCTTTTTATATATATATGTAAAAAAAGCCAGGTGTTTTACAGGTGAAATACATTCCTATTTGGTAAACCTTAACATTTTTATGAAGATTACCAGCACTGCTGACTTTCTAACCATAAGGCTGTATTGTCTTCCTGTATCATTCCATTTCCTGATTCCCATTTTGCACAAGGATGTATGAAAAAACTATTCAAGAAATGGCTTTGAAATACAGCATGGGAGCGTGTAAGAGTTGGAATGCAGAGTTGCAATGCAAAATGTAAGGAAATGGATGTCTGTCAGAGTGCCCAACTCCAAAGGATTTTATATGTGTATAGTAAACAGTTTCCTGATACCAGCAGGCCAAAGAGTCTGTTGAACACTTGCGTTTCTGGAGACCTATATTTCTCAACAAGGTAAGATGGTATCCTAGCAAATGTGGATTTTAATACATCTTCAGGAGAGGTACTTAGTTAATCTATAAGTTTAGGGATCATTTCATCGTTTTTAGATGTTATACTTGAAATACTGCATAACTTCTAGCTTTCATGGGTTTCTTTTTTTCAGCCTTTAGGAGACTGTTAAGCAATTTGCTGTCCAACTTTTGTGTTGGTCTTAAACTGCAATAGTAGTTTACCTTGTATTGAAGAAATAAAGACCATTTTTATATTAAAAAATAACTTTTGTCTGTCTTCATTTCAGCTTGTTTAATATCCTTGCTGTGTTCATTATGTCAGTTTTGTCAGATATTCAGACATTAAAACTTAGTGTGGACATCAGTGTAGTTAAGGCTAGATTCTGTGCTGTAATTCTGAACCTAGAAATAATTTTGTTCACACTAGCTGTTGGCCATCTTACCTGGTCTTCAAACACTGTCTGCAGAGTTCAAGGTTAGTGAGAAGTTCATACTTTTTGTCATTTTTGTAAAATGTGGTCGCCCAAGTGAAAGTGTCAATTGTGGAGAAAAAGCTGTGTAAAACAACTTCAGTCTTTCTAAATTACATATCTAGAACATTAGTGTAAATGTTCCCTGAAGTACCTTAGAGGATCCGGGTTTGCTATACAGGATACAATAAGCCAGCGATGATATAACTTTATTTTAATCTTAATATTCCTTAGCTGACTAAATGTGGTGAATGTTAATCATTATAAAACACGGGTCAAACACAGCAGTGGTAAGCTAGGCTTATTTTGGTCAAAAAGTTATCTACAGCAGGTTGAGCTGTTGTCAGCTCATCTCCTACAGGCAACTGGCCTAGACCCAGTGGTAATGGTATCCTGTGATGGTTTAAGCCTGCTTTTGCCCCAGTTGTTTAACAGGTCAATGTATTACTCCTCTACTGCACAACAATAGTATTTAAAAAATGCATGTATACAGTTACATACAAAAAGTCATCAGCACTGCACTGCTGTACCGTAATAATGGTCAACTTCTCATTCCTAATACTTGTTGAAGGAGTTCATTTACTGTAGCACAATGTGCACTGTGTCCATTACACCATCTTAGATGACTGATAGCATTTTGTGGTGCTGTCATCTCCAACTTTTATCTGTGACAAGCTTCCAGTATTCAGCAGCAGTAAAATTATGTGCAAAGACTGATTTTTTTTTTTCACATTTGGGAAAAATATTTTTTCTAGTCTGCATAACTTCAAAGCCTGAAATGCAGTCTGACTGGCCTGAAAAGTCACAGCTCTTGTGATCTTATTTAAACCTGATGTTTGAAACCTGTGAGAAAGAAACAACATGCTCAGTGAAAATGAACCTGGATTTCTTCAGTTATGCCCTCAGTCTGTAATAATGAAAATAACATAGGCTTACTCTATAGGGCTCTAACTTTAATTGTTCAAAATTGCAGGCAATGAGATAGGAAAACTAACTTGGCCACTGACTATTGCATTATGTCTCAGATTTGTAGTTAACGTGGGTTCTGTGCTAGGGGAGCGTAGGTTGTAGCCTGGCTTCAGAGACCAGGTGAATGTCGGGACAGGAGGAAGGAGCCACAGGGGTGTGGACTGTGGGGCTCTGAGGGCTCCAAGCTTTGTTCTGCGTGGAGAGCATAGGAGAAAACTGTTGTTAACTTTTTATTTTAAAGTACCTTGTTGCAATTTTCCTCTAGGTTAGGGTGTTCAGCAGTTCTCATTGCTAACTGGGAGAGAATCGTAAAGCATCCTGTCCCCCAAAACGTAGGATGTGTTCCCTAAGATAAACACAGTGAGGATTCGGTAGTACGCGGATGAATTCATTGTGGAAGCGTTCGAGCATAGGTAACTAACCAGGATGCCAGATCACCGAGGTCTGACTGGAAGCAGTACCCGAAGAACAAGGAAGGTAAGCACTCTGAAAATATTTTTTCCTTCCATGTAAGCTTTCTGGAAAAACACCACCTCTTGAGCTGAGACAAGGAAGTATTTCAGCAGCTGACTAGGGGAAAATTTCCTTGCTCAATTCTGCTTGCGAGAACGTTGCTGCCAGGCTTTTTGTGTGACTCCTCTGCACTTGCTGCAGATTTAAAAGTCCCAGCGCCTATGGTGAGCTGGAGGAAAAACTGCTAGGAACCAGGCTCCCCAGATGATTTCCCTTGCTTGTTCTCCCCTTGCTGTGTAGCAGAGCAGAAATTGATGCAGAAGCCTCTTGTCTGCTATCTATTGCTGCAGGCAGGCTGGCCTCAGAAAGAGCTAACTCTTCCCAACTAACTAAGGGAAAATGAGCTTAAACAAAACCAAAAAAAGAACACCACCAAAAAACCACCTGCCCTATGAGGATAAAACTGTTTCTGAGCACAGCTGTATTGGCTGAGTAAAAATACTGACTGCTGGGTTTTCTTAGGGGAGTGGAAACGCAGCAGTATTTGCATGGTTTGCAGGGGAGCCTGAAACAGTTGCTTCTGTGAACTGCAGGCTCTCGACTGAGTTGCAATTGAAGGAGCAGTTCTGGAGTGCAGGGGTTATTTCCATGAGTTTGCCCTTGAGTTGTTGTGAAGATGTTCTGCTGCAGATTTGCAGCACAGGCAGTGGAACAGCAAAGTCCCCAGGGCATCTTCATGCAAAAAAAAGAAAATCTTTCCTTCTGCTACCGACCCAGTTCTGACCCAGCTGCAGTGAGCGCGCTGCTGAAGTTTCCCCTCTCACAGAGCTAGCATCTTGCTTTACTTCTGTCAAGAGAAGACCTTTAGTGGATGGGGATTTATTTTTACAAATTTGACTCCGTGTGGAAGTGGAAGAGATGTAAGCGTTTGCAGGGCAAGCAGAACTTCAGGAAGTAGTCCGAGGTGAACTTTTTGCCCCCCTGCTGTATTTAGAAATGTACAGGTTGAAAGTACTAGTGATGTTCCGTACGTTTGTATTCTCCCCTGGTTTGTCCTTCACACCCCAGAATACAGCAGCTGGGGGAGATGGGGAGATGCAAAGTTGCAAAAGAGAAGAGGAGCAGAATGCAAATCAAATTCCAAAATCAGCGGAGTGAGGTCTGTATGAAGCTGTGAATAATAAACCGTGTTCAGTGCGGGCTGAGTAAAGGGAAGATACAGGTGGTAGCAGATGTGTAGCTTACTATCACAAAGATGTCTCTCTTTTTTTTTTTTTTTTTTTCTTTTTTTACAAGCATTATTTCAGGAAATTCAGATGCTGGCACATGAGTGTCTTTACACCCAGTTTATCCTGGAATGCCAGGGAAGGGTGCGCTGCTTTAAACACTTTGGGGCCAGAAGCTCTGCTGCATTGGGTAAGAGCCCTTGTGAAGGCCTATGGCATCAGTCTTAGAAGTCAGAAAGGAAGATAGCCCACTGAGAACGGTATTGGCCAAGTTCACCTCTGCACTTCTCCAAAGATAACCACCTGGTGGCACAGCGTATTTTTATAGCAATGCAGTCGGCACGCTTAACACTTCTAGCAGGGTTTATTTTACATATTTAAAATAGTTTTAACATATTAAACACAGTTTATTTAACATTAACATAGTTGAAGCATGATGACTCTACGTAATTTTGAGTGCATCTTGGCTAACAACACATTGCTCCAACCCCAATGAAGAGTTTAAAGAGGATCGTTCATGCTGTGTGAGAGCAGCTGCTGCTGTTCAGGAGAGTTTGCTGTGTAAGGGGCAAGGTGGTTAACCAAGGCATGCACGGGGAAGCAGGCATATATTTCTTCTCCCAGAGTGGGGATTAATACAGCTGATGGGGAGGGCAGTGAGTTTGTTTTCAAGGGTTTGTTTCAAAGCAG
>CM021731.1:37773757-37787847 GCA_011075105.1 Heteronetta atricapilla
GATGGGGAGGGCAGTGAGTTTGTTTTCAAGGGTTTGTTTCAAAGCAGAGAGGTGTGGCAACGGGAGAGAGAAGGGCTGGCGCTAAAAGGAGCAGGTGAATTTTTTACTGGTTTAATTTGGCCTGGAAGCGAGCTGGAGAAGAAATTCCCTCTGGAAACCACCCCAGCTTCCTATCAGACTTCATTAGCTGTAAGTCTTGTAAACCTTGTCCCAGCTGTGTAAGTGGGAATTGAATCCGCTTGGCACTGGTACCCGTTGACTAGATTCCATCTTTTTAACCTCCATGCTGCAGCGAGGCCCCTAGGTGTTCGGTCACACAGGCTAGAGTCAAAATGGTGCAGATGTTCGCAGGGGGTGTAAAAGGTCCCCTCCTGCCATCTAGCGGCATGAAAAATTTCTCTACTCCTTGCTTAATAATCTCATGAATGGAGAGATTTTTGCCCTCCTGTTTGGCTGCAAGGAAGTGGCGTGTTGTTGCGTGACGCTTTGCGGTGGTGGCTCTTGGTTGGTGTTTGGAGATTTGGGTAGGAAGGTGGCCTGAAACAGGAGAGGCTTTATTTTGTTGTTGTTGTTGTTAAAAGTAACAGGTTTTCACCTTTCACGCTTTTTTTAAAGCCTGTATTTCAACTATGTAGTTTATGAGAGACTGTGGAGAACCGGTCGATTTAAAACAGAGTTGCAAGAGACTGAAAGCTGGCTAGTTACGAGGAAAACCCATTTAATGAGATCTTCTAAAGCTGCTGCTTCTAAACACTCGTTTGACTAATGAAGCTTTGGATAAATGAACGCTCTTACTACACCAGAGATGCTTGCTTGTCTAATTAATGCCACGTGGATACATTTGTCACTTATCCCATATATCCACCTCCTTAGGAGTTACGGTTTTGTCAGAAGTAGGCTTGATAATCCCCAGCTGTCCCAGGTAAACGGAGATGGCAGTCACTTCTTCCCCTTTTTCCACTAAATAAGCAAGCTGTGTGCTTTATCCTGGCTTTGGCACCTCATTAAAATGTCCTAGTTTCTGGCCTTATCTTCTGCGTATTACTCTGAATGCCTTTTGATTGCACTGCTGTTAAATTCTTTTGCATGATTTCCTACATAATACGCTTTAAGTGAAATATTTCAGTGCTCAGAAGCCTTTCTTTGACAAAGAAGCACTGGGAGATCCACACAGGAAGGGAACGTTGGCTGCAGTTGCTCTGATGAACACATCTCTGAAAATGGACAAAGATGGGTGGGTTTCCGCGAGGAACGGGTGGCGTTTGCCTCTGAAAGAACTCTAAAGAGTTGCTATTATTTCAGAACTGATGGTGAAACTAATTCTTAGAACTCTAGGCTTCACAGCATCCCCTTTCCCTCTTCAGCAGTCTGCTTATTTCTGCCCTCACCTTTTACAGTCTGCAGGCTATGCTTAATACGTGGCTCTGCCTGGATGTGTTACAGCTCTGCCCTGGTGAAGGGGGGTTAAAACAGAGACCATTCATCCCAAACAGAATCCTTATTCATGGATCAAGCTGCAAGGGACCTGAGCTGCAACCTCAAAATGTTAACTGGAGTATGTACGTAATTAAAACTGCGTTCTCACATTCCTAAAGCACTGAGCCTGGAGTCTTTGCAACGTGTAGGTCCACAGCTCCCATTTTCTCAAAGACCTCTAGTGTAAGAGTGGTAAAGACGGTGAGCGATTCAGAACAGCCCGCAGTGTTGTAGAAGAAACTGTTGGAAATAATGTCTAAATTCTGTGGTGGGTTCTTTTTTTTTTTTAATACATAAACTGCTTTGAATGAAAAGGGTCAGAGGAGGTCAGTGTTTTATTAGCAGCTATAAAAACCAGATGAGTGATTACTATTTTTCTCTGTAAGAAAAACTATTTCGAGCTTTTTTTAATGTAAGTATAAATTCTCCATAATGATTAGAACTATCTGCTGGCTGGCTTCCATCTCAGCTGGAGGCCATTAACATTTTCTTGGTGTTTCTTTCAGTGTTAACAGTATGATACTTCAGATTTTTTTTGTCATGTGGGATCCCGACTGTGCCCTTCTAGTTTTGAGTTATCCCCTGACTGTTCCATTCAATTATTTGGCAAAAAAAAAAAGTAATTTTATGCCTTTTACTAAAAATGAATTTAGAAATAAAACTCTTACCTCTACATTATTGCCTCTTTCAGCATTCTGGTTTTTAATTACAGCAATAACCAGCTTGGATTTTTAACTGAGGGAGGCTTGGGTGTGTTACTGGGGAACAAGGGAAGGTTCATGTAAATTCAGGTCTTTTATTTAAAAAAAGGCAAGCTGCCAAGAACAACAACAACAAAAAAAACCTTTACCACCAAATTAAATTAATAGTCTGTTAAAACCATCAGGGGCAGCAAGAGAGATGGCGGCACAGCGTTCATGTCTGGAGCCAGGTTCGTGCTGCCTCCAGCTGTGCCTAATTCATGCAGGCTGTGGCCTCTTCCCCGCTCCCTCTGGTCCTTTCCAGGACTGGATGAAGCCTGAGGAAACTCGTACGAAGCTCATGCAAAATCAGCTCCTGTGAGGTTGTATGTAATGTCACGATGAGGAACAATAATATTCCCATCTCTTCTTTTTAACTTGAAAATGTTGGCAAATTTAAATCCACGGCTCTGGAATTAAATCTTTGACCTAATCTGTTTAGGAATGCCTTGTCACCTGGAAATTCCGCTAATTTCGTTAAGAGTCTGGAGTTGGAGGTCGATCCTCACTTATCAAAAATCCAGGTGTGTCAACCAAGGGAGCTGAAAAATGTAAGGAAGGCTGGTGAATGAAGGAAGGGTTTCTCAGCTCTGTGACAGCCTGTTGTACAAACTGTCCGTGTGCAACAGTTCCTGGTTTCTTGTATATCCCCACCTATTTCAGCAATTACATCTTGGATCACTTCTGTCTTGGGGCAAGATATGCCCGTCTCCAGGTTATCCTTGGTTGCAGTGAACAAGAAGGAAGGTCTGGTAGCTGAAGAACTAGTTCCTGAGTCATGTGTGCAGTTTGAGAGCTGCAATCACTATTGTTTTTTTTGTTTGTTTATTTTGGGTTTGTTTTTTTTTTAACTATTAAACTCAGCTATGACAGGAGTGGCCAACTTTCCATCCTTATAGGGTCATTTCTTTCCTAGAAGCTGCAAAATAATATGGTTTGGAAGGGACCTGAAAGTCCATCTAGTTGTTAGGTCGTGTCCTCATGGTCAGGGACGCCTCCCACCAGAGCAGGTTGCCCAAAGCCCCATCCAACCTGGCCTTGAGCACCTCCAGGGATGGGGCATCCACAGCTTCTCTGGGCAGCCTGTGCCAGGGCCTCACCACCTTCTGAGTGAAGAATTCTCTCCTTATATCTAATCTAAATCTACACTTTTTAAATTTAAAACTGTGGTGGTTTGACCGTGTTAGGCAACTGAACACCACAACCACTCTCTCACTCCCCCTCCTCAGATGAGGAGGGGAAGAAGTAAAGGAAAAAAACAACTCACGGGTTGAGATAAGGATAATTTTAATAAAGAGAAAAATATATTATCAAGGAAATATTATTAATTCCACTAAAGGGAAAAAAGGGAAAGGGAAAGAGGAAGGGGGAAAGGAAATAACAAAACAAAACAAGTAAAGGCTATGTGGAAGTGCAGAGGGAAAAATTTACTCTCTACTTCCCACAAATAAGCGATGCTTGACCACGTCCTTGAAGCAGGGCCTCAACGCATGTAGCCGGTGTTCGGGAGGAGGACAGACGTTTTCGCAATGAGAGCCCACCCCTCCCCTCTTCTTCCTTTTTCCACCTTTTATTGCTGAGTGTGACATCATATGGTATGGAATATCCCTTTGGTTGGTTTGGGTCAGCTGCCCTGGGGATGTTTCTCACTTTTTTGCCCACCCCCTAGGAGGGCTAGAGCAAGTCCCGATGCTGTGCCAGCACTGCTCAGCAGCAGACACAACCCCAGTGTGACACCACTGCTGTTCTAGCTACAAGTGCAGAGCATCGCACTGTATAGGTTGCTTCAGGGAAAGTTAACATCCCAGCCAGACCCAGTACAAAAACCATTACTCCTTGTCCTATCACTACACCCCCTGACCAAGAGTCCCTCCCCAGCTTCCCTGCAGGCCCCCTCTAGGCACTGGCAGGCTGCTGTTTTAGGGTCTCCCCAGAGCCTTTTCTTCACCAGGCTGAACAACCCCAGCTCCCTCAGCCTGTTCCCACAGGAGAGCTGCTCCAGCCCTCTGAGCATCTTCATGGTCTTCCTCTGGACTCTTCCTTATAGGTCCACATCCTTCTTGTGCTGGGGGTCCCAGAGCTGAATGCAGGCTCCAGGTGGGGTCTCACAAGAGCAGAGCACAAGGTGAGAATCCCCTCCCTTGCCCTGCTGGCCTCGCTTCTTTTGATGCAGCCCAGGACTTGGTTGGCTTTCTGAGCTGCAAACGCACATTGCCAGCTCATGTTGAGCTTCTCATCAACCAGCACCGCCAGGCCCTTCTCTGCAGGGCTGCTCCCAATGAGTTCTCCACCCAGCCTGTGTTTGTGCTTGGGATTCCCCTGGCCCAGCTGCAGGACCTTGCACTTGGCCTTGTTGAACCTCATGAGGTTCGCACAGGCCCACCTCTCAGGCCTGCCCAGGTCCCTCCGGATGCCGTCCCTTCCCTCCTGTACACAGGACCGCACCACACAGCTTGGTGGCATGGGCAAGCTTGCTGAGGGTGCACTCGATCACACTGTCCGTGTCACCAACAAAGATGTTGAACAGTGTCAGTCCCCGTACTGGCCCCTGAGGAACTTCACTTGTCTCCACCTGGACATTGAACCAATGACCGCAAATCTTGGAGTGCGACCACCCAGCCAACTCCTTCCCACCAAGTGATCCATCTGTCAGACCCATGTCTCCGATTTAGAGAGAAGGATATTTTGTGGACGATAATGCTTTGCCTAAACTGTGTGCTTGGGTGGAGGCTGTGTTCAGCAGCTAGGGCTGGGTGGCAGATGATGTGCAGCAGTCCCCAGCAACGGTGGCAGCCTGTTTTTCTTCAGGGTTGTTCCAGCTCCATCCCCAGTGTGTGGTGCCGCTGAGCCCTGTCCCCTGCTATAGACGGGAACCTGAGTAATGCAATGTGGTTCAAACAGTCCCATCTATTTCCAGTCCTTTCCCTGTTATCTGCTTTATGCAGATTTTTGTTCTGCTTTTTGTTCTTATACTGATTTTCCCTCCATGGCTGGCCCTATGCCACAACTTACTTGTGACTCAGAAATGGCTGCTTTGGAGGCTACCACATTGCATGTGATTTCCTTTATTTCAGAATGTGTAGAGCATGTGTTCAGTGTCAGTTTCTATAGCTATGCCATTTTCCTCCCCCCCCCCCTTTTTTTTTCTGAAATGTGCTTCCATTCTGGTAATAACACTCACGCCTGTGAACATTCAAACAATAAATCCATTAATGTAGTATTCTCTTGGTGATCAAATCTTTGTGTGAGGTTTGGTTTTGTTTTTTTAAAAAAAGAAAAAAAAAGTATGTCTATTTATTTTTCATCCTCCCGTATCAGTCTTCTCTATGACAAACATGACAAACACAGCAAATTAAAAGTAAAAGGGGCCAAGGATGGAGGAGGGTCTTTTAGCCTTACATAATTCACTACAAGGCTGCAGGAGACACTGAACTCTCTAAGTAGCAATACAGGGCTGGAGAAGATAGCCTGGGACATGCTGCTCAGGCCCCTGCTGTGGCAGCTAACCACAACTTATAACCCCTTCTAAGACTCGTCTTAAACCCAAGTAGGGTCTGTCTGGGGTTTTTGCTCCTGCTGTTCCCGCTGGAAGGCTATCCCACTACTCCGCTGCTCCCATGGGTACCAGCCTAAGTTGCTGCCTGAATTTCTTCTTGATCAGATTATATTCATTTGATCTGGTGCTGATATTGTTCTCTACTTTATATAGTTATTTCCCTTCCCGTTGTATTTAACTCCTTAAGGCATTCAAAACAGCTAGTTAATACCAGTTATTATTTGGAGCGATCCCTAAAATACTAGAGCAACTTCCTTGTCAACAAGTTTGACTCTGTTGAGGGTGGAAAGGCCTTGCAGAGAGACCTTGACAAAGAGAGCCGGGCAATCACCAACAATATGAAGTTTAACAAAAGCAAGTGACAGATTCTGCAGCTGGGGCAGGGCAGCCCTGGCTGTATGTACAGACTGGGGAGTGAGAGGCTGGAGGGCAGCCCCACGGAAAGGGCTCTGGGGGTTCTGGTCACAGCAAGCTGAACACGAGCCAGCAGCGAGCCCTGGCAGCCAGGAGGGCCAACCGCACCCTGGGGTGCATCAGGCCCAGCACTGCCAGCCGGCGAGGGAAGGGATTGTCCCGCTCTGCTCTGCGCTGGGCAGCACCTCCAGCACTGCGAGCGCTTTGGGTGCCACAGTGTAAGGAGGGCATAAAACCATTAGAGAGTGTCCAAAGGAAGGCTACAAAGATGGTGATGGGTCCAGAGGGGAAGACGTGTGAGGAGCGGCTGAGGTCACTTGGCCTGTTCAGCCTGGAGAAGAGGAGGCTGAGGGGAGGCCTCATTGCGGCCTACAGCTTCCTCACAAGGGGAGTGGAGGGACAGGCGCCGATCTGTTCTCTTTAGTGACCAGTGACAGGACCTGTGGGAATGGTGTCAAGCTGAGGCAGTGGAGGTGCAGGCTGGATATCAGGAAGAAGTTCTTCACTGAGAGGGCTGTCGTGCACTGGAACAGGCTCCCCAGGGATGTAGTCATTGCACCAAGCCTGGTGGAGTTTTAGAAGTGTTTGGACTGTGCTCTTAGTCATATGGTCTGAATTTTGGGTAGACCTGTGTGGTGCCAGGAGTTGGACTCAATGATCCTTGTGGGTCCCTTCCAACTTGGGATACTCTATGGTTCTATGAAGTTTGTTCATTTTTCTGCATCCACTATGCAATTATTTTGAAATAACTCACAGGGTTTGATTTCACAGGCCAGCAGAGTCATAGTGGGGCATTCCTGGATTAAGGTTAGGGTTATCTATTAGGGTTAGCACTGCCATTAGGACTAGGGGTTGGGGTTAGGGGTTAGTGTTAGGGTTTAGGGGTTAGGAACTTTTGGAGCTGGCTGAGAGACAGATGAAGTGGTTATCTAGCTCAGTGAAATTAAGAAATATTTAATCTGTAGCCAACAGCATTGCCTGATTTATATAGGCACACCCCAAGCTGGAGATGTAGTTTGCCACAGCCACCCCACGGTCTTTGGCTTATGAAATAAGTTGTAGTTACCCATTCTGGTGATTTGTGTGGAGAATCATGTTGGCATTTACTGCTGCTTTCCTGCAACAAATTGTTATAATAGGAGACAGCAGAGTAGCACTTGCTCCTCTAGGTGTTCTGCCATCCAAACAGTGATTGCACTTGAACACTCAAAATGAGGGATGATCTCAGCTGATACAGGAGTGGCAGTGATGTTCAGGTGCTATTCTGCCTTTCGTTAATGTCACCTAGGAGTTCATCAGCCCATCAAAGGGATTTTTCCAAGCTGAAGGAGGTCTGCTTATTTTCTGTACATTGCCAAGCCTTTGCTGATGGCCTGACTGATGCCTCCCAGATGCCTTATAGTCAATTTCATCTTTATTTCTCTGTGGTTTGGAGTCAGGACTGCCAGACTGGGAGGGAACCTGTGGCAGGGAGCTTATCCCTTAGCTCCAAGGCCAGATCTTACTCTTACAATCACGCTTCTTATGAAGGTTTGTGTGTCTGTCAATGTAGAATTGCCTTTGCTGTTTTTTCTTTTTCATGCTGTTGGGAACATTTTCAATACCAGAGAAAAAGAAGAGCACTCTTCTCAGCAAAGAGGAAGTTATCACACCTACAAAATACAGGATGTAGTCCCAAATGTTTATAGCCTCAGGGTCTGAAAGAAAGACCCATTGGAAACTGTGTATACAGTATTAGGTTTCTTTGCATGCAGTTTTTGAAGAAGAAAGGTGTTCCTGGCCAAGGTACTGCTAGTTAGTATTCTCATGATAGGAGACTATTGCACCAGCTGGGTGAGTGACAATAAATGAAATGTAATTTCTCCTCTTTTGCTTTCTTTCATACGGCCTAAGGAAATGAAGGAGAAAGTGGTGTCTTCCATCCATTATTCATATCAAACTAGGCTGGAAAATAAGATTCAGCTCTAGCCACAGGAGTCTCTCCGTGTGTTTGTGGATAGTGAATGCACTCACTTAACCTTGACAGAAGCGTTTTCTGAATGACATTTCTACTTTATGGAATCAACCTAAACTTGAAGTATTTCATCTAAAGTACTGAGCAGGTCATACCCTAAAAGACTTGATAGACAGCTCAATTTGCTCACACGATCTCCACTCTTCTAGACAGCATAAAGCTGTATGAAAAATGTCATTGCCACAACCATACAGGTAACAACAGAAAGGAAATAATTTAAATATGAAACTTGGGTGCTTAGTTTGGCCCTCTGAGAAGTACTGCATGGGAATTTTCCTTCAAAGTGAATTCCTGTAAACCTGTGTAATCAGAGATTGCTTCACTCCTCACTGTCTACGGCCACATACAGAAACAAATGCCCTTAAACTGCAGCCTGCAGCAGGACAGGAGGAAATATTTGCCTGTTATGAAAGTGAATAATAACCACAGCCCCTGCAGGCATTTGACTCCTGTTTGAACCAATGCATTCCTATGAAGTCTGTAGAAACAGTGGTGCATTTTTAGAAGATACCCATGAAGGACCTTCTTGTTAAGCTCTTAAGTGTGGTACATTTGCAGTTGGCAGCTGACTGCTTGCAGGCAGATGAGTAAATAACGGTGAATATTTCTGTTTGACTAGCAGGAAGTCTCACATTTCTTTATTGGTATTTAGAAATACTAATTGTGTGTTGCAAGATGGGAATTTCTTAAGATTTCTTTTCTTCCTTGTTGGTGACAGCACCATTCTGGTTATTAAACTCAACTTACAAATAAGACGATGAAAATAATTATTATTTAATAATTAATTATTTAATAATTATGAAAATAATAAACCTAAGTTTGAAGACTAGGAAGGTTTTAGCTGCATTTATCATGAAAAGATTGAGACCTTTACTGTGTAGCTGTGGTATTTATGTGTCCCTTTGCTTTGCTACGTATTGGCCTCAGCAGAGGTCAGATAAGAACACAAATCTCCCAGGCTACTTGATTGACTATGAGGCAACATCAATCCGCTGCATCGTCGAAGGGCTGTGTTAGAAGCTGCTCCCCTCTGCCAGAGTTGCATTTTGAAGTGGGACACTGTGAAAAGCTTAAAAAGATTGCTGAACATTAAAGAGTCAGTTTTCCATCCCACCTTTTGAAGCGTCTGCAGTTCCCCATGCAAAGCTGCCCAAACAAAGCACTTCCAGTCAAATACAATTGTGTGCAGGCATACTGTTTCTTGCCAGCACTTTCTTCTGAAATGAATTCAGGATAAGAATTTCAAAGGCTAGTAAAAAGTAACCAGCTCTGAACGTCATGAACAAGTAGAGCCGTCTTCAGTAGTTCAGCTTATGTATGCCGACAGGAAAAAAAATAAGAAAAATAAAAAAGTTGTACAAACAACCTCAAGACTCAGTGGGTAAAACCCACTTCTCCTTATTCTCCTTATTAGTTCCACTATCAAAACAAGAACAAGATACAGGTGCTGATGACGAGTGCAGAGGGTTTTTCATGCTTTGTCATTTGGGTAGATTGTGTATGAGGGTTGATACTTCAGGGGTATTAAGGCTGTGCTTCTGCATGCGCTTCTTCCTCCCCAAATACTCCTGCTTGATGTCCCACCTCACTTGCCAGCAAGTGGCCCCACAGCCCCCCAGTGCTCAGAGCCCTGACAAACCCAGCATTGCTTCAGACACCGTGCAAGAACACGCAGCACGGTGAGGTTGCTCCTGTTGGTACACGGGTGATGCATCAACACTCTTCGGCACTTGACTAAAGAGCCACCTTTGTATTATCAGAGAATGGTCTAGTAATTATGCCAATTAAATTTGTGTATTTACTTAGGCTATTTTTGTTTGTAGCGATAGATTAGTGAACAGCAGCTGTGCAGTTAAAACCGGGACTTTGATGATAAACACCTAATAAACCTTGAGTAGCAGGGCCTAAATACCCAACTCCTCCTTCAATAGGTATTGCAACAGACTGTAAACAAAATTAATCTATGGCTAAAGTACTTTGCACCTGTTGTAAGAAATTTGACAAGTTTGGAGTGATGTTTTAATTATTGGGAAATTGCCATATACTTCAAAGGCTGTTTGTGATGACGGCAGAGCAGAGGAACCAAAAGGGGGCAGGAGAAAAATATATAAGAGGCAAGTGCAGGAGAGCCTGCAGTCTCGCTCTTGAGAGACGGTGTGTGCTACGCTGACAACATGAAGGCTTTGCTGACCCTCGTGTTTTGCCTCCTACCCCTGGCTGCTCAGGGGAAAGTCTTTGGAAGGTGTGAGCTGGCAGCAGCTATGAAACGACTTGGACTGGACAACTACCGGGGATACAGCCTGGGAAACTGTAAGTCTGTTCTCCCCCGATTTCCAGGGAGCGTGTGGGGTGGGAATTTCCACTTAACAAGCTTTGTTAAAGTGAGCAGGTAGGCACGATGCTGAAATGTAGGTGTTAAGGCTCCACCGGGTTAGTCCATCTCTGCTGGCACAGACTGCAGGCATCTTCTGCAGCTTTTCCCATTACCACTTCTTTCCCTGCCGCTCTTCCACAGCCAAATAAAGCCGTTATCAGGAAGCATTTTGCAGAAGCAGCCTGTCTCGTCATACCTCCCCAGGAGCTAATTGCTCAGCTTTTATTTGCTTTGATTCCTTCCTCTGCGGGTGGCTGCCACTGGTGACCGCCACCCTGAGGCTGTGGAGCAAGCAGGACGGGAGCGTGGAGCTGAGCTGGGCAGAGGCGCTGGTGTCAGGCTTGCTTGGTGGGAATCACTGGAAATAGCAGCAGGGGAGAGGAGGCGGTGGGTGTGCTCTTGTGGAAAGAAGGTTGAGGGAGAGGGGTTCCTCCAGACAAGGAGCCTCTCTCCCTCAGGCAAAGGCCAGGTGAAGACGTCTTTCCTCCAGACAACAGGCTGTTGTTAAACTGATTTTCTTCGAGGAGAAGCATGTGTGGGGTCTGGTCCCGGATCTGGAGAGCAATCCACGTGAGGGTCAGACACAATCACTGTCCCCGTCCCTCATCCTTCCCGCTGCCCTGACACAGATGCAGCAGATGTGGATGGGACAAAAGAAGGCCATTACGAGTCACGTGAAGTACAGGCGGCTGAAATAAACCTCGTCAAAGCGAGCTGTTTGTGCTGCTGCCATCTGCTGCTGTCATCGGCTCCCAAAAGCCTCAAAGAGAGACAGGATGAGGGGCAGAGCATGCCCTGCCTGCAGCTGCCCACGCCAGGCAGCCTCCCTTGAGATGTGGGTGCAGCCGGGCCACCCGCGGCCACATGGGCAGGAGCTGGCATTTAGTTTGAAGAGTAGAAATCCTGTGTTGGTTTTCTAAGGTCATTTTGAAGTTAAGACGTGCTGTATTTGCTTTTCATACCGGGTTGGATTGGAATAAAAGGAGCCCCACCTGTCACATGCAGTCTGTATACAATCACGTTTCAGCCAGGGGAGGATATGGGGTGTGTATGTACACAACTAAGTCAGGTCTGGTTTTAAAGCAAACATCTTATTTTTTCCCTTCGAATTGAATTTTGACAGGGGTGTGTGCAGCAAAATATGAGAGCAACTTTAACACACAGGCTACAAACCGTAACACGGATGGAAGCACCGACTACGGAGTTTTACAGATCAACAGCCGCTGGTGGTGCGATGATGGCAAGACCCCGAGGGCCAAGAACCTGTGTGGTATCCCATGCTCAGGTGAGCTCAGGTTCCACAGGCAGTACCGTGACAGGCTGCCTTTCATATTCCCATTGCAAACGAGAAAAGGTTGGTGGCAGCCTTGGCTTTAGAAACATTGCGGTACAGAGTTCAAACTCACCCTTCCACCTTTCAAAAGGGAGATCTGCGCCATGGTCGTGCACATGTGAGAGGAAAACATTTCTTAACAGCAGGAGCTGTATTCTCCTGCTTACCCATCTTATTGTTTCTAGAGTAAAGAGGTTTCCACAGAACACATTTATTAATTAGAAGTGACACTAACCCCCAGAATTTTTTCTTTTAAGGTAGTGAGAGCTTGACTTCTTGCAAAAGGCTGGCCCAAATGACCTCTTGCAGCCTGGTTTATTTTGTATAATCTCTGGATTTGCTTCCTGGGTCTTACTCTTGCATTCTGATAGTTGCAAGTTGCCAGAGAGGTACTTTGCTTTTCCTTAGAAAATAGAGAACAGAGAAATTGCCACACATCTCAAGCCTTTGGTTCTTGTTGCTTGGTATAATGTCTTACCAAAGAAGGTGATACATTCTCTCTCTGTATATATATTCAAAAATATATATGGAAAGAAATAAAACTGATGTTGTTTCTTGTCTCCTTTTTTAAGCACTAATGAGATCAGACATAACAGAAACTGTGAAGTGTGCAAAGAAGATTGTCAGCGATGGGAACGGCATGAACGCATGGTAGGTTTTGGTGGGTTAAAGAACTGAGCTGCACTTGTAGAACACGGACAATTAAAAAGGAAAATCATTTTAAATTAATCAGCTTAGAAAGGACAAGCAAATCTTAGCAGTCCTTGCATGTACATTTCAATTCAAAGCACATAAGAACAGTAGCTAAAAGGAGCATTGGTGCAAATTGCAGCTGTGGCATCCCTGACGTTCTACAAACCCTGATATGCACCAAATTCTTCCTAACTAGCAGGGCACAAATATTGTCTCAGTTTTCCATTCCCCAAACTTTTAGTATTGAAGTGTAAAATAAACGACCTACAACATACATGTAACTAGCTTTGATTTTGCTGGCTGCAGGGCAAAGGGTCGAGTCATCCTGACCTGCTTTTACAAAGCCCACATGTTCTAATTAGAATTGACGCTCTCAAAGAATAGTGTATAGACCAGTCCAACCTATAGTCTTAGGTGTGCTCTAGTTTATCAATCAGGAATGCTTAATTGTGCCTCTCTCTTTGGGGAAGTAGCAGAATACTTAATACATAACCTGGCCTTTTGCAGAATTTGGCTGTTTATATAAGCCAGGGTTACTAAGAAAAGTCCCACCAGTGCTGACTTTTGAGCTTGCTGTCGTTAATTGCCCTGATCTTCCTCCCTTCAGGGTCGCATGGCGCAACCGTTGCAAAGGAACAAACGTCTCCCAGTGGATCAGAGGCTGCAGTCTATGAGGTGCAGGTGCTCAGCGGACCCGTTCTCAACAGCCGGCACACCGAGCAAACTGGTTCTTCAAGGCGCTTGTTGCAGTCCGTGATCCAAACAAAATCCAGCATTACTACAACACAGCTCATTTGTGAAGCCAGTGCTTTACTCCTTGCTGATGAAAGGGGTTTGTTTCCACCCACCTGCCCCGTTTGCCCCTGCTGCAGCCTGAACAGCCAGCTGCTGGTTTTGCTGTATGTAGGCACAAGCAAGAAGCCAATCTAACCAAAATCTCGCCGCTAGGTTTTGCTGCTGCACACTGGCACAATGTTACTCGCTTGGCAGTTTTAAGTGCATTCATCATTAAAAAATATCTGCAAATGGCTGTGTTCTGGTCAGCGTGCTTTTTGATCGCTAGTGCTGCTAGGGATTGTAATCTGGTCCCAGCACCCCCCACCACCGCCGTCACCCACCGAACCACGTCCCCAAGCACCACGTCCCACCCCTCCTGCAGCACCCCAGGGACGGTGACTCCAGCACCCCCCTGGGCAGCCCGTCCCAGTGCCTGACTGCTCTTTCCGAGAAGAAATGTCTCCTCGTTTCCAACCTGACCCTCCCCTGGCGCAACCTGAGGCCATTCCCTCTCTCCCTAAGGCCAGTTATCCGCCAGAAGCGGCCGACCCCCCGCTACCGGCCGCAGGTCACCCTCCTCGCCTCCGCGAGGAAATGGCGGCGGCCACCTCAGCGGGGCCGCGCGCGCGGCGGCCGCCATCCCCCGGCCGCCCCCGGCCGCCATGGGGGCGCGCGCCCCTCCCGGCGCGGGCACGTGACGGCGGGGCCGCCAT
>CM021731.1:37788247-37810713 GCA_011075105.1 Heteronetta atricapilla
GGGCCTGACTCCGGCGGCAGGGTGAAGGTGCGGCGGGCTGGGCGCGGAGGGAGGGGGGTCGGGGGCTACCCCCCCCGGCGGCTCGGGAGCCGGTTTGGGACCGTGGGGTTGTGGGTTTCTCGCTTTAAGGGCGTTACCATCGTGAAGCCGATCGTGTACGGGAACGTCGCGAGGTACTTCGGCAAGAAAAGAGAGGAGGATGGGCACACGCACCAGTGGACGGTCTACGTGAAGCCTTACAGGAACGAGGTGAGGAGCGGAGGGGTGCCGGGGTGCCGGCCCTGAAGGAGGGCCTGGGGGGAAGCTGCCAGCGAGGTGTGCGGCCCTCAGCGGGAAAACGCTGCGCGGGATGCAGCCGCTGCACGGGGAGCGGAGCGCTTCCTCGTGCAAGTGAATTAGAGGTTTATCGAGGTGCCCGTGGCGCTACCAACTCGTGGTGCTGCTAACTTTGGGATCTGTGCGCTTATTTTCCTGCCGCTGTTAAAGGTAGGGGTGTCGGAAGAAGGGCTAGGCGCCTAGCGTGGAGCAGGTAAACAGTCTGTTGTGCTGTGCAAATAACGAGAATTACCTAACCTTCCCTTTCAGGATATGTCTGCCTATGTGAAAAAAATTCAGTTCAAGTTGCATGAGAGCTACGGAAATCCTCTAAGAGGTAGGTTTTGTGTTTTGGCCTTTGTTTCTGGAGGTAGGATTTTGGTTAGTTGTGTGGGGGCTTCATCACCTTCCCTCCTGCTTCTCACCGCAGTTGTTACCAAGCCGCCGTATGAAATCACCGAGACAGGCTGGGGTGAATTTGAAATAATCATTAAGATATTTTTCATCGACCCCAATGAAAGACCTGTAAGTACATCAAACTTCTAACAGTACTTAAAGAGTTAGGGAGGCCTGAAGTTGTAATGCTTTAAATTGCTGGTCAGAATAAGTGCTTTCAGCCACAGGGGTAATAAAGCTTGCTTTTGTAGGAAATGCATTCAATGTTTGGCCCTGATTTCCAATTTCTGTGCTTTATTACAGGCTAGGGCATTTGTGAGGGCTTTTGCAGTTTCTGCTATTTACTTGTAGGTGGACGCACATTGCACCTTACCTGGGTTGAGCACGCAGGGAGGGTTTCTCCTCAGTGGCTTCCTAATCATAGGATATTTGAATATTTTAATTATCATAGCATACTGTATGTGTGTGTGTTGGTATATATATACATACATACATACTGTCTAGCAGATTTGGTCAAAATCAGTCAAAAAGTGACCAAGTTGCTATACTATCATTAGTTTCCAAAGACAAACAGGCTAGGACACTTGTGTAAAGCAGTGCAATGAATTATTTTCTTCCTGTCGTTTGTTTCAGTTATCTTGTTGTTTCCTATATATCCAAGTTTAGGTAGGCAACTTAATTACTGTATATTAGGGTAAGATACTAGCTCCTGGAAGGAGCAAGTTCATCCTGTCACACAAACTATGGGGATGATATGGTTTTGGAAACCGCTTTCAAATGGATTTATTGGCAAAGCTGGCTTAAAATAAATCATCTGTTCTATTTGGAAATCTTTAAGAGAAGGTATTTTTAGTAGTTTTTATGCATCGATCTTAAAGCAGTTGCTTAGACACTTCAAAAATACCAAGCAGCCTTTGTGGCTGGCATGTTTAATAATGAATATTAAACTTTAATAACTTCTGACGTTATATGACATTTATTTTTGTATTCCTAAAAGCCCTTTAAATCCTATACAATTTTTCAGTAAGAGCAAATACTACTCATTCGTATCTAGAAGGTGATTTGTATTTCCCTACAATTGTCAAGCCAGTAAATCTCTCTCTCTCTCTGCACAGGTAACCCTGTATCACCTGCTGAAGCTTTTTCAGTCTGACACCAATGCTATCCTGGGAAAGAAAACTGTAGTTTCGGAATTCTATGATGAAATGGTATGAAAATTTTTAATGTAATCCTTGCTGTGTTTTGAAAAGTGTTAGTGATATCACTTGTTTCTCTCCCCTATTAGATATTTCAAGATCCTACTGCAATGATGCAGCAGCTGTTAACAACGTCTCGTCAGCTAACACTAGGTGCTTACAAGCATGAAACAGAATGTAAGTACAAAATGCGTTCGTTTTAGACGTAAACTATAGTTGGTTTGGGGCTTAGTGTTTTTTGTGGGATGTAATCATACAATGGATTTGGCTGCTGCTAGCAAGTGAGATTTTTGTCTTAAATTAACTTCAACTTTTGCAAAGATATTAATACTCATCCGAAAACTTAACATTCTAAGATCTGTATGCTTGCTGAAATGAAACGAATTACAAATAACTTGGTATTGAGGTTGATGGCATGATCTATGCCTAGTTTATCATATTTGACATAAATTAAAAGAGAAAAAATTCAGACCACTCTCTTAGAGGTAATTAGGCTCATGTCATGAGGATGTGAAGTGGAAGCAAAGGTTGCGCTTCACCGCTAAAGTACGTAGCTCTTAGTGCTGCGTAAGACAAAGCAACAACCCCCTTGGGATAAAGAGGAGCGTCTGGAAGCTCTTCCTGTCCTTTTCCCTTCTGTATAACGCTTTAACTGTAGGACACTTCATAACACACTTTTTCAGCGTAGCTTAATGTTACTTTTGTCCTTCCTACCTAATCTGTCTTTAAATACAAAACAGAATATTAATGGAATTGAGGAAATAGGGCTATGAAGATGGTGTAGGGTCTAGAGAAGATGATGTGTGAGGAGCAGCTGAGGTCCCTGGGTCTGCTCAGCCCAGAGCAGAGCAGGCTGAGGGGAGGCCTCATGGCGGCCTGCAGCTCCCTCCCGAGGGGAGCGGAGGGGCAGGCGCTGAGCTCTGCTCTCTGGGGACAGCAACAGGACCCGAGGGAACGGCCTGGAGCTGGGACAGGGGAGGGTCAGGCTGGGGTTAGGGAAAGGTTCTGCACCCAGAGGGTGGTCGGGCACTGGGACAGGCTGCCCAGGGCAATGGTCACGGCACTGAGCCTGATGGAGACCAAGCAGCGTTTGGACGATGCTCTCAGACACAGGGTTTGATTTTTGGGTGTTCCTGTGTGGGGCCAGGAGTTGGACTTCATGATCCTTATGGGTCCTTTCCAACTTGGACTGTTCTATGATACTATGAAATAAAATGAAAATGCATTTATTCATAAAGTAACGTATTTAGCGGTGATTTCTGTGCTGATCTTCTGAACTTGATTTCTTACTTTACGCTCTCAGAAAGCAGTTGTATTAAGTACAAATTCTACCTTGTTAGTTGCAATGCCATTGTACTTCTGGTCACTTGCTCTTTAGCTGATGTAGTTGTTCCTCTGACACTGAATACCTCGATCAAGGAATGCTTGAGTGCCACAGATTTAGGGTTCTGGTTTGCTTCGTATCTGTTCAGGTGTTTGAACATGTGAGGTAATTCCATTTTCTACCTCAGTTTGGTCAGTCTTGAAGTGGATCTTTGTTATATTGCATGTTGTTACAGTTGGTGGGTAGGAAGTATTTAATAATTTGAAACTTTTTTTTAAAAGTCCAGTTTTAGAGTTTTCTTAGTTAGAAGTTCTGCATGTTTCTCCTGAGCATTAATAAAAATAGATTTTTTTAATGCATTTCCTTAAAAAGTGCTATTGAAGCAGATAAAAGTTTAGATCCAAAATGATGTAACAGAGGATCTGGAGGGATATCCATGGCCTATGAAGACTTGTTGGTTTTGCATTGTCTTAAAACTTGTGCATGACAAAAAAAATAAATAAGTATCTCTCAGATGCTCCATCACCAGTCAGGTGCTTGTTAAAGCAAAGGTAGCAACACCAAATCTTGTATATGTGCAGAATCGAACTGCAATGGAGAGGAGAAAATGTGATACACTCCTCACTCTTCTTTTCCCATGGGATGTATAAATTATTTGTAATAATCTCCCATTTCTGTTGCTGTCAACCGTGTCATTTTATTGACCTAATCTTCAGGTTGTTTTTTGTTTGTTTGTTTTGACTCTGGCAAATGCTATAGTGAATTATACTGTTCCAACCACAAAAACGATGGACTGAATGAGGTCATAAACATGTTTTTTTATGCATCATTTTTACCACAACTGTTGAATGTGAGAGTATTGAATTACAAAGTAGCTGAATTACTAAGAGCAATTCCATTTTTCAAGACACGGAACTTCTAAATGACTATCGTTGTTTAAAAAATAAATGTATTTTTAATAATTATAACTCCTTTTTATACTTATTTTTCTTTATCACCATCACAGTTGCAGATCTTGAAGTAAAAACCAGGGAAAAGCTAGAAGCAGCTAAAAAGAAAACCAGTTTTGAAATTGCTGAGCTTAAAGAAAGATTAAAAGCAAGTCGTGAAACCATCAACTGTTTAAAGAGTGAAATCAGGAAACTTGAAGAAGATGATCAGTCTAAAGACATGTGACGAGCGGTGACTTGTTAGAGAGCTCATGTTGAAAATGACAGGACTCCAGTCATGGAATTGTATGTGTTCTCTTGAATTCCCTAACTGCGACTGTATGAATTGTACTTGCGAATCACTGGGATGTGTGGCGATCGCCTTCAGAAGCGGAAGAGAACAGGAATGAATGTATCCTCTTTTTATAGTTGAAATCTGTGGGTATGTACTGATTTATTGCAAGGAAAACAGGACTTGAAGATCAGATGACTTTTTAACTGCGTTTGAGTGGTCTATGAAAAGTTTGTATTAAGTCTTGTATTAGTTCAGTGTGGCTTTACAAAATGCCGCAGTTTACTTTTTTTATTTTTTTCTACTGTTTAGAGATGCATCTTTAAGTTGAAAATAAAACATGCTCTTTTTTTAAAAAAAAAAAAGTCTCTGTCCTGTTTGGGCTTCAAGTACCATTGTAAATAACAGTTGAAGTCAGGGGTTGTAATATTATAGTATGCAAGATGCTTAAGTCTTGTTATAGTAATTTCTATAAGTCTGTCTATTACCAGCAGAATGAAAAAAAAAACTATAAAATCAGGAAAATACAGTTTTTAATAACTTTTTCATCTACAGGTAAGAGTTTCTAGTCCCACATCTGCTTTAACACAAAGGCATCAACTAGACAAGTTATGTTTGGATGCAGGAAACTGTATCTGTCCTGTTTTGTAGACATTCTGTTTAACATCTGTATTCTGCTGTGCTTAGTGTTAAGTAGGAAGTGTTCCCCCTGAAAAATCAGTACGTGATCTCCTCTTCATTTGTAGAGGTAAATGAGCCTCAGATACGGCAAGACTTGAGGTTTTGAAAGGCTTGGAAATCTCTACTGCTTCAAGATCCTTTGATGCAACAACCCTTGCTGAAGAGGAGGAAAAAAAAGAAAAAAAAATTCACCCTCCACTTCTATACAAATCAGAATTAACGCTTTCCGACCAAAGCACTGACTTAGTCATGTTTAAAACAATCGCTGATTTTGCACTTTGTGTGGCTTGGGAAAGATTCATGACAGAAACGGTTTTAACAGTCTGAACTCAAAGCGGAGATGTCATTAAGAAAAATAACTTAAAATTCATTGTACTTCGTTGAGGAAGATGAGGCAGCTTGTACCAGCAGCGTTCACACAAATCCCCCACAGCGCTGCAGACCACCCAGTTTTTTCTGATGAGGTAACTGCCATTGCTGATGATCACGCTGAGCAACTATTTTTACCATACAGTGTCAGTAGTATCATAACAGAGCTGATCAAAACCTCTGGCTACTTCCTTGTCTCTGACAATCATCATCAGCATTTTTTTTAAGGAAACACACAGTAGGGCTGGCATGATGTGAGTCCTTCCAGGTATGTTCTCTTGGCTTCTTGCGGATTTATTCCATTTCCTGAATGGACCTGCTTTTAAGGTCCATTGAAAAGGCATGTTGAAATCAAAATGGGAGCGGAAAGCACGGTTTTGATGTATAATAAAACATACTAGATTGTATTTGATGTTATTATCTTTAAATTTCTGTGTTTAAATAATACTAATGCAAAGTAATTCAAATGGAATATTGAATAGGTTCTGTAAGATCTTTGGCTAGCAAAACGGATGTGAATATCCATAGTGCTGCAACAGTCTTGAACAGACTGAAAACGAATGGAGTGGTACCTTTTGAGGCCGTTTTTAATGGCATCCTACAACCAGCTGAGTAGTCAGCTTTACAGAAGCAAAAATTCTGGCTCCACTGTTAGTGGGGCTAACATCAACATGCTAGAGCAGTGATGTAATTTTTGTTTGTGGTTAGTGGTTTTTTTCCTCAGGTTTTTTACTCTTTTTGTATTTTTTTCTCTTTTGTGCCCTCTAAAGATTATACAATAGGCATTCCCCAGTTCATACTAAAGCAAGAAAATAGTCCTAATAGCAGTAATTGCTGAGTGTGGACTGTTGACAGAAAACAGCAAAAATACACAGGGCTTTACAAGGTTCCTTATCTATCTGTGTTCTTTGTTTTCATCAGGAAATACTTTCTTCAGCTGCTGACAATGTGATTGAGCCCTGTATTAGGAAATAAATTATGGAGAAACCTGAATTCAGAGTTTTAGGGTTTGGGCTTGATAACAAAACGTGAGAAAAGCACCCCCCCACCCCCGTTGGGCAGGTAAACCTATGGAGTTACTTTCTTTACATGCAACTGTGCGGTTCACAATTGGCTCGGGTTGTGTTTGGGTCTCTGTATCTGCCATTAAAAGAGTTCGTGCAAGCACCTGAGGTGCACACATGGACAGCCACTACGTACGTGTGCTAGTGTTGTATGCACATGTGGCACAGTACAGTGTTGATGTTGTAGTGAGTACCATTTTAAAACTTACTGGAAGTGAAATAGAGTGGGGCGCCTAGGGACTCAGCTGCATTTGACCTCCATTGCCTTGATTAAAAAAAAAAAATACAACCCACATGCTGTATTTTTGGCAGCCCTAGAAAGATGTAATTCGAGGCAAATCGTTACAGTTTGTGCTTACCAGGGTTTTAACTTAAATGCTAGCTATTTTTATTGTTGCGAATGACTTCAGACTGTGTTTCCATCCTGAGTTATAATTGTGAACCAGATTTATTTAAAATTGCGTTGCAAAGGAAGGAGAAATACCTCATAATACTGTGGGTGCAGTCTGATATTACTGAATTGCACAGTGATTTGTCTAATTACATACACCGATTTAGGCTCTGATTGAGCAAACCCTATGGTGGATAAAATTAAAGCAGGCTTATCTCAGTTTGTGTCCTTGCTGTTACCAGTTTTATTAATGAAGAATTTTCTACTCTAGGCATCAAACACTGAGGACCCATAGTTACTGTCACTTCTACTACAAAAACTTCAAGTTTTTTTTAGCTAAGGCATATGAATAGTCATCACAGGAATTTCAAACACCTACTGCTTACTTTGCTAGCTGAAATTTATCACTTTATTATTATTATTATTATTATTCCCTTTCTTTTTAACATAGCTCAGTCTCTTATAAAACTTACCTCTTTCCTTCACCTTTGGGTTTGGTATGCTGCAGTTTGCGGTCAGATGGTGGAGCCATACAGGGCTGTGCCTGGCATGTGTCTTCAAAGCGCTGCTACCGGACGGAAGACCTGTGTGTGCACTCAACTCAAGGTTTACTTGAGACCTTACGTGGTTAGTAGAGATGGGACTGGAAGGAATATTGTCACCCTGCCCCTCCTCTTTCCAGACAGCTGCTGGTAGTAGCGCCAACCTGAAGACGCTTTTGCTGATGATGTATTAAAGACAAACCATAAATACCTCATTGTTAGTGGGAATACAGACGTAAAAGCATGTGGGGTTGTTTTCCAAACACCAGGTGGCAGGTATGTGCAAAATGTTCTTCAGTCTCAGCAGCATTTTAATTACTGGGGTTTTGGCAGATCTGTGGAGTCCTTGGTTGGTCTCCTTTGCTTTGAGACTTTGATATCATCTGATTAAGCAACTTATATTTATGCGGAGATGACCAACTTATCTCTTGTACGTTATGAAACTGTTCAACAGCATCATGAGCAAATCAACTGTACTGTGACAGGAAGCAACAAGTGCGAATGTTGGTTTGCAATTTTTATTCATTTTTATTCATTTGGCAAGGGAATTACCTTTACAATTCAATGGTTGTTTATTGTTCGCTTGTTTTTTTGCTTTTTCAGGCCAAGCTTGTGTGACAATATAAATGCACAAAATGTGACCTGGGTACTCTACTGGACTGCGTGCTTTGCTTGCACTCAATTGCAGGTACAAAACGACAGGACTTTCCACAAGTAACTGTGCTTAAATTTCTACTCGCTGATTTTGTTTAATGTACCAGGGCCAGCACATAGCTCCTTTTTCATGTATGTTCTTATTAATAAAGACAGGTAATTTTTGTTTTAATCGCTGTCCTGATCAGAGGGATAACTATGCCCCACCTAAAGCTCCGTTCAGGTCCCAAGCCACTTGAACTCTCTGTAGATGACATGGAGAGTCCCCAGAAGTTAACTTTGAGGGACTGGTGATTAACTGTATTTGTTATTTCCTGGTTTCTGTGAGGAAGGCCATGTAGTAGTTAAAGCATTTAATCTGTAAACTATTAAATATTCCTGAGGAAGACTGAATTTGCATCTCACGTTCTGTGCAACTTCTTAACCATGAGGTCAGGAGATGGCTCTCTGTCGCTGCTATGCACGAGGAGCCATCACAGTCAGATCTGCACGAGTTCTCTAGGAGTGGGCAGGGAACAGGCAAAGGAATATCAAAAGCTGACTCGGTGCCTAGGGCATCAGTGAAAACAAACGGAGTCCTTTGTTTTAGAGCTGAAAGTCACCGTCTCTGCTGGGCGTGTGACCTCAAAAAACAGGAGATCCTGAGTGAATGAACATGTCTACGTTGGATGGAATTAATTTCCCATTACCTTCAGATTTTTAAACCTTTATTTACTTACTGTAGAATAAATATATGTTAGACAAAATGAAACTGGTTTCTCCTACTTGCTCCCTGTTAGGCACTATTGCATGGTGTGGCAAGGCAGAGGACAGGCACTTGAACGTGGCATACTGGACTCCACCACCCTCCTGGCTAGCATTTGGAAATGATCAGAGCACTTTGCAGAGCTTTGCGTTTGCTCTGAATCTTCCATCTTCATCCCTCTCAGCACCAGCCGGGGGCTGCAGTGTTAGAGGAACGCTGCCTGGATGGCTGACAGGACGCTGTGGGCAGCGTCAGTAGAGTGGAAAACAGATTTGGTGCCCAGCCGACGGCCAGGCCTCGAGTCAGCATATCTGCTCCTGGGACGGTGCTTTATGCTCTTTGAGCATCTTGTCGCAGGTCTGTCTGCCAGGTCTGTATCCTGCTAGGTTCGCTCTACGGTATTCAGCAGCCAAGAATCTGCTTGCAATTTCAAATAGCTAATCTGATCTCGTTGTATTGAAAGTAAACTGTTTTGAGTTTTACTTGCTTTTTATTAACAAACAAGCAAGGAGTCCCAGTCCTTGTGCATTTGCTGAGGACAAAGATATTTTTCTAAGGCTGGGAATCTTTTCTAGGGTTTTTTTGTTCTTTTTCCTCAAGGACAAAAGGCAATGCCTTTAATGTAAAGATTAAATTAATTTATATGAGTTTGTGTTGCTTTCTTGGAACAGGTTGACACAGTATATGTATTTTAAAAAGGAGAAGCAGTAAAATCTTTCACGGTTTCATTGTCTAAAAAGGGAAAATTAAGAGAAGTTCTTTCATAGATCAGCAACGAAGAAGTCACCTTTTCATAGTGGAAAGTTAACTTGAAAAAAGGGCAGCTACTTCAGGAGTTTCATGATGGCTACACTTTACAGTATTCCTGTGGGGAAGTATTAAGCTAAAACTTTCAGAAACCTGATATGTATAAAGGTATGTACATGTATAAATTAAAAAAAATAAATCAATTTGTCACCTAGCTATTGCTGCTGTATGCCCTCTTGTGGACTTTGCAGTAAATTTATTTTCATGTAGTGTATTTTACACGTTTGCCCAAAGCCTTGCCCTGGATAGGTTCCTTCTCCCTCCTCAGATCTGTGCTACAGCTATTTCACCACTCTGACGAACAGTAAAGAGAAATCATGAGTAAGTCAGAAAGTGCTGTTGTAATATATATAGTTTTATCAGATGGTGTAAACTGCTAGCTTCAGCTTTACCTGAATCCCGAGATAGTTTGTGCAACACCTCTGAACGCATTCTGTAATCACCCAGCAGTTATCCCCAAACACGTACACAGAGCTTGGCTGGCAGCTGTTGTTTCTGTCACCTCTGAGCGGCCTTTTGCAAAAATACTCAAAACAAATGAACACCCTGAGGCTGAACCTCTCCAGCGTCTCTGATGCAAAAATAAAATTCACTGATGTATGTTTTTTTTAATAATAGTAGCATTTTGTAAACTGTGTCTAATGGTAAATCATTAGCATCTCACCGTGTTAGACGCTCGTTATCGTTACGACCTCCGTTGGAATTTCTGCCTTAAAAAATACCACCAACAAATAACTCAGCGCAGTTCTTTGGGGTGCGCTGTGATCTCTTCACTGCCCCACAGTTTTACCGTTTTTCCAAGGACTGACACTAGCTTACCCTGGTTGGGCTAGAATTGCATCCAAAGTACCTTCAGTGAAGACATTTAGTAATTGAGAAGCAGAACTGGATTTGAAATAACATTCTCATGATCAAAGATTCTAAGAAGCTTTTGTAGTAATTGGAGAATAACAACTATATAAAATGTGTTTGCTTCTCATATTTAAATTAAGCATAAAGATAAAATGCATGAGAGCCTTATTAAATGAACATACAGATATTGCATCTGATAAGATCAAAGCAATTGAGTGGGATTTTAATTTAGGCATTTGACTGACCTTGTCTTAAAAAAAAAAAAAAAGTTTTTGAAGTAATGCTGGCTTTGCTCCATAATATCTGAGAGGTTCGCTCAGTTGTGGATTGCTGCACTGGGCCATTCCCTCCTCCGTTGCCGTATTATTATTTATATAGTGCCCTGAGAGTACTGCACGCTGCACATGCAAACTGTGCGGGCACAGTTCCAGGCCTGAAGACCTTCAGTCTAAACAGACAATATAGAATGGGCGGCATAATAAATTGCAGAGCTTTACTTGAACTGTAAGTGGTGTCTTTCAGCTCTAAGATTACAGCCTTCAACCGCTTTGAGCTGAAAAGCATTTTTTGCAGTTCTCATCCTTCTGTAGCACCACAGCTCAATCCAACCAGAGTGGGTAAGGGAGGTGACTGCTGTTCTGTACGTTTCACCACCTTTTTAATTTTTTTAAAGAAAAAAAAGCCTTTTTTTTTTTTTTTATAAAAAAAAAATACTATTCTTGGAAGTCACTTGGATAAAAATTGTTCTTATGGTTTCGAAAAAGGAAATAATACTTGAGCCAAAATTCTCTGCAGATCTCCCATTTGTATCCAAAAGGCTTTGAACTGGGGAGTTGAAGAAGACCTGCAGTTGTTTGGTATGGAAGTGAGTACCCTTGGAATGAAAACGTAAGAACAAAAGCTCCAAGCCTTTGACAAAATAATCCCATATCACCCGATTGTTAATGTGGAGCAACAACAACAAAAAGCACTTCAGGCTGTTTCTCAGAGGTTTGCACTGCCAAGTGGATCTTAAATAAGATGAGGATATGCAACATGCCCTGAGTGCTAACAGGACTATTTGGACCAGCTCTGGAAAGGCCAAGGGTATGACAGAGAAGGGAAAAAACTATCACAGATCATTTGTGGTCCGCAGTTACCAGCTTAGGTTTTCCATCACAAGGGAGCTTTCTTCCCTGAGGGAACTCAAGCTTTCTTAGCAGCGGAATGAATTTCCACGAGAGTTGAAGGCTCATAAACGTCAACATTTTCACTTCAGCTGGAAGATTTATTTTCTTGGGGTTCTTTAACATAGAACAAGTATTTTTCTTCCCCTCCTCCCCCCTTTTTTTAAGGCTTTGTTAAAGCAAAACCAACTCTGTCTTCTCTGTTCATGCTAAGAGGCAGTATGGATTACAAACTTGATGGGCCAAGTATCTCCCTTAGAGCAGATAGAGCTAGTCCCACCTGAGTCAGACTGTGCTGGGAAGGGTTCCATGAGCCAGACTCCTTGGTCTCCATCCCCACGCTTGTTTCTGTGTGAGAGAATAACGTTGGTATGTGTTTTGATCCTGTCCTTGATTTGGCTCAAAATCTAAGCTATTAAAAGTAATTGAAGGGAAATACAATTATTTCTGCTTAAAATAATTATTGCTTAAAATACCCTTAAATTAACAAGTCTACTTTTATTTCCCATGTTTCAAGCAATTATGTCGTTTGCTTATACCAGCTTCGTGTGTGAATTTCGGCAGTCCTGAAGCTGGGAAATAATACGTTGGCTGTAAACTGAGGCACCGTAGAAGCACGTTTATATTCCATTACCAATATTTCTGCTTTGCCATGCTTCATCTGTTCTTGTGTTACGCCTCTTCTGATTTCGGAGGACGGGGAACGAAGGAGAGCGAAGCCTGCTGCACCAGGGCTCAGAACTGTTGATCTTGCACTTTCTCTGACCACTGCTTTCACTAACAAATTATGATTAAGAGGCAGGAAAGAAGAGTAATCCTGCCAGTGTGAGCTTGGGTTCCCTCTGCAGATTTACTGCTGAGCAGGCAGAGTTGTTTTGGAAGGCAGAAAGCGAGCGTGTTTCACTGTTTCTCAACTTGACAATTTGACTTCTTCAGAGCAGCTTTTATTTCTTGCATAAAGTAATATATCCACCCCAGGGAAACTGCACAAAGGCAGTGTGGGGGCAATTTACTTCAATATTTACATTCAGGGTAATTCGAATTAATGTATTTTATCTTTTCTATCCAGATAGGAAAAATACTGGATGAAAACAAACACAATTATATCTGGGTTTGCTGAGTCAGATCCACCTCTGCTAGGGGAAAAAAAATCCAAGTTGCAACTTTAAATGTTCCTTTAAATGTTCTTCCTCAGCACTAATAATAATAATAATAATTTTATTTAAAAAAAAAAAGCCAGGGCCTCTCTCTCTGAGAAAGGACACAGGAATTTCTATGTCAGAGAAAAGAGTTTCAGAAGGGCAGGGGTATGAAACTGTGGTACGTGATAGAGATTACAATCTGTCCTTAAAGACCACCTCCCAGAGTCAGCTCAGTTATTCTGCCAACTGCAGCGTCCCTTAGGTGTGCAAATGCTCAGATGGCAGCACTGCTAGCTGTGCCTTCCTGTGAAGGTGCCTGCTGCCCCTGTGGGCACTGGCTGCCCTCAGAGGCACGTTAACAATCTCTGAGCATGAAGAAACGGCTGTGTAAGTAGTAGGCCCAGAACCTGGCATGATTAATTGGATTTACGAAAAGCATTGAAAAGATGCTGGGGAGTTCTATAAAAAACGCTCTGTAAATCATTCTGTAATGCTGTAAGCTGATGGCAAAACACTCACCAGGACAGCTGTTTAGTAAAAGTTTACATCGATACCAGTCTTCTTTTCTCGCTGTCTCAGACCCTACAAGTGGCCATCCTATGGCCTCCGACTTCCTGCTGGTGCACTGCTTTTGCTAACTGGGAGCTGCAGCAGGACACACGCTTTAAGGACGCAGGCCCAAGGAAAACGTGGTGTTACTTGTACCATTTTCTGTCTAGTAGTCCCCATTCATAACTTACAACTTGTACCGTGAAAAGGCTGAGAAAACCATTGATTGATTTAAATCTGAGTTAATTTTTCACCGAAGGCAAAAACTCCACACACTGGTGCTTAATCATCCTTTGCATCATGTACAAGCATGCAGTTTTCCATACAAATTCCATAAGGTGTTTAATCTGCTATTGCAAAAATACTGATTTGCATACAATCACACCCTACTGTGGTTTTAAATGTTTTCTGAGAATACATTTTGAGCCTATTATCTTAACCTCACTGCCTTTCTACCCACATATAGACTAGCAGACATGCAAACCCTTTAATTTTTTTTTTTTTTTTTTTTTTTTTTTTTTTTTCTGGCCTGACTGCAATTAAGTTGAAGTGCATTTGTTCTTTCAAACTATAGGACTCAGCTTATTCCATAAGTATTGTTTGTGAATGCCCTGTTGTGCAGCTGCCGAGCTGCAGCTCGGGCTGTGTCTTTCAAACAAAAGAGAGATCTCTTATTACAGGAGAGAGAAGCGATGGGCAGTTCGGGGTATTTTGGTAGTGCAAATTGTTTGTTCGTGCCGTGCATCCCAGTTGCTGAACACAGTCAGTCACAGAGAGCCACACGGGCATCTTATCTTCCAAAAATCTTAACCCAAATACCAAGAAGCGCCGACCCTGGAATATTCCTGGAATATCTTCCAGGAACGAGGCTGCACAGCCTCTCTGGGCACCTTCTTCCAATATTTGACTACCTCCACAGGAAAGATGAATGTTTAGCCTCTACATTTCTGGAAACTGTGAGCTCCATTCTCTAGTTCTGCAGCGTCTGAAAATAAATAAATAAATAAATAAATCACTACCTTTTGGCTGTTTTAAACCTGCTCATTACTTCCCGTGTTACCACTTACTAGGAGTGGATGATCGCTCCCTCCTTTCTCTGCACAGCCCACCACTTTATGTAATTCAGTCCCCTTCCCTCAGCCATCCAGGCATGGTCCATTTTGTTTTCGTCAAACTGAAAAGCCCAAGTGTTGGCAGTCATGTTTTAAACAGAAATCATTAGCAATGCTTTATTATTCTTTTTCTCCATTCATATTCTTTCTGATGTGGGACACCAGAGCTTCATGCTGTTCTCAAGATGTGGCCATACCACCGATCTCCATAAAGGTGTTGCAACGCTTTTTGCTCTGCTATCTTCCTTTTCAAATAATTCCTTATACTTTTCACTGAAAATGAGGTTTCTGAAGAAGCATGTATAAAGACTCTTAAGATGTCTTTCCTCTGTAATAACAGCCCATGTAAAACCGTGCGCATATAACTAAGACTGGTTTTGCCCATGTGCATCAGCTTACAGGTATTGAGACTGCATTTCAGCTTCTAGCTTAACGCCCATGCTCAGCAGGATGGGATCCCTCTGCACTCCTTGCTGTCAGCGTTAGACTCCATGACTGCAGAGGATTTTGCATCAGCAGCAAGCCGTGCTGCTTCCCTGCTCACTCTCCTTCCAAGACCATTTCTGAGTACGTGAACCCGTGCAGGTCCCAGCATGAATCCTCGTGGGAGTCTGATCGTAACCCTCCCGCAGTGTAAAAAATGACTATTTATTGCTTCCCCATTAACCCTTCTCTTTCAACCAGTTGCTAATTCACAAGACAGCCTTCCTCACAGACCTATGCCAGCTAACTTTCTAGTGTGGGATTGTGCCAAGAACTCTTTTGAAATCACTGCCTTGACTATATCAGCCTGGTTTATCAGTTTGTTCATTTCGTCAAAGAACTTCATAGTTGTGACAAAGCTTTTCTCTCTACAAAAAACGATGTTGATTTTTCCACGGTCTGACGTACTTGTTTGTACACTGAAGCCTCACCCCAGCTCCCTGTCACTGAGTTGCTTGTGTGACCTGAGACATGTCTTGGTTAGGTCTCAGTAAGAGGACTCAGATGATTGAAGTGAGCACCTATGATCCTTAAATCCAAAATAACTACCTTCGAAATCCTCACCCAGTTGCTTCCCAGCTATGGAGATGCTCACATTCCATGAATTCTTACTTCAGTGAGGTTCCCGAAACATCTCTGTGACTGCTCCAGTTTGTATTTCCCAGCAACCTCATGCTGCTCCTACGGATCCAGTGCAGGCAGTCACAACTGAATGATTTCAGCGGGATCTGCAATAGCCGCGTGACGGTTACAGCACCCCCCAGGTGAAGGAAAACACAAATTCATATTGTTGCAGGTAGAGGATGAAACCAAACCCAGGATCCCCTAAAAAAACAAGTTTGGGACTTTCTAATCACCAAATTACGGGAAAAGCAGAGTTTGTCCTCCCCGTTAAACATTCACGCCTTGTACACAGGGGCCCCCACAGGCATCTCACCTGCTGAAGGGAGCTCCACGTGGAGCAAGCAGCTCCTTGTAACCCAGATTTAGTACTGAGGATGCTGAGAGACAAGCTGGTAAATGTTGGGACTGTACTTCCCAGCCTGCTCTGCAGTGAAGCACCCCCCGTACAGCAAAATGGGCCATTTGTCAGTGACCTCGGTAAGAATTTGCAGTGTGGTCCCACCCAAGCATTCCTGAGCGCCCGCTGTAGAGGCTGAGACAAACGTGTGTAGTCCATCTGCCAATTTTCCAGTTGCAGCCTCGATACCTGCTCCTGGGACGCCGCAGAGCAGCATCTTTCGAGATTCCTTGGCACTGAACCCCGACCGCTGTGCCTGCAGTCACATGAATGCCATCAGCCTTTCACAGCACGAAGCTCGGCCAGCTTCTTGTTCGGGGTGGATCCTGCGTGATCCCATTCCTCCCCTTGCCTCTGCCACGTCCCATATAGGAAACCTGGAGGGAGAAGTGGGTGTCACGGCTATCACCAAAGCTCCAGGACTGTATAATGTTAACGGCCACGATGCTGAGCGCTGCAGCACCGAGCCCCCTGTGCCCCTAACCCACACGCCCTTGTAAGCGACACGCAGCTGTAATTCTTTCTCTGGAAACGGGAATGCAGGAACAATCCCACTAATGCTAATGAGGTATCAACCAATACAGTGACAAATGCCCTACGAATACCTAAGTAGTTACTCACCGAATGAATAAATAAATAAAGCAAAGGGCACTTGCTGCACGCAGAGATTTAAACTAACCAGCTGTCTTCTCCTGGGAGAGGAGACTTCTCTGCGTCCTGAGCGAGGAAGGGTTTGCAAACTAGAAAAATGGCATCTGACCAGGTACTTTGTTCCCCATCCTTTGCACTCACAGGGGAGTCAAAATTACAGAAGTTGCCTAATTTTTGAAGAGGCTGACATTGCATCAATGCTCTTTGAATGCTGTTTAGTGCATATAGTACTGAGTTAAATGCGCACGGCTCCAGGGCCCTGAAACTCCACAATACTGGAGGGGAATTGAGGACATAGCAGCAATCTTCACTCAGAATTTCCTTGCTTTTGTCAGACGAAGTCAAACCTCAAAAGTTATTGCAACACACCGTAGCTTTTTTTTTTTTTTTCCATTTAATTAGATTTACGGCCCACTTGGTTATCGCAGGCTAGTTGGAAACAGGCGTGCACACATCCTGCAGTCAGCACACCAATGCTGCTCCTGGGAGAGAGCCAGCCAGAAGTTACAGGAGCTGCATGTGGCAGCCTTTGTTAGGGGAACGAAAACAGTTCAGCTGGGTTAAGCAGAGCAGTCACTTGTGAGGCAAACTGCATTTGTATATGTACTTGTGAGGCCCAGAAGGCAGCTTCACTTGCAGTAGTAACATTTCTCAGACTTTCAGTGTCCAAACGGGTAACGGACCAAGTCTCTAGTATCTCAAGGAATAAAACACAAAATCTCAGCCAGCAAGCTTAGCCTAAAATGAGATCAGAGCAAGCACCTGAGTTTTTCATGTTTTTGCAGCTCACAGTAGTAGGTATAAAAGGCTATAGACCAACCGTCACAGCCACAGGTATCCTCTCCTTCACAGCACGTTACTTAGAGCTCTTGGATCTTTCAGCCATGCCGGTGGCATCTGCGTACAAGAACAAGCCGATTTATACACCTGGGGAAAAACAAATTGCAATACCAACAGTGACCTGTGTAACCAGTTCTGCTCCACTTTTCTTTCCGTGGATGTCACAGGACTCAAAGCAGGTTTGTCATACTCTGGCAGGCATTTCAGGAGAAGTTTCACTATGTCAATTAAACTGTACGATGCCTGCATTTACCACCAGATTTCAATTTATTTATTTTTTTTTAAATTAACTGAAATGTTGACAACTCAACTAATGGTGACCAGTAGTGAATTACTGGTGTAAATTATTGGCTCAAACTTGTACTTACTTCTGAAAAACGAAAAAACCTACTAACTTTGTGGGGATAGGGGTTCTTTCTTAAGAAGTGCAGACCAGGCTGTAAGTAGCTGCTATATGGCCCTTACTGTATCTAAGGGCTTTGTTTGATCATGAAAACAAAAACTTCTTGATTTGACATACAAAGGGTCATTCTACTTAGCATGCCACACATGAGGAGAGGCAGAATGTGACTGGTGTTATTCTGTGCAGCTAGCACACTAAGTCCAGCTCTCTCTTTTTGTAAATCTGTTTTCCAGCTCCTGAAATGTTTGCTAGTTTTGTTTGTTTGTTTTTGTTTGTTTGTTTTTGAATAATTTTTTGTTAGTGTCTAATGGATTTTGGAGCCAGGGGAGAGGGCAGAATAAAATTACACTCTAGGCAGAATAAAATTACACTCCAGATAGCCTCTTACAACAGAGTGAGTTTCTGCACCACACTTCAGCCAGGAACATGCTTTTGCTGCTGAGTCATAAACCCTGAAAGACACTGTTTATTATATAATAGAGCCCTCACCTATAGCTGGGTTAGGTGGTGCCTATAGCAACATCAAAGTCCTCCTTCATTACAAAACAAAGCGACTGCAAAGTTCTACCGTTTGTCATGAGGCTGTTGCTATGGTTTTATTTTTAGGAGAAACTGTTTACTCTCCTGTGTTTACTTCAAGAGCAGAATTTATAGTTGAAACATTAAGGACGTGTATCAGTATCCATCTACAAAAATACATCCATTTTAAGATAAGCTTTAAAGATAAATATTCATGCTGGGGTACACACATCTCAGGCTGATCAGAAAAGGCTTCCTAGGTGAGAAGACAAACTATACATGAAGTGGGATAGGTTCCAAAGTTTTGGGGAGGAAGAAATATAACTCTTCTTTTCATACCCTGAAGAAGTTTGTTGCCATGAATCTCTAAACAACATATGAAAGGAAACTGCAAAAACACAGTGCAGAATCTGGCATTCCATTCCCCACAGTCCCTTCTTTGTCAGACCCAGGCATTAAGAACACAAGATGAATAAGGGAGAACTTTCTTAATGGATAAATCTACTGTTAACATTTTCAATGTGACGGGACTGCTCCTTGCTTACAGAACTAAATACTGTTAAATCAATGTAGGTCACAGGCAAGAGCAATTGATCTGCTGAGTATAGGTTTCATGAAGAATCCCACAATGCTGGTCCCTTCTTGTAAGAATCCAGGATCTGGAACAAGATAGATCTATGAACCAATCCTGAAATACATTAGGACAGTGAAATGAAAAGTTACAGAAACACAAGCTGTGATAAGTATATTTGATGCAGCTCAAGCTCACTTCCTCTTCAAAGACTACAAATTGTTCCAAAATATTTCTATAACCTTCAGAATTTTAAATAAAAAAGAGGTGTTAACCTGAAAATTTTATTTTGGGCTGAAAGTGTCATTTTTAAAGGGAGAGAATATGAGCTACATTGAAATGACAGAGGAGGTCCCTGATTCCAAAGTTGAAGGAATTATTCAGAAGAAAAATTAGGAAGATCCAAAACAGAATTGAAGACACATCAAAAGATTTAAAGCAATGTATGTTCATAATTTGCAGACATCTGCAAGCAGCTGTACAATCTTTGAAGGAATAGCAATCTTGACAGATATCTCAGTTTGGGATGGCAAAAATGATTGTAGAAATGACTGGCAACCAATATGTCATGGATCAGAAAGATCTATGAAGTGACAAAAAGAAGCAACGATGTGGCCAGTTAGGTGAGACAGAGCATGATCTTAAGGAGCTAGAAAAACTCAACTGGAGAATGATACCCAACAGCTGCAGAATACAGCAAAGTATCAATATCTAAAGACAGAACTGGTCTGCCAGTAAATCTGTGTGAGCTGGCTAAGATAACATTTCAGTAAATAGTGAAGATGGCCAGTAAACAGGTGAACAATTGCACTGCTTCACCTCTGCTTAAGCTGAAGAATTAGACCCTCAAAGAGATGCCGTGCTACCCAGACCTGAAACAAACACTGATGTGTAGTTTAAATGCAGCCATTCACATGAGCTAGCGAATGCATGTTAAGAGCTAGAATCATAGAATCACGGGATCAGGTTGGTTAGAAAAACCTCTAAAATCTTCTAGTCCAACCTTTAACCTAGCACTGCCAAGCCCACCATTAAACCATGTCACTAAGCTCTACCTCTACATGTTTTCTGAAGACCTCCAGGGATGGTCTACATCTACTGCTTCCCTGGGCAGCCTGTTTGAATACTTCACAATCCTTTTAGTGAAGAAATGTTTCCAAATATCCAATCTAAACCTCCCTTGGTGCAACTTGAGGCCATTTCCTCTTGTCATACCTGCTTGGGAGAAGAGATCAATCCCTACTTTGCTGTACTCTCCTTTCAGGTAGTTGTAGAGCACAATAAGGTTGCCCCTGAGCCTCCTTTTCTCCAGGCTAAACAACACCAGCTCCCTCAGCCATTCCTCATAATATTTATTCTCTAGAACCTTCAAGAGCTTTGTTGCCCTTCTTTGGACACTCTCCAGCACCTCGATGTCCTTCTTGTACCGAGGTGCCCGAAATTGAACACAGTACTTGAGGTGCGGCCTCACCAAAGCTGAGTTCAAGGAGACAATCACCTCTCCGGCCCTGCTGGCTGTGGATACAAGCCAGGTTGCCATTGGCTTTCTTGGCCACCTGGGCACACTGCTGGCTCATAGTCAGACAGTTGTTGACCAATAACCCAGGTCCCTTTCTGCCAGGCAGCTTTCCGGACACTCTTCCCCCAGCCTGTAGTGCTGCATGGGGTGGTTGTGCCCCAAGTGCTGGGCCCAGCACTTGGCCTTGTTGAGCCTCTTGGCCTTGGCCCACCGGTCCAGCCTATCCAGATCCCTGGGCACAGCCTTCCTACCCTCAAGCAGATCAATGCATGCACCCAACTTGTTGTCGTCCCCAAACTTACTGAGGGTACACTCGATCCCCTCATCCAGATCATTGATAAAGATATTGAAGAGAAGTGGCCCCAGTGCTGAGCCCTGGGGGACACCACCTGTGACTGGCCTCCAGCTGGATCTAACTCCATTCACCCCTCTTTGTGCTCTTCTTACCCCCTTGACATGGCTATGGAAAAATCGCAATGTAGGAATACTCAGCTGGATGTGGACTCACAGATCGAGATCAACAATTGTGGCTGAACAGACTGAAAGGCAATTTTGCATAAAAGAGGACCTAAAGGACACAGCAGTGCTGCAGATGTCTGTCTTTAGACCAGCTCGTTGTTTTGTAGCCCATTAGACAGGCTACCTTTGTGGCATATACAAGCATACACAGTATGTTAGATGACTGTGTTTGCTAGAGACTTCATGTTACGTGACTGAACTATTGGAACATCTTATCTTCTCTGATCCATCCGCATCTCAGAGCACTGACACACACACTGTAGCCAGAGTACAAACCTTGAACCACAACTGTGCTTCCTCTCCCCCTTCCCCTTCAGGTATCATTGTGTTTCTAGGACATGTGATTGAAGAAAACCTCTGCGTGAAGTTCAGCTTCTCCAGCTCTCACACAGCCCACTGGTTACTTGGACACTGGGGACCGCTGCCATTCATTTGCTTCTGCTTCATCTACTGTCAAGAGCAGGGGCTAAAGGTGAGCAGCTAACATAGCAACATTTTTTATTTTCCCCGTGAAAGCCATCAGATAACTGAAGCAGTCAAAACACAAGGTGCATGACTGCTAAGAAGGTAGGGTGGATGGGCAGAGCAGTTCTGTGAAGTGCTCAGGAGCCAGGCATTGTTTGGTGAAGTCGGAAGTCAGAGTTAGAGCGGAGATGTTGGACATGACAAGAGGGAAACACTTCTGTCATGGAGTACAAATCCTGAGGAGCAGCTGAGGGAGCTGGGGTTGCTGAGTCTGGAGGAGGCTCAGGGAGACCTCATTGCTCTCTACAGCTACCTTAAAGAAAGGTGTGGGGAGCAGGAGGTCGGCCTCTTTTCACAGGTATCTAGTGATAGGACCAGAGGGAATGGCCTCAAGTTGTGCCAGGGGAGGTTCAGGTTGGAAATGAGGAGACATTTCTTCTCAGAGTAGTTAGGCACTGGGACGGGTTGCCCAGAGGGGTGGTGGAGTCACCGTCGCTGGGGGTGTTCAAGGAGGGGTTGGACGTGGTGCTTAGGGACATGGTTCGGTGGGTGACAGCGGTGGTACGGGGAGGGATGATCTTGGAGGGCTTTTCCAACCCTGTAACTCTGTGACATGCGACGGGGACGCGTTAAGCACAGCTCGCTGGCTGCTCAACCTGCGACCCACCCGTTCCATCTGTGTGTGCGCGTGCTTAGACGTTAACCCCGCAGCCAGCCGGGCCGGGCCGGCCTCACGGGCTGCGCCCCGTCCCGTCCCGTCCCTCCCGCCGCTGGGCGCCGCCGCGCAGGCCCCGCCGCCCCCTCCGCCACCCCCGGAAGGCGTCCGCGCCGTGCCCCGGAAGCGGTGGCGGGCAGAGTCCGGCCCAGCGCGAGGCCCTGCGGCTGCCGGGAGGCGCAGCCGTTACCGCCGCGGGACGCGGGGCCGCCCGCTCGCCCCTCACCGCCGCCG
>CM021731.1:37811113-37833625 GCA_011075105.1 Heteronetta atricapilla
GCCAGCCAGGGGCCGGCCCCGGCCGCGGGGCTCGGCCGCGGGGAGCGGAGCCGGGCCGCGCTCGCCCCGCTCCGCCCGCGGGGCTGGTGGGAGGTGGGCAGCGGGGGGACCGGGGCGTGCGGGGGGAGCCGGGGGTGCTGCCGCCGCTTGCCGGCCCCGCGGCTCGTTCCTCGTGGTGGTCGGGATAATCGGGATAGTCGCGAGGAGAAGTCCGGCGGAGCGCTGACGGGCACCGAGCTGGAAATACTGTATGTACTGCGCGCAGCGAAGGCGGGCAGCAGGGGTCCGGGTTGGTGTCCAGAAGTTGCTGGCGGTAGCTGGGTGCTAGAAGTGTTGGGAAAGGTTTTTGGTCTCTGCATGGCTTCTGAGCCGTCTTTGAGGCTTTTGGTTAAGGTGCTAGTGACAGAGCGACATTCAGTGTCACGAGAAAAAATATTCGTCTTAACAGTGTTGACAGTACCTCCGTATTATGGCTGTGTCATTGACTCTGCGCTCCTTGCTCCACAACATATTTGTGTTTAGGGGAATGAAGGACCATTTTTTCTAAGACTCACTGCTGGGTGAGAAGTGATTTGTTATGAAGACACCTGGGTTCAGACCCCATAAGCATCCTGCTTTCCTGTGCGGGTCAGCAGGACTGCCGGGGGAAGTAGATTCATTACCTGTTTTTCTCAGCAAGTGCATCTGAAATGCACACCGGTGCACGCCTGCTTGAAAAGAGATGAGTGTTGGTATCAGCAAAAACTGCCAGTCCAACCCAAAAACATGAGCCGCGTTACAAAGCAAAGCGCTTAAGGACGTCATTTCCTGACCGAGAACCTCTGGGTTTATTTGCTTGCAGGTAAAGAGTGCTTTGAAAACGCTCGGTGAAGCGGCATTCCAGCAGTTGTATTTATACCAGGTTACATGGCTTCCCGGGGCTCTGCTCGCTTTCCAGTTCAGCGTCTTTGTCCTGAACGTTGGTGGTTAGTCGCAGTCAAATAAACTGGTCTCATTTCTGTGTAGTTCTCGCACAGTAACGCGGTCTGCTTCGTCCTCGTGTAAGAAACTTCTGTTACAGAGGAGCAGTGCAGCCTTTATACAAAGCGTTGTCTGAGGCAGTCTGTGGAGGAAAAGGAGCTTCATAAACTGTAGAAGAACGCAATACATGGCGCTTCTGAAGACTGGCTTGTGGATCTGTCAGTATAATTCTGCGCTTCAGCTGCCTGGCTCTTGATCTCTGAGGTTGATAGGCGATACATCTCGTCTGTTAAATGAGTGTGTTTCTGTCCTCTTAAACTGGGTGGGCGTAAACAAATAGATTTATGTGCCTTTTAAATCTGAGGATGCAATAATAAATTGCACTGGTTGGAAGTTAGCAACGTTATTTCTAAGCATCTATCTGTACTACTGCTTATGATACTTCACTCTTCAAAAACTAGCTTGAAAGTGGCTGTATCCGTGTTTATTAGGGGTCTAATCCAGAACCCAAGTCAGGCTTACTGCCTTCTCCGACCATCGGCTCTTGCGGTGTAAGCGATGCGGCTCTCTGAATAGTGGGTGAAATCCACTCCTGAGCCACTTCAGGACCACTTTAATCACCCTGAACTGTTATTTAAATTTCTGGTGAACGTTAAATTCCAGCCAAGATAATACTTGACGTGGCTGTATTGGGTTCATGGCATATATGTTCTTATTAAGCAAAAAGCCCGGGCCGATTTAATCAGCGCTGTTTAGAAGAATGTCTGGCGAAGGCACCGTTATTAGGTTAGCGCCGCTCCCGCTCTGTCTTCATTTCGCTAACCATGAGGAGTGGAGCTGGAGCTGGCCAACGCTGTTACCGCTTCTGCCCGAGTAGGCTGCGGCTGCTTAGGCTTCTGAAAACCCGGTGACAACGCTTGGTCTTAAATCTGTTGTGAAAAATCATCACGTTGGGTTGCTTTGGTGAGTCTAAATGTGAGCCGTGGCGGTGCACAGGTGTGTTTCCTGGCATCACAAGCGGGTCAAAGCCAGGTTTCCTGCCTTCTGGCCTCCCTCCCGCTGTCCATCCCGTGGCGATGCCGATGTGGGGGCTGAGCTGCCTGCGAGCCCCCGGGGCTGCTCGGGCCCCATCTCACCATGGGCACCGTGGGACCTGGGCCGGGAACCAACCCCGCGGGCTTGGCCAGAGCGTGCGGCAAAGCAGGGTGCTGCTGTTTGTTTGCACCCTGCCTGCTGCTTCCTCCTCGGCGCGGGGCTGGGCCGGGGAGGGGCGGCGGGAGGGGGGGGCCGGGATCGCTGCACAAACACCTGGGCCGGCGGTGGGAGCGGGGTGGGAGCGGGGTGCGGCCCTTGCTTTCGGCGACAGGGACGCGTCGTGCCGGTTTGAAGGGCGCTTGGTCCTGGCCTGGTTCAGCCAGGTCGCCTGGAGGGCTTGAGTGCGTCTCCGGGTTACGGCTCACGGGCACATTTCATGGCTGAGACCCCTTAATCCATGGCAGCGTGTCGGTGATTTCGTTACCACTCCAAAGGGATTTAGAGGGAAGAATCTGGCCATTTGTATACGAATGCCTCTTTTTTTGGTGTTTGCATTTGGTACCTATTGTTTCACTTAGCGGTGCTTAATGGGAAAAATACACTCCTGCTTAGATCTGCAGTTCATCCGTCAAATTCTTGGAACAATGAATTTGTTCAGTGCGTATGTTGAGTTCGTAAAGAACAACTTCAGAACAGACGGTTATCAGAGCGTGTGCTAAGAAAACGGCAAGATACTCTGCAAGACTCAGTAGGTTTAACAGCGACGACAACAAAAAACCTATGGAAGTTACGACGCTGACCTGAGACGTAATGCTGTTAACTTCAGCCAGCGTCCTAGGAGGCAGCGTGTGACTCCTCTGCTTTAATAACAGAGTGGTTTTCAAAGCCCGACTTAAGGCTTTCGGGCTGGCACCAAAGCTTTGCTTAACATTTCGGGATGTGGACGGGCATTGCTTTTTGTAAACGTCTGAGAATTTTAGATACTGCATCCCCCAGCCGTTTGTCTCTTCTGCTCTGCCAGCGATTAGGGCACCGAAGGATCCTTCGAGCGAAGGAGCCGCCGGTCAGTGGTGCTGCCTGCCCTCGGCACAGCCGGCACGTAATGGCCAGCGTCAGCTCTGCCTTCAGCGCCCGGCTGCCGTGGGGAATTCCTGCTGAAGCGGATGGATGAGCCCTTACGTGATCCCTGCCGGCTGGCGATGAGTAACCACGGGCAGTGGCTTCTGCTGCAAGAGCTCATCTATCTACAGCTGGTCGGCCACGTTTTCTGAAACAAATTTACTGGCTTTTGCTTTGGCTGCTGCTATGTAACGTTGTTCTAAATCAAGGCTGACTGAGGGGCTATTGGCTGAAAACTGCTGTCCAGAGATGTGTCATTTCACGCAGCTTTCACAGATGATATTTCAGTTGTGTAGACGTTGCCCAAGAGCATGTGTAATATAGCAGACTTTGCATTTCTCCCTCTTAAGCATCTCTTTTTTTTTTTTGTCCCCCCTATGTTTGTCCCTTCTGCTACGGGTAAGCTTTCATTTCAGACTCGAACTGGTCACAGACGGGCGCGTGCCCTCTTCTCACGTACAGGTGTGTATGTGCCTGTAAGTGTGTGTGTGCCTCACGTACTCCCCAACACAGCGCACTCTTCAGCTTCCTCCTTCCTGCTGCTGCTTGGCCGGCAGCAATCGTGACACCCGGTTTAGTTCAGGCTTTATTACGGCCGACCTTCCTGGAGCCGTGTGATTCTCCAGGATTTCAGTCTTTCCCTCAAGCTTGAAATGACAGCAAAAATAATTATCCCTTGGCTTTAATAAAAGAACTAATCACTTTTTTTTCCTGATGTTTATACGATAAAATTTCACGACTATTGCATGTTTGGGATCGACTACATGCATTCTTTTCTAATTAGTGCAAACGGCGTTATGATTACTGGCTGGTTCCTTCTCTTCTTTTTGAACACTCTAATTTCATGTCTTTGTTCTCCTAAAATGCTCCCAGATCCATACGGGGGGTAGTGAAGTTCTTGTCTCGTGAGCCCTTCTCAGTCTCAGGCTGACTCTCCGGTGCCCAGGGTAATCCCCAGACTTCTTGCCGGGACCTCAGTCGACAAACCCAGGCCCCGTGTCTTTAGCCAGAAGAACGGGTTTCCTTCTCCGGGCTTCTCTTCCTTGGGATTTTGGCCCTGGCAGGGCTCAGATGCTACTGATGTCGTTCCTACAGTGGTGATGGTTGCTGTAAACCACTGGTCTGTTACTGTGCGCTGACTCGGTGGTGAAAAGTCACTTCAATTTCCTGCCTGTTCGAGGATCAGACAGACCCCGTGTCCAGCGTGAGGTACCTGGGCTCCAGTGTTCCTGGTGGAGGATGCAGGACAGTGACATGGAGCCGTTGTGTTGCCAGGCCCACCCATCTCCCGTGGCTGCCACCAGGAAGTTCAGCTGCATGGGACATCTTGCCCGATGGCGTTTCCTACCTCCACACCCATCGAGCAGGCGTCAGGCAAACTTTCTTTGGATGGGATGTTATGCGTGGCACCTTAGCGTGACGCCTGGCACAATGTGCAGGTGGGGACATTTCATCGTTACCCTGAGTCAGTCAGTAAAACACTTGTAGTAACGCTGCGCCGAGCAAGTGGACAGGGGAGGGATATTCAGCGGCATAAAGTCAGATTAAACTAGAAAGCTTTCCTAGACTTTTGTCCTCACACATGGCACTTTTTTGTAGCAGGATGTAGTCACGTGTTTCTGAGAGGGAATGTCTTGAACGTCTTTATTTCATGACTGGAGGTGTTGGACGGGGCAGAGAGTTGATGGGTTTTGCTGTGCCTGAGCACACGGTGACAGCTTCTCCCCGAACGGAGCTGTTGAAGCAGCAGCTTTAACAGGGAACCTCCCGCTGCTTTCTGCCGAAATGCAAGCTCTGCCCTACGCATTAGCTTCGAGTGACAAACGAACGATCCGCTGCTGACTGTAGTCCATTTTGGTAGCAACGTGTCTTGTGCTGAGCTCCTCTGAAATGACAGCAGCAGCTTTCTGCTCGCTTGCACGGCAGAGCAAACCAGAGCTGACTGCGCAGCAGTTATCCTTCAGACGGCTAAATTTTTCAGTCTATTTATGAGTATCAACAAACACTTTGTGCATACTTTTGCCATGCGTTGAATGCTTCTATTTTCCTTTAATTTAGCTTAAAACTAGTAATGGAATTCCTGAGGTTTTGAAAGGAATAGCTCTTGGCAAGCCTTGAGTCTTGAAACCAAAGGCAAATTAAGATACCAGGCAAACCCAGGGAGGGCTACTACTTGGGGAAGTATGGTAAGATTCTTCCGACATCTTAGAGACTGCTTGATGGATTTACATTTAAAGTATATATGTGTATTTGAATCACTCCTATAGAGTGTAGTTGATGGCTTTGCTTTGTTTAATAATTAAAAAAGATAATACTGAAACTCAAGTGGAGTTTTTTTTCCTTGATACCACTGAAGAGGTTTAGCCTCCGTAGCCAGCCGTTAGAAGGAGAGGGCAGCATACTGCTTTTAGGTTTCTCTTTGGATCTGACTGTATTTTTCAGTAATGCAAACAGTGATTGAAGCGTGTAATTAGACGGCAGGTTTTATGCTAACTAAAACATGCTTTTCCTTCCAAGTGACCACAATAATTGTAACTGAAATAGTTATCATCCGTCTGTCAGGTGGTACAGTGTGCAGCCAGGACGGCTATTTACAAAGTGCTGCTGTGCTTTTGACAAAGCTCACAGCTAAGTGTTGCTTTACTTTGGTGGGAATAAGCCCGTTTGCGCCGTAGGGAGACGTAGGCATGTGTGGGACTGCTCGCTGCTCGCAGCCTGGTCCCAGTAATCCCGAGGTGTACCATGTTTATAGAGAACTGGTGTGCTATCTCCTTTATTTAGGTTACCGCGTTTCTTTGTGGAGTTTCGCCGCCCTGCGTGCCTTCATTCAGCCCTACATTTCCTTGCAGTGTCTCTTATTATCATAAACATTGTGAATGTCTTGGAGCTCATTATCATCTCTCTCAGATTTAACTCGTTTGCTCTCCATTTGCAATGCTGCTGACAGCACTATAATCCTCTGTCGCCCGGGGCAGTAATTTGGGAGTAGCCCTCTTTTTTTCTCCTCTCCCTGAATCCACAGTCATGTTTTATTCATATCCTTCTTCTTCCTTGTCCAAACAACATTTCCAAGATCACATTTTCTTTTTCAGTCTTTACAAATAAAGTTTAGGCCTGTGTCTGTCATCTGGAGTACTTCAAGTACCTCCTCCCTCCCCTCCTGATATTCATATCTCTGCGATCTGCTGAAAATACGGCTGGGAAGATTTTTCAGCAGTCTGTTTGGCTGCTAGCTTCCCTCATCAAGTTGGCGTTCGTTGTCTTTGAGTCTGAAAAATCTGCATCTTGAATTTCCACAGCGTGCTCTTCTTTCGCCCTGCTGCTCGTGGTGCTCCAGTCTGGCCTTTTTTCCTCCACCACTTCCCTTGTGTTTCGGGTCAGATTCTTCTTTTTGATTTAGGAAACTTCTGAGTGTTATCATACGATATCTGGTGATTCTGCTACGTGAGAAAATCATCGTACCTCTGGCTTTGCTTCCTGTCGTTAGGTATTGTGTCCATGCTTATAAGGTGAGCTGCATTTTTATCTAACAAAGCCGACAAGGATGCGTGCTACCTTTTTTTTTCAATAGAGACCTGTGAAAGTTATTTTGCTGTGTGTCTTCCCAGTTTGGTTCGCTTGTCTGATGACCTTACTTCCTTATTCTGGAATAAGAGAGGAGCACTGGTGACGCGCCTCAAACTGAGTGAGTACAATGTCAGGTGTTGTGAACTTTTAGTACTCTACGTGCTTGCAGTTAGTAAAGACGTCTTGCTGTACTTGTTAAGTTTATTGGGTGAGGCAAATCTGACTAGTAGTCTGTAAATGATAGACAAATTGCATTAAACTGGCAATAAAAATAGTATTAAATGCTATGTCTCATTGCAGATCTAAAGCTAATATTAACAGAGGCAATAATTTATTTATTTATTTTTTGACTAAGGGCAACCAGTTGACTCTTAGGTATGGCTCATGAAATACCGGGTCACAAGGTTGTGACTTGTGGTTCATCAGTGACTTGTGGTTTATTTATTGAACGCTTAAACTTTGTTTTCAATTATAATGATTACAATAGTTGTAATATTTAGCTTGCTGTACCTGTTTTAAGAATGTTTGAGGGCAGGGGAATGAAACTGTCAAGACCTCTTCTGAGTCACAGCAGCTGCCTTGTGTTTCATTCTCCTGAAACCTACTGAGTAGACTTCAATGCCTGATTGAGAGCACAGGGTACGTGTTGCTCATCAATTCGTACAGCAGTGAATGTGGAAGGACTTGAGTTCTTCTGGTTTTCGTGTTAATTTTAGAATCATAGGAACACAAGGTTGGAAGGGACCTACAAGATCATCTAGTCCAACTGTCCTGTCACCAGCACTAACCACTAAGCCACTGAATCGTGTCTCCTAGCACCTCGTCCAGGCGCTTCTTGAACGCTGTGAGGGACGGTGACTCCAGCACCTCCCTGGGCAGGCTGTCCCAGTGCCTGGCCCCTTTCATTAGGTGTACCAGCAATGCCAGAGGGAGCTGAATGGTTTGTATCATTCCCTGTGGTGTTTGTGCAGCTAGGTTGGACATAGCCTCAGTCTTAACTGACTGGCCCCTACTTTAAGGTTCTTAAAAGCATTTAATTGGCAAATGTTTGGATGCTCTGTTTGAATGTGAATGCCTATTTTCTTATCTTTCTGATAGTCTCTTCATTTACTGTGGATGTTGTAGCCCGCAGTGTTCAGTTTCTGAGGGAGCATTCTCTTAGTTGCAGCTTGCCTGGGAAGGATGCCATTACATTTATCTTTGTTACTAAAAGGCATTGGGCTAAGACGTTTTAGATCTTAAAAAATAATGAACAAGCTAATATTCTATACAACATTGTCTAATAAATTGCTCACTAAATTTGAAATGTATGCTGTTTATTTAGTGCTATTGTAATATGTTTTAGGCCTATGGAGACATCTTTAGTAATACATGCTGGTCAGGCAGTCCTGCACCTCTAGAGAATGCCTCGTTTTAAAAATTGCTGGGCTAGAAAAGAATGTATACGGAAAGGGTAAAAGGGAATATACTACATAGGCTTCAATCTAATTGTTATTATTATTTTTCTTCTCATCCTTTTTTAGGTAGACAGCTAGATAAGTAAACCTTTCTTACCCAGTGCTTACATTCCCCCTTCACCAAGTTCCAGAACCTGTTTTGGAAACAGAGGTGGGGAAAGCGTTTTCAGGTTGTCTTCTAGGTCTTCAGTTCTGGAGCTATGTTTGTTTTGTCTTAGAGGCACAGCATATGCCAGAAACTCAGATAAGCTTCTAGTTTCTGTAAGACCCTTCAGGTTTAAGTATATATTGTGACTGTTATTTTCAGATACTTATAGCCACTTAGGATCTTGAAATATTTCTGCTAGTAAAGGGCAACAAGCTGCCCTTCAGAATCTAAAGTTTAAGTTATTTGTCTAGGATTTTCTGCGCCTACGGTGAATGTGGATCATCTGACCTTCAGAAAAGTGTTTTCTTTTACTATGACTTTTGTCCATAAATGTCAGTGTTTGCTTACTAAATATTTATTTCTTCCTGCTTCAGAGTTCCTTGTTCTGCAGAGTCCCTCTACATGGGTCCTGTAAAGCACAGCTTCGTGTGTCTGCTAAATTTAAATTTGCTTCTCTTGAAGAGTTTGTGTTTGTGAAGTCACCTGTGATCTGTGGTTCTGTTTGTTAAATGCATGTAATTCACTAACTTTAAATGCTGTGGTTTTAAAATAGTTTTATATCAAAGTAAAAAGTAGCTTAATATTGTTAGTTGCATGGAACTTACAAAGGAACCAAACCTTTCTGAGTTTGCTTTGTGCCAACACCATATCCATTTAGCATTTTCCGTGAGCTCTTCATTGTTGATGTTAAAATAAATGGATCACATTTATGCTGCAGCCTGTCCCCTGCTGTGCCTCCTCCTCCAAGGACATAAGTGTCTCTGTCTTACCCTGGGGCTCAGCCTCAGGCAGGTTTTCGTTGTCTGTTTCCCAGTTTAAATATCTGTAAGTTTCAGGGCTCACAAACACAAGCATGTAAAGAGCGAATTGACAAGCAGTTGATAAATCAAGTTTCATATTCGCGTGTCACCTCGGAGAGCTTCCTGTACTCTTACCTACTGATGTGGGAATTGGAGCACGGTTTGAGTTACCCTTTATTTATTTAGATTCTGATTCATGTAAGATGTTGCTGAACGCGTTGACTTCTCACTGAACTCCAGGTGACAAAACTTAACACGGGATGCAGGAAGAATAAGGTGCAACTTCAGCACATGCCAATCATTCTGAAATTCGCTGCTTGTAAACTCTCCCTCGGGACTGAAGGCGAGCCAGGTTACAGGTGACTTCTTTGGAGTAGGAAGATGTCAGAGGAGGAGTAAAGCTGTGCAGCTGAGACTTTGAGGAACGAAGCACCTGATGATAAGTCCTGCACCTGATGATAAGTCCTGCATGCTAGGGAAAGTTCTAAATAAAATAATTAAATGTCGACGAGGGTTTTGCTAATAGTGGGATATTACCCATCCTGCTTGCAGGACGCCCGCGTGCGGTGGTGCGATGGGTGGGTTGGCTCTGGCGCTGCCTGACAGAGCGCGCAGAGTGTTACGGATGAAACTTTCTGCCATAAGCAGAAGTTTCTAGCACTGGACTGAGTGCAATACTGTACGTGGAATATGCAGTTTGCAACTTCTGCGCTACAAAAAGAGCTTTTGTTTCTCCAATCTATGTATGGAGTAGGTAATTATTCTGAAATCAACTAACAACATTTCTATGAACTGCTGTAGTGCTTGATTACGCAGAGTTCTCGAAATATTTCACGAAAATAAGCGTGTTCGAAGTAAGACCTCTTTTCTAATCCTGCTGTCAGATGTCAGAATGTCTGAAGGAGGCAGACGGCGTTTTTTCATGTTGCTTTCCAATGCCCTACATAAAAGTTTGTGACCTAGATGTGTTGCTTTTTCTCTCCTGGTGGAGTTATGCAAGTTGGCTTTTGTTGTTGATAATTAGCTAAAATTATTGGGGGGGGGGGGGGGGGGGAAGGGACAGCCTCTGTTCATTCTTTCCTGGAAAGAAAATCTTCAGCTCTCTTCTGTCATTCGGGTGTATTCAGCTCTAGGTTCTCCTCCATCATTGGTGTGTAGAAATGCTAGCTCTCAGATTGTCAAAAATTGGACACAGCCCAGGAGCTGAAAAGAATGTAAACTTTTGTGTAATGAATTATATGAAACTTCCCTGTCAGCTAAGGAGGAGTAAGTGAAATACCGTACTAATGAGGTTTTTAAGTAGTTGGATTTTAGACTTGTGGCATACGAAATGTTATTTCTCAAGTGCGCCGCACCAAGGAAGCGTAGCTTCAGAAACGTGTTTCTATGCTTCGCTTCAGGACAGAAAACAAAACAAATAAATAAAAAGAATGCTTGAAAAGATGGAATAATAAAGTCAAATGGTTCATGATGAACAGTAGGAGTATCTTTGCATATTACTTCACATAGGAAACATTGTGAGTTAGCTGTTAGTGATTCGAGAGGGAATGTGCTTTATATCAACATACACACGCTTCATAATAATAATGATAAATACATACTTGTTATGGATAAATTCTAATACCAAACAGAATTTTCGTGAGGCCAGGCCATAGGTTACCTATTATTACGAATGGGCTATTTTGAGGTGGGTGATTTTTATGATTTTTTTTTACAACTTCAGGGATATTCTACAAAGAAGCATTTAAAAAAAAAGATGAGAAGAATAAGGGGGTGTCTTCTTTGGCATGTGAGCCTGTATTTGTACATAGAACGTAACTAAAACTGTCACCAGAATGTTTGATGTTGAATTTTGTATGTTAAAGGCTAAACTCTTGCCAAGTTCCTCGCAGGCTAACCCTAAAAGCAAACTGTATTTAAATTTTCTTTGGGTTTCAAATCTGCATTTGTGAACATACCACTTGTAAGCCACTGGTGGAACTAAAAACGTTGTTGAATAGAAATTTGGTAAGAATCTTGGAAGCTGAGATGCTGAGATGGTTTTGCTCTATGCTAAAATCCCATCACGTTTTCTTTTTAAGCTGAGATGTGGAGAAAAAAACTCCGTAAGAAGATGAATCTTTAGGGTGTGTAATTTGGGTCTGTGGGGCTCTACTTTGAAAGTTATTTTTATAAACTCATTTTTTTCCGGAGATTTAAACTTTTGTGCTGGTGCAGATACAAAGTGAGTAAGGAGCTCATTCACACTCTCCTCTACGTATGTTTTTAAGTTTGAATGGCACGATTTTGTCCAGCTGCTCCACAGTTGGGTGAAGTGTTAATAGTTAAGCTGGATGTCAGCACTTCTCTTTTATTTTAACTCAAAAGTAGTGACAGCATAGCTTGGAGCAGCCGGTGCACTTTTTTTCATCTGTTTGCTTTACATAACCGTCATGTACACAGATGATCAAACTGTTTGTAAATCATTTCACAGTATGCCTCACAGATTTTGTTCCCTAGCTTTAAAAGGCAAAAATCTTGCAGTGAACCGCAGCAATTAGCAGCTGGTTTGAGTGTCAGTGGTTCAGTGTTTGTCTCCTGAGTAAGGTAGGGCTGGCACCTCCTGAGGTTAGGGAATTTATACATCAGCTCCTTCCTTGGAAATGTTGGTTGCTGCTTCCCAGAACTTCATTTTGGTTCCAGGAAAAGTGTAAATGCTTCCCTATAAAAGTGTGCGATGATGTATTGGTCAGCCTGCACCTATGTTGTAAATCACACTGGGGGGTTTTGTGGTGCCCCGGGATTTTTCGTGCAGATTTTGTGTGTTATTTATACATATATCTTAGTGCTTTTTTTGGTCTTTTACTAAGCTACTATTGGTCCAAAAGATGTTTCATCTAAGGTGGTACGCCACTATTAATGGTATAAATCTTAGCAGTGACATGACATGGCACATGGAGTTAAACTTGTCAAAGTGTCAACGCTGGCGATTCTCGGAGAAACTCTCAAATGAGTTCGGAGGATCCTGTGATTACTTCTTGTTCCCTGGGCTATCTGGTGGCCAGTAGGAAAGTCCGGATGTGCCAGAGATTAAAGAAATCAGCTATCATTTTGGTACACCCATGGCAAAAAATAGTAGAATTGACACACCCATACAAGTTTGTTCTACCCAGTTTGACCCTGGTTTAGTGGATATAATAATAAAAAGTAGCACCTCAGCAGCCAAGAATTATTATTATTATTATTTTTTAATAACATACCACGGGGGTAGGGCTGTTAGAATGTGGGAAGTTACCGAAGTTGATGTGCTCGTGATCCCTGTTTGATGTAGATCAGTTTGGCAGGACTGCCTGCAAGCCTCTGCAGGAGTTACGTGGCTGTACGGAACCAGTTGTCCTGCTGATGCTCTTCAGGGTGACTTCACTGCATTTGATCATGATCACGGCGAAGTAATTAATTGTTATAGAAGAGTTTCTGGGGTGTGTTAAGAGCCGTTCAGTAACAACCCTTGTGGGGACAGGCGTATGGCTGAGTCGCTTCTGGTCGCAGTTTCAGTGCCGTACCTAAAGCACACCCGGGGCTTGTCTGCAGTGCTGAGTGGGCAGGAAGCTGCTGTATGAATTACAGCCTACCTCTGAGAGCCTGCACAGCAAGAACTGGCACAGGCTGATCAGTGGATTGGTGCAAATTCCCACTGTGGCAGCGTGCTAGTCAAGCTTACTGGGTGTTTTGAGTTGTTGAATTATGAATACGCTTCTTTGCGGTTCTCTCCATCATTGCAGACTTTTAGTCAAGTGGACGATGGACCATCACACTACTGAACAGAATCCAGGAGGCAATAAAAGCAGATAACGTTATGGACAAAGAAGTTGGATGTACTTTGGCGGTGATTGGTGTGAAGAGGTATTGGAACAGGCGATTTGAGAGGGAAAGGTGGCTTTCTTTGGGAGGGCAGATGTGTGTACCCTGTGAGAAGCCCAAGACTTCCCTTGGGAAGCCTGGTTCCTCGTGCTGCTGCCGCAGTACGGTGGTGAGACTGCTGTTGTGACGGCAGCACGGGCAGGGATGCTCTGGAGCTTAGCCTGCGGGGAGGTGAAGAAGAAACCAGGGAACTCCATGAAGTCAGGGGAGGAAACTTCAGAGAAGAGGAGGAATCACTTGAAAGGAAAATCAGAGCTAGTGTGATGGAGGAGAGGGTACAAAGGCAGATTGTGATTTAAATTAAAATACAGTTTGTAAAGGTTGCTAGTTTACTTCTACCTCCTGTTCCATAAAATGCCAAGCTTCTGAAGCGAACATTTTGTGTTTCACCTACATCTTCCTGATTGCAGATAACATAATGAGTTTTCCTTCTGCACAGTTCCAAATGATCCATCTGTCCTGAAAGACGTGTCTAGAAACTGGTTACGGCCTACAGGAATTAATGTATTTTGGGTGGTAACAGAGGTGCTTGATCAGCTTCCCCCATTGTATCAGAGAGCACAATTTGAAATAAGGGAAACTTTTGATCACAGAAAGAGGTACACCAGGAAACATAATCTGGCGTGCCGTGAAGAGTTAGGTACCGAAGGATGAGCTTCCTCCGTCTGCAAGTTTTGGGTTGAGAATAACATTTAGAAGCTATTTATAAACTTAAGCTTTTTACTGCCTACAGGGAAGCAAATTGAGTTAACAGAGGCATTCAAACTCAAAATGTAACTTTGTTCCATGGTACAGAAAGGACTTAGTTGCTTTAGAGCAGTTGCACGCTAGGATTAATATTTCCTCCTCATGTCTTGTGAACTGAAATTCTCAGGTTCTGCTTCTTCCGTCCCTTGTAAATAAGCTAAACTCGTGGTGGCCCTCCTGTCGATGGGGAGATAGTCGCCGTTTCTGCCGTAGTAGCAGATCTGCATCAGTGTGCAGCACTGGGCAGGTTTCGGAGTTTGACACGAGCCCTGCTTGCAGCATACCACAGGCTTCCAGCTGCTGGCACAGCAGAAGCGGGGGATGAATGTACTCTGGCTGTGGTTCCGTGCTATATTATTTAAAAGTTTTCCAACTGTTTGTTTTCCCTTCTGCACTTCTACGTTTTGCTGCCCTCTCACTTGGGATGTTATGCACACATGTATAACATACACACGCATATATATGGTAGCTTCAGTAACCTAAATTAAAAGCCCTCTTTCCTTGCAAAGAAACATCAGTATACACGCTTCGCATGATGTTCTTGCTTCTCTAGTTATTTTCCAGGTACTTGTTAAGCAATATTTATTTCAAAATTAAAAAGATAACTTTCTCTTACTGTAGTTTACGGGGTAACCTACAGAAGTTGATCTGCACTTTGAGCTAGTCAACGTCAATGAGTTGGTTGGTTAAAGGGTCCTGGAGATGTTAGGTTCACAACCTTTGAAACACTAAGGATTAAATAATTTCTGTGAAGTCATACAGCAGTACAAAACCGCATATTAACTGTAGAACAAGTCAATTATGAGTGTGTTGTGGTGGTCAGATATTACAGAAAATTCATCTGATTCAGATGCAGAACCGGACCTGCGGGTTCCTGGGGCGTAAAGGTTGGTGGGTTGAACAAAAGTTGTAGGAGCTGGGCAAGATGAGGTAGTGGAAGAGCCCAGGGGATCGAATGCGACCTGATACGTGACTGGGAATCAGTAGGAAGAAACTTGAATTGTGGGATATTCTGCATCTGGGGGGTGCTTGACTCGGGTTAACCTGTGGAATATCACCCATTACGTATAAAGTTGTAGTATAAAGTTGAATTGCAGTGTTTTACCGTCTTAGCAGTAGCAAATGATGGTGTTTCTTAGTTCTAAATCACTTTCAATATTTCCGCAATATTATGTGGGGTAAGTAGCTTCTGGGATCTGTTTTGGGGAGAGTGTCTTCCAGTGTAAACAAAGGAATTGCAATAAACGCATAGAATATCTGGATTCAAGTGCATTGCGCTTAACGTGATTATTTCACGCTGCTTCTGTGGCTCCAACATTTCTTTAGTTCTAGTTCTCTTTTAGACAAGAATGTGGCTTTTGCAGAGTCTGTTGTTGGCTTGCAGTTTCTGTAACATGTTGCTGTTGACTAATTCAGTTATTGCTAGATGTAACGTGTTGCTTTGACAGAAGCGTTTTGTTTGCTTGTGCAGTCTGACACACACGTTCTCATTTGCTTTTGAATTTTCTATATTAACTGCAAAAGTACAGAGAGAAAGAATAGGAGTCATGGTTTATCTTGGAATACCCAAACTTGCTTTGGAACAGGATTGCCAAAGGCTATTACGCTTAGCGATTATTATGTTTATGAAGTTGTTGTATTTTCTCAAACCACAATTCTTGTAAAAGGATAATTAAGTTAAAACTTGGGCTATTCTCTGCAGATTCTGTGTCAGTGCCAAAATATTTTCAAACAATACTTAGTTATCATTTCAAAGATATCCTTTTAACTTGAAATACTAAGTAGTGTAATGAGCTCTTAAAACAGATTACTGTCCCTCTAGTTTACTGAATGTTAATTTTCAGGTGAAAGGAGACCATTTATCTTCTACTGCCATAAGAAATCAGATAGACTTGATTACCAGGGTGAAATGGGATAATTCATGTGAAGGCTTAAAGCTTATGTTCTTACTAAATTAATCTTTGTGCTGCAGATCAGTTGGGAAGGGGGGGCAGAAATCTAGCCATTTGCAGCTGTTGGTAATGAGTCCTCAGGTTCAGCAAATCCCAAACTTGCAAAGGTTTCACACCGTGTGCATATGTAAAATATAACTTACTGGTGAGTTGGGTAGTACTCGGGCTGGAGGTTAGAACGATGTTTGACATCACCAGTTGGCTTTTTTTTTGCAAAACGTTGGGAGTGACTTCTGCCAGCCAAATGAAATGGCCTACGTATCAGAAGTTTATTCTTAATTTGTACACTCAAGTGAGGTTTTATGGCCTTATTTTGTAGGAGTAAGAGGATTTTATTGTATTCTATTTTTTAGACAGAATCTGTGCAGGCTAAATGGTTGCCATTCCTGTTCCTAAATATTTAGGAACTTTTGAAGCTGTGTTTCTGAGATTTTTTGATGCTTCTACTGCTGTGGGAGTGGAAGTTGAACATTGCACAGCCAGAAGTTGCAGAATGTGAGCATGCTGCTTGTATAAATCTGGATTTGAGAGTCACACCAACTACTGTTCTTGATCCTGAAACTCAAATACACCGTATTTTCCCCGACATTTAAACAGAATTCAGTAGTTGCTTGAAATTGCACTTTGCATAGATAACTGTAGCTTTATATGTACTTAAATATATAAATAATATATAAAAATATAAGTTGAAAGGAAGCGGTTTCAGCGGCTACAAGCTGTTTTCTTTTCCCTTAGGTCTACTATAGGTTTCTGTAAAAGTGAAATTTTGGTATTTTAGCTGATCCCTGTAATATCCCTTTACATTATAACGAAGCTGTGTTTTCGTGACCACTTTAAAATGGTGAAGGTATGACAAGCAGTGAGTTACAGTTTTTAAAAATAATGATTCATTTTGGCATTTTTGGGGGGGCTTCAGTGTCAACATAAATATGAGCAGCAAGTTAAGTGGGATAGATGTAAATATTGGTACTGAGTCATTTGGACACTGATTTCACTGGAGTAGTAAGAAGTGGTTTTAAAATTTTATTTATTTATTTATTTATTTTTCTCCTAGGGAAGCAAGCAGAGGTTGGTAGTGTAGAAGTTTATGCAGTAGCCCAATATTTAATATGCAGGATTTAATGTGGCCTTGAGTGAGTGCTAGGCAATGTTTTGATTAGCAATATTCCCTGTTCTGGCTTTTTTTAAAGGTGTGCAGTGGTGGTAGTGGTTCCCTTTATGTACCTGATACCAAATGCTCTGGTTAAGATGCACAGGTACTACTGCTAATGGAAATGAGCTATGAGTAGAGTACAGCTGAATTTCTTCTGCAAACTGGAGCTTTTTACATCCTCCTCCTTACCCTCCAGTCACTCCTATACCACGTGTGCGTAGGTGTGGTTAGTGGGACATGGTTAAGGTAATGCGGCTTTTTAAATTGTAAAGTAGGATATTGAAGAAAAACTCTCAACTTTTAAAAGGTTTGCATTAATTTTGAATATATGGTTAAAAGAGCTTTCAAATTCCATTTGTTTTGAAAAATGTCTGCCTGTAACATTAAAATCTTTGATATAAAACGTGACCCTTATTAACATGAGTATTTGCTTGTAGGAGTAGAAGAAACACCTTCTTTAACCTTTTTGCTGCTTTTCAGTGTAAATATTTGTTGCTACTGGTAAAACAGCTGTGCTTTTGGTAATTTTCAACCTGCTCCTGTTCTGTCTGCCCAGATGGGCACTGTTGCCTTGATGTGCAGAATGGTGTAAGACGGAAAATAACTTCTTCTCCCAGTTAAGTTCAGAGTGATGGATTGATCATTAAGCAAAACGGCAATTCTTAATGCTGACTTGTAGGTTTACTAAGGGGTGGTCTTGGATGCAGGATTTCACAGGAATTTTGTTCCCCTGTTCTCCCCAGAGATCTCCTGTCTCTCCCTGTTGCTTTGAAGCCAACAGAAACCCCATGGTTTGCACAGGATCACTGGACGAGCTTGTGATGTTAATCACATGTTACGACATCTGTTCTGCCATTCATACTGCTCTTTTTTCCTGAATCAATTCAAGAAGCCAGAACAATTAAAGATAAATACTTGGAATTTGAATGCATCGGTTTCTGATAATTGAAGATGCAGCTTAAGATTGGAAAACAGATATAAATAGTAATTACACCCTTCAATGGTTTATAGTTATTTAGATATTGTTCTACATGTATAGATAGGTAAATTTATATGGGAAAATGTTCACAGAGTATAACATAGATAGCTGTGCTATTGTTGTTTGACTGTTTTGGGTGGTGGTTTTTTCCTTCCCCCCGTCATTACTGAATGATAATCTTTGTGGCAGTTCTCACAGATCTGATACGAATCATACTTCAACCCTATTTTCAGCCCCCTCCACCACAGCAAAGGAGAGGTGATATTAGTGGATGTTACGCTATATTTGTGTGTTGCAAGGTCACGTGTAAACTCCACCTTGCTTGAAGCCAGTTGCACTGGGAACCTGGCTGCTTCCTCTGTAGGCAGCGCGTTGGAAGGGGGAAGCAGGAGTGCTCGGGAGCTGGCGGTGCCCTCATTACTGTCCTGCTGCGTGCAAGTGATCAGCTTCTGCCTGTTTGTTGGGTGACTTCAGCAGAGACTGATCTCTTTGCGTCAGAGACCAGCAAATCAGTTGGTTCTGGTGTTTTGTGACGAGGTAACTAATGGATGCTTCAGTCCAGCTGACGACCAGAGCAGTCTGCACCAGCTCAGCATTCTTCCTGATGCGTCTCCAAAACATGGCGATACCCACAATTACAAGCTTGGTGGGCCGCTAGGGCAGCTTGTGCGTTGGAGAGGAGTTGCACCATCCTGATGGCTGCTCACTGAAGTTCTCGCTGGCTGCTCACAGTGATGCACGCTCCATTTCATTTGCCATGCAGGCGCTGTTTTTTGAAACCTATGTTGGGTACGTGATCTTCTGAGCTTCCATCTCTCCTTGCCACACAGACTTTCCCCTGTATAGACTTCGGTTTGTAAGGCACTGTGGGAGAGTTTTTGACAAGATGCCCTTTTTGCCGTTGTGTCCAAGCAAAGCTCTGAAAATGGCAGCAGAAAGGATTTGAGTCTCGCATGGCTGAGATCCGTATGTAAGGACCTTTGGATTTGATCTTTACATTCTCTCTTAGAATACAGTTCCTATAGGGCAAGTAAAGTGCTTTTAGCCCAGTGTGTCTTCAAAGTGCCTTTATTTCAAGGCCTTTGGCCATTACGCTTTATTCCCTTGACCCTTTTACCATTGCTGTGTTTACTCTAAAGGCTTACAAAAAGGAGTGGGCTTGTTGGTGCTGCGTGCTGGCGGTACACAAGGTATAGCTGCAGCTCCCCGGGAGGCTTTGTCTGGGTCAAGTGCTGTCTTTGTGTAATTTGCTGGGAGGTTGTTTGCTTTGCTCTTTCTGAGCCTGTACACATCAAGCTGTATGTTTGATGTCCTTACAGCTGTGGCTTAGAGTGGTTACGTGGAGCAAGGTGTCAGGTAAAACCTCTGTTTAAGCACAGAGCTACACGTAAGATTTCATAACTGCCTGTGCTGAAATTAAGGGTGAAGTTAATGGAGGCTGTGAGGGAGAGAGAAGGTCAGATCAGCGCAGGAAGGATGGGCAGTGAGATCTGCGGAGAGTTTTCCAGGCCTCCTGGAGCCCAGAGGTCCTGGCCACGGTTGCTGCTGTCCCTGTCACCATGGGCGGCGGTGTGGCCACCCGGCTGGCCTTCCCCACCCAGCAGAGGAATCGGCACTGGGGTGGTGGATGCTCCATAACTTACATCAGTCTTACGTGCAGCAGGGTGATAGGATAAAATGCACAACCTGGAAGGGATATATTATATTATCACCAAGTTCGTCTGTAGTTTTTACTCTAAAATTGCTTCTAAACGCCTTTGAATATTGAAGAAAGGCTTGCTCATTTGTTCTGTTTTTGCTTGGTAATGCCAGCATCTGTTGTTAGCTGTGCGTTGCTTAAGGGCAGGAGGAACCTGGTCTGATCCCTTTTTGTTCAGACAAACTATTACGTCTCACCCATTTACTCTTGAATTGAAACCAGTTAACTTTCTACCTAAATAATGTACTCAGAAAGGTATCTGACCTTGGTTGTGGAGCTAAAAAGATGAAAAAAAGATGAAAGCTCCACAAGTTTTCTTGACAGTTTATTACAGACATTAATTACCGTGTATTTATTGTATGTTTAATTATTTGGCGTTTTTCATACTTAATGGCTTTTAAAAATGGATTTCTTATTCTCAAAAGTTCTGTCAAGTTATCTCCTCTTGAAGTGTGAACAATCTTTTTTTCCATTTGACCGGTGATTTCTGGGTGCAAATATTTACTAAGCTCTAACTCCTAAATCCAGAAATCCCATCTTAATCCATTCGTAATGAACTCACCTGCTTAGGATGGGGCAGCTCGGGGATCTGGCAGCGTCCCACATCTCTTCTGAACACCAGCGAGCACCTCAGAAGTCATTACCATGTTTCTCCACAAAACACAGCAACGTGCGGGGGTCTCAGGTGGCAGCGTTCAGCCCGTACAATGTACATGCAATAGCTCCTCAGAAATAACCTCTTCATCTGCTGCATTTTGTTAAAACTAGTAAAAACAAATCCTCTCCGTGGAAAGCGCTGTTTCAGCGTACCTGGTTGTTGAATATTGGTGTGCTGAAAAAGTATTACCTAAGAAGCTTTTTTTCCTAGCATGTCAAGCATTGGGTTTCTGTACCTGCCGGCTGGAGATGGTGAGTAAGGAAAGCATCGCTCCTGAACTCGCACCAGGCTGCTGGTGAGAGGCTGTCAGCTGTCAGTCTCTCTAGCTGAGTTGAGCATTTTTATCCAAATTGGCTAGTTCTTTTCTATGTAGTTATTATTTTTTTGTATTGTTTTAGCCCACTACCTTTGAAAGCTGATCTTTGCGGACGTGTAGTCGTCTTCTGGGTACGTGACAGACCTGGATTTGCCTCCAGAATTGTTACCCTGTGAACTTTCCTTAAGAGAAATTGCTTTTATTTCAAAAAGATAAGCAAACAAATTTCTCTGCTCTGAATAGCACATTGGAAACTCTTCCCCCATACATTGCCTACGGAAAGCCAACAAAATGCACCAAAAAACTGGTTTGGGGTTTTGCTGGTTTGTTTGCATGGTGTTCCCAGGGCTTTCCTGAGCAATTGCAATGTGTTGTAAGGAGTGAGAAGATTCTTTAAGTACTTTACAGGAGTTTGAATATCAACAAAAAAACCAAATGGTTTCCCTTAGTTAAATACTTGTTAAGATGCGTAGTTCACTGCAGAAATGCTGGAAGGCTGGGGTAGAGAAATATAACAAGGGAAATGTTTGTATAAATGTTTTACTGCTCTGAGTTTTCACCTAGAGAGTAAGTCTAGAAGGGAGTTAGCAATTCTGGAAGGGAGTCTAGAAGTCAATTAAAGGTCTGTTCGAATCAGTTCTTGCTTCCATTAATCTGTAATTGAAGTCTAGTTTATGTTGTTGAATCTTAGAAATTAAAATACAAATCTAGTTCCTAGAATTGAGTGAGTTTTTTTATTTCCATTCTTGTCAAAATAAGTGCCAGCAGGCTTTATGGGCTTTTTATTTAAATGTTTTTATGCCAAAATATTTTACATCCTGTGTTGTTTTTTTTAAAACAACTGTGCTACTTTGTTAGAGCCCCAAGGTTTCACCCACACAATCATGGTGCCGTAGATGTAAAAATCTATGAATAATTGGTTTTTATGTCATGCTTTGGATGGACTTCCAGTCCCCTGAAGCAGCAAATTGGCTGTTTACATTCTGTAAATAAAGCTACCTGTCATCTTACAGAACGTTGTCCTGTCGGGGGGTATCTGTTCTGCTTGCTGTGCTTTGAACTTAAACTGAGTCCCACAGATGGGTCAGAACTGTGACTTCATCCGTGTTCCCTGTTAGAGGGCTGCCTCGGTCCGAGTTCGTCTGTGTTCCCCTGGCTTCACACTGACAGCAAGGTGTGATCGCTTATTTAACTGCAGCGCAGAGTGGGGTAACCACAGAGGTGTATCTGTGGGTGTCAGGAGCGTTTCAAATCCTTGGGGAGCTGTTGGGATAAGCAGTGCCACCCCCTGGCTTGTGCTTGTGCTCATGTGCCCAACCTGATGGGGAAGCTGGTGCAGACTAAGAGTAGCCCAGCCAGTAAAGTAATCATTTTAACCCAGACCAGCTATCCGTGAAATATACAGTGATGTATGGGAGTGATGGGGAGCTAGAGGAGCATTTCTAAGAAGCACAGCCTAAGACAGTGGAAATGTAGGTGTGGAAGTGGTTTTCTTACTAGGTTTTTGCTTGTATTTTATTTCTGAGTAGCAGTAAATGTATTTCACTTACATTTAGGCAGAGATGAGGTACCCTTCAGCAGGAGGAGGGACGTAAGGCGCTTTATCTGTGGTCAGATTGTGCTAACAAAGCTGGGATTTGGCTTGACGCTCCAGCTGAGCTCTGAGAGCAGCCAGCTATAGTCTTGCTCTCCCTGCACATTCCTGCCTCCTCTCTGTTTTGCCAGCCCTGTCACCAGGCCAGCAGGGAGGCAGCTCAGGAAGCTAAACTGGCTGCAACACAGCCTTCCAAAAATACATTTCCAGCTGGCCTTGCTCCACGGAGCAGCTCACCATGGAGATGGGTGGGAGTCTGCGCTCACCTGTGGCTGGGAGAGGGCAGGAGAGCACACTGCGGCGCCTCTCACGTGTGGTGCCGTGCAGCCTCCTGCCTCCACGAGCCCGACCTCCTGGAGGGTGCCGGTGTGTTTGTGAGCAGCCCTGCTGTCCTTCTTCTCGCCCTGCTGTCCTTCTTCTCGCCCTGC
>CM021731.1:37833635-38036638 GCA_011075105.1 Heteronetta atricapilla
GCCCTGCTGTCCTTCTTCTCGCCCTGCTGTCCTTGTGAGCAGCCCTGCTGTCCTTCTTCTCGCCCTGCTGCCCCCGGTGCCTGCCCATTAGCTCTGACAGGATTCAGCTGTTGCTGCTCCCCGTGCCTCCGCAGCACCCCCAGTGTGCTCCATCTGCGTTAATGGTAATAATAATTAGCTCCATCTGCTAATAATGGTAATAAAGTACGGGGATCTTCAGCAGTCTCCAGAATGAATCTATTACAAGAGAAAATAGGCATTCGATGTAGCCATCAGACGCTGGCAAAATGGATAGGCAAGGATGTGCTTGTCCATGGTAACTGTAAACCAAATCAGCTCATTTTCCACACGCTCGGTGTTTGAAGGCCTAGTGTGGTATTTTAGAGCACATCGACCTTGTTCTTCATATCCAGAAGTTGCGGGTGTTTGCAGTGTGTAAGGTTCCCTCATGGAATAACAGAATCATGAAGCCAGCACGTACTTGTACGTGGAGGATGCCATTGAACGCACTTGTTCTGCTCATTCAGAGAGGGTTGCAGCTGAGTCTTCATATGTACTTCTGAAACCCAGTCGTGCTACAAACACTGCGCTGAAAATGAGGAGCTACAAGCAGGTGGGAGCTGCTTGCTAAATATGTCTTCATGTTGCAATGAAGAGAAAGGATGTGACCACCGCATGGCAGCCTGTGCTGCACGCAGTCAGTGTCACAGTTGCTGATCACAAAACGTGCATCTGCTATCAAGGCAAGAATCCATAAAGATCATTTTTTCTCCTTCAAAATCATCTCCCACGTAAGACACAAGGTGATGATTTCAGTATTACATGATGAATATGATTTATATTCTTGATTTAAAGAATTACGACTTTTCTGTATAATTGAAGGTACCAGTGCTTATAAATGCTGTGTGGCGCACAAAGTAGGCGGTTTGACCCTGAAAACCTTCCACAGAAGTGATTCTCTAAAAGACATCTCCCACTTGTTAGTGGAAGGGATCTTCAGGAAGGTCTTGTTTAAATAAAATGAAATGTGACTTTTCTGGTGAGGGAGTCTTCATTTTATTGTAAAATCCTGCTCTTTAAAACTGGCACCTGCGCTGGACAGACTTCCGAATTACTAACTTGGGACTATAAAATGCCTGAGAAATAACCTTCAGTAATGTCTTGAGTTCGTTCTTAACACAAAGAAGAATAAAATCAGATATTTTTTTCCATTTCCCACCATCTCAGATCATCTCACCCCAGAATACTTTTCCACATGATATAGTTGAAAATACAGATTATTTGTTTTCCCATGACAGCTTTCTAAAATAATTGTATAAGTAGTGGCAAAGCATGAAGTCGACAGCTGATGGTAGTGGGGATTTTAAAACATGTCTTGGTCTGCAAGAAACATGTACGTTCTTACATTATAATCCATTATTTGGGAAGTAAAAGAGCAAATAGTTACTCAACTTTAAAATGAAACTAGCAATTCAGTGGAATTATTTTACCGCATTGATTAAAGATATATTTTTAGGACTAACGGTGTAACAAAATGCAGTGCAAGATCCTATAGAAGGGCTGGTGAGCCCCTTGTTTCTCCAGTCTCTGAATTCGTGATCCCTCATTCTCTGACAGATGTCATTTGCTTGCAGCCTCACGTCCGCTCGCTCACCAAGCACCAAGACCTGAGCCCACGCGGGTCGGCCAGGATCCCCTGTGAGCAGCACCGGACAGGAAAAAAGCGGTCAAATCCTCATGACGCCTCGGGGGTACCTCTTGATTGCTGGTGACAAACTAACTTTTGGATGACCTTTTATGTCCTCTAGGGATCATCCAGTATTGTGGCATGGTCATTTCAGTTTTCAGCTTCCATAAATCTTAGCACAGGCAGCTGTTCCTTGTCTGTTTCTCCTTTTTAGTTTTTGTAATGCATGTTTTAATATATGCCAGTAGGCTGTGTTACGGGCTAGCTAACAGGAAAGGGACAGATACACGTGATGTGATGCTGCTGTCCTCCAGGCTCTGCCGCTGTGTTGTGATCAGAGAGCGTGCCTCACTGCTGGGAGCACTGCACGGGACCCGTGTTCTTCCTCCTCATTGCAGGCTAAGCTTTTAAGCCTTGTTCTGCTGTTCTGGTGCTGAGGCACTGACATCCATGCTCACACACTCCCATTTCCATTCACGTTACCTATCGTTCTCATATTACTTTTACACATCTTTACAATCCGTAGGAGGTATTTGTGAGAAGTGGACAATGCAGTGTGGAGTCTGTAGGCGGGGACGTTAATTCTCTGATTAAAGAAGATGCTCTGTGATGCTAAAATCGGGCAGCAGTCGTCTCCAGTGGTAAAACACTCATCCAACAGAATAAGGGTTGGTAGGGCTCTGTATAGAGAGATCTGGGTGGCTACAGACGTTTCTGTTCAACATTTCAGCAATGTTCGAGAAGCAAACATTTTCTAAACCCAAACAGGAGCTTTTTTTGAAAATCGAAAATATAATAATACAGGTAAATGGGACTTCTGACCTGTGTTGTTGTAACACACTGAGAAAAAGATTTGAAGTTCAGTGGAAATTTGCTATCCAGTGTACTGAGAGATTACAGTCCAGTTTTTTGGTAACTTCCACCTCAGATAGGGAAAAAACACTTTTTAGGGCCTATATCAGCTAGGCTAGTTGGGAGCGTGTTAAATCACTCAAGAAGATGCAGATGTTGTAAAGGGTGAAGTGTTATTTAAGTGCACGTCAATGACAGTAAGAGATTCAGCAGGGAACGCAAGAAAAGGGTTGCCTGCATGCACAGGTATGATTACCTTTGGGCTTTACTTAAATCTGCTGGGAAGATTGGGATTTGAATCACTCGGTAGGGCTCAGCTCACGGTCAGGTTCAAGAAACCAGCCGTGCTAGATGCACATACGCTCGTTTTCATTGCAAGTGCAAAGAGAAAAAAATAACCTACCTGCTTTTTGACAGGTGTAATTCAGTGGTAAAGAGATTACAGATCCAGCTGAGATCATGGATCTCGCTTCTCAGCAGCTACCGGTGAAGTCTCCGTAGTCCGGCTTTTGTGGAGAATGTAAATGGCCATTGTTAATCTTCCCCTCGCACAGCCCGGGTTGGGGCTGTAGGGGCGGGGGGTTAAATGGCTGTTAGAGTTCTTCCTTAAAGTGGGAAGAAAAAATGGATGAGTTGCACTTGAGGAGGCAAGTGAACTGAACCAAGAAATTCAACAGTCTTTTTTCAAGTGTGGTGAGAGGAATTTTCTGCAGAAAGGGAGCAGCGATAAATACAGATGACAAATGTATTTAAAAGAACCCAGATCTAGTGACACCTTGTAAGGATGGGGCTTTCAGTTTTCCAAGAAACAACAAGAACACAGCTACAAAGCAAGACGTTTGGGTAAAGCCAGGTTACTTTTATTCACTTGCTAGCGATTTTTTGATAGACAGAAACCAGTGAATGGATAAGGAAGGACACAAGTCAATACCAAAACAATATTTTTTTGATTTGTAAAACACAGTGGCGTGGTCTTAGGTTTGGTAATGTGTTACAGTGTCTGCTTTTAATTTTGGTAAGGCAAACCTTGCAGGCTTGTTAATGTTATTTTAATTAATGTATTAGAAGACTGTGCAAAACAGATCAAAAACATAAAAGCAAAACTTAACCTTTCCTGAAATGTTGGAATGAACACTATTTCAGAGATCAGAATAACGCACAATATAAACTCAGTGCCACTTAGTTAGCAGATTTGGCTCTTTGCTGGCTTTGAAGAATTGGCAAGAGCTGTGGGCCTCAAGTTTTAGAAGGCATTTGTGGTTAAATATTAGAGAGCTGACTCACTATTTCAACAGTTTGAAGCCAGGCATCCTCTTCAAGAATTCAGCTCGATTCTCCCTTCTTCCTAGGGCCCATTACTTGACTTAATTGTTGTGCCCCTTTGCTTTATTTTACCATCTCCTTGCCTTTCTCCTTGATCCTGTATCCAAAAAGCTTTCCTGTAGCAGGGATGCTTAAAACTTCAGTCCCATTTCTGCTCTCTCACTGCATAAAAAGGATACTTTGGCATATGGTGTTTCTCAGAGGGCATTTTTCAAGGTATTTGGAGTTTCCAAGACCAAAACAATTCAGTGCAGCTTGCTTGTTTAACCTAATGCAGTGGTTTGGAGATTGATGTTTTGGTTGTTTCTTTTAAAGGGCTGTAGTTATTTTGGCAGGCATTCACAGAAAACAGCATGGTGTTGTGGAGCTGGAGAAATTGTTTTATTAAGAAAGTTAAAAAAATATATTTGCATGTGTGTAAGTTGTTTTAAGAATGATACCGAGTAAAATTTAAGTCTTGTTTCTCTGGAAGTTCGGAATGAGGGGATAATTTTTTGGAGAAAATTTAAAGCAGATAACAAGGAACGTTGTCTCATCTCAGAAGGACTAACGGGGATGGTGGCGGAAATGGCTCATGGGTTTGTTTTCAAGATACCTTTTCATTAAAGACCTCGGTTTGTTTTTTTGGAAATATGCTAACCTGAAGATTTAAAACCCCATTTAATGTCGTTTTTATCTGTGTACCCATAGAATAGTTGTATCAACGTAGCGCCTCGATGAAACGCGTGACTGTCTTTTATGTCGCCAAAAGACGGGGTGGAAGCTTCCTTCAAGGGAACGTGGCTCTCAGAGCTCTGTGCTAGAAGTAAGTGGAGAGAGGCGTAGGATCAGTGTCGTGGAAGTGACACTTAAATGTCCCGTGGTTAGCAGGACACCGCTGCCTGCTGCAGGTCTCTCTGCTCCTCTGACCCGGCCCTTCGGGTGGCTCGTCCATCTTCATTTCGACATAGTGATGGTGGTGAGCATAAGGGCTCTTCTGTTGGAAAGAGCATGTATTTTCGAGGGGTTACCGAGAAATGGTGTTCCAAGAAATGTTTACCTGACCTACCTGAATTTGAGCGTTTTGCTAAAACGATCGCCTTTCAGAAGAACCGCAGAGTTTATTTTGTTTTAATACAAACATGCAATTTCCAAATTTTACATAACTGCTCTTCAAGGTAGTTGGCAGGTCATTGTCAAGGCAGACTGTTTGGGAACATTTTATTTTATTTTTTTTTTTAAAAAGCTTCTATATTTTCTTTCTTGTTTCTTTTTATTTTAAATGGTTTGGGGTCATTGTTTTATGATAATGAGTTTGAATCCAGCTGCACTGAAAACCTTCCCGAAACCTATGCAGCAAAACAGAAGCATCACTTGGGTTGTGAAGGTCTGAAACCCACCTGGGTGTTGGAAAGGAAGGAGCGGGGAGAAGAAGGGAAGAGAGGAGAGGAGAAGAGGAAGGGGAAGGGGAAGGGAAGGAGAACCTCTTCCGACGGAGCTGCCCGGGGAGGGATGCTGCTGCCAGGGCAGCTCCTGATGCGTGCAGGGAGGAGGAGCTGGCTGTGCTGCTGCATCAGCCCTCCTCTCACACCTCCAGAGAGGGCTCGGAGGGCGGCACGCAGGAGCTACGGGTTGGTGTGCTGACGCTCGCGTGCGGCTGTAATACTTTTGTTTTCACAGGAGCCAGGAGGCTGGCAGCTTAGCTTGGGTTTTGCCAAGTTTTTTTTTTTCTTTCTTTCTTTCTTTCTTTTTAATCTTGCAAAGGGCTAGTGAGAGAAAAGGAGCGCACATTTCATACTGGGTTTAAATCATAAGCCTGACAGTGCACTGATTTAATAAAAATGTTGGGGTAAAGCTCCACCTGTTAGCACAGATGCAGTTATAAGCTAGATGCGGCAAATCCACCTCTGCCGGTCGCTGTCTGTTTTCCATAATTGCAGCCAGTGGCACCAAACCATTTCTCAGCACGTTTGGTTTTTTCCTGGATCTCCTTCGTTGCAGTTTTTAGCTCCGTGATGGTCTGTTAGCACTGGGGTTTTTTTCTCCCTGCCAGTACTTGGGTTAGTGAGCGCTGCTGCCTTTTCAGCCTTATGGCGCTGACGTAGCTTCGCTCTTATTTTTCTTAACCATCACTGCCAAGTGGAAGAAGGGCGAGGATTATGTCTGACCTTAACACCATCTCTCCAAAATACGTCCGCAGCGTGGGGCCGAGTCGTCGTTACGTCAGGCTGCGCGGGGCCAGGGCATCCGAAAGGGGAGTTGATTCGAAGGACGGCGGCGTGTGTGGGGAGGCGAGGAGGCAAGGCTTCCTCCAGTTCTGCTGAGCACACGAATCCCTTCAAAGCGCTCTGTTTCCATGGGAGGATATTCCAGCTCTGGCACCTCTTACATCTGTTCTGTCTTCAGACGTTCAAGCGAATTAGCCAGTCTTTGCTGATGCACAGAAACCTTCTATTTTTTCTCCAAATAATTACAAAGTGAGTAGGGCCATTCTGCGACCGTCGGGGGAACAAGTCCCTGGGAGCTGACCACAGTCAGTAATTACTAGCTCAGGGCCAACGCTTTATTTTGATGCTGCATCTCTTCTGTGCATGTGAGGTCTGGTACGTGGGAGTCCCGTGTTCCAGAAACCTAAGTTTTGTTTTCCAATTGAAAGAACTTGGCTCCGTGGTAGTGGATAGAGGCTAGCCAAAGTAAATAGAAGGTCATAGCATGGGCTATTTTAAGTCTTAAGTAGGATACCAGGATTCTGAAATCATATAGAATTTGCCACCGTGGATTACATCACAACTCCGAAGACGCAGGGCTTGCCACATCAGATCCATCGGTGACCCAGCTGATCCAGTGCTGCCCAGTTCGGAGACGGGCAGGCTTCAGCTACCAGCACAACTGCAGAGGACCGACTGCAGGATCGCCTCGGCCACCTTCGCCATATTCTGAGAGGGGTAAAATGGGGTTAAAACGATTGTTATCGTACCCGGCAGCAGGTTTCCTACATGGTAAGTTGGTTTCTCTGTCTGTTAGCCTGCCTGCTGTCTCCAGCGCCTTCCACTTTGATGAAAAATTTGGTTTGTGCAGAAAAATTACAACAGCTTTGCTGCAGCGATGTCTGTGTTTCGCAAGCACAGGATGTCCCGAGCTACTTAGAAATTGCCTGCGTGTACCCTGAAAAGCCTGGATTTGTGCTTTCAGTTTGTGCTTAATCTCCGGGGTGACGGTGTCCTGGTGGAACTGGTCGATGCGCGAAGATAACCGTCAGCATCAACATCGCTCAGAAACTCTGAGCTGGGAAAATTGCCTATCGTGATGTGTCCGTAGGGACTTGGCTGTGTTTTCCTCAGGTATTTGCAGTTGGGAGAGTTGAAAAGAAGAGAAAGATGCGGTGGAATGAGCTGCAGGGAGGGGCAGGTTGCGTGCTGCATGGCTCATCCCAGGGCAAACAGACAAACAGAAAACAGAAGTTTGCTGGTGGTGCTGGCCTTCGGAGGAGCTGAGCATGTAAGCTTCAGGTTCTGCCAGAAAGCGTTTGGGCAAGTAAAGGTGGTGCTACTTCTGCCATTATTTGGGGGTGAGTATTTCAAATAGGACCGAATCCACAGCTTGTGCAGTTATCTTTTAAAGCATGTTTTTCCTCTTTGACATAACCCAGTCCTCAGTATTCTGCGAGAAGGAACTAGGGAAACAGGCTGCTTCAAATTTCATTCTGTGCTCACTGCTTGTATTTTCGCATGGCACAAATTCACTGTTCGCAGGCTAAATGCCAGATGTAATTAAATACTAAGCAATATTTGACATGGTATGCAAGGGTGGAAACTGCGAAGCACAAAGGATGTCAAATCTCAAATTAAATGAATTCATATTTAGTATCGCTCTGTAAAAGGCTTTGAAAGGAAAAATAGGCCAGGAAACATGAGGGACAGGGGGACAGATGGAAAGTGAGGAGCGGAGAGTGGTCCGTGTCCTTCAGTGTGCGACACTGATTTTGTTTCCATGTACTCGAAGTCAAGGAAAAGATTAAAAATCTTCCAACTTTTTTCAAGAGCGATCGGTGTTAGGGCGGCGTGGTTCCTGCATGGAGCCACCTGTGGAACTGCACCAAGACGGGGCCGCTTGTTTGGAATGTCGCTGCTGTCCCCGGGTACCGGGGAGGAGGCCGGCCTCAGGAGGAGGCATTCAGGCCAGCAACCTGAAGCAGAGGATGAATCTGGTGCTGTATTTAAAAACAAGTAATAAACAATATTTTCTCCATACTAGGTTTTTCTTTGCACTTTCCTATTGGCAGTACAGAATTTCCTCTTTGATTTTTTTCTCCCAGTTGAGGTAGGTACATTTAAAAATAAAAATTAAAAAGTCTAGAAGAGGCAGGTTCTGGAAGCGTAATGGGTCTGTTCTGCACAATGTGGTTTTAAGTGTTTGGTGTCTTACTAGCTTGAGAAGAACAACGTTCTGTTTTTAAGGAGTTGTATAAGAGGCGACGATATTAATATGCTTGGAGGGGGGAGGAGGGGGAGCTTTCCTTAATCCTGAGCAATTTGTGCATATCTTTGCATAGGTACAAATAATTTGGTGCCATCAGTTCTTACAATTCCCGAACTCGAGGGCAGCAGCAGTAAGAGCCCTTCTGGGCTCTCTGCGGAAAACAAATTCTACCTTTAAGCTGCAAATTCAACAGATTTCATTTCTGTCTTAGTGGAGACTTGATGGGGTTCCAGAAAGAAAACCATTGAGTTGCAGCCCACTTGCTGCTTTAGTTTCAGGCCGCTTCCTTCTGCCTGGGGTAAGCAAAGAGGGGCGCCGTCAGGTGGAAGGAGGACCTTCGGCTCTTCGCTACCACTTGCTCTGCTTTACACGGGTTATTTTCTCGGCAAGGTCACGGTTTCTGTGAAGGACACCCTTCTGGGAGGTCTGCAGGTGAACTTCTGTGTTTCTCTTGTGTGGCCTGGTGCCAGCCGTTCTCGCAGTGAGAGCGCTTTGTGATGAAAAATGCCCGGCATTGATCACCTAGGACAGAAAGTCACATGTAAGTTAAAAACTAATTCCTTTCTTCTACATGGCAAATGTAAGTCAAAGCGTAGGAGAATTTGAGTTAGAAACAGCTTGTTGGGTCTGTTCTTTCAGGATTCTTAACTACTTCAGGAGAACACTAGCCACTCTTCTAAATTTCTTTCTCCCATAAACACTGGTTACTTACTTCTAAGTTACCGTGCTCTTTTCTCAAGATGTGCCTGATAATCGTAGGTAACTTCAACTTTTAAAAAACAAAAAGAACCTCAGGTGGCAGGAGGTTTGTCTCCTGTTTTGTCACGATTATGGTTAGTTGGCAGCCAACTTTAAATAGAGAAAAAATTGTGAACAAAATCTGCAGCTAAAAGAAAAAAAAAAAGAAAAAAAAAAACGAATTTGAAAATATCTGAGATTTTTTATAATAAGTGTTTGTCATTCTAACTGTCCCCCCCCCAGAATAACTTGAATTTATTTCAGAGAAGTCAGCTATGAAATTGAAACCTTCCTGGGCTTGGTGCAGAAGACAGCCCTTATGTTCCGTGTTCCCTCTGCTCCCCTCCCCCTTTGAGCTTTTGCCTTTCAAAATCCGAAGGGTTTATCCTGAGGCTGTCCAGTACAACTAGTATCCTATTTTTTTTTCTTTTTGTTTACGTGATTGATCCGAGCATTAATTACAGAGTTAAGAAAGAAGCAGGTGTTGAAAACCATTCTTATAAATTGTATTTTTAAGAGTATGGTAATGAAACTCCAAATTGAATATGGCCTTTCTGTTTGCTCTTGACAGCAAACAGCTGTGAGAAGCCTGGAGTTCTGCAGCTCTGAAACGTCCAAGTGTCATGATGCTGGTGCAGCTGGAAAAGATCTTAAATCGACTTAATTTTTGAGCTGTCTGAATTGTCATGATTTTAGCGGTGGTGTTGGCTAGCTTCTTTTAAGTTTAGTTAAACCATGGCTAACACTTGACAATGGCTGTGGGACACATTTGGGGAAATGTTTCAGGAATCAGCAGAGCTTGAACTATGAGGGTTTCATCCCTGCATTGTTACGGAAGACAAAACAAATGTGAAATGCCAGGCATGCCAGCATCATCGATTCATGAGCTATTTCATGTTTCAAAAATAATTAAGGAATTGAAAAATATTATTCTACTTAGTATGCTAAACAGAATTCTGGGCAGAAATTAATGAGAAAGGTGAAATACCCCCGATGGTGATCCATCCGTCTCTGAATGAGTTTGCAGCTTTAATGTGCCTCCAAAACTTGCAGCGCTTTTGTTGGTTTGCTTTTGTCATAACACACAACATTTGCACTGAAACTGGTGTTAAATGTAGAGGGTTTGATAATATACGTCTTATTTTTACTCTACCTTTTTAAGCAAGCATTTTAAATCGGAGTAAGAAATAAAAGCACAGGGGTGTTCTGTGCTGTAGCTGCTGGGATTAAAATTAAATTAAAAATTTTAATTGTATAGACCAAACAAGAAACAGTCTTTGAAAACAATGGATGCTGACACTCTAAGATTTAAAAAGTAGACACAGGCTTCCAGTTTGGGTGATGGAGAGCTCGATGGGGCTGAGAGCAAGACGCAGAGGATCTGGCATCGTGGCAGCTCGGATGGAAGGCTGCTTTGTCCTTGGAAGAGAACGTGCTCAAGAGATGAGATGGGTTTCCAGGCTTTGCTTCTCCCTGCCTCTTCTCAAGTGTGCTGTGCTTCAGGGTTTTTACTTGCCTGACTTTCAGAAGAGGTGTGCTAGGAATAACTGGGAGCAGAAAATAGCCCCCCAGAGGTAACTTAATGTTCGCTTCTGCAGCCGGAGTGTGCAGAACTTGGCTCGTGCCAGTGTTTAAGTCAGCTGTGCAACTCCGAGCTGATTTTAGCTGGACTACCAGTCAGCCCGAGCACAAGGAGGGAGGGTGCAGCGCATCCATGGGGCTTTCGGGTCACAAGGGGAATGCATGCATTGCTCAGACCGTTCCCGGCCCACGACCGACGGCAGAAATACCAATGTTGTTTGAATTTTCAGGGTTTTGATTGTGGGATTTTAATTTTACTCTTTATTTTATTATTTTTTAAAGTGTTGACAGTGTTTACAGAGGAGCCTCTCTCTGCTCTGACTTCTGAGAGGCAATCACTTGTTGCCTCTGCAGTAGTGCTGCTGGTGCCTGCTGAGGGGCTGTAGCATCCCTACCCCATTCCCCCGTCCAAAGTAAGGCATTTTATAGCTAAATGGCTAAGGCTCTGCTTAGTCTATGAAGAAGAAGACATGTTTTACCTTACTAATCCAACTAATAAGTCTTACCGGCTTTATGGCAGTTCCTAATTTTCACCCCTGTTCACGAGGTACAAATAAGCGCAGGTCTTGCTTTGTCTTTCCTGGCATTTTTACCTCGCAATACACTGATGGACATGTTGGGAAGAAGCCCAAAATCCTCTCCTACCCCTTCTCTGTCCTTGCATGACTGCACCCCATGGCCACTGATGCTTCGTGAAGGGGAAATTACAGCTCCCAGGTTTTGACATTGTAAACATAACTGAGAAGATTAACTTTTACGGTTGTGACTGAAAATGCCTACTTCTCCTCGTGCATGCAAGTTTGTGTAAATATTTTGCAATCTGGGAAGATTGAAGAAAATCCCAAGTAGCGTAAATAACTCTGAAGTGAAACCCAGCTTGTAACTGAATGCAACTTGTTGCAGAATTCTGTTCTTGCTTACATTTAAAAGAAGGTAGGTGCTGTAAATCCGTGTGCTTTCGTTTATCCATTAAAAGCTGCGTTTGGACCATTTCAGAATTCCCGTGTAACCAGAGCAGGGTAGGCTACCTTACCTAGTCAAACCATGGGAAGGCTTTAAAGCTCTGCTACTAAAATATCCGGGTAGATATCACTGCAGACACCTGCATCAGTGTAATTTGCATGTGAATTTGCATGTGATTTTTTTCTTTGTTTACTATATTATTCTTAGGACTACCTGTAAGGTTTGACAGATAAACTCAGCCCACCAGAGGTGGTGGGTAAGTTCTTTTAGTTCTTTTTTTGCTTTCTCCATTTTCTCTCCTTTCATGAAAGTCTTAGCAGGTAATTTGTTAAACTAAGTAAAGCGTAGTGTTAGTGAAAGGGCTGGGTTTTCTCAACACTGGCAGAGGTCGTCCTGTTGTCACCCTGTCCCCAGCTGGCTCAGGTGCTTGCTGGGCTCTCTGCTGAGCTGCTTTGATGTGCTAAGTCAAGAAAAATCTGACCTCGCTGAAAAATCTACGTGTACTCGAACAGATGGGGTAGGGCCATCACAGAAACAGAGCCTGCGTGTTGCAAAGGGATTGATCTTGAACACGATTGCATACAGTTTTGTCTAAGATCAAGAAGGCTTGTGGCTAAAGGGCAAATAAATTACATTAAGGGTACGTGACTGGCTGCAAGTTCTTGACCCTAAATACTGTTTGGGCACAGGAGAGAGCGAGCCCGTGTGTTGTATATGCAAATAGCCATGTCCTTAGAGCACTTCAGAAAGGTTGTCCTTCCGTCCCTTTGTGAAATCTATGCCTTAGTTGCAATTTAAATACAAGTAGTAAACTGTATTTTTTAATGTTGTATGACCACGGTACTCAAAAATTTGTGCTCAGTCCTTGTCATCCTTCTCGGCCAGCTGGGAATAGCTTTTTTGTGTCGGACTGAAGTAATCAGTCTAGTATCCTGCTTCTTACAGTAGTCAGTAGGAAATATATCGCGAGGGGAATCACAGTAACCAGTGTTTTATGATCATTCCTTAATGCCCTTCCAAGAATCTGTAGCTCAGAGACTTTTTGAGCCCAATGGGACAACCTTGAGTTTAAAAGCTCATTACAGATATATTTATTTTTCTTCCTTCCATCTGTCCAGTCACTCTCTGAACCTACACATTTTGGGAACTCATTCCCATAAGTTATTGTAGATGGCAAAGTTTAACTACATGTGAGATGCAAAATGTATTTGTGTGGGGTTTTTTGAACCTGCTCCTTCACGTAACCTGCTGGTCCCTAATGCTTGCGTCTGGAATAGTTGTGCTTTTCTTATCTTCTCCACATCGTCCTGCAGTCATTTTCTGCCTCTTGTGTTGTCCTGTGCTCCAGGCTGGGCAGTCCTAGTTGCCAGTCCTGGTGTAGAAAGTGCAATGCACTTGTATTTTTGGTTTTGCTCTTTAGTTCTTTCTGACCAGTTCTGTTTCATTTGCGTTATTGTGGTCGCTATCAAGCTAATTTATTGAGCTGTCAGGTGTTTTCGTGACTCTGTGACATCTCCTGTAAGAGGTAGAGCTCCTTTGCTAGGTGTGTTATTTTGCATTTTCTAGTATTGTATTTCTGCTGTCCTGCTGCACAGCCCCTCTATAATAAGAGTGTTCTGCAAGTGTTACTGTGATGCCAGGACCAGGGCCGAGCTTGGGGCTACGTTACATGTGATGCTGTGCAAAAAAGAAAAGCGCTTTAGGTTCCGAAAATGCTTTTCATTGAACTTTCAATGATGGGCAGAGTTGCGGTGGTTTGCACAGACGCGCTGAAAGGCTGGTAAGAAAGTGGCTAAATAACATGGTTTGGGGAGAATTTAGCTCTTCTCACCAGTTCAAGAAGCAGTGTCAAAGAAAATACGAAGAGCTTGTTTGGCTGTTTTCCAGACAGAGGATGGAGGCTGCCGGCTGCTCGCCTGGTGGCAGCAGGAGCGAAGCTTCCAGTGGTAAATGTGAGAGGGCAGCAGCTAGCATGAGAGTAATCCAGGCAAAAAAAATAAAATAAAAGTGAAAGCAAACAATTTATGGTTAATGCCATGGAGCAAGAGCCACGAGGGATGCAAAGAGAGGGTGATGTGTTATAGGTGGCAGTTGTATTGGTCAGTAGGATGAGCAAGAGGGACTTGAGCAGAGTAAGTTGTGTGTCTTCCTCTGTTTGCCTGCCGTGGTTTGTTTCGGTATGTGCTGAGGATAACGGGAGATACCATTGCCAGAGAAGCAATGGGAATGCTCGGGGAGCTCAAAGAGATCAGGCTGGGTCTAAGGTTCCCCGTAAGAGGCAGCCTAACCGTGGAGACCTCACTTGACGGAATATGCCAAAATAAAAAGGCCATATGTATTTCTGTTAGTTTCCTAATTGGCATCTTGAAAACAAGAACAAAAAAAACATTTTTTATGTACTTTTCTAGTTCTAGGTCAAATGATTAGTTCTGTGACAAGACAGCATGACACTTTGAAGTATGACAGAACCCCTGATGCCGCAACAGAGGCTGGGAACATTAATGGCCAAATCTAGGTGAGTGATTTTAACGTTGTCGGTTCCCTGGTTGTTTTGTTTCTTCCTCATTGCCTTAGTTCCCATCTCAGCTTTGAAGCAGCACGATGGTTCTTGGTAGTCTGAAGTATTATTATCAGAAGATATTGGAGATGAAATAACAAGTGTCTATGATTGATTTTGGTTATGTCCCTTTTCTTTGTCTTTCTTGAGACATGGTAGCTGTATTTCACACTTCTTCATATACTACATCTTTTTTATTTGAAACTCTATATACTTCTCCCAAACTACTTTGCAGGTAGTTTTTTTATTGCCCATTTAGCTTACTATTGATTTATCTTTATGGTGAATGCAGAGGATGTCACATAGTGTGCTGCTATTTAGTTCTATTTCTGCTTTGTCAAAAGGTTTTAAGAAATCTAAGACTGGGCTTTATTAAGCGTGAGCATCTGTGCTTGAGGGCTGGTAGGTGCTTCTGTTTTGCAATTTAGTGCTGTAGGGACAAGAGCTTGAAAACCTTTGCTGCAAATCTATATTGCATTCGTTGTTCATCTGCATTGCAGCTGTTTTCACACATTGCTCTTTTTAGCAGTGTAATCTCAGAATAAATGGGATATCGTCAGCAGGGTAGAAAGAGCAACATCTGAACACCTATGTAGTGAGGCACAGGGGGGGTGCCAGGGTAGGAAGCTAGTTTAGAAGAAGCTCTGTATCCTCCTTTCCTAACAGAACAGGCAGAATTCTTCAGAAAAAAAAAAAAAAAAAAGAGTAGTTAGTCTAATTACAAGATACATGTATGGAGACTGTTGAAAGCAGTCTGTAATTGAGAGGTTGATTGGACTGATTAAGAAAATTGAAGGCTTCTCTTCACTGTGCAAGAACAACCAACCAGTTGTGCGCAGCATAGCTTCTTTCTATTGTAGTAGAAACAGTCAACAACCTAGTTCCCTGTTGGGTTGGGAAAAAACCTCTGACAGATTAATGCATCTTTTTGCACTATGGCCAGGAATGACATCAGAGAATCCATTGATTTTTGACAACGTTGAGCTATCTGCCTCTTTGTTACTGGACTAAGCTAAGCCGTGTTGTTAGCCTTTCTGTTAAGATCTTCATTTCACCTCTGCAGGGCTTTGGTGGCCACTGACAGATGTATGCAGTATCGCTTTTGCGTGGCCTGTCTGGTCAAGAATAGTTAGCTGGACTTCAGTGTATGCCTTGCACCTTATTTTTCAGCAGGCTAAAGTGCTAATTGGATATTACTGTTGCACACTAGTACAAATGCCTGGCTAGAAAGTGAGTCCCAGTTTTCCTAAGGTGAAATCTGATTTTTCCTGTTCTGCCAGAAGAAGTTCTGCCTTGCTTCTTCTTGACTCCAAATGTCACACCTGTTGTTGCTTACCAGCTCTCTTCCAAGATTTCAATCCACTTTTCATTTGTGTAGTGGAAATTTTAGTTCTTATCCAACATACAGCTCATGTAAATGGGTAAGTCTCCGTTTATCCGACCTTCTTAAGAGTTTAAGATTGATCTGTAATGGGGTGGTAGAGGGAGAAGAAAGTTGTGAGGCTTGGTTCTGTAAACATTTTACCTTACTGCTGTATAAAAGCTTTACCATACATACATTTTTTTTCCAGTTAAAATACCAAGAATATAAAATATTTTTTTCTTAATTTAGCCATGGAGTTAGTTGAGTATTTTGTTGTTTTATACTAAGTAGACTGTATAACACAATTTAATCCAGAGGTAACATAGTAGGAATTTAAAAGTTAGTTTTAAAATCTCTGTGTTGAACATGGAGCTTTGTTTCCCTTGCCTTTTATTAGCTGTATGTACTTTGCTACATGGGAAGTGTTTTAAAGCACAGAAGCTGAGCAGAGGGCTGCCTCCAGGCCCCCAGCGCCTCCACCCCCTATTGAACGTGCTGGAGCTGCCCAAAGCAGGGCAGCTTTTCAGGATTGCCCCGCGGGCTCTTTGTGTTGCCTCTGCCTGGTAACCTGCAACCCTCGGCTGGGACGGGAGTCAGCCAGGGCTGTGCTCAGCAGCAAGCTGGGGAGGGCTCGTGTAGGTGGAACTGGGAGCCAGGTAGTGCCTTACAGAAAGACCTTGGTTTAGGAGGGAGAAGAATTGCAACCAATGCGTTTGTTCTTTTCCTTTCTTTTTTATTTCCCTCCAATGCTACTATGGGAACTAAGGTGGCAGGTTCAATCAAGTTCAGTGGGTCTGTTTGGTAGTAACATCGAGTTGAATTGTTGGTAGGACTTTCAGGGCTTAGCGCAGTCACTTCTCAATGCCAAATCTAACATAGCTCTTAAACATTATTATTTCTGACTGCAAAATTCATCATGAAAAATTGTAATTCAGGCAGAAATTTGTATTGTGTCGTTCTGTCGATGATACTCTATTTTTACTTCAACTAAATAATCACTGTGTTTGGTTGTGGTTTGTTTTTTCCCTTTTAATTTAGAGATCACATGGTCTTCTAAAGAAGTCATGGGTAGCTGTTGTAGCTGTCCAGATAAAGAAACTGTCCCAGATAACCATCGAAACAAGTTTAAGGTAAGCACCTGGTGTGGTATACTGTGAATTGTTTTGTTGCTTTCTTGCGGGGTGGGTCTGTGATGGAAAATACTTAAACAAAAATAGGGAGAGAATTACCTAACGATTAAACCGTTACAGACCTGCAGGTGTCTGGCTGCAGGTTTCTCTTTTTTTTTCCCTTTGAGACTCCTTTCTTACTAGCAGTGACAGGAATTCTTTAGACAGGCTGGGTTTTGTCATGACAGTTTCGATCTTCTGGTGGAAGAAGCATCCCCATGTTTTTGGGCTGTCCCAGTTTCAGCTGGGGGCCCCATTAAATGCCGTTACCTCTAGGAGGTTTGGGACCATGTGAGGGGGCTTACAGGCGTAATGGAAAAGCTGTTGGAGAGCTGTGGCTATGAACCTGGAGGTGGGGTCAGCAACGGAAGACTTTAGGACCGCTGATTTTAGTTGAAGATCACTGTTGATTATATAATTTGGAGAACTTCTTTACTTGAATAAACTTCATTTATATACGTGCTTCTGTCCCTCATAGCCCTGGAATTTATAAGCTTGTGAACACTTGTTCATGCGCTTAACGTGAAGCTGCTGAAGTCAGTGCCTTTAAGTAAACATACCTTTGCGTAGTCACACAACTCGGCTTTGCTTCTGTGCTCCAAACTGTCTCCGTGAGCTGGCAAAGGAATGTAACGCTTCCATAGTGAAAAATGATTCATGCACTGCCTTAGGGCAACACTGAAATGAGCTCTAAAACCATGGGAAACTCTGGAAATATTTAATATTATCAGTACAAAAAGCTGAAGGATAAAATATTTTTGTGTTCTTGCTTTTCATGCATTTGACTTAACTTTTATGTAACTAGTTCCTACTTTTCTCCTTGTAGCATCTCTCTATTGTTTGTGTGGGTCTCTGATTGAGCAGCAGGGGGGAGGAGATGAAAGAATGTAGTTTGCAAAATGAAGACATTTGGCATAGGCTTCAGTGGCAGATGAAACTATTCTTTATTCTTTTTAAATGACTGGTTTTCAAGTTGAAAATGTCTCTTTAAGGAGTAAAATTAATTGATACCATAGGGAAGCTCTTTCTGTAGCCTGTTTATTGAGTAAGAAAGAATCCCCCTAGAAGCAGCGTTGTGAGATAAAATGCATCTGGGGGAAAATACACGTCAGGATTCCTTAAGGGATGCAGAAGACCTCCAACTGGTGTAAAGGCAGAAGGAATAAGAGGATAAGCTTTATATGCATCATGTTTTCACACAAGATAACCATAGGGTATTTGAATTATTTGTTGACATTAAAAAGGCAGGAAAAAAAAAAAACCACAGTCTGGCGATTCAGCAAGGTACAAGGCCCTACAGGTATGTGAAGGTAGCTTTATCTTAGAGACCCTTCTCCTTTTTCATTCCTTTTCCCAAAAGCGGGGTTATATGACAAAGCAAATAATTTTTTTGAAACAGTGCTCTGAAAGATTTCATTATCTGAGGTATGCCTTATCTACCTGGAAGTACTAGAATAAGTACATACAGTCAGTTTAAAAAAAAAAATCATTAAACTTACAAATCTCTTTTATTTTAAATCTCACCACGGATTTTGCAATGATGTTATTTAGTCTCACTCATTGCTTTTAAATATGTATTATTTTAATTCTGGGTTGGAAGAGCAAAAGAACTGGTTTGGTGAGGTTTTTTTAAACTTTTACCTCAAGGATCATAACTCGTATGATGGAGCAGATGGGAGTGCATTAGTGAAACATTAAGATCACAGTAGTAGTATGGGTGCTCAAAAGAACACTTACCTGATGCTGTTGAACTTCCTTTTTGTAGGTTATTAACGTGGATGATGATGGTAATGAGCTGGGTTCTGGCATAATGGAACTTACAGATACAGAACTGATTTTGTACACCCGTAAAAGGGACTCTGTAAAATGGCACTACCTCTGTCTCCGTCGCTATGGCTATGACTCAAATCTTTTCTCTTTTGAAAGTGGTCGAAGGTGTCAAACTGGACAAGGTATGTAGAATTTTTGTATGCAAAGATGTTACGAAAGTAATTTGATGTTGGGAGATTTATTTATTAATCTATTTAATGTGTACTTACTTGACCTTTGACAAAGGTTATAAAGGATGTAGTTTTATATGTGAATGCAGTTTCTGGAGTAAAGTAAGTTGGATGGTCTTATGGCAAAATGAGCATTTGAGTTGCTTATCGATTTTGGTCTGGAGTATTTCATGACTGTATGTGCTGATAGGTCTGGTCAACTCAGAAGGTGGTTTTGACAGGGAAATTCTTCTGAAAGGCTGGTGAAACCTGGAACCTTGGGGGAATCTTCTCAGAGTTCGGAGTTTTCGCTATTTTTACATTTTTAAGAGACTAGAGCTCTGGAATGAACTGGATATCCCTACCTTCTTACGGTTTTCACTAACACGCTTGTTTAATCCTCTTCCTGAAACAAATACTGCTGATTTATTTCAAGGGCATCATTCTAAAATTTTTACATTTTTTTGTATTCTGAGTGCAGACTCCAGCTGTGCTTGGTTACTTTCTGTGTGGCTTTAATCAGAAAGACAGCTACCTTTCCAGTTGCCAGATCATCCCTTGCCTTGGCTAAAATAGGCTTTTTGATCCCTGTTCACTGCAGCAGTCCCCAGTGGCGGAATAACTGTGTTGGTTGAGCTCTGCGCCTCGTTTTGCATCTTCCTATCACGATGCAGCTCTATGTACTTGAAATTCTTACATATTGATACATTGTGAAATTCAGTTGCATTTTTATTTTCTTACAGATTTTTAGCATTTACTAGTGTTTTTATAAATAACAACACTTGCAATTACAACATATTTTTTAACTTCACTGTAAAAAATCAGGAACATGAAAGAACTTGATCATAAACAAATTTGGTCAATCTTCATTGTCCAAGCCAGAGGTAAGGGCAGATAGCTATTTTACAAGAAGAATTAAGACAGCATTCTTGATTCAGCTCCTAATAAGAAACAAAGATGTTTTAAAATGTTACAGTATACTGCATATTAAACTAAATTTTCATACTTCTAAGGAGAAAATCATGATCTTTTGTTTTGAAAAAAACACACTTTGATTTTTGCAGGTTTAATTTACTGTTTCTTTTAAATGTGTAAAATAAATACTATTAAAATTCAATTGAAAAGACAATTTTGAAGGTTCTTTTCCACAGCCAAGATTTTCCACTGACTCTAATTGGCTTCTCTGCCTCCCTCCTAATTTCTTTTTTTTTTTAATAGAGAAGATTAAGCAGACCGTGTGAGCAGCAACCCTTTCTTCCCTCTTTTGTTTCTTGCCTTCCTTATGTAATATTAAATACTGTGAATATTGGGAAAAAAGAAATCTGGCAAAAAATGTTCTCTCTGCTGCCATTTTGCAATGGAGCATTGTTCCTGAGACTTAAACTAGTACTTGTGGGCACAGTTGCAAAACTTCAGCTGGTGAGACAACCAAGAAGTTTTTCATTTGAGAATATCCTGAATATTGCCCTACAACTGACTGAATTAGTCAATATTCTTGTTTGTTGTTTTCCACTTAATCTCAGATATTATATATTGATATATCGTCAGAATGCACTGGTGGTAAAACACCGAGTTTGTGCGATGTATTGAAACCCTTAAAGATATGTTTTGGGAGCACAACTAACAGATAATTCATGATAGAGAAATTAGAGGAATTACTGTGTTTCCATGCTATATACTCCACAGATCATATTGTACTTATTGCAAATAGATTTAATAAAAAAATGAAGGTTCCATAAAGTTACTTTTGCTTGCACTTTTAGTGCCAATTCAGTTTGGCTCATATTCCCATATTTTAAAGAATTTGCAATTTGGAAGCACTTTTTTTGAAGAGAGGGACAAAAGCAGCTAGGAGAGCTGCTTTTAAAATTTTATTTTATTTTTATTTTCCATAAAGGTTTAAGGATCCAGTGTGAATTTCTGGAAATACAGGAAAAATTAAATATAGACTATTGTACTTGAGCTGGATTGTTGGTTAGGTAAAAGTGGTAGAAGCAGCTCTACAGCTGCTGTGTTGCAAGCATGAAGCTTATTCACTGCACCAGCCAAATATTAGTTGTTGATCATCATTCCTCTTGGCATCATTTCTCATTTTGTATGCTCCCAGCTAGGTTTTGTGAGCTTCTGCCATGTGGAGTATTTCTGATAATTCTGACCTTTCTCAGTTCTGTGTCCGTAAATAAAGTTATGATAGTAATTGCCAGCATATTAACATAATTGCACTAACAGAAATAGCAATATAGGTAGGTAGTTTTTAGTAAAGAGTGTAATTTTAAGACTGTAATACTCATTTTAAAAAATGAGCACCTGCACCCACGTTTAACAAGCATGTCAACTTTAACTTTATGCTTTCAATGGAAGAATAATCCAAAGCTGCGACTTTGCTTGTGAGGGTAAGTTGGGGCGCTCCCTGCTGTTTAAAAGCAAAGTGGCACAATACACACTCCAAATACACGGTATTGCTGCTAACTTTGTGTTCTGTGTCTATCCTTTAACCTAAAACTATTGGTTTGTTACTGTCTGTTTCACACAGTTTGTCTTACTAGCTTTTCATTTTAATCTTCTTAAAAAAAAGGCAAAAACACCCTTTTGCGTGATGTTTAAATCCTTCTTTCCTGTTGTGTTGGTATCTTATTCTTATGGTAGCTCAATAGAAATCTGGCTTAAGGAATTTAACCTTGTAGCACCACAGTAATTTCATTTAGTGTATTTTTTAAAACAAATTAACAGGTACCCTTTTTATCAACTTAGACAAAAAAGCAACTTGCTGTTTGTGTTTTTTTTTTCTTCTTCTTCTTCTTATTATTCCTCATTTAGCCCTCAGAACTTATTTTTGCTTTTAACTGAACCAATTTTCTGTTCCAATTTAACTTCTGGTGCATGGGAAAATTATTCTATCAGATAAAACACATGAAAGGGTCTCACTGTATTTGTATGTGTTCTGTACAATAAAGGTTTTTTAACTTTTTTTGCTTCTTTAACAGGTATTCGTTCTGTGGATTCCAGTTTTATTACCTGAAAGCTATGTATATTGTAAGGCACGTTTCTTACATTAAAGGATTTTGATTTTTTTCTTGTGTATTTATAGGAATCTTTGCCTTTAAATGTGCCCGGGCAGAAGAGCTATTTAATATGTTGCAAGAGATAATGCAGAATAATAGCATAAATGTGGTAGAAGAACCAGTAGTAGAAAGGAATAACCATCAAACTGAGTTGGAAGCTCCAAGAACCCCTCGAACGCCTACCAGTAAGTATGGTTATACTGTCAAATGACAAACCTGAATTTAATGTGGTACTTAGCTTTAAAATAGGCTTTTTTTTTTTAATTACTTAAAGATTTAATGCAAATTAAATGCTATTTTCAGCCAGGAGGTTAATTACCAGCCGTGAATTCTTTTGAGGTACTTGCTGAGGATTCGCTTTCCAGAATCTCAAGTCCTGGGAGCAAAATGTTTGTAGACAAGTTCTTCAGCTTTAAGAAGCAAGCTTTGGGAACTTAGTTTTTGCACAAGAGCACTGTTTAACCATATACTTAATTCAGTTGCATTATTATACATCACCATATTTTACTTTTAGCATTTCTGAGAAATTTTAATATTAGGCAGTGCTCCAACCTTTTTGTTAGGAGAAAGGTAATGGTAATATCACATCTACAGGGGATTTGAAATCTTTGCTGTGGGTGGATGGATGGATAGAGTGAAGTCTTACCAAAACTGCTGGAAGATTTTAGGTAATCCCGGGCAGATATCAAGACATCTGAAACTAGAAATTGCATGTTATTGATGAGTTCAGAGAAATAGAAGCTTAAATAAAGAAGTTGTGCCCCCTCCCCTCCCTTTTTTAAAGGGATGTGTGTTGTTAATGTTAGCAAAAGGAGCTGACAGGGAGTTTATTGAGAAAGCTGTGGTTATACACCTAGACTTCAGTGGTTACTTCAGACATGTTTCCCAGTAAATACTGGGATGCTCTACTCAGCAATTTGCTTTCCCTTCCCCCTGCCCCCCAGCAAAATTGTCTTGTGAATATTTAAACTGGTTTACATATTTTGACTTCTTGTGAAAATTGAAGATAAATATATAAAACATATTACTCATATACAGGAAAATGTTCTATTTTAATATGGTTTTGCTTATTTTCTAATTGAATCAGCTCCTGGGTTCAATGCACAAAGTTTACCTAACGGCTATCCCAGATACCCATCTTTTGGAGATGCTTCATCACATCCTTCCAGCAGGCATCCTTCTGTCGGAAGTGCACGTCTCCCCTCTGTCGGTGAAGAATCAACACATCCTCTACTTGTAGCAGAGGAACAAGTGGGTATATTCTCCCCCACCCACCCCCCGATTCAGGCTCAACATTAGTTGAGGGTTTTTCACTGTTAATTCTCTAGCCTTATGTTTTCATTTTTGTGTTTTTCAGAGTCAGGTATAATGTATTTCTACCGCACCTGAGCTACTACTCAGAAAAAGTATTTATTTTGCCTCTTTATGATGCTTGGTAGGCCAGCTCACTGAGGAAGTGTAACTACTTGAAATTTTTATACTTTCTATGTCTTTATTTGTATAAAAATATATTTCCCTATACTCTTCAAAAATTTCAGAAGCTAATTTTAAACACCTAAGTTGGACTTTACAATAAGAGATCTTGGTCAAAAACTTATTTACATGTAAGTCTTCTATTTCTCAAATCATGGAAAAATGAAGCTAAAAGCAATCTCTACAATTCTCTAGGTCTGCTTCTGAAGTTAGACAGCACAGAGCCTTGTTTGTCATGCTTTGAATAGTACAAGCAAGGCAATCCCTGCAGTGTCTCTGAGCCGTGTTCCTGCATTTGACCACCTTTATTCTGAAAGCATTTTTCCCTAATATGTAATGTGGTTTTTTTTCCTGTTACAGCTGGTGTCTATTGCCCCTTAACCTTTGGTGAACATCTCCAGAAAGGGTCTGGCTCTATCTAACTGTCTAAAAGTAGTTGAAAGTGACTATTAAATTGCTTCTTAGTCTTCTCTTGTGACTGAAAAGAGTTGTTTCTTTCAGCTTCTCCTTGTATATCACTTGTTCCAGTCCCTCTAATCACGGCCCTCCTCTGGACTCGCTCCAGTATGATGATGTTTTTCTTGTACTCGGAGCACATTACTCCAGATTCGGTACCAGCATAATGAGGATAATTACTACCTTCCTTAATCTACTGGCTGTGCTTTTACTAACACAAACCCATAGGCATTTGGTATTCATTGCTGCAAGGGCCCACTGCTGATTCACCTTCAACTTGGATCCCTGGTGCTTTTCTGCAAAGCTGTTTTCAAGTCAGTTGGTGCCTGGCTTGTACTGTCAGTGTTATTCCGTGCCCAGCACTGGGCTTTAAGGTTGCCTTGCTGAGCTCCATGAGGTTTATGTGAGGTCATTTCTCCAGGCTGCAGAGATCCTTCTCAGCAGAAGCCCTTCCAATATGGGAAAACCTGAAAACTTTCTGAAAGTGTGTTCCATCTCATCCTTCCTGTTGCTGATGAAACTGTTAGTCGAATTTAATAAAATGTAATCTGGCTTCAGAAGATTGTCATGTGTGACAAGAAACAGTGTTAAAAACCAGAGAAGGTAACCAGAGCAGAGATCAGTGAACCATCTTTTGGGAAGGCATTTGGTGGAAACCACCACAGAAGAGTCCAGGTGTTGTTGCTGGAGTTACTGCAGACTAAATCAGTTTAAAGAATCAGCGCAGGAGTCAACAGAGCTGTAAATAACACTGCAGTTTGTAGAGCTTGAAGTTGTGAAGATTGGATGATTTCTGCTGTCAAATACTGCTCTGCTATTTGGGTGTGCAGACAGAGTTTAAATGTGGAGATGGTGTTCTTTACTGCGGTCTTTCCCTTTCCTGACTTTTATTGATCCACTATGGGATCTTGGAGGGATAAACTAGTGGTGTATCCTTGCCTGCCTTAGTGGCAGCTGGTGTTAACATCTGCTTATTTTTAATCCTGAGTGCCACAGGTCACGTGGAAGTGTATGTTTTTCTGTTTAGCTTCTGGTGTTAGAAGGCTGTTGGTTCTTGAAGAAAGAATGAACTGTTCTTCCAGTAGAGCCAACCTTTCTTCTCAATGGTTGAGTGGTACACACAAGGCATGGTCCCGTTTTTTAAATGGGCAATAAATTTCCTTTGCAGCGTGGAAGTTACAAAGACAAATTTAGGCAAAGCAAATGTGGAACTATGGGTCATTTTCATGGTAAGGGAGATCAAAGCAGAACTCTGCTTTGCTAATTTCTCCGAGTGAGCTAATGAACTGGGTTTAAGAAACCAAGGTTGCCCTGACCAGAGCAGAGTTCGAATAGAACCTGGAAAGCTGCAACTAGAGCACAACTGAGATGAAAGATCAAATCAAAATAATCATTAATTTGAGATGTAGATGTTATTATTTTGTCTGTCTCGAATACCTCTAATTTTATTTAAAGTAACATTGACAAAACTAGCAACAAAACCAAAAAAAGAAAGTTGAGCGCAGCTCAGTGAAGTGTGAGAAAGAGGACCTTTGCTCTAAACCGGTTGCTATCATGAGATTTGGTTCTCAGGTATTTTGATCAGAAAAGGGAGTTGAGAAGGAATTAAATTCAAAAATAAAATTGTTCAACTAGAATTTGAATTTCCTTTTTTCTTCCTTTCAGGTGCACACTTACGTCAACACTACTGGGGTACAAGAGGAGAGAAAAAATCGATCAAGTGTGCATGCGCCACTGGAATCAAAGCTTTCAAACACTGAAACAACTAAAGTGAAAGAAGATCAGATTTGTACTGATGACAGAGATGCTCAGGTTCTTCTGGAGCCTGAAGGAGTCAAGTTTGTTTTAGGACCAACACCTGTTCAAAGGCAGTTAATGGAAAGAGAGAAACTGGAGCAACTTGGGAGAGACCAAGTTAGCGGCAGCAGCACAAACAACACTGAGTGGGACACTGGATATGACAGTGATGAACGTAGAGAAACACCATCTGGTAACAAATTGGTGTATGAAAATATAAATAGGTTATCAATCCCTAGTGCCTCAGGGGTCAGAAGAGGTCGTTTGACATCAACCAGTACCTCAGATACCCAGAACATTAACAACTCTGCTCAGAGGAGAACTGCGCTGTTGAACTATGAGAACTTGCCATCCTTGCCTCCTGTGTGGGAAGCCCGCAAGCTGAGTAGAGATGAAGATGACAGTTTAGGACCAAAGACCCCATCTTTGAATGGCTACCACAATAACCTAGATCCAATGCATAATTATGTCAATACGGAGAATGTAACAGTACCAGCAAGTGCTCATAAAATAGAATTTACACGACGTCGGGACTGTACCCCAACAGTCTTTAACTTTGACATTAGGCGTCCAAGTTTAGAACACAGGCAGCTCAACTATATACAGGTTGACTTGGAAGGTGGTAGTGACTCCGACAACCCTCAGACTCCTAAAACCCCCACCACTCCACTTCCACAAACTCCAACCAGGCGCACAGAGCTGTATGCTGTGATAGACATTGAACGAACTGCTGCTATGTCAAGCTTGCAAAAAGCACTGCCCCGAGATGATGGTACTTCTAGGAAAACTAGACATAACAGTACTGACCTGCCTATGTGAGCCTGGGAAGCATTAAATCATTTGCACCTTTTGTGAAGTTTATAAAATTGAAGATGCAAGTACTTTGCATTTCTTAACACTAACGCCTTTTATAGACTAATAGAACTTTTTCTGCATATTTCATGTACTTGTCTAACTAAAGGGAATTAATGTAGAGCAAGTATTCATTTAGGTAACACTATTTCATTCTACAGTAGTAGTAATTACTGCATAGCAGCATCACAACCTTTCACAGTGCCTCTTTGAATTGATTAGAGTCTGAGTGACATGCCAGTTTTGAATTTATAAATATTCTGGTCTGGTGCCTATAGTCATTAATGGCATTTATAACAGTTTTTAAAGCCTCTTGATATGTGTGTTTATTAGCAGGTAAACCTAATCTTTCAAGATACATATCTACATTCATTCCTCATTGACGTGGCTCCTTCAGAATGAAATGTATGTAATTCATTAATTCACTCAGTTTGATGTACACCAGATACATTGGTTCATCTCAAGGGATATAAGCACCACACTTTGTTGTTGTTTTTCTTTTTTTTTTCTTCAAAGACCACATGGGTAAGAAGGCATCTAATTCCCGATAGTTTTAAGTTGTGTGATGTTTGAGAGGTCACATCAAAATTTGTTGGTCAACATTATGAGCACATCTAATCCCAGCCTTAAGCTACTTCAGCTAGAAGAGAATTCCAAGTGGCATATCAAGTTCCCTGTGAAATCAGACAGGATTTTAATCTCATTAGAGTTTTTTTGTGAAGGAATTCACAGGTTGGCTATATGAATTAAGGCTCTTTTGTCATTTCTTAGTTCAGTGTGCCTTCCTTTCTTTGCATTTGTGCTCCTTTTTATCTGTTCCGTAACGTCTTAAGAGTCAAAATTTTGTACATAGCTTTAATTATTGTTCAGGGTTGTGTATGTGTTTGTCTTACTCTCTGCATTTGACAAAGAAAGACTCTTGAAGGTCAAATGTTTGTCTTTGTCCAGTGTTCTACTTTTTTAATGCCTGACGGAAATATCCCAGCTCTCCAGCAGCATGCATTATTGCACAACTGGAAAGGTTTATTATGCAGTCATTGTCTTCCTCTAAAGCATCAGACACAGGTTACACGGGAGGCAGGGTACTGGACTTGATAGTTCTTCATAGAAAATTGCACATTCTAGCAATGTGCATCCATAGTTGATAGTGTACTTTAATTTAGAAAGAGATGTAGTAAATTATCTGAAGGTAGTATTATCTATGAACATACTTCTTTTGCAGTTGGTGAACTTGGTTACAATAAGAGCTGCTCAGTGTTACAGGTACATCCAGGTAGAATGTCGTTTGAGTATGCCAGATGCACCCTTAGCAGAACTTTTTTCCCCTTTTTTTTATACTCTGAATAATTTTAGAATTCTGGCAGTATTGCAGGTGCACCTTGGTACTGGCAGCAGAAGAGATTACTCTTGAGCCTGTGATTGCAAAGGAACTGACACTTGTGAACTGGTGCGATGTAATATAACCCTTGAACTGTGTGAGGAAAAACATGCAAGAAAAGCCATCTGAAGATCTGGAAAAGAAATAAGGGTCTTCATGCAATATTTAAATTTAAGTTTTATTAAAAATATATATATATTTTCAGGTTTTTAAATTGGAGTGTATCCCTGTTTCTTTGTTAACGTTTTCTCTGTGCTTCTCTCAATTTAGTAGTGGCAGCAGTGGTAGCACCTGAAGTACGTGTTTCTTGCCGCATCATTAAGGGATATCAGGCAGCCTTTTAACTCTGAAAAAATTTAATGACCGTATGGTACTGAAATACCAGATGCACAAAGAACAGAATTTACAGAAGTAAGCGATGGGAGTTGTTGAGACCATCACGAGGAACTTAAATGAGACAGATAATAATAATTCATTAATGATCTCACTGTCAACCTATGCATACTCATGTGATAGGATAGACTTGTTGACTTGTGGGAAGAACTTGGTACTCAAGAAGGTAAAGGCTACCGTGTAGGTAGAGGTTTTTACAGGTCTGCAGTGTTAATGCCCCTTCACATCTTTGCCATTGCTTTGCCTTATGCCACGGAACAGTCTTGTAGTGAAGAGAAATTACCAGGTGTTGCAAAATATTTACCGGTTGATGATACTGATGTGATTCTTGTTCTTAGTTTAAGAACATGAATTTAAGTTCACTTAAATATGTGAGCCAGCCTAATGCTTCACCATGTGTTTTGAGGCAAATGTGTTTGATCTAGCTAGCTGCCTAGAAATATTTGGTCCTCATCTGTATAATACAGGTGTCTCACATAAATACTGGTAAACTGAACCCTTAAGACATTCCTGTGAGGCAGGGAGATAATAGTCTTAATTGACAAATAGGGAAACAGAGGTTTACAGTAGATCCTAAGTGACTCGCCAAAATTGAAGGAAACATATTCTCCTTTAGTTCTGGTGCACTATACATCTATCCTGAATAGTCTGAGATACAAGAGATGGTCTGAGTAATTTTTTTCTTTTATGTTGCAAGTTTCACAATACTTCATTACGGCTCTTTTCTTAGTTGTGGCCCCCAGAATTCAGAACATCTTGAGGTTTCATCTTCCGTGATTTCTGAATGCATAGTCTTGGCAATTTTTTTAATATTCTAAATGAAATATGCATCAAGCAGAATTAAGCAAAAACCTTCTGTAGCCTTAATTATATTAACCAATCTGGTACCATATTTTCTAGGACTTTTTTTAAACCCTCTTTTATTCTACAGACGGGATAATGCTTTTTGTTGCAAACACACTGGTTAGTCCCTGTTACCTGCACTGCTCATCTTTAGCATTCTTTTTTATTTCTTTATTTTATGCCCCTTGAAGTAGATGTAGTTGCAATGCACTTTACCCTTTGAGACTTGGTAAATATTTTTTCAGTTCAGTCTCTTTAAAGGTTGTGATTTTAGGTTTAGCGTCTGTAATCTAGGGTTCAGTTTTCAGCTGAAATCTCACTACAGTATTTGATCATATTTATATTTTGGACCCACAGGTGTATAGACTGGGAAACAAACATGAAACAAATTTCTTTAGTAACTGGGTTGTTTTAAGTTTCCATACACTAGCTCCTGCAAAAATGGCAACATCGCCTTAAGGTCTACCATTCATTCATCCATAGCATGCAACTGGCTGCTACAAGCATATTGGACAAAGAAAAGCCTTTAGTTGTAGATATCCCTTCAGTGCAATGATTTGTGAAAGACATGCATTGGACTGTATCTTTTTAAGAAGGAAATTGAATTGATAAAAAAGATGTAGCAGTGACCAAAAGTAGGCAATAAATATTGTACTGGAAATAGAGTTGGCAAGAATGTAATCCATTGGTTACGTCACAAGAATATTTTTTCACAAATTGATATGAAGTGGCAGTCTGACTTTAATTTTGTGGTCTTTGTCAGTGACTCCAGATAACTATAAAAATGATCATTCTGAAGCCTTTAGCTCTAATTGTAATGTTTTCCCCCGATAAGTAAGTTTTGCATATGGTAAGTGGTAAGTGTAATGGTGTGCTTTGAAGCACTACTCCTATTAAGGTCTACAATTTTTTTGTAGAAGTCTGAAATGTTTTAAGGATACATCATAAAATCCTTAATTCCTACCCCTCTTCTTTGCCCCCAGATACTTAAACATTTGTGTGTGTTTAAACCTCTGATGAGGGCTTTATTCTAAAAAGGGCCACAGAAAGGTCTAAGCTATAGAAAGTCCAAAACGATGTCAAAACAGGGCTGCTCTTCTGCAGGTGACAGGCCAGCAGTTGGTTTTGCTGGATTTATGACAGTGTATTGGCTCAGAATCTGTTTTGCCTATAGCCACTTCATGCCGAGACAGAATCACAATATTGCAGCCTGTCTCCACTGTTGGGGAATTTAAAATGCGAGTTCTGATTAACTTCAGTTACTACTTTGAGCATGTAACATGAGCTGTATCTGATCTGGACCTCTATTTCTAAGCAGTATTCTCTTTGTGTAAGGTGGGATCAACGGTGAAAATCCATTTTTTGCACTGTACTAATTTATTTAGTGGCTACAAATAAGATAAAGCCGGTTTAGTAGGATCTAATAGTGGACTCAGATCTGAAATTTTCCAGTAACCCCCAAGAAGCCAAAAGAAACTTGGTCCCCCAGTTTGACAGGTAGAATTAGGTGTTTTTAGAATTGAATCATCTTTTCCCATCTTTTCTTTGAGGTAGTAATTCAGGCCTTTATATTTGACAGTATTTACTTAATATAAATCTAAGTTCATTTACAATGTCTTTATTTTAAATTCATAAACATTCCAGAAAGGAAAAGAAAAAAACAACAAAACAACCACCAACAAAATCCAGAAGAAATTCCACCACAAAAGACTGCGTTAAGATGGAGTCAGGGTTGCTGATGTCCTTCTTGCATAGCATATATTGAAAAGATGGGAAGTCATGAGCTAATGTCCTTTCACAATCTTTAGAAATTGCTTCCTCTTTTGGACGAGATAAGTGAATAAGAAAAAAATCTTAGCAGCTGTAACTCTGACCATGTGTACATTATATCTTGTAATATTATGCTGTAAGGTATGTGACTAAATCTGTCAGGTGTCTTATAAGGATATTATCCTAATGTGGTGTTTACTCCAGATTAACGCAGTATTTTGTTTGGAAATGTGTAGGTGTACAGATAGAATATGAGATACAAAGTTACCTTTAAAATTGATGAAACAAGTGTTGGACATTTCTATATTTTTATATATCACAAAGGGCATTTTGAAAAAAATCTTGCAGTTTTAGTAATTATTTAGTGTGGTAATATACATATATTGTGACAATGTTTTCTGATATATCCATTACTTTGGTGTAATTCTATTTTATGTAGCAAATATCTGTATATACAAAGGAGATTATGTAAAAATATAATTCAGAAATAGGCTCGAGCCCTTTGGTACAGGGACCGTCTTCCTCTGTGTCTGCAAAGTACTTACTTAATGCCTTGGGGTCCCAGCCACAGCCTGAGACCCGTGGTGACTGAACTGTCAAGAGATGAACGTGGAGGAGCAGCTCCTCTGCTCTCCACGAGAAGCCTTAGCACGAAGGTGCCATGAAGCTCACCTTGCCGCTCGCTGACACTGGGGCTGTGCCATACGTGGTTATTCCCAACCACCTGCCAACAACCCAGACCCCGGAGTCAGTGTGTCCTGTGCTCCAGTCCTTCCCTTTGGCAGTAGAAAAGGAAGTCTGAGGTAGGAGCTTTGATGTCACCAGGGAATCTTCCTTGCGAGTGTTTGGGCCTCATGCAGCACCCTTGGAAGCCACACGAGTGGTTCGTATTGGCTTCGAGGGCCCCTGGATGTGTTCCTACAAGATCAAGTTCTGCTGACATAACAGCTCTGTTACACCTGAGGACCTGGTTGGTCAAGTTCTTCAGGAATGGTCTAAAAATACTGTAAAAATATAAATATATTTAATTACATGTACTGAAAAAAAAAATCCTATTTGTTGTGGTCAGAGTTCAGATTACTATGTGAATTTTGATTTCTTAGTCATACTTGCATATATATTGCTTTATTATGTGTGAAAGAGGAAGTGATTCTAAAGTGTGTGAAAGATCAGGATTACACCTGTATTTTTAATGTTTGTGTTATTTAGGAATGGATGTCAGCAAATTTAACTCCATATTAATGCAGTTTTTTTGCATTAGAATATGTGTGTATATCATACACCCACATTTTATATATAATATATTATATATTTGGTACTAACTTTGTATTTCCCCTTGAAATTTGCCAAATCCCGAATACAAATGTTCTCACTTGTAAGACTTTGGTACTTAATAACTGAATGTATACAAAATGCTCTGGTATGAAAGAAAGTAGTGTTGTACGGTATCCCACAACCATGCAGATGTCTCAGCCAGCCGGCGTGTTGCCTTTTTCACGAGTTACATCTCATTCCACTGCAGCATCACTTTACGTCTCCTGAAAAATTGTCTGTGTTTTAACGAAACTGCAGACCTGCCCTTCCAGTACAGCTGACTACACTTCTAGCAGGAAAGCTGGCTGGTAGGAGTAAGAATACAATAGTCACCAGTGTGCCACAAATGCATTTTTTTTAAATGCAGAAATACACATTTCTACAAAGGCCAAAATCCTATGTTGTATGTTCCTTTCTTGTCATTACATTGTATGATATTGTAAGATTATTGTATGTCCTAATTTGCATTATAAAATGTTTTTTCCTACTTTAAAGGCATAAATATAGCAACTTTGTATAAAGGTAGCTTTCTAGATTTTTATTTCTTTTATATAAAAAAGTCTAAACAGTGAGAGTAACATTGCCAAATTGTTTATAAAATTTCAGTTAATTTGCCCTGTTCAATGGATTTGTTTTTACAGACATTCCGTATTTCTTTTATGAAAAAGTTATATTATACTATGCAGAAAGAGTGTATTTTTATGCCATTCCATGTTAATCTTAAAAAATAACTTGTTTTAAGCTGTCATGATTGAGAGCTTACCAAATGTGCATTTTTAAAAAGATCTGTTATGTATTATGACAACGTTTCCCCCTTTACCAGTGCCAACTTCATTTGGAAAGAAAAAAAAAATTGTAGCATGGCAATAAACTATTGATTTTACATTGACAATAGTGTGTGGATTACTTTAATGCTTACCAGTGTTAGTGTTCCTGTATTGTACTGCATTAGTAAAACCTTTTTTGCTTTGCTTTGTCATTGCTTCAGGTAGTTACCGATTTTTTTCCCCATTTATTCCATATGAATTTTAGTTGTGGAAAGAAAAAAAAAAAAGGAACATGACCTAGAGTTTTTATTTTTTATTTTTTATTTTTTTTTCTCCAAGTTTTTGTTTCATTTCTTCTCGAGTCATATAGCATTGCTCTCATGTCTGTAGGACTGGTTTTGTTATAGTAGTAGTAGCAGTGCTGCTATTAACTACTGCCTAGTGAATCACATGCTGGCAAGTTGAGTGTACTCCTTCCTCAGCTATTAAATGACAAGATTTCACGAAGCCTAACTGTAGTTTGTCAGCATAATAGTGATGAATTCAGAAGGAATTCATAAGAATTAGGAATTCATAGGAATTTGTAAGAAAAATATAAGGTTGAAGTCTTGTCCAGATGGCATTTTCACTTTCCTCTGGAGACTTATAGTATAGGTATATGGTGATTTATCAAAATTCAATACTTCTCTCTTTTCTAAATCATTTTTTTAAGGCATAATTTCAATAGGGGTGTTTCTAGACAACAAATTAATAAATCCCTGGAAATTTTGGGAGTTGTTTTGTTTACAGAATCTCTGAATAAATGTTTCTCCAGCTGTGCCTTTCTGGAAGGCTTTGTTAAACCCAAGAAGAAATTATAAATACTACAACTCCAGTCACCAGCACAAATACTTGCACAGGATATTTTTAAGTATCTGGGGGCCAACAGAGGAATGCCAGTTGGAATTAATTCCTGAGGGACATGTCATACATGTAACAGGTTATTTGTGTGCAGAGAAACCAAGAAGACCAGGTTTGTATGTGACCCCACACATCTGCTGTACCAGACATGTACGTCATACCCAGAGCATTGGCAGCGGATTTTTTGTCTTTTAATGTGAAAAGAAGATCTTATTGAGTGGAAGATTGCGGGGCTTGCAGGTCTAACTCTGCTCCTTTTTGAAGTGTTTAATTTCAGTTTTGGGCCCCTCGCTACAAGAAGGACATGGAGGTGCTCCAGCGAGTCCAGAGAAGGGCAACGAGGCTGGTGAGGGGTCTGGAGAACAAGTCCTACAAGGAGCGGCTGAGGGAGCTGGGGCTGTTCAGCCTGGAAAAGAGGAGGCTCAGGGGCACCTCACCTCACTCTACAGGTACCTTAAAGGAGGCTGTAGCGAGGTGGGGGTTGGTCTGTTCTCCCACGTGCCTGGTGACCGGACGAGGGGGCATGGGCTGAAGTTATGCCAGGGGAGGTTTAGGTTGGATGTTAGGAAAACTTCTTTACTGAAAGGGTTGTTAGTTACTGGAATGGGCTGCCCAGGGAAGTGGTTGAGTCACCATCCCTGGAGGTCTTTAGAAGACGTTTAGATGTAGAGCTTAGGGATATGGTTTAGTGGAGGACTTGTTAATGTTGGGTCAGAGGCTGGACTCGGTGATCTTGGAGGTCTCTTCCAACCTAGATGATTCTGTGACTCTGTGATCTGGGTGATGCCATGGCACAAGTCCAGCTGTGAAGCTCACTGGACACCAGAAGCTGAATTTAAAGTTTTTGGTACTTAATTTGAATTTAAAGTTTTTGCCCTGTTCAAGAGCTGACGTCCAGGAACTCGACAAAATTTTTTAAACTGGGGCGACCACAAACTGCTTTGGGGCAGGGTCAGGTTTGCCTAGAAAAACGGTTTTTTTTTTATAGAAATACAACGGAAATGCGAACGGAAGCCGCGGCTCCTGACAGGCAGCTTTGCAAGGCGCAGCGGCAGAGACCCAGCGCTAATCACCAACGATTAATTAGCGCCCCTGAGGCGCGGACTACATCTCCCAGCGTGCCACGCGGCGCCTTCCCGGGACGCCATTTCCTGCGGGCGGCAGGGGCGCGGCGGGGCTGTGCGGCGTGGTGCGATCGCTCTGCGGCGGGGACCGGCGGCGCCATGGTGAGCCGCGGGGACGGGGCCCGGGGGCGGCCGGGAGAGGAGGGAAGGGGCGTGGAGGGAACGGCGGGGGCGGCCTCGTGCCCTGCCCGCGCCGCGGGGGGAGCGGGGGCGGTGCCGCCGCCGCCTCGGGCATGGAAGGTTCCAGAGCGCGGCCGTTGGGGGGGGGGGGCGGCTCCGGACGGGGCGCTGCCCCGGGGGGCTGGAGGGGTGCTCGCAGCCCGCCGGGTGCCGTCCTGCGCGGCGAGGTCGGGGGGAGCCTGGTGGTCTGCATAGGGCCCTGCCAGCCTCGGCCGTCCTGCGGCTCTGTGGAGAACCGCGGGGGCCGGTCCCGGCTCATTTAGGGCCTTGGGTTCTTCGGAAATGCCACTCTTTACTCTAAAACCACGTGTTTGATACCCCTATAAACATAATTTGCACGGAAACGCCTGAAAATATAAGGGCCTAACACAGATATTCAAGTACTAAAATCCTCGTTGTGCACACTGACCAGATTCATGAGGTTCCCCTGGCCATCAGCACAGACACTGCCACAAAGTAAGGTGCTTGCAACGGCCTTTCAGGCCTGGAGATGTAATGACCAGGCAACACGGTGTGCAGTTGTGTGGTAAATTACAGTCTACCTTACAGTCTCTCCGTTACACGAACAGATTTTTAAGAAAAAGTCAAACTCTGTTCACCTCAGATAGATTTTCCAGCACTGTTCCCCTTGAATACACGTTGTATCAAAACCAAATGGGGTATGAAAATAAATCATTTCAATAGCACAGGCGTTGTTTAGGTTGCTAGTGACAGATGTTTGCTTTTAAAATGAAGTGATCTGTTAAAGAAGTATTCTGATGCTGTTTTAGGCATCCATTTCCCTTGCACCCGTGAACATTTTCAAGGCAGGTGCCGATGAAGAAAAGGCAGAAACAGCTCGGCTGGTGAGTTTGCTCTCTAAGAAATTGGTGATGCCCTGGGTAATTCAGTTTTGTGAGTTCTTTTGTTAAATGTTTTCCCATTAAATGTACCTACAGCTCATACTGATGTAGAGCTTCCTTTGTCTCTTTGTCTTTTTTCTTGTTGCATGTCTCTGAACAGAAGGTAGGAGACCTGTTTTGTATGTACAGACAAAGTAGCCATATTTTAGCTCAGAAGGTTGATAGTTGTTGGAAGGCTTTTTGTTCAGCCATGAGACATGGCTTTATGGTTACTGTGAAAATTAAGCGTACATGTGTTTACCAAAATACAGCACTTTAGAAGTAGGGGTTGGGTCAGGTGGGCTCCAGAGGGCCCTGCTGGCATCAGCCCCTCTGGGATTCTGTGATTCCTCTTGGAAGATATGGTCTAACGTTAACTACTTATATTAAAGTAGAAGTTAATCATTTTCTAATATATATTTGTTTTCATTTCAGTCATCCTTTGTTGGTGCAATTGCTATTGGTGACCTAGTCAAGAGCACTCTGGGGCCTAAAGGCATGGTAAGATAGCTGCATGTTCTCAGTGGTCATGCTTGTTAATTTAGTTTTAACAGGTATAGTACATTTTCAAACGCTGTTCTGTATCTTGCATTATGCAGGACAAGATTCTGCTAAGTACTGGGAGAGACAGCACGGTGACAGTGACCAATGATGGTGCAACCATCCTGAAAGCTATTGGAGTTGACAACCCAGCTGCCAAGGTCTTGGTTGGTGAGTTTTTAATGGCTTGTCATTGTTGCACTTGGAACTTCTTAATTTGCAACTTTATTGCATAGTTCTTACTTGTTTGTAGAAAAGTATTCTTTACATAGTGTGCAAAAATGGGGGGAGGAGGAGAAAAAGTCCTGAAATAAGGAGACCAAGATGTTGCAAGAGTTGTGGAACTCTGTGAAAAATACATTTGAGATATGTGCTGCTCACAAAACTATTCTGATGTCTCCTTATTTTCCCTCAACCCTTGTTTGTCCCTGGAGTCAAAAGGGATGGCAGACAGCTGTGTCTGTCCTAAGAATCACAGAATGGCTCGGGTTGGAAGGGACCTTAAAGCCCACCCAGCTCCAGCCCCCTGCCATGGGCAGGGACACCTCCCACCAGAGCAGGTTGCCCAAAGCCCCATCCAGCCTGGCCTTGAGCACCTCCAGGGATGGGGCATCCACAGCTTCTCTGCACAACCTGTGCCAGGGCCTCACCACCCTCTGAGTAAAGAATTTCTTCCTTGTATCTAGTCTAAACCCACCCTCTTTTGGCTTAAAGCCATTCCCCCTTGTCCTATCACCACTCTCCCTGACAGAGTCCCTCCTCAGCTTTCCTGCAGGCGCCCTTTAGGTACTGGAAGGCCGCTGTAAGGTCTCCCAGGAGCCTTCCCTTTTCCAGTCCTCAGGCATGGGGGGAGGGGCATAGCTCTTGTCCATCGACAGGCTGGTACTGGTGTCCATTGCAAATGACAATAAGGAATTTAACGGATGCTGAATCTGATTTCATCTCAGGTTTTTCTGTGACTTACAGTTTGATAACCTCTTTATTGAGGAGTAAGGTTCTTTTTTTTGTTCCTTAAACTAATGTGAGATAAAAACACTTGTACTTTATAGCAGTTAGAATGGTATTTTGAATCAAAACATAAATACAATGACTTCCTCTTTTAGATATGTCAAAGGTTCAAGATGATGAAGTTGGTGATGGAACTACGTCTGTCACAGTGTTGGCAGCTGAATTACTGAGGGTGATGTATTCAATTTTTCCAAATGTTTTTATATTTGGCAGTGTAGTTCTATGACTACACTACCCTGAGACATGGAAGTGTTCTGTCACAGGTCATTTTCTGGATTTTGCCCTGAACAGCATACAACACTGCTTAATTGTGAGGTTCAGTCCTCTGAAATCATTTTCCACAACGTTAAGGGCGGGGGGGAAAGGCTTGTTAAATTCTGCTGTTGTGTGCACAAGACTTGAATTCATAATGTTCCTTTAAACACCGCATACTGAAGACTGCCAAACTCTAAATTGGAAATTACTATGAAAGAGATATGTCAGAAGCGAGGAGCTCAACAAAGCTGTGCCAATGAATCTAATGATCGCAGTTCCTAGATCTGAGATGAAGAAATCTGAGAAATTATCCCGTCAGCTTACCAAGTTCCTCACAAAAGTTTTGAAGGGGAAAAAAAAATCTTGAAGATTTTTGTGTTTGTTTCCCCACAACTACATCTTGCAGTTATAAGTGAACAGGAAACTGATCTCAAACGTGATGTGAGAATTCACTTCAAGTATGTCTGGTTACTGTTCATATCGGAGCTAAGATTTTTTTATTAATCAAAAATTCTAGAAGGTATTCCAAAGGCAGATCATATTTTCCTCGATTTGGGGGGAAAAAAAAAAGTGCCAGTATGGTGGCTAGAATTTTCTCCCTTTTTTAGGTCTTCACTTTAATTTGATTGTTACAGTTCTTGTGCTTTTGGTGACGTTCAGAATTTTCTGATTGCTTGTATGTTTCTTTCCTAGTTAGCGTAAACGTGCTGCGGAAGAAAGCTAATTATTTATTTTATTTAAATAGGAGGCAGAATTGCTGATTTCTAGGAAGATTCATCCTCAGACCATCATTGCAGGTTGGAGAGCAGCCACAAAAGCTTCAAGAGAGGCACTTTTGAAAGCAGCTGTGGATCATGGGTTAGTAACGTACATTGGCAGTATCTCTTTATAACCATTTGAGATTAAAACTCACTGGAGAGAATTACATAGCATTGGAAAATTCTTTGTGGTCTTTTAAGCTGAATGTATGAATTCAACCATTACTGAAAAGAAGGCTACTTTTGAGTTAGATGAACTACAGAAGCTGTATGAAATTATTTAAAATTGCTTGCAACATGCAGAATCAGAAAATAAGCAGTAATTTTCTTTTTAGGACAAAAATCTGAGCTGTTATTTCAGATTTCATACTCTGATTTTAAATATGTTTATTTTCTGTGCGTGACAGAGAGCATAGGCTTTTTCAAAGCTGAGTGGAAAGGTTTTGTCCTTAAAACAGTTGATCTAAACTACTTTGTGGTCAAATTACACATCACAGAGTACTAGTTCAGTTGTGTAGTGCCAATGGTAGAAGGTACTATGAAACAATATTTCTTTAAAGTGTGAGTATGGCAAAGAAGAAGCATCAATATCTAGTTACATAATCTAGTCTCAGAATCTGAAGAAGCAGTTCCCTGGTATCTGACTGAGTTGTGCAGTTCTCATTCTGCCAGGAAGATGTGTAGATTAAATGTTTTAGTATATTTCATAGCCAAAAATCTTAGCAATGTCATCTTGACATACCAAGTTGGTGATAGAATGCCTGCTATTGTGGTATTTGACCAAAATGGCAATTTTGGGGCAAAAATTTGACCAAAATGGCACTTTGTTGTAGTGATGATGAAGCAAAGTTCCGTGAAGACTTGATGAACATTGCGGGAACGACTCTCTCATCAAAGCTACTTACTCATCATAAAGAACACTTTGTCAAGCTGGCTGTTGAAGCTGTTCTTAGGTTGAAAGGTTCTGGTAATTTGGAGGCTATCCATGTCATTAAGAAACTTGGTGGAAGTTTGGCTGATTCTTACTTAGATGAAGGTAAGTCTGTATGTTGGCTGGAAGTGTGCTTAAGAACTTAAATTGTTAAAAGTGATACATGCCTATACAAATTTGTTCTAGAAAACGTTGTTATTACTAAATTGAATAATAATGCTACTAATTATTTTGCAATAATTTAAATGAACTGTTCTCCTTTTTCAATACGGAGTCTTAAAAATTGTTTTACTCTACAGGGTTTTTACTTGACAAGAAGATTGGCGTAAACCAGCCAAAAAGAATTGAAAATGCAAAGATTCTTATTGCAAATACTGGCATGGATACAGATAAGATTAAGGTATGTGACAGAATGACTGTTGTGAAACAATATTTTCTTATATGGAATTCATTTTTTTTTTAACTGAATTTGTTTTCTTTGGTTTAGATTTTTGGCTCTCGCGTCAGAGTGGACTCTACAGCAAAGGTAGCAGAAATAGAACAGGCAGAAAAAGAAAAAATGAAGGAGAAAGTAGAGCGTATTCTTAAGCATGGAATAAACTGCTTTATTAACAGGTATGTTATCTTGGAAAAGGGCTAGAATTTATAATGCAGTTGCAGAGTAACAAGATTTTAATATTGTATCTGTGTGAAGAAGATTATTTATGCCCGTTATCCCTAAAATTAGGTGATCTTACCCAATACTTCATTGAGTCATTTCAGTGAGGCCAGAGTTTTCTTCACATTCCCTCAAGTGCGGTGCAGTGTCATTCCTCCCTGCTGCTGTTTTTTTATTTTTTTTTTTAAGGCAGCAGTGGTGTTATTTCATCAGGGATCCATGTTTAGGTCCAGTGAACGTCACAATCTAAATTACATGTTTTTGATAGCAATGCACTTCTCTTTTAAACTGTCACAGTGCAAAGCATTCACGTATTTAATGATGTGAGAAATGATTCTGCCTTTCAGTAATTCTCATTTGAGTGGTCCTGTAGTCTGCTAGGAAGCTGGTTAATTAGCACCACATCAAAGGATAGGAGTATAAAAGTTGCACTGCTTACAACAGTAGCCAAGATTTACAATTATGGGATACCGCACATCTTAAAACTCCAAAATCTGTGTTAACCATTTGTAAGAACTAGTGATGGATTTATAAATCTCAGTCTCTTCATCTGTGTTGTTTCATTCATGTACATGGTGTTGTAGTGTGGACAAAGTGAGTGAGGAGATGCTTGACAGGATGCTCAATGGATCTAAAGTAGAATCTTCTCCGTACATAATCAGCAATGCTAACTGTCCCTTTTGAAGGTAGATTAGGAGCATCTTTTTGACAGACAAGGTGTGTCCCAGGTTCTGCTAAATTTCTGTTAACACACAGTCTCTAATTTGGAGGGGAAAGATAACTTGGTCGTTGACCCTGCTTTGGGGAGAGTGGAATACATACATACAAAGAAGCACACGCTCTTCTCTGTGGCCTGCTCTCTATGTATGTTACAAGACTGGCCATTTATTGTTCCCACAGAGCTGTAGCCTGTTTGGATTTTATATTGGTTGGGAATTAGAGAAGTTACTTTAAATGTTATAATGAGCCCTGCTAGGATAGGCAACTAAGTGGCTATTGGGCATTTAGGATTGAAGAACTCAGAATTTAAAGCATTAATGGTGTGTCTTTGAGGCAGTGTATTTCAAGGCTACAGTACGTTGAAACTTTTTGTAGCTTATGTTTTCCTGTCACTGGTGTTGGTTTGCTTCTGTGTGGGTGTAACTTTCATGTGGCTGGTGCCTCACAAATGGACTGTTTGGGCAGCTTGCAGCAAACTGTGTCCATATTGCTGAGCATCAGGTGTCCTTTGTTACTCTGGTAACAAAGTTTTAAAAGTCTTTTTAAAGGTTTGTTCTTTCTGCAGTGTGAAGATGTGACTGTTTTAATTGCAGGCAGTTGATCTACAACTACCCCGAGCAGCTCTTTGGGGCCGCTGGCGTCATGGCAATTGAGCATGCGGACTTTGCTGGTGTGGAGCGCCTGGCTCTTGTTACAGGTTCGTGGAGCACCTTACTGGGTGCAACTTGGAGGGTCACATTATTTATTTGGCCTTCAGTAAATGCTAATGGTTGATGATCTAAGATTTACTTCCTTCTTACTATTAAGCTGATCTGTGAGTGTGAAAAGTACTTAGCATAAGCTTTAATTTAGAGAACTTAAATATAAACATATACGGAGGATTCTATGAAATTAACCATAAGTAACTTGGAAATTAAGTTGTTGATTTAACTACTGTGTAACTGTTAGCATTCTTTCAGGAGCAGGTATAACTTGGTTTCTATCTTCAGTGTATTATACTTCACTTGTAAAATGTCTGTTTCGATTCTGAATCCTCCCTGCACAATGATTCAAACATGTTTTGTCTAGCAACTGTGAATGAAGTAACATCTTACTAACTGGAAAATAAAGTTTAGCCAGTTAGTATTTTTCTTTCAGGTTTTAACAATACTTTATGATTAAGTCCCTGCTTGATAAACTTTTGAAATGTTTGTTTTCTAAGGGAAAGATAAAAGCTAGCCACAGAAAGTGTAGGATGATAAACCAACAAATTAATTTATGCCATCTTGATGTAAAGGGCTGTTGTTTGATTGTGGTACCAAAGAAGACTAAAGAGTTATGCTCTGTTAAAATTGTGGGCCTGAGTCATCAACTTGAGGTGGACCTCAAATAACATAAGCAACTTGGACGCTTTTAGTAGTGGTCAGTGTAAATGTGACTTTAGAAACTAAGCAAAATGAAACAGCTTCTGGAATGCTACAGATGATCCTTATTGCCTGAATTCCAGTTAGAGGTAGTTAGCTGGAACATACTAAAAAGAACTAATTATGGTAGCGATCAGTAGAATGGAGTTTGCGTTGCAGGGAGAAAGGAAAAGATACTGACTAGTTGAGGGACTGTATTGGACCACACTGCATCAAGTAGAATAGCTGAAAAAATGTGACAGGCTCGTAGTAAGGACAAACTCAACTGCAAATCTGATCTTTTCTTGTAGAGTACAGCTAAAGCAATGCTATTAAGCTGATATGGGTTAATAGAGCGTCCACGGGGAATGAATACATGTAAATGGTTTCCTAATGGGAATAAGAAAGCACTAGAACAGTATTTCATCCAGGGACATTCTGCTCTTTGTAATGCCTATTTTTATGATATGGGAGTTTATGAATGGTGCACAGCATGGCTGCCATGACGTGCTGCAAGAGTGATGATCTGGGAGAGCGATGGCCAGTCATTTTCAGCTGTGTAATCAGGAAGGCAGAATTAATGCTAGCACAAGTTACCAAACAACAAATTTTGATTTAGTAGTTTATGAACATTTAATGAGTAAATAGTTTTAAAACTTTAAACAGATTTACATTTTAATACTATCACAACAACATGTGTTCTCTTATCTGGGCAGAACTCAAAAGCATTACAGCTACTGCAGTTCTTGTGACATAAAACAAAACATTGGTGGTTTAAGAACTTGTCAACATCAGTAGGAAGTTGACATACTTTGACATCGGAAAAACTTGGTTTATCACTATTGTTACCTTGAATTTATTTTTGTACAATTACTTTTATTTCTTAATTAGCCCTTTCTTCACAAGGTGTTTTCATTTTGACTCTTCAATAATCTAACACTTGTAGGTGGTGAAATTGCATCAACCTTTGATCACCCTGAGCTGGTAAAACTAGGAAGTTGCAAGCTTATTGAAGAAGTCATGATTGGAGAAGATAAACTCATTCATTTCTCTGGTGTGGCAATGGGTGAGTGTTTTACCAGGAATGGCACATTGTAATATTTGTGTTAATGCTTTGCTAACACTGTTCAGTTACCTGGATGGCATAGGTAATTTGTAATCATTCAGGTAGCCATTTTTCTGAAAGCTTTGCTCTTCAGAGAAACACTAAACCTTCAAAGATAGCTGTTCATTGTTGAAATTGTTATTTACGTAATGTTCAACATATGCATAAACACTTGCAAGGATGGGACCCAAAACTTCTGCTTTGTATGATTGATAAGGAAAAGTAGCAACCCGTTGTACTTTGAGAACTTGATAGCTTGTTCTAATAAATGTGAATAGTGTAAGTGTCTCAAAACTACACCTTGGGAAAAAAAATCTACTCAATTAAAGAAGGCATTTTATAGCAGTTCACTGATAAAAGCAGTAGTGTAGGGTACGTTGCTTCATTCTACCTGTGAAATGTCATCATGCTTCCTGCTTCTTCCTCCACGAATTGATCTCTTTATGTAAAACTTGACTGCAGTGATAGCAAACCTGTTACAAATGCTTTGTGATCGCCTCTTGTGTCATGTTAACATTCTTGGTCTGGCTCCTGTTTTGGTTGGTTTGTTTGTTATAAATCTTGCATTTGAACTTCTTTAGGTGAAGCTTGCACCATAGTTCTGCGTGGAGCAACACAGCAGATTCTAGATGAAGCAGAGAGGTCTTTGCATGATGCTCTCTGTGTCCTTGCCCAGACTGTGAAGGACACCAGAACTGTTTATGGTGGAGGTGAGTGTTAGTTTCTTTACACTATGGCCATAATAGACATTGTGTTGTTGTTCAACTCATAAAACACTTCCTTGTCTTCAATGAATAGGTTGTTCAGAGATGCTGATGGCTAATGCTGTTGCAGAACTTGCCATCAGAACACCCGGCAAAGAATCTGTTGCAATGGAGTCCTTTGCTAAGGCTTTGCGAATGGTAAGTTTATTCAATCAGATTGCTGGACTAATACATGTAAAACTTCAAGAGCCAATTGATTTACTAACTTCTGACATCAGGTGGTTGCTTCTCTCTCCAATTTTAGGTTTTCTAAAACTAAAGAAGTGAAATTTAGCGATGTACCTTGGATGAACGATGGAAAAAAAAGTTACTGTTTTCTATCTGAGGAATAAAGTATTGGTATTTTAATAATAGTCCTATAAAAATCCTTGGTTCTATTTAATTGTATTCATTCTCTAGTACTTTCCAGAGTTTTCTAGACTTGTATTGGAAGTTATATCTTAGCAGAAAATAGAATACCACAAGAAAAGAAGTTTATAGAATATTACTGTGCTAACAACAGACTGTCAATTTGAGGAAAATGGCCTTCCAGCTTCTCTATTTTAAAGTAGGGAAAACCTTCCTTAGGAAATTAAAGACTGTAGGAAAACATTTCTCTTAAGAAAATTAAAGAGTGTAGTAAGCCTTGGCAGTGCGTGCAGTTTTTGTTAACAGAACAATCTGGTGGTTAATGCTAACCAGCAAGCTATGGTCTGAAAGTAAATCCTCCAGCTGTAGTCTGAAACAATCAACAGAGACAATTTCTTTCTGTCCATGTAAAACAAGGTGACACATCTGCTAACAGGCTCTCCTCTACTGTCTTACAGGGCCTTAAACAAAAGGGAATAACATCCTTAGAAAAAACAATCAAGCTGCCCTTCTAACTTCTGTTCAATGTAACAGATCATATATCATGTTGTTGATACTTACTCTTCTTGGAACTGAATAGTACAATAGCAATATCAAAGTGTATGTGTGATGTGTAATAGGGATCAGTCTCTGTTAATGAAAACCAACCTGTGTTTATCCCCTTAGATCCCAACGATAATAGCTGATAACGCTGGCTATGACAGTGCCGATTTGGTTGCTCAGCTCAGGGCTGCGCACAGTGAAGGGAAGACTACTTACGGACTTGGTAAGGAGTTTGATACTTCTGTTACTGGGTTGCTCTTTGTGGGGGGTTAGATTTACTAAGCTTGGTGTTGTGGTTTAATCCGGCTGGCAGCTAAACAGCACACAGCCCTGCCCCTTTGGCCGGTTTGGCTCAGCTGTTCTGGCTGTCTCCCCCCAGCTCCTGCTGTCCCCCCAGCCTGCCCGCTGGCAGGGCAGAGCGAGGAGCTGAAAAGCCCTTGGCTTGGTGTAAGCACTGCTCTGTAACAAAACATCAGCATGTTACCAGCACTCTTATCCTAATCCAAAACATAGCACCCTATGAGCCACCAGGAGGAAAATTAACTCTGTCCTAACTGAATGCAGGACACTTGGTCACATCTGTTTCCCACTAACATACTCATCTGAAATAAGTATGTTGATTGTGTGAACATGTTGATGCCACAGCGCATGCCTACCTTCTGTATTCTTTTAAAGTCTGTATTACTTGGTTGCACTCCTGTTGCTCTCTTTTTTGATGATTTTTTTAATGAATTTTTGACTCTTTTTTGATTAATTCTGTTTTCTTGGTGACTGAAGCCCCTGTGCATAAGTTAATTGAGAGGTACTTAAACTTCTACTTGCTTGTGTTACTGAACGGGCTGCTGCATATGATGACTTATTTCTGTTTGCTTTGCACAGAACATAGCCATACAATGTTACATTCCTTTATAATTCTATCAGGCTTTTCATGGTAGGGTGAATTTGTTCAGGAAGGGGTTGGTTTCCACCCATAAAACCACATGCTTTAATTGCATTGGGCCTAATTGTATGAAGCTCAAAAAGAAAGACGTATTTAAAAAAAATATATATTGCAGAGAAAAATTCTGAAGTTGATGTACACAAAGAAATGGTTCTGAGAGCCCCATTGGTCTCATCTCCTCTTCCCAGTGGTGTTTTCATCATTAATTTTTTGTCTCTAATTGCAATATGCTAGGCCTTGAGGTGAAATAATTTTAAAAATATTTCCTCTACTGTCAGTATGGTTCCTTGGAGGAGGTGAGCTACCATATTGTCAGCTTCTTGTAATTTCCTTTAAAATAAACGAGGAGAAAAAAGACTTCTTAATCTATCTCTTTTTAAAGATATGAAAGAGGGTACCATTGGAGACATGGCAGTCTTGGGAGTGACGGAAAGCTTCCAAGTCAAGAGACAAGTTTTGCTGAGTGCGGCTGAAGCAGCAGAAATGATTCTTCGTGTAGATGACATTATTAAAGCAGCACCAAGGTACGGCTTCCTGTGTTGGTCAGTTACAGTGGCATAGAGTAATCTCCATCAATGGAAGGGTAACTGCAGAAAAGCCTTGTGATAAAAATACCTCATCTGAAACGAAGACAGACATCCGACATGCTAATATTCATTTTATATGATTTTTTTTTTGCATTAGTATTACCAGGCCTTCAGAGCCATCAGTGTGCTTACAGTGGCATGTCTGAGAACTGCCTAGTGAAGTCACCAGCTACTCAAATGCCACTTGCAATACTAAAACGTCTGCAAAAGTGGCTGACCAAAATGTATGGGATTTTTCTTTTGGGGAAATTTGTAGTTAACGGCAGCTGCTTCTGAAGTGGAATCTGCAGCTAGAACAAAATTGCTGTTGTTATTAAGTATGGGAAGAAATCCCATTTGTTGGCAGATTATCCTGTTTGTGCCCACTGCAAGGTAGTTTGCGCTGCGTTGTGAATGACTTTCTTACCACACAAAGCTGTTGTCTTATCACAATAGGCAGCACCATCTCAAAGCTGTGAGAGAAAACTAGTATTGAAAGAAAAATAACAACTGAAAATAAAAGGCAGGTGGGGGGAAGCTCGTCGATTTCAGTGTTTTCTGAGTTTTCTGATTTTTCTTTTTCTCAACAGGAAACGCGTCCCAGACAATCGCCCATGTTAAATTTTCTCCAGTACCCGAGGATGTGTGGACCAGATCTCACCGAGCAGTTTTTTTAAGTGATTTTTGTGAGGTTATGGAACAGAAGCTTGAGATGAGCAGCTCCATCAACGGCAAGAAGTAACTGCCTTCAGCTGATTTTAACTTATTTCAGTTTACATGTGTTGGGGGAAGATTTAATTGTACAACCCCATTTCCTTTCCAGCTTCCACCTAAAATACACTGAAATAAATAAAATCATATTCATCGAAGTTGTACGTGTCTTTGTGTAGAACCAAGAAGTGCAGTTACATGAGAGAGGGAGATGGAGTTTGGAGAGAGATCCACATGCTGAACCCAATAGTCCATGTGTTTGTCTGTCAGGCACCAGACTGGGGCTGGCTGTCTTTACAGATACGGGTTGTTACAACAGGAGGGCAGCTGGTGAGAGATGTGCCATGCTGCATCGCATTCCTTTTTCTCTTCTCCCTTGCCTTTTCCCCATGCCTGTTGAGACCCATCTCTTTCTATTCCTTCCTATTCCAGTAGCTCCTGCAGCGCTAATGTGTTTCTTTATCCTGCTATGTCCTTTATTGGGAACTTGGACTGTGGTGAAGTCCGATTCCTGCAGCAGTCTTCAGGTGGATTTTTGATGGTTCTGAGCAGAGAGGAGTGCAGATGCCCCCCTCTGAGCAGGGGGCTGTTGAGAGATGCTGTCTGGGTGCTCTGACCCCACTGGTCCTTCCCTGTGCACCACAGCACCTCAGAATAGACTCTCTTCTAACTACCCAAAGAGAAAATATTGTTTTAAGAGTAGTGTTAAAAACAAACTTTTAAAAAGCAGGTAAAAGTGTGTCTTCTTCCACCTTCCACCCTCTCACATAAGTAGTACCAAGTTAGTTCCACAGGAAATGAAACACTGAATGTTGATGTTAAGAAAGCCCCACATTCTCATCCAGTTGAATAATTTCCTTTGTAGAAAGAAATTGTTGGAAAAAGTTGTAGATAAAAAACTTGGAAAGTTAGTTCCAAAGAAAGACAATTTACAATCGAGTACACTTTATTTAATTTAATGAATGTAGTGAGTACACTATGTGGGTACCAGCCAGATCCAAGCTCGCACCTCATTTAACAAGGCAGCCAGCGCTAACAGAGCCTATATATTTCCAGAGAATTTTTCAAGAATGTAAGTGACACTAAGCAGTCGTGAAGTGGCATTGACTCAAACCTTTTACGGGAAGTCAAACTGTCACCTCTGCGTGCTGTGCTGGAAAGACAGTTGCACTTGACAGGCAAGGGAGAGGGGGAAGTGGCTGCGCTGCGCCACAGAGGGCTCCCCACCCTTCTCTAAAAGCTGCCTTCCACCAAACGCTCAGTGCTATGGAATCAAAAGCTAAAAACGTAAAGTCACTCTGAGCCAGGTTTCTCTTCTGTGCTACACCATTGAAGCAAAACATTCTTAAAAGCTCAGTGCATTTCCAAGGAAATCTGAACAGATCGGAGGTTTGCAAGCTGCAGCAGCACCCTGCTGGAGCTCATTGGGTAAAATTTGCCTCAGCTTCAGTTTTGAAGACGCAGGCTCCCAGCCTTAGGTTCCTTCATGCATGTTACCTCTGCAACGATTGTGGTTCTCCCGTTTTAGTCAAGGCTTTTTGCTACGGCATCAAAACTCAGCACGTACAGCTGCCCTTACAGGCAGTGCGGGCGGCTACGTAAGACCGAGCAGGAAAAAAAAAAAAAAAAGAGCATGTAGCTTTCCTCCCTGTCATTTAAAATGCTAATTAGCAATAACAAAACCAGAGTGATCACAAATTTTCCAGGAAGAAGACAGCAGCCGTAAGAGGACAGTTCTCTGGTCCGCGTTGCTTCCTTGATAGTGCAGCCAGGGCTCCGCTGCTGCATACCACGCGGTGGGCAGGGAAACTTGGAGCTGCTGCCTTCCAAACAAGTCACTGAGACAAGTGCCGTGGGTTACTTTAAAGCTGCAGCTCCCAGCAGTGATCCTCACCGTGCCTGGTGGCTTCCAGCTGGGCTCGGACACCTCAGCAAGGGGGAAGGAGGGAAGGTGAGCCCACGGGGTTCCCGTGGGTGCAGAGCCCGTACGTGCTCTGCACAACCCACCACGGGAAACATAAACCTTGCTGCGAGCTCCGAGTGGTCCCCACAAGGGGGAGAGGGAGAAATCTTCCCGCTGGAGAGCGTGCAGAAGAGGGTGGCTGTAGAAGAGCGTTCTGCTCTGAACTGATGCACCTACCCTGAGCTCTTCCAGGTGGCACGATGCCCTCTCGAAACCAGCAAGCGCGGGAGGGGCAGAATCTGGGCAGCGCCGTGGTGTGCTGCCACCCCTGCTGGTGGAGGCCGCTGAGCAGCATCAGGACTCGGCTTCTGGCTCGGGCTTGTCGGTGGGAGGTGGCGACGGTCTCTCATCAAGCGTGATTTCTATCACCGCCCCCGACCGCTTGCGGGGTTCGGGGCTCTCCTCCGACCACCTCCCCACCCTGCGCACCCCCTTGGCCACTTTGGGTGCATTCCTGCAGGGGTTGTGGTCGTAGATCACCAGCTTCAGGCCGGGGAGGTGAGCCAGGCTGGGGAAGAAGCGGATGGCGTTGCGATCCACGTCGATCACCTCCAGGAAAGGCATGTGCAGGAGCACGGGGGGGAACTCGGACAGCAGGTTGCCCGAGAGCCAGATGGTGCGCAGCTCCTGCAGGCCCCGCAGCTGGGCGGGGAGCGTGCGCAGCGCGTTGGAGCCGGCGTGCAGGGTCTTGAGCAGGCTGAGCTCGCACACCACCTCGGGCAGGTGCTGCAGGCAGTTGGACTCGATCCAGAGGGTCTTGAGGTTCTGCAGGAGCCGGAGCTCGAGGGGCAGGCTGCAGAGCTTGTTGTTGCCCAGGTAGAGGATGCAGAGCTGCTTCAGCGTGCACACCACCAGGGGCAGCGCCTTGAAGTTGTTGAAGTCCAGCGCCAGGATCTGGAGGTTCTGCAACTGCTCCAGCTCAGGAGGGAGGTGGTTCAGGTTGTTGTCGCTCAGGTACAGCTTGACCAGCTCCCTGAAAGAGCAGATGTGCAGAGGCAGCCTCCTCAGCTGTCTGCCGCTCAGATCCACCATCTTGTCCACTGGCATCTCTTCCAGGTCTTCCAGGAGGTACTTCTGGCACTCGTCGGAGGGCACAAAAGCAACTATGGCTTTCAGGCTGTTGCCCATCCTGGGACCTTCTTTGTGCGGAGACTGACGGGGCTGTGAGGGACGAGGCCAGCCTTGGTTTCCTGCTGCTGTGCACTGGCCTGCTGGTAACTCTCTCTTCCCAATATAAGGCTCTGTTTACATGGCACCAGGCATTAATCTCAAGGGCTCTGAAATGTTTCTGATAACTGAATGAGTGTTCAGTGATGGGGATTACGGGCACGATGGCTGCGAGCACAGGTCTCCCTCCCTGCCTCTCACACACGCTCAGGCCCACTTGGCTCTCCCAGAAAGCATCCCATCTCCCCTCTTCCCGCATGCTGTCGACGTTCTCCAGTTTTGCCTCAACCTCCTGCTTTGGTGGAAACCCTGCTCCTCTTGGTTGGCTGTGGTTGTTCTGCCTGTGCAGCCAGTGCTGGTGGTGGCGATTGGGTGGAGAAAGCAAACACCCGAGAAGACCAAATTTTTAAACTAAAAGGATTAGCTTTAATTAGACTTTCAGTGGAAATGTCAGCTGTAATCTAATTGTTGTTTAAAATACCTGTCAAGGCTTGACGGACTTTCCAGACGAGTAGCACTGTTATGGCTTTTCTTTGCAAGGTGCCAAATACATAATTTAACAGTGTTACTTGCCACCCGGTACTTATCTCAAACCTTTAACATAAATACTTGGCAATCTGCTATCTTTAGCTGCTCCAGTATTTATGTTCCTAATTTAACCGTGTCTACTATAGCCTCCGGCACCCTTAACTGCGTAGGGCCTTCTTCATTAGACCATGTTTTGCTTCTTGTCTGAATCCCAGTTTAATACCCTCTCTGTCACAGCTGGCCAAGGCTGCCCTCCAGACACCTTCCAACAGTGCTACTGCAATCCCCAGGCTAAAACCTGATGAGAAACTGCCATGGATTTAATTACAGCCAGACCTGTCCCAGTGACTGGACAAGGGGAACCATCACTCCCATTTTTATAAGGGGTAGGAAGGAGGATCTGGGGAACTACAGACCGGTGAGCCTCACCTCTGTGCCTGGCAAGATCATGGAACAGATCCTCCTGGAAGCAATGCCAAGGCACATGCAAGACATGGAGGTGCTCCAAGACAGCCAGCATGGCTTCACCAAGGGCAAATCCTGCCTGACCAACCTGGTGGCCTTCTGTGATGGAGAGACTGTATCAGTCAACAAGGGCAGACCGACCAGTGTCATCTCCCTGGACATCTGTAAGGCCCTAGACGCAGTCCCACACAACATTCCTGTATCTAAATTGGAGAGAAACTGATCTGAAGGGTGGACCATTCAATGGATAGGGAATTGGCTCGATGGCTGCACCCAGAGAGAAGGGGTCAAGGCTCTATGCCTGGGGGGAGGCCAGTGGTGAACGGTGTCCCTCAAGGGTCTGTCTTGGGACCAGTGCTGTTTGATATCATTATCAATGACATAGACAGTGGGACTGAGTGCACCCTCAGCAGGTTTGCAGATGACACCAAGCTGAGTGGTGCAGTCGATACACCAGAAGGAAGGGATGCCATCCAAAGGGACCTGGGCAGGCTGGAGAAGTGGGCCCATGTGAACCTAATGAGGTTCAACAAGGCCAAGTGCAAGGTGCTGCACCTGGGCTGGGGCAATCCCACACATGAATAAAGGCTGGGAGGGGAACTCATTGGGAACAGCCCTGCAGAGAAGGACCTGGATGTTCTGGTGGACAAAAAGCTCAACATGAGCCAGCAGTGCATGCTTGCAGCCCGGAAGGCCAACTGCATCCTGGGCTGCATCAACAGAGGGGTGGGCAGCAGGGTGAGGGAGGGGATTGTGCCCCTCTGCACATGGAGGGCTCTGTCCAGGCCTGGGGCCCCGAGCACAAGGAGGATGTGGATCTGGTAGAGTGAGTCCTTAGGAGGGCCATGAAAATGCTCAGAGGGCTGGAGCACCTCTCCTACAAAGACAGGCTGAGAGAGCTGGGGATGTTCAGCCTGGAGAAGAAAAGGCTCCAGGGAGACCTGATTGCAGCCTTTTTTATACTACAAAAAAAGATGGAGAGTGATTTTTTACAAGGGCAGATAGTGGGAGGACAAAGAGGAACAGTTTTAAACTAACAGAGGGGAGATTAGATTAGAGGTTAGGAGGAAATTCTTTACAGTAAGGGTGGTGAGGCCCTGGCACAGGCTGCTCAGAGCAGCTGTGGCTGCCCCATCCCTGGAGGTGCTCAAGGCCAGGCTGGATGGGGCTTTGGGCAGCCTGGTCTGGGGGGAGGTGTCCCTGCCATGGCAGGGGGCTGGAGCTGGGCGGGCTTTAAGGTCCCTTCCAACCCAAACCATTCTGTGATTCTGTGAAATATGACAATAAAACTGAGACTATTTAGATGTTACTGTGCTGTGTGAGCTGTTCTCCTTACTCTCAGCAAGACACATACCATTCAGGTCAGGAACACTTTTGTTTTTTCAGAGCAACCTTCCCATCTTTTGTGCTTTCACCTCTTGTGCTGCTTCTGATTTAAGCTTTCTTGTGGATTGTCCCACAAGTGTGTCATCCATGGCTACATCATGGTCTTTGGATTTGAAAGCTGGCAGTGTTTATTTAATGTTGAAGAAGGCTTTCCGGTAGCTGGCTGTTGTCTTTGATATCTGCAGCTCATTGCTGTCATTTTTCACACTTAGCATAATTTAGGGAGGATATTTTCTTCAAGCAGTCTGCCGTCACTTTCCAGGAGTGCTACACAGTCAAAATACATGCTTGCTGGTATTCTTGGAATGACAAAATGCAGAACAAACAGAAGATTGAGAAAAAGGCAATATCAAACAGTTAAGGTGGCCTCATGATCTCTGGTCAAATCTGACGATGCAGAGCTCTCCAATCACTCACTTTTAAATGTAAAACAGCTCCTAAGTATAAATTGGGTACAGGCTATGGGATGCTTTCTAGTATGTGTGCTGTGCAGACGTGATGGCATGAAGCGTATGGAGGATTTACGGGGGGAGGAGAGCAAAAGAGAGGGCAGGTGGGGACCAGCATTGCAGTGGGATGGAGAACAGCGAGCACTGCAACCCGAGGGCTGTAACACAGCACAGGAAGCTGGGCAGCGTAACAAAGATGCATTGCAGTTGCCCCTGGCCTTGCTGTGGAAGAGTGGTGTTGAAAATCCTCTCACTAAAAAGGGCTGAATAGTAAAATTTACACCCCTAACAGAGACATGTCCCGCAGGCAAATCCCTTCAGATATCCTGCTGATCACAACAGCATAAAACTCTAGGTAAAAGGATGTTAATAATGTAGTTTAGATATATTTTTCTTAATAATCCATATATAGAGAAACAACTTTGCAATATACCTTATGTATATAAACACACACACGCACACATATATATATTTTCCTACTTGAATTATTTCTACTTAATGAACCTTTTAAGCTCTGGGAAATTGTTTCTTAGGTATCCTCTGCATTGTTGTTTAATCATTATTCCAGTTTATCAAAAAAAGTCACGATGACCTTTTGTTGCTGCATTTTGTACCTCGTTGGCTAAATGAAAGCCTGTTTGGAACACGTTGTGAGATCAGTGTACTTGGGAAAAAAATAACCTTAATGTTGTGGGATAATAAAGGCCTACATCTGCTATAAAACGAACAATCTTGATCCTTCTGAGAATTAATGACTTTGTGGAGGACATGAGGCAGAGACGGTCCCCTCTGCAGACCCAGAGCAGTATTTTGAAAGTCACTTCATGTCTTCAGAGTCAGTCCCGATGCCCTACAACACCATTATTAATGACTTCCCAGAAGCATTTGTGGCATTTGAGGAAAAGTTCAAGCGATAAAGGCGCTCAGCACAGACGCTGCCTTGCTCTTGTCAAAGTGACAGTGCCGTACCAGAGGGCACGACATCAGCTCTGCTTCACAGAGGGGTTTCTGTGGGTTTCTGCAGAAATGCTGCTGCTTTCTGAAAGCTCACTGATGGCCACATCTCTTGCTCTGTGTGGATCTTCACTCGCTCCTCTCATTTGAAGCACGAAGGCCCAGTGGCGGGGATGGCTGCTGGACAGAAAGCACAGCTCCTTGTTGAAAACTTTTGTAAAATGGCTGAGTCGAGAAAGAACAGGGAACCCTGATCAAAACCAGACAGCTCAGAAACATCACAATAAAATGTAATTCAATATAAAAGTTGTGTGTTACTATTGCATTTTTGAGATTTTTTTTTTTTTTTTTTTTTTTCCTTTTAAACTAAGGATTAGAATAGAAATCCTGCTGCTTTCTCAGAGCCAAAGCTCTGCACACAGCTGTAGGACTACTCCCAGCTCAGCCTTTGTAGAAAATGGCTTTCGTAGACCTTACAATCTTGGTGGTAAGCTTGGAAAAGTAAAACAGGTATTTCAAAATCCATAAAAAGTGAAATCCGCATTTATTAATTTTAAAGCTCTCATGCCTCTCTTTAGTCAACTTGACATAGTAAGTCAAGGCATTTAAAGGAACAATCTTTTAAAAATGTCTTTACTCATGCTGAGAATTACTTGATACACATTTATTTAAATTCTGTGACATTTAGGCCCCTTCTGTGCTTGTGTTTGTTCTTTTTTTTTTTTTTTCCTTTACTGGAACATCAGTACCAGAGCGGGTGATGACTCCTTATTTTGCACATTGTTGCCATTCATTTTTTGTAGCACCCTTTCAAAAGATTGAAAAAGTCTTGTAAGCAAGTTGTAGGCTCAGTGCTGAGCCTCCTCCTCGAGGGCTAACGGGCTTGGCTTTGTCACCTGTTGGATCAGAGCCTCTTTTTGACACCATTGCTTTTCTGCCAGGTGATGTGAACCCAGATGCCAGGCAGGGGTGGGAATGGTGAACCTCGGGAAACTCTTGGGTAAATCGACCTGAGCGAGTGCTTCCGAACGTCCTGCTGAAACACACACAGCAGAGCCTCAGCTAGAAACAGCCTTAGCAGCTGCGTGATGGGAGAAAAACACTGGCTGTTTATTACTGTGTGCTGCAGACTGTCACCTTTTTGACTTAGAAGACATTTTTTGTTATTTTTTTGGGGTGGCAATCACACTGAGTTCAGACCAGAACTCACACATAAATGGAGAATTAATCTTCAGTTGTTAGGGGATGGCTTGTTACAACCCGACCAAATGTCCATGTGCGCTGTCCTGTTGAAATGTCTCCATGTCAAAGTGAAACACACGTATATGTCTGTGCCTTGTACACTTCCGGGCTACTAAAGCATCACTAAAGCAAGCTTGAAAAGCAGCTTACACTCTTTGCCCTGCTAACAGGAGCCAAACTTCCCCTGTTTATTATATTTATGTGAAAGAAACTAATGACTGTTAGTAAAATGTATTTTTGGTCTAGACTGTGCCCTGGTTATCAGTGCCCAGCTTCGCTGAGCACCAATATTTACACAATCCAGCAGTCACTCTGAGAACAAATTCATCAACTTGCTGCCAAAGCTCTGACCTCCTGTAATTGATTGACCTGGCGAACGGCCCTCTGCTAGTGACGAGGTATAAAAAAGAGAATTCCAAGTCAATGAGTGTCACTGGACTCGGAGCTGCCTGAAGACATGAGGGTGATACTGCTGGCTGTGGTTTACATCCCCTTCGCCGTGGCCGTGGAACGGTAAGAGCTCGTGTCTCAGCTGGCTGCCTGGGGTGGCCCATGCTCAGTGCTACCCGAGGTCTCTGGAAGACACCATGGAAAAATAGTGTATGAGAACTCTAGGGAGGAGATCCAGCTAGACCTTGTGTATTTCTTTTATTTGCATAGAGTCCCACTCATTCGATTCAAATCTATCAAGAAACAACTTAAAGAAAAGGGAGAATTAGAAGAATTCTGGAATAATCACCACCCCGATATTTTTGCTCGGAGGTACCTGCATTGCTTCCCTGCAGATATTACTCTATCGGTAGGAACCGCTTCGGAAAGGCTGTATGATTACATGAATGTAAGTACGGTTATGGTAATGCAATCATACCAACTCTGTTCTGTTGAAGGCAGATTTTTTTTTCCCCCAGCACATTTGAAATCAAGTCTCTCAAAGAAATTGTACAACTTGAGATGGGAGGCTCTTTTTAAATACTAGATCATCAAAAAATAGCGTACTACTTTGCAAAATATAAAATAGATAGATCTAGGTTAGCACGGGACCTGGGCAGAAAGCTGATGTAATCTAGCAGTGGTAGTCCTCTGATGAGATTAATTAATTAATTAAAAGTGGGTCTCCAAAAAAATGTGGAATGTTTCTCTCTATCAGTCGTTGTTCAGGACTGGGTTTTTAGTAGGAGAATCTGATTAGTTCATTTAGATGTATTCTATTTACCAGAAACTTGGACCTTTGCATTTTATAAAATCCCCCAAATCTCATTTATTTGATCACATGGAGTAATAAATCAGTGATAACAAAGACCCAAGTAGAGTTTTTATTTTTGTGCTTTATCTTCTCAGCTTAATGTATGTTAAAGATTTGAGGCTGACCTAGGTCTCTAAGCAGAGAAAGGAAAGACATGAGTTTCATTGGCTCTCACACAGGCGAGTCAACAGCTCAACCATTTTGTAAGCTGTCTTTCCTGGCTTTAACATTTTGTTCATTTGTCCATCCTGTGGGCAGTGGCAGGAAGGCAAAATGTTTAGAAAGAACTTTCTGACACCTGAGGCTCATTAATAAATATGCCAGGATGAGCTAGAGATACAAGTGAAGAAGAACAAAGGAGACTAAAAAAATTCAGCCTGTTCTTAGACTTATCAAAGAGGGATAAATACCAAAATAACAAAACAAAACCCACTTCCCCAGCATATTGAGCTAGCATCAGAAACATTTTTGTGTGGGATGTTTGCGTTTTGTTGTTTTTTTGACCAAAGTGACAGAGAGCTGTTTTACTTAACAGATTAATCAATCAAATGTTTGATATCGTGAGGAATAGCATCCTGCTCCATTGCTGTTACATGGCACACATGCTTGCATTCTGGTTATCTCATTCACGTAAACTCTGGGGTCAGAAACGATATTCAGTGTATTAATTAACAAGCATGCACTTGAAGATACATATTCAAATATTTGTATCACTACAAACGACTTGGCACTGGGTAGTGCTTTTCTATCTCCCTTTGAATTCCAGAAATGCTTCTTCCTTAAAATAGGTCTCTTAATGCTGAAGTGCTCTTTCATGGCCAGATATGGGCACTTAGACACTTGCAGGCTGGATGTTGATAAGCTCTTCACTTCAGCATTCACGTGTCCGCTGATTATCTTCAGCTGATGTCCAAGGGCAGTCAGTGGTTCCTTTATCCTCCGGATGAACTTTGCTCACTACATCAGATCCAACCTGTGGAATGGAGTTCATTTTTCACTTGAAAAGTGAAAGCCAGGGCCAGAAATGGTTTCCCTCCTGGCAGAGGCAATGTGTGCTCACGTTTAGATGAACTGGCACGGCAGAGCTCGAGGAGGTGCCGCACCGTGCGCCAGGGCCCGTCTGCTCCTCAGCAGCAGCTGCCGGGGGGGCAGCGCGGGGCTGACCACTTTGTCCCCCCCCCCAGGCACAATATTACGGAGTTGTGAGCGTGGGCACACCGCCTCAGAGGTTCACCGTGGTGTTTGACACCGGCTCGTCCAATTTTTGGGTCCCTTCTGCCTATTGCATCAGCGAAGCATGCCGTAAGAAAACCTTTTACCATCCCTCGCGCTCCTCATGTCCTGGGTAGATTGGCTGCAGCCGAGCACAGACGTAACTGGCAATTTATTTGTTGATTTTTATATTTATGCCACCTGTGAGCAAAATTTGGGAAAAATCCAAAAGATTGCTCTCTGAAATTGTCAGAATTTGGGGAGGGGAGGGTCTGGGACACCTCCGAAGGCCTCCTTCGTCCCACCAGCTTGCTCCTGCACTGCTGCTGCCCGGCCTCTCTCTGCACCGCGCGTGAAAGCCAGATCTGCGTTGCCTGCATCTCGGCCCATTCTGTACCGGGGAGTGGGTGAGTGGCCAGGACCTTCTCTCGGGGCACAGGTATCGTCTGTTCTGTGCAGGGGTGCACCAGAAATTCAAGTCCTTTCTGTCGGACTCGTATGAGCACGGCGGGGAAGCCTTCTCCTTGCAGTACGGCACCGGAGAGCTGCTGGGCATCGCTGCCAAGGACACGCTGCAGGTGAGCATCCAGCCGGGGTGGCTGTCAGCCTGCAGGGCAACACCAGGCTACTCAGGCTCTCTGCACTACGTATAATAAACATAACAAATTAATCAAAATGGACCTGAAACGTGTCTAATTCCTTGGAACCGATGGTGCCTTTACTTCTGCTTGTTCTTTTTTAATGCTGGACAGATCAGTAACATCTCCATCAAGGGACAGGACTTTGGCGAGTCCGTGTTCGAGCCAGGAACAACCTTTGCCCTTGCCCACTTCGATGGTGTGCTGGGCTTGGGATACCCCTCCTTAGCAGTGGGCAATGCTCTGCCCGTGTTTGACAGCATCATGAACCAGAAGCTGGTGGAGGAGCCAGTCTTCTCTTTCTATCTTAAAAGGTCAGTCTTAAATTGACAGTGCCAAACGAGAAGCAAATGTACTCTGGTTGTTGATGGAGACAACAGTGCAGTTGTATAAATCTTCTGTTCCAGAAAGTAATTTCCCCTATTTTCCTTTTTATTTTTTATTTTTTTTTTACTACTTCTGGGGGAAAAAATGGAATGAAAGGGAAAACTGTGTTGGGAGGGGATCATCAGCTTTTGGACAGACAGTTCTTCTTGCTGGAGCTGGCCATAGACAAAAGAAAAGTTCCCAGCTCAGACTTGAAGTGTCCTGAGCTGCTGGAGGTTTCCTTATTGCCAGAGGAGATGAACAGAAATGCAGTGCTACACCCAAGTGGCCACATTTCAGAAGAGAAATGTTCCCTAATCTGAACCTAGCTGTAACTCCACCGATTTATCTAGAGTTTATTCTGAGGTGAGAGCAGTAACTGGCTCAACCTGCTTCTAGTGCCTGCCTTCTGCCCTTGGCAGCCTGCAGTAACTTTTTTGAGATTGCTTGGAGGCTCTGAACTGGGATCTTTTCAGTTATAATTTGGAAGTAATCAGGTTCAGACATCCGTACCTGAATTTAGAAAGGTCTGTGGTTTGTCCTTTGCTTTTTAAGTGTAATCTTGTCGGCGTACGCTGACGTACTCCCATGTCCCTGCTAACGTGTGTTCTGCTTGCAGAGGAGATGACACTGAGAACGGTGGTGAGCTGATCCTGGGGGGCATAGACCATTCCCTCTACAAAGGCTCAATTCACTGGGTCCCAGTCACCGAGAAAAGCTACTGGCAAATCCATCTGAACAAGTATGTATGTTTGTGTGAAATCTGTGGTGAAATTACCTCCCTAGGTAAAGCACACAGAGGCAAAAACACCTAGCAAAACAGGTGCAGGAGGACTGCATTTTGGCTGCAGTGTTTCACCTCTGAGGCCCTCAAAGGGGGTGCTTACCAGGATGGGTCTGAGGATTACCGGCTCTCCAAATCTGCTGTGACATGGGTAGCTGGTCTCTGGGAGAGCATTTTAAAATGTTTTAAAATGATTCACCAATGTCCAAATTGACTCTTGGTGGACTACTCAGTGAAGTGGATGTGAAACCAGGAAACTGAATCCAGCTCTAGGTCCTGTTCTAATCTTTCCATGGTCGAAGTAGTTGGTGTCCCTTTGCTTGTGCTTCATAAAAAAACATGAGGATACACACCTCATCTTGGGTGGGGACAAGTTTGTCAGCAGGCAGCAAATGGTTGGGGCTGCAGGAGTCCAGAGAGAGAGAGAAGTGGGTCCAGAAATGAGAAGTCCTCCTAATGCTGCTTGCTTTCTTTACATTTCTTGCTTTCTTTACTTTTCTTTTAAAGACATTCTTGACTTTTAAGATTGGGAAAGCTTGGTATCTGGTTTTAACTGCAGTCTGTACTTCAGCTAGCAATGATGTGTTGCTCCAGTCCCTGTGTGACAGTCACGATTTGTTTAAAGAGGCTCTGTTTTTTGCTTGCAGTATAAAAATCCAGGGCCAGGTGGCATTTTGCTCCCATGGTTGTGAAGCCATTGTTGATTCAGGCACTTCTCTCATCACCGGCCCCTCTTCACAAATCAGGAAACTCCAGGAGTACATTGGGGCAAGTCCCTCACATACTGGAGAGGTAAGCACTATGCAGCCAGAGAACAGACAGAGAAGAGAAACTGGGTATTTGGTGCAAGAGCTTATAGGGTGGAAAATAACTGAAGTAATGGATCAGAAAACTCAGAAAAGGCCCACACCTGCAGTCCTTGGCTCCCCACACCCCTTTCTGGAGGTGTTACATGAACTGAGGTGCTGGAGGTGGGGCTGGTCACAGGGATGTCTCTGTGCTGCCCTTCGTATCCTCTTGGTGTTAATTTTCTGATCCCTGGCAATATCTGAAGCACCAAGGTAATGAGTCTGAGATGACTAAACTGACCCGTCTCCAGGGAGCGGACAGCTTATTTTTGCAGTGCATTATTGCTGGTCTTTTGCTGACTCCCACAGTTAATACTACCTTACCGTGGCTCCAGGACATACAGTTTGTGTTAACTTCGCTGACTCAAAATTGCACTTTGGAGAAAATTAAGAGTGTCACTTTTGCCCAGTGCACCGGGCAAAGATGAGAGAGACAGTAAGCTTCCAGTCTGCCTCCCTTTGAAAGAGGAAGGCCTGGAGTTACTTCTGTTTAACTTATGAGACTTCTGACTTCTTTTTCAATGAAATGTTAAATTTTGTTTCCATTCAAATTTTCAGATACGTGTTGAAAAGTTTGTCTGGTAACAAGTTATAATGGTACATACTCATGGATATAGATAAAATATGTATTTCCAAAGCAGTTACATTAATATAACAGAAAGAAGAAACAAGTCCTTGCTTTATGCAGTTATCTATTCCAATGCTGAAGTAACAGCACTCAGCTGGCATCTCAGATGCTGCAAGAAGGAACCTGAAAGCAATACTTTATGTGACTGTATTTGTGGCAACGACAGACGGGCTAAGTATACTGGCTCAAGTGTATCCTGGTGTAAGTGGGTGCATCTGTCAATGATTTTACCAGAACTTTTATCTCTTTCCAGCAAGGATCAATTTGCTCTGGATGTACTAGCTATGTAAATGAATTATGTCTTGCTTCTCACATCCTACAAACCATTATATTGGCTCTGTTACCCTTATCCTCTGTATCCCATGGTTTATTTTGTACTAATGGTCTGACACTTGCTAGGTATACAAAAGATTTAGGGACTCAGTTTTCATTAAGCAGACTTAACAACAAAAACAAAAGTAGATTCTTCCTTATAGGAAGCCCCTAAAACAAGGACTTTAAACTACACAGTTTGCAGCAAAGATCCCTCTGGGGCTTGGAGCATTCTGCAGTGCCAGTTGTTTCATAAAATAGCTAGAAAGACCAGGAAACAATCTGCTGTGTTACTGTAAGTGAATGTATTATTTATAGAAATTAATGGACATGTCAGAGTTTAATTCTTATTCTGTTCTTTAAATCCCACTCCAGGGCACAGTAGAGTATAAAGTGCTGTGTTCCTCATGGGCTTTCTGGATAGGTTCCTTTTTTTCTCCCTAAAACTGTGATGTTACTGGAGAGAGTGCATGGGACCCAGTCCCAGCGAGGGCATTTGAGGAGTTTTGCTCAGCAGACCTTGCTTATTTCTTCTTCACTGGGGATAAACAGCTTGGTTTTGCTTCCAAATTGCAAGGGAGAACATCAGAGTACCCCTTTATCCCCTTGGAGCTTGCAATGATTTTCATCTTCCCTAAGTCCCCGGGGGCATTGGTGCAGGTGATCTAGGCTGCTTGACTGGTTTGACCCAGTGCAGGACCTGCAAAGCTGGAGGGCAGTGTTGGGCTGTAAGTCAGCCTGATGTTGTTTCTCTGTGGTAAATTCATGATCAGATGCAGCAAAAAGCTCAAATGCAAAGGACAGCGTTTCATAAAAGCCAAACCAGTCGCATGTCAACCGGTGTGTTGCTCACAGTTTCTTGTAGACTGCAGAAGACTGTCCAGCTTGCCCCACATCAGCTTCACCATCGGGCACCACGAGTACAAGCTGACAGCGGAGCAATACGTCGTGAAGGTGCGTATCCTCCCGGCTCCTGGCTCCCAGCTCCCGAGCTGGGGCTGGAAGAGGCACTGCAAGGAAATGTGCTTTCCCTTCCAGGAGTCTATCGATGACCAAACCTTCTGCATGAGCGGCTTTCAGTCTCTTGACATCACCACTCGCTCTGGCCCGCTCTGGATTTTAGGAGATGTCTTTATGTCTGCCTTTTACTGCATTTTTGACCGCGGGAATGACAGAGTGGGATTTGCAAAAGCTGCTCATAGGAAGGATTATTACTGAGTTGCAGTAGCATTTATTCTTCCTCAACCTGAATGCTGATGTCATGATCTTCAGCAGGCCTGTGAAAAAGGACTGTAACTGAAACTCTGAACCAGAATGTAACCACCCCTCCCCAAGATTTAAGGGTTCGGGATGTCCTTGTCCCAGATTACACAGTTTGGTTCAATCTCTATATTTACAACCAAGACATATTTTCTTCCTGAATAACTGGTGAATGCCACAGCTCTCTAAATGAAGAGAACTCATCACAGCTCATCGCACAGACCTGCAAGAGGGCACGGAGGATAAAAATGCTTAACAGTGCAGGACCGACAAGACGGCAGTTACGAATGGGTGAAACTAAACCCAGTCTGATCTGTTCTGGGTACTGTTTCTTCTTCTTGTGTCCTGTTTCCATCTCATTTCCCAATGACTTTCTTTTATTCATTATGTTCCTAGTTTTGACAACCTTGTTTCCTTCTATATAAATTCTCTTTATATAGGCTTGCTCCAACCAATTTATATGAAGAGTTGGACTGATTCCTGAGTGATCACCATGCTTTCCCCTACCCTTGCAGACAATTTCCTCTCAAACCTGCTTTTCCCTTGGGTTTGTTCTCTATTGACTCTTCTTCTCTTTGGGGTCTTAGTGTTCAGTGTTGTCTGACACCTCTGCCCTTTGGTGGTTCAGAGAGCTAGGAGCAGCATCTATCTTCATTGCAAAAAATGGATCGCAGTCCATGCAAGGGGAGCTGTTGAGCTTTGTACAGATGATTGAGCTAAAGAAGATCCACCTGAATGATACCCACTGAGCTACTTGTTTTGGTTGTTAAAACCGATGCTGCCCCTGTTCATGTGAATAAAATTTCACCAAGCAAAACCTGCTTTTCACTCAACACTGCCTTGTTTTGCCTTTTCTTGCAGTGGTTTCTGCACTGCCAGGGCTGCCTGTGTCAAGGAGGATGAGAGGGACAACAGCAATTACATTGTCAGTATGCTTGGTGTCCTGGTGTGGGGAGATGGGATGTGTTGGGGCTGCTCTTCTGTCCCTAAAGCTGAACAATGTCTGTGTGTGAAAAGCTCTGGGCAAGTTCACTGGGCTGGTGGAAGAGGCCATGACTTGAAGGCCTGGACATGAAGGATCAAGTCCTCTCCATCAGACCCAAATGGCACCTTATCTCCCACCTCCTCTCACAACCAGGCCTGATGTGGGGTGAGGGATGCCAGGAGGCAGCAGTGGTGGCATACATGGCCGGTGTCCCTGGGCCGCATCTGTGGTGGCTCTTGGGCAACCCCAGCCCTGAGCATCAGGCACCTCCCTGGGGACATGGGCCCATGGTTTGGGACCAGCTGGGTGGAGGCCGTGGCTGGGCAGGGCCGTGGGACACTGGGGAGGGGCTCTGCTTCAGCATCCCTGGGGCAGGGACTGATGGCCTCAGCTGCCACGGGTCTGGATGTGGTCAACACAGAGCCAGCACTATGCCCATTGCAGGCCTTGGCAGGGTTACCATCATGGAGTCTTAGGTTTTAAGGCTTCAGTTGTAAGACTCAGTAAATATAAACAAAGATAGGTGGTTTGTGTGTCAGTATCTCTGAAATATTGATCCTGCCTTCAGGTGTGCAGTGCTTTCTCTCTCTGGTGCATGTTTTCACAGCTCTGTATTTGCAACTACATCATGTTAGACATCTGGTATCACAGCTATCAACCTGTGGCAACAATAACTCATCTGCCTTTTGCTTATTTTTACAGAAAAGATTAAACTGTATGAAGTTACCATTTATTTCAGGATAATGTTGTCTTATCCTCTCTTTATCCAGATCATTCTTAAAGAACAGAGTGACCATAAGCAAACTCCTTTGACTAGAAAACTTCTTTCTTGGGGTGTGTGTATGTGTGTGATATACCAAGGCAAACAAACATCTATGAACATGTACCACCCATTTAACAGCAGCTGGGTATTTCTGTTTTCCTCTTACACAGCTGATTTACCATTCTGGTACATTTCCATTATTTCCAAAATACATACATATTCCTCAGACAGGAAATTGCAGGAAGAGTTAGAGATCTATTATTTACGGCTGAGGATTTTCAGGGCGGTAGGATGTGTCCCTGCAGTGTGAACACTGACAGCTTGGCTCTGTGAATCCTGGCATAGAGCACAATCACATCCTAGAAATATGTGGAAAGTCAGGCTGAGTCTGCAGGGACCATCCCTCTCTTTATTCTGATGTATCTTATCTCTTTTAAGATTAACACCACTTGCTGGGCGCAAGCTGTTGTTCTGACATATTTATCTTTCCTGGCCCTATTATCTCCTCAGTCTTTTCCAGCTTTGCCCACTTCTGCAGGGTTTCCTCTCTGGTCCTGGTAGACATCAAGCAGACTTTGCATGGTGGGTCAAACCTTTGCCAGAAGTGTTTCTTGACAGCTCAGTACAGTCATGACAACTGCATTTCTCAAAATAACTTTATTCATGCAATAATTCTATCTTGTTCACATTGCCAGTGAACGTGAATTGTAAATTGTTGGGGTAGATAAAATAGTCCATTTACCATGCTAAGGCAAATAGCTCACCACAGAAGTGCCTAAAAGAGCGTGTAATTCCAAAAGACAATTTAATACAAGTCAGAACCCGCAGATGTTTGCAAAAGTGAGGTAACAGACTAAATGAGAGGATGTTTTTTTCTGATAACTCAGCCCAGCAGTAGTTCTTTTTTATTATATTTGTATTATAGCTAACCTGGAGCTGGTCTGCTGTGGGTGAAATGTTATTTGCTTATTGCAGAATACACTGTGGGACTTCAGATCTGTCCTTCCTAATTTAACATACATCTGCGTGTAATAGACACCTCTGTGGGACTTAACTGAAGCTTATCCTCTCAGTGGTTACTGGACGGCTTCCTTTGGCTTCCATTGAAGAATGGACACTGTTGCTGGGCCAGGGAGTGCTGGCAGAATGAGAGGGAGAAGCAGAAAAAACATTGCTCACGTCATGCTTAATGGCCTGGCAGAAAGCATGTGTGTGTGCCCTAGGTAGCAGCCAGGCCAAGAGGAAAATGATGGAAGCTGAGCGGGGCTGGACAATGAGAAGCTGGGAAGGCTTTTGCAGGCCTAGATGTGCTGAGATAAAACCCGCTGATGTCTGGGTTGGGGAGGATGAGCATTCTGCTCCCACACCTTTAACCCTAGTGGAAGCTGTGTGAAGGAGGAGATTGAGTAGGTGTGGTGGGACCAGACCCTCACTGAGGATTTGTAGGAGAGTCATCTCTAATTTCTGGCTTAAATCCTCTTTCAGAGGGAAAAACGGTACTTCAAGCTCATGGTCTGTGAGGACAGAGTTATATAAGAAGCCAGATTTTCTCCGTAGCTGCTGAAAATCCTTCCTATATATGCCAGCTGAAAATCCCTACAAGAGTGGGGGAATGAGATCAGTTGCCTCTGCAGCTCTCTGCCTCTTGAGAGAGTGCCACAGCCCCTGGGCAAGCTACATACATTCTCCTAGGAGCAGAAACCAAGGCACAAAGCTCCAATGCCCAGTCATCAGAAGATTTACATCTTCTACATCTTCTCTTTTTCTTAATTAAGTTAAATATTAAATCCTTTTTTCCTTTTTTTTTTTTTTTTTTGTCCCCCTCCATTCTGTAGTGGCATAGCTTCAGCAGCAGCAGAGCAGGCTCTTGCCCCCACAAGCCACAAGCAAGGAGCCTGTTTTTTCAAGCATCCCTCCAGGCAGTGGGAGATACTAGGCTGAATCTCTCCAGGCTGAGGAGGGAATTGAGCCCACAGCTCCCCTTCCAGCTGCTTGACTAGAAACCAAAACTGTTGGTGATCTTGCAAGGATTAATTAACAGGCTTAAATCTGAAAGAATGGCCATCAGATTAGATGGCAGTGTTCAGGGTGGATCCAAAGTGTACAAAGCCACCTCTGCCTTTCTTTACCTTAGTGTTTCCTCTAGGTGAGCCTATGCATCTCACTGCTGTGTGTGCTTCCTGGTTTACATCCACTCCTGAGGCTCTCAGTTCTCTCCATAAGTGTTTTCCCCACAGGGTCACAGATTTGAAGCAAGTGACCAAATGGCTTAAAGCATGTCACCACAGTGCCTCCTGTTTAGGTGCCCAGTCCTCTATTGGATCTTGCTCAGGACTTGTCTGAGCAGCATGCCTGCCTTTCTGCACTTTCCAACAAATCTGTGTGAGGACCATTTTCAAGAAAAGACAAGAAGTTCAGCCAGACCCAGAAGAAGCACTGTCAAAGTTTTCTTTCACTTTTCTCATTAGAAAATTCTACTATGGCTGTTTCTTTTGTGTCCAGACCACCCAATAAGTGGTGCATTTCAAATGTCTCTGGAGCAGCAGCAGAAGTAACATTTTTTCCATCACTTAAGATCTTTTGCTGTGAAGTTGTCCCAGGATCTGTTACAGGAGGTGCAGAGTCAGCATTTGACATTGTACTGGGACTATGGAAGCTCGGTAAACTCCATCGCTGGAGGTTTCCCTCATGATCTGTTACGAAACCGGCTATGTTACTACTATGGGGCTCATATTTGGGCTCCCCTATCACGCTAGGAAGTGACTGATGCATGTCAGAGTCTGGGAGGTATGTGGTCATTTCTGGGGGGAAGAAAGGAAGGTCCAGAAGAGTCACGTCTGCCTCAGTTAGGCTCCTTTGGAGCTTCTCTTCTGGCATGCCTGTGGTGCTCTCTGTCTGCAGAGCTGGTTTGCCCAGCACATCAGGTGCTTTCTCCTCAACTTCAGAGATGATGACCTCGGGAACTGGCTTGCTTGTCTCAGATGAGGTGTCACTGTCATTGAACTGTGTCTCATTCCTTGAGGTTTCGGTTATAGGTCCTAGATCTCTGCTACTGTGAAGTCTGTTACTTCTTTCAACTCCTTCATGTTTCTTCCTGAAGCTTGAGGTAGAATGTCTCCCTCTTGTGTGCATTTCTTGCAGCCTTCTGATGTGTCCCTTTTCATCTGCCGGGAAAAACACCGAATTCTCACTCGTCTGCCGATTGTAGCGCCGGTGAGCAGGGGATGAAGGACTCTCATGGACGCTGAGAAATCTCTTGACTCTTCTCAGCACTGAATGTTGTCTTCGGTGTTTCTCCTCTTCCCAGGGCCACTCTTCCCCATAGAGGAATTCGGTATCAGCCAGCCTGCCAAATAAACCAGGTGGTAGGTGTTACTTACGCGGAGGAAGTGCTGCAGTCTGCATGCACTGCAACCCTTCTGCATATATCCCACTGTCTTGGCAGGAAGAAAGCAGTGAGGGAGGGGTTAGGAACCAAATCTCTCAAGTGTCCCTCAGGAAGGGCATGGAAGGGAAAATTTGGGTCAGGAGCCAGGGCAGCCCAGCGAGGCTGCTCCACTCAGTACTTGGTGGCAGCCCCCTGCAGCAGCTCCACACGGTTAGTTTGCACTTAGGATGAGGGTAAGGGGGGAAAGAAACCCTGCACAGTGCTGTAGATCGGGAGAGACCTTCAGGAAAATGAGAACAACTTCAGGTTAATGAGAATAACTTCTGGTTAATGAGAACAACTATTGTTTCATCTGCCAGGCCATTCACTACACAGTAGAGACCCGGTGCATCCCAGAAGACAAGTCAAATTAGCCTGGTTATCTGTCCTAAGCGCAAGGATTGCAAAAGGACTAGGGCCAAACCTGAGGCAAGGAGCTCAGGGAGGAAACACTAACCCAGAAGGACAGAGGAAGTTTCATTCTGCATTTGTGAAGATGTTAGTTTAGGGGACTGGAAAAGAACTTGGATTTGGGTTCAAGATTTATATATATATTTGCTTTGGATTTGGATGACCCATCAGACCTTGTTTTTGGAGTCTGCAAAAACTAACTAGTTCTTCTTTAGAGAGTTGAATGCAGAAATATTTCAGAGTGGAAAACAGTTAATAAGAGAAGCTGTTTGCATTTCACTGGGGCTAACATGAAACTATTCTTCATCTACTACCCCTCATTTTTGTGGAGTGCTTCTTATTAAAAAATGTTCTCAGACTTAATAATGTTTCTTCTTATATTCTTCATTTTTTTCTTGTGGTAATTACAGTAAAATAAATTATATTCTATGGATTTTTCTTTTTCTCTTTTGGCTATCTAATATTTTTTCCAGAATGAAAGAACTTCTGAAAAGGCCGTGTGTGATAAAAGGAAGTGATATAAAGCTTTGTTCTTTGTATTACAAGGCAAGCAAAAATGGAAAAATAAGAGGAATAAAAATGAGAAAACATCAATTTCCTTTCCGAGACCAAATGAAGCAAAACAAAGTAAAATAAATCCACTTTTTTGTTTTGTTTTGATGAAGGCTGGAAGTTTTTGAAAAAGTTGAAAACTTTTTGAGATATACTTTAAAGCTACAAAAAAAGACTGAAGTTTTTTAAAAAAAGATTTTTAGATAAAAATGTATACTTGTCCTGGTATGTGCTTAGGCAGGATGGTATTTACACCTACTGCCTTGTTTTATACTAGAGCATGTCACAAGTGTTTAAACTTAACACCTTCTAAGCTGACTGGCCTATCACTGCTGTCTAATATAGATCCTGACAACACCCGGCAATCCTATTGACTCCCAACACTTTATGACAAGGGTTATTGTGCTGGGAGTCAGTTGGTCTTGGCAAATAACTCCTTTCCTTTACCCCTTCACAAAATCTGACCACTCCAGCTTACTTGCCTAGATTATTAGTCAATGAAAAGCTATACAACATTTAAGATGACTTCTTGTTTATCTTCACAAAAATTTGGACTAATTTAATCCAACAAGGTAAAAGGCATCATCTGCTAATTGAACAGGCAAAGGAGTAGCTATTTGTGAGTGTATGAATAAGCTGTAATAAATAGAAAATTATTAACACAGTTTGTCACTGTCTTCAGGTGCCGTCCTGTATTCAGCGACTATCAGCAAGCCCCCCCTCCCAATATAATCCATTCATTAATTAGACAACATGTGCTACGGTTGCATAATTTGTATGAGCATGTGGATTGCTGAGGACATCACCCCATCGGCACCACCCTGTCCACCCCCTCCCAGTAACTTAATTTCCCATCTCAGTCTTCCTCATTCACAATATCATTACATCCTTAAGTCCCAAGCCTCTTTATCACATTCCCACAAAGGAAATGGTCTTAATCAGGTGTTACAAACTGGAACTCCCCAGGCAGCTGCTCCATATGAGCGTTAGCAGGGAGGACCAGCCTTTGGGGACCGGTGAAGGTCCCCAAAGTGTACAAGCCCCTGGTGCCAGCCCGCAGCCCTGTGCTGAGTGGCCATCAGTCAACAGAGGTGCTGGGCTGCCCTGGTGGTAATCTTTCTTGTGGCATTAAGGACTTCAGTGCCACTCACCCCATTTCAATTGTTGATCCAAGGAATGACGGAATGCAGTAATCAGCAGCTGCTTTTGTGTAGGGTGGCCGGGCAGAGGAGTCATTCCAGTAAATATCTTTCTCCATCCTTGGTAAGTTCATGTGCATCTCATCCACCGCCAGAAGCGAGACCTTAGATATTTTTTTGTATAAATTATGTCATGTTCAATATATTACAGCATACAAAATAATCTGCTTTGAACTCCCTGACTCAATATTTCTTTCAAAACCCTTTAAAGTAAGCCATGTATGGTGCCCTGGGCATTGTGAAGAGACTCAGTGTTATTAAAATACATCCCAGATACCCTCCTACACCCATGAAATTCTACATTTTATTGTAAATTGAGTCTTCTGTGCTGTGAAGATATCCCTTTGGGATTGAAGTCCTTTCCTCACAAACCATGTGGTTAAATGGACTTGTAGTCCTCTATGTGCTATGGGCAGTCTGTGCAGGGCGTTAACCATGCTTCTTAAAATGTTCCACAAGTTGAGGAGTTTTTTGATAGGCCTTGTCCACATTTTAACACCTGCAGAATCAAGAGTGTGACCATCCTGATTTAGGGCCTTGTGATATGTTTCATAAAAAGGGCTCTCTGTCACACTTGCAAAAGAAGCCTGAGGTAGTGTTAAGCCAGAGACCATCTCTGGCAGGTGTGAAGGCCTTTCCCACTTCCATGCACGCTTGAATTGCTTGGTTTGCTTCATATTCAGGTTTGCTTTTCCTGCCCTTGCTGCCCCTAAAAACAGTCTCTGAAGTCCCCAGCACTGAGATTATATATATAGTTTTTTAAAAATTATTATTTTTAAGGAAGATTAATATATATTGTTGTAATCATTAGACATTCAGATCAGCAGAACATGTTTTTGTCTAGATGGGAATAGATGGCTTTTGTATTTTGCAGGATTAAACGACATTATTTGTTTTTCCTGTGAAGTGAGCTTAAAGTCGGAGGTAGTCTGTTTGTGTGGTTAGTCAGGCAGCAAGCAATGCCAAATGCCAAAATTAGGGTGCATTAGATTATGAAAATAAAACCTGGGGATTATAGCTATAGGTACACCTTCAGGGAAAGAGTTTGTTTTGATGACGCATGTTGCCCTTAATTTGTACCTCGATGTAAGAAATGGGATTAAATGTGATGATGATCTATAATACAGTAAAGCTGGAAGTAGAAAAAACAACAGCAACCTGTAAGTTTCGATCAATGCACCAATTAGTTTCAAAATCATCATCATCTTCTCCAAATGGATTAATAAGTTGCTCTGCGACCTGAAAGGGAAAAGAGACCGTGTGAACAGAGGTTGGCAAGCAATGTCAGGACTGCTGCTTCAGAGAAAATATGATCTGATTTTTCTCTCCGTCCCTGCCTGTCACTAGCAATCATAACACAGGCTCCAGTGTGATGTTTTTGCCAGTCGAATGAAGGAACAGCTTGCTTTCCCCATGGATGCAGCCCCTGGTGTCTCGTTCGTGCTGTCAGTCTTGATTGTCAGCACTGGTCTACAGGATTTGAGAAATGTCCGGGCCACTGTGATTGTCACATAAGATATTCCTTACCTTCCCTCACTGCTGTCTTGGGCTGATTTAAATTAATGATTTAGCTGCTGAAGGCTCTGTCATTGCATTAAGGGCTTCGATACTCCACCGGCCCATTCAGTTAATATTTCCCAGCAATGCAGCTGAAGCCTTCTGGAAGGCATACAGCTGTCTTTCGAACCCAGGCTTGGATGCCAGCCCCTGGCCGCTCCCTATTTACCTAAGGTCATACTAACTGCATCTCTCGGACAGTTTTTGAGGAAAAGCAGCCCACAAAATCCTCAAATCTAGTGAAAGCCTTGTGTCATGCTAGCCAAAGCCAAGACCCTGGAGATGGCCGGGGCCGTGCAGGGAGCAGTGGTGAGGTCCCAGCTTCAAGACAGCATTTGGCAAAGAGGCTGCAGGGTTAAACAGCCCTGCTTGTGAAACTTGCTATGGGCTGTTGTGATCTAAATAACTTATAATAGCAAGGCAGTCACTCTGTGGTTATTTATTCACATGTGCCTCATGATTAAAGACCTCTCAGCTGCAACATTAGCTAATCGCTTGCTGACTCTCCTAGGCCAGCAGTGGAAGGTGAGGAACGAATTGCTGCAAAGACCAACACTATGAAAACCCCACTGAAGACAGGAGGAGTGAAAAGCAGACGGGACAGCTCTGCTCACACCCATTGGTGTGCCCCAGGGCACTGGATTTCAGGTACAGTGATGTAGCTGCTGGAATCGGAGTGTGCCAGAGCACAAGTGGTGCTGTGGCTCTCCAGGTAAGACACTAGATCAGCTTGGTGTTAACCCAGGAATCACTGCCCCAAAATCCACTGCAAAACCTGTCACATGAGCTAAAAAAGCACAGTGACCATGGTCAGGACAGAGGGAACAGCAGCAATGGCCTTTTCCTGCCACTGGTCATTGTTGTCTGGAAAGGAATGTAATGCTAGACAGCTATGGCCTGTATTTGGATGACCTGTCTATTACAGTAATGAAAATTGGGATTTAGCAATGTCTCACGTGATGGGAAACTTTGTCCCTGTATTGCAGGTATGACAGATCAGGCCTGAAGCCAAAGAATGAGCTCAGTTTCGCCATCATTTCTGAGGAACTGCCAAGTTACTGGAAGTCGATAGCGCTGAGCCCTTTACACAATCTGGCAGCCGAAGCCCAACACACTCAGCAGGAAATGGGCTTTAACCTTCAGAACAGAAACACCCTGACTCTGTGGCACTGCAGGTCTGAGGGAGAATTGCCGATTTTAAATCTGCTTTTTAAAAGCTGATTTTCCTCCCTTTCATTGTCTTATGCTGAAAATTTCTCAGTTATTATGACATCCCACACCTGCTGTTGCCTGGAGTTGGCTGGGAGTCTCAAGCCTAACTGGAAAAGATGCTACTGATAGCCTTGGGTGTTGATGGAGGGGAAGGCATTGGACAGGGGAGTCAGGAAGAACAGCATCCAGTTTTGTAACTTACTAGTAAAACCCTGAAAGGCAGATAAAGTCTCTCATCTGCAACTTCAAAGAAAGTCCGTGATGAATGCACTTTAAAAAGACAGGAATTTAAGGTCTGTAGGCATCTACCCTGCTATTAAATGTTTGCAGTCCTTGCAAAACCCTTGCAATACACTAGCTTGGTATGCTGCCTTCTTTTGCCCTGCCATTGTGAGGTGGCTGTGGGATGAAGGTTCTAAAAATGGGGGCTTTAATGGGAAGAGGGCTTGAAATGGCCAATTTTGTGCCATATATTTCCTAACAAAAGTAAGCTCAAAGTTTCCCACTGTGATTATTAATCCCAAAAGAAAACATAATGTACAAATTTGCTTTTTATTCAAAACTTTTCTTTTAATTTATTTTTATTTTTTTTCAGTTTGTCTACCTTGATTCTCACTGCAGAGGAAAGAATCAGTGTGAGGTGTGTGCCTTAATTACTCATCTATCAGATTGATGACGGTATGTTAACTGACCAGGCATCAATGGGACAATGGGTAGCATCCAAGTCCTTCCATAACTCTTTTTTAATGAATGTTTTTATGCAGTGGGATTGCAGCCAATATTAGCTACCATGTTTGATAGCCATCTGAAACTGGAGACCTTTATTGCCTGCATCTGATTAGTTAACAGTAGACACTAAAGGCAGGCTTTGATCCTAAGAAGCAAGTATGATTTAGTCCCTTTCAGCTCATGCCAGGTCTGCAACAACATTATTTCTCCACTGCACAGCCAATGGGGAGAAACTTTTTTAAAAAAAAAAAAACTTTTTTTTTTTTTTTTTTTTTTTCTGTTATTTTATAGTCCAAGTCCTGGGATTGGATTTTGCTGGAGTAATGCTTCCTTGGGGAGCTGTCACTGCACTATTAATAAAATGGGCTCTTTCAGGTTCCCAACAATTTCTTACAGTAAGATCTGTTGAGTAAAATTAAAAACGTATTGGATGACTTTTTCTTTATGACCACAGGACACTCTGGGCTGAATCCTGCTTTGGTGTAACTCCATTGATACTTGGTGATTTTATAGTGTGCCCTGAATCTGACACCTTAACTTTGGCTCTGATACCTTCACCAGCTCACCCAGGGAGGGTTCCCCCATCACCTTCCCAGAAAACTAGTTTACCTTGAGCCATCCTGCGTAGAAGAAGAACTGTAACAGTGTGAAGATTGGAATGTAAAGATCTAAGTCATGTCCCTGATACCCTTGGTCAGTATCCAAAAATTGGCGCCCTATCAGGCAGGCAAAGAAAAAAGTATAGACTGCAAGAGTAACAACCTGCAAAGAACAAAACTTAATTGGAAACATGTAATAATACAGTCTTATGCATAAGGCATCACATATCCAAAGGCCTCTGACTGCCTTTTGTAATGCTATTTACAGATCTGTAGAAAAATGTTACAAATAAAGAGGCCGCATGAGTAATTAAGGTTGGGAAGCAGACCCAGGAAACAAGCATTTTGGTGCTTCCCTGCTCTCCAAATTATGCAAGGACTTCAAAACATCTCCGCATTAAACATGACATACATATTTAGCCAAGCGTCCATAATCCAGTGGGACTCAGGGAGTGCCCAACTGCTTGGAGCTGCCCGTCAAGTCTATGGACATTTGACACAAAACTCCCCTTCTATGGAAACCGTGTTTCAAATTTTGTGAAAGACAACATCTCAGTACCTGTGTGTAGACCAGTGGAATTCCAACCCAGTCATAGCCAAACAAAAGGCTACACCAAGACCGGTACTTATTCATCTCCTGAATGGGAGGGGAAAAAAAAGGAAAAAAAAAGAGAAACAAACCCCAGAGAACTTAAATGGCATCAATTCTGAATGATAAACATTTTGTTACAGTTCATTTTTATACATGCAAAAGGACAGGAAACAAGAAAGTGTAGGATAAATCGATTATATGATTATATCCAGCAGCTCATTGCCATGCTTGAATATTCACTTAATTTATGGAGTTTAAATGCTTTAGGATGATATCTATTTCTTCACAAATTATATTTTGTTTCTATCTTATCTATCATTTAGTTATATATGAAATAGAACATGTTCTATCATATAAAGGATGTTTGACCACGTAATAAAATATTCAGGGACATTATTGTTCCTGAAACTGATATTAAAATTTTCAAAATGCCAAATAATTCCTAGATTATTATTATTTTTTTTTCCTGCAGCAATGAACCAAGTATAAATTTACAGTGAGGCTAGAAGAAATCTTTACTCATCAAATTGTTGTTTCAGGTAATACCTCCTTAGTCGTATAAATACAATCCCAGTGCACTGCTGCTGTGTGTGCCTGAGCGTACAGTGGTGCACTGAGAAAAGCGGTATAGACGTTGAGTAAGATCATTTAGATGACTCTGGAGAGTTGTGTGCACTAAATCGAGTTGTGTAAGTGAAAAGCTACCACATAGTAATTTAATACTAGTTTTCTGTAGATTTACTTTTTCTACTTACATTCATTAGCGTCTGCAGATCCACACTGTCTCGAATTCTACCCTCTTTCCGTGCCTTCGATGCCAAATTTCCAAACCAGACAAAGGGAACCCAGTATTTTAGGTGGGGAGACTTAAGGTCATCAAATATTTTTCTTTCATATCTTGTCATAAAACCTGTTTACAAACCACAGCAACAACAACAACAGAGTTGATTTATTCTGTGCAGACAGTGCCATTTATGTTATATATTTTGGATATGATTATGTTCATGTGATATTTCCATAGAACTATGCAAAATACTAATTATAATACCCTCCTTTTTTTTTTTTTTTTTTTTTTTTTAATATATATATATATCCAGGATGTCTCTTGCTTAAAACAACTCCTTTCTGAACTAAGCATCTGAAAAACAACCTGTCTTGATCAATATATGCAGCAATTTGCTATAGCTCTGTTTTCCTATGCAAGTGCTGAAATACTGTAGATACAGATAATACTAAGTATTGTACAGATCACTCTCCAGTTTCATATTCTACTTTTAGAAGAATAAGGAACTGGATAACATCAGTCAATAAACTATCACTTTTCAGCAGTGATGGCTTTTAGCAAGATGTCATTATATGTTGCAAGGCAGCCCGGCGACTTTCTGATCCTGATAATTTTTTGGTAAATCTGCAATGAAGTGAGCAAGCCAGGGAGGATGCAGGCATGTGCATGAAACAGCACTGCAGAGAGAGCGCCTTCTGCCAGTGAAATGTTCCTCTGCCAGCCTGTATTTCATCTTTGGGGTTATGCAGGTGAGTGAGGAGAAGGAAGAGGAGCCATGCAGAGAAATCCCGCTGCTCGCGGTGCACCAGGCCATGCTCTGGGGCTGCAGGCTGAAGGCGTGCTGCACTCTCCCTGGCCGCCTGCCTGGCCCTGGCGCTGGCATTATGTTTCCTGCAGAGAGAGCCTGGCCTTGTGAAGTCGTGTTTCCCTCCATGGCGAGAAGCTCCAAGGGCAGCCAGGGCTGTGTCGGACAAAATATGTGCTGCCTGGGACTGGCATGGGGGCAGCCGGCTTTTTGCAGCAACACCTCAACTCCCTTGGGCCTTGTGTGTAGGAAAGTTCTGGTCTGGTGTGCTGTCCTCCTTCTACCCGGGCCTTTGAGAAAAAGAACCCCAGAAATTTAATGAAGGGGAACATCACATTTTCTTTTGGCTGACTCCTAGATTTTCTAGTATTAGAGCAATCTTTAGTTTTGAGGACCTTAGTTTTTGCTCAGGTGTGTATAAGACTTCTTTTATTGTGTTGATATTAGATCTGAAACAGGACAAAGATAGTAACAAAGCAGCTCCAAAATAAGTGGCTCATCCATTAACTACAAGTTTAACAATAGATGGAGTGCTGTACATTCAGTCTTGGGGAACTGAGAATGGAAGTGGTTTTTTTGCTAGTCCTTTAGCTAGTAAGTCTAGTCCTTTTTCTGTGCCTTTAGCTAGTAAGTGTTGATCTGCTCTTACTAACATTGGTGATGATACATGAAGCTGTGAAAAAGAAATATATACAAACTTCCACAGCTGTTTTTTTTTTGTTGTTTGTTTGTTTTTTTTTTTTTTTTTTTTTAATGTGAATAAGGTAAGAGCACCTTTGTTAAACAAGGCGACCTTCATAAACACTCTGTTGTTGACACTGCTGTACATTTGCAATAGTATAACACAGGAGGTATGAACACTGCAAGTACTTAGAAAGAGCACAAGGACAGGACACATAGCTGTTGGGCAAGAAGGAAAACAGTTCAGCAGCAAGATGCAGTATTCCTGCAGAATCCTGGAACTTAAGAACAGAGTGATACACAACTTTTAAAAAGTCCCTGTGTGGTTTGCAGCTAGCTCTCATAATCAGTTGCACAGAAATAATCGGGTAACTGATTATTGACCTGCTAGCCACAAGTCCTCCTGACCCCTGAAACTCAGTCTTTAAGGCTGCTTTTGATTTTTGGCTGGCCAGATTTCTTATTATAGGACAGCAAAAGGCATTTCTCTCATGGTGAAAGAGAAGGAATATAAAAACAAATGTCAGTCTGGAGTATGCAATTCCCTGGAGAGGTTCTAGGAAGTCATTAATGAGAAGGGCACAGCCTGAGGGGTTCATGGAGAAAAGTGAAGCTCCAAGAATCAGTGCAGCTCTCCACTTCAACTGGGTACCTTTTTGTTGAGAAATAAATAAACATCACTGCTCTTTTCAAAGTAACATTCAAGTTCTCATTATTTCTAAAATTAAGCCATTCGTGTTTATACTAATTAAATATTGTCTTTGATGGACATTAATAATACCTAGAATACTTATCACAGAAAATATTAAATATTTCCTGCTGGTAAATGTTACAGCAACACGAGCAATACACAATACAGAATTGCTTGTTGTAGTTGCAGGGGTAAGAAAGCACCTTCAATTCCATGAATTACAGGAGAGGATATTAAACCTCTATTATTAAAATTAAACGGTGTCTAAATATGTTCATCTTATTTTATTTAAGTGTATTTAAAGAATTAACTGACAAACTCTCTGAACAAGAACATTGGAACTGGAAGACTGGAGCAGTTCCAGAAAATTGAAAATATTTGGCAAATACTCTGCCAAGATCTTGAAAAGGGTGATCTAAGGAATTACAGGGCACTGAATCCTTGCAAAAATATGAAAAGCTTGACACGGGATACAATCAATAAAGAATGAAAAGACAATAATGTGAAGAGCATTAGCCAAAGTGATCTTATGGAAAAAGTATTAATGACATCACAAGTCTGGCTGGAAAAAGTCAGTAGTGCTCTCCCTGAAATGATTCATGGGGTATTCAGGGCTCCTGTCAAAATGGGATGGATTGAGGCAAGACTGGTTCAGGGTACCCTTGAGAAATGATGTAACGGCTAGGGGTTAGAAGAAGGAACTGATCAGTGGACATCACCCACAAAGTGTGCTAACAACAATCAAATATATATGTTTCATTTTATGTTTCTCTATTCTCATCTGAGAAAGAATTAGTGAGGTACTTCATCCCAGCGTGGGTCCAGGACTGTGAACTTCCGTCAACAGTAGGTAGCCATGCTACTGGGTTCTAACCTCACATTTCTCTTCAGCACCTCCTGTTTGGTTTGGGTGGCTCTCTGCCCTGCAGTTGTCTCATGTTTTTCAAGATTCACGTTCTTGAGCATCCACCTTTCCTTTCACACCTTGCAACAAACAGGATTTGAAAATTAAGGACTGCCAGGCATTTGATGCTTATGGCATACGTGCTGCAGCACTCAGCATCGTGATGTCATGAGTCTATGTGAAATGACTGCCCACAGTTCCATAAAGAATGGTAAAAATGAAATGAAAAGCTTAGAAAATAGTTATGAGGAAGACAAGAGCTGAAAACCATACCTTGCAGGAAGAGACTAAGGAAGATGAAGCTCATATTTTTTTCAAGCCTCTATGCATTCTGCTAATAGGTAGTTATTGAGAGAAAATGGTGTTTTCACCTAACTAAAAAAAAAAAAAAAAGAGCAACCAAAACCATTTAAAAATCCAGTGAATAGAAAATGATTTTATGCAAGTTCAGACTCCGAATGGAATTCCACATTTCAACAGTGAGTTCACTGTTGTGAATGCCAGCTCTGCGGTGCATTCTCCATTGTAATCGGCTGAATTTTAAATCAGGGCTGCTTAGATTCCTAGAAGGTATTACAGTTCAGTCAGAAATTGCAACTTGATAAAGGAGGCTGTGAGTAAGCTTTTATGCCGTGTGTTGTGGATGAGTCAGAACAGATTATCGTTGTCCTGCTCTCGGATTTAAAATCTATGAATTTAAGCAGTTCATTTGCTGAAAAGGGAGATGTGTAGCAGTAGTTACACTATGGCAGTTCTTGGTTTGAGAGCAAAATGCAGAATCGGCACAAGTTGTTTCAGTGATGCCTGCTCTGTAAGTATCAGATTCTGCCACTCACGTTCATATTAAATGTTGCCCTCCCATGCAGCCTGTTATATAATGCCGTAGGGAATTAGGGAGGGGATAATTGCAGAGTGCTGTCTTAATCACTGGATGCTCGTAGTAGCAAAATATACCCTCAAGTGCTCAATACCGCATCAACAAAAATTCTGTGGCACAATGTGTATAAGGACCCACACAATCTGTACTGAAATCCACGGAGCTGCCTGCCAATACGTAGTTATGTAGTGTATAGTAGAATGTTTTCCAGTGTGCAAAAAAAAAAAGAAATCTTGTTTTCCAGTCTACAATTTTTGTACAATGCTGTGACATTTTGTCTCTTTCGGAACAGATTGTCTTTAGCAGTAGGGAGGCAGAGCTGGATTAGCCTGCTGGAAATGTGGTAATTTTCCAGTACATGCTAGAAGCAGATTGCTTGGAGAGAGTGACAGAAGCTTCCTTGACCTCTCACAGGCTCAGGTAAACAATATTTTTGAAAAGCACATGGAAGAGAACTACAAAATTCAACTGAATTTTGGAGAAAAGGGTGACAATGCAAATGATTTTTTTTTGGGTAAGATCAGTGCATTCTGCATGGATTTTTTTTTCAACATCCAAAGCTTCTTACACATATTTGAATGTGTATATGTATATACACACTGCATATTTTAACTTGCTACAACTTTGCTTACTAATGCATGCCACAGGAATAATTTTAAGAAATGTAAAATGTTCAGTAAAAACACGTCTCCTATTTGGAAGAAATCACCCAATCTCTATGGTGAGAGAATAAAGACATGTTCAATACTTAGTGTATCTATCCTTGAAAAACTAAGTTTAAGGTGAGGTTGTAAATTCAAAGAAAAAAGCCCTCGATTTGGGGATATTCAGAGTGTATCCCAACCAATCTGCGACCTATTCAATCTATTCAGAAATAATTGAGATGAAACATTCTTTGTGATGTGTCTGTGGAAATCAGCCCCTGATGCACTGGACCCTAGACACTGAGACAGCGTTGGATAACAAGTCAGCACTCCTACTGCATTATATGACATCAGAACTACTTCAGTTTTCATGCCTTGGAAAACTTTGTATCTGCTCCACATGCTTGTTTGTTGGGGGCAGAGCTATTGCCTCCACAATGCCCGCAAAAAGATCCACATGAGAGTCTCCAACTCATTCTGCTTTCTGTAGTGCCACCAGATGAAGTCTTGAAGAACACTGAAGATGGCCATCTAAAGGCACTTCAATTAAGTCAGTGGCAAAAAAAAGTATCATCTTTGACAAGGGTTGGTGTGACAGACTCATGGGGCCAAAGAGGAAAGAAAACATGTAGGTGGCTCCTTCCCTCCCTGTGCCCCTACCCATGAGGGAAAGAACAAGAAATTCTGGCAGAAGGACGCAGCAGTACCTGCACCCACCACATGGTCCATGGTGGGAAACCTTTTGTACACAGCGGTGCTCACGGAGCGAAAGATCAGCAGAGAAGTTAAATTCACGTAGCGCATTAGAGTCCTCCTGAGCAAGCGGCCGTATTCATCTCTTCCCTGGACACAGCTGGAGATCAAGAACATCAGTCGGTCTGGCCATGGCAAATTCACAAACTGGTTCCACCACCGGTTCACCACCAATGTGACATAGAAACCTGTGGGTTGGAAGAAAAAAAAGGTCCAGTGCCTATCAGCGCTTCTGTTTAGCTTACCTTGATTTACAGTATAGGGTATTATTCATATCACTACGCTGTTATGTTTCCCAGAATAAATGCAGTAAGTCATCTCAAAATCAGTATGTAATCAATACTGAATTAATAGGCACTGCAACTTAATGACCTATTACATTTGAGTATCTCATATAATCTTAACACAGACTTCAAAATTTCGTTTTCTGTAGTAAACTTTGAGTGACTTTAGTGCTTTGCAAGGTCAGGCAGAACCTACCAGGGTTAGTGGGCACTATATATATTTCTATATATATTAAAATGCTCTTTTGTTGGAATGTTAAGAACTTGAGCATAAATGTTTATGTGACAAAACGAAACTGATTTTAAGGAAACCTGCTGGAAGCTGATGACTTTACTGTGAGTCTCTAATCTCCCATATACCCCTCAGCTCTGCAATGCTTCCTTGCACATACACTTACAAGATACTTGGACAGAGACAGTGTTGGAGAATAATTTCACATGTAACCAGTACTTACCAAGCACAAAAGTTACTGGGATTTGTTCAGCATATTTGTCACAGTAAATTGATAATTTTTCAAAGAACCGTTTTTGGCTTCCTGTAAGAAAAAATCTGCAGCAAAAATAAAATGTATATGTCCTTTTGTAATACTCTGGCACAGCAAAGTGCAAATACATACAAATGATCACATAGTTGTATTTGGGAGCAAGCTTGGCTAACGTCTTCACGAAGATTCTTAAAGTGCTGAATACTTGTACCATGTAATAAAGAAGCTACAGAAGACTATTATTCTCATGTCTTTGCTGTTTTCTCATGACTAATTCGACTGGCACTGCTAATTAGAGTCAATACACCTTTAGAATTAGCATGCTATCTCATCCAGACCACTGATGACAATAAGAGGTAAGTGAGCAAGCAGAGCCTGCTCTCAATTTCCAGAAGGCTACTTAACCAAAATGCTTAGGTCTGTCTGGAGTGCATGAAGTTGCCAATTTCTACTCACTGTTATTTGAAAAAGCCACATTGCAGCAGTTTTTGTTCTTACTCCTACAAAATTGTCCACAAAATGAAAAACACAACTGTATCCATCTTGTAGTGGGGAAAATACTCATCAGATGACAGAAAATTAGTGGAGCACAGCAACTTATTCCCATGGAGAAATATATCTAATGAAATACAACAGGCTTAAATACAAACAATTATTTTATTTGGATATATAGGTATTACAGTTATTCTTTGATTTCATATAAAAGGAACACGTGACAAATATTTGGTGGATTTTGCTTACAATCATGTAGTAAAAACTGTTGTATATGTGAAATGCTCTTCATGTCATATTTACTACAGTCTTTAATTGCCTAATTTTTCAGTGAAACTAGATTCATTTAAATGAATGTCAGACTTCATTTTTTTCTTACATATTAATACTGTGATTTTCTTTCTGAATGTACAGGTATAGATCACTGAACATTGTGCAAAGTTGGTCATTAATCACAAACAAACTGAAGCTATTTTTCTTGGTTACACATAAAAAGAAAACACCAGGGGCGAATTACAGATTGAGGTAAGATCTGAATCATAGTTTTGATACTCATGTGCAGTGCACTTCATCAATTAAAAGTCTCACTACATTAATTGATGCATTGCTTCTGTTTAATTCACACCTTGGTGGAAGCAGTAGCTCTCCTTCTGGCCTGGCCCTCCCAGGTGCTGTGTTGCACCCAGGTAATAGCTACAGCTATTTTCCAGCTAGTCTTGCTTGTCCCTTTGCAAGCTTAGGTCCTTAAAAATAGTTAGTCACTCCCTCCTACCTTTCAGGATAGCTTTGCCTTTCCTGAGAAAAGACTATAAAACCCGGCCCTCAATTTATTCACTTCAGTGTCATCGGTGAAATTACCTCTGAGCAACTGAAGACCCAATTCTGCAAACAAGAGATGTCTATACTGTCTATAGCAGAGGGGCACACTCAGTGCCAGAATAATAAAGCTTAGATATCATGGGCTACTTATGGGTGTTTATTTAGCCTAAATAAGTAATTTAGTCTAACTTATTTAGCCTAACTTCAGCAGAAGGGTTGCTCAACATTGGCAGGAGGCTGAGAGTAGAATCAGTGGAGTATGATAGACCATATTTTATTTACACTCTACATGCTTCCTCTGGATCTATAAAGTAACTGAGGAAATTAAAGGTTAGAGAAGGTTCAAGGAACAGACAACATTTCTGTGGCACCCCCCACCCCAGCTGGTCACTCATCAGCCTAATGCTACCAAGTGTGAAACTTCAGTATAACATTTAATGAGATGTGAATTGGAAAGAGTGTACCTGTATAATACACTTATCGCTGTGTAAAGAGTAGCAAAAACAATAAATTCTCTGTACAGCAATTTGTAGATGCTGCCTTTCCACTTTAGGAGTAATCTGTGAAATCCAAAGAAAGTGGCATTTGCTACTTTGCTGGAATAAGTGACTGTCATCGTCTTGGCAGGCTGTGCCTAGAAACAGCAGAAGAGAAGCAGGAAACCAATAACATTTTAGACAGTGTATCCTAACCTGAACGCACCCATCTATAGACATACACAGATAAACACGCACAAATACACATATAATAGTATATATAAACACATGCTGTGTGTTTTTATATGTAAAAAGAGAGAAAAATGGGAAGATGTTGTAGTTACAAGCCCTGCTGAGCTGCAGGTCGAGGGATGCAATGCTGCACTTGGGGTTGGCCCCGGCCACCACCCTAAAGCAGCAGCCAGTGCCAGATGTGGCTGCCCGCCTGGGTGGCAGTGTCAACGGGGACACATTACACCGCTGAAGGCTCTGCTTCCTCCCAGTTTGCCCCAGTCTGGTGCAAGCAAAGAAAAGGAAGCAAATTTGCTTGAAAATTTTCCCAAACTCTGTCAGAGCTCCAGCAGCAGAAGCAAAGCTGAATTCACCAATGCACCTTCCTCCCCAGCCGGTATTTTTAGCTGGCTTTGGTAATTACACTCATCGAGAAGCAAATGAGATCCGGAGACGGCCTCTTTCATTAACAGTTACGACAGCAGCTGAGATCGGCTGGGGAACCCTGTTATTTTTCTCCTTGGCAGCCAGACACACGCATCACTACGCTGGTGCTTCAGCGCTGCATGGCCATGCAAAAAAAGCCACGGGGTAGCTCAGGTAGACAGCATGCAACACCACGTAATTAAAGCAGTGCTAAAAGCCTACTGGCAAGTATTTTACACTGTTTTGCTTGCTTGCTTGGTGTAGGGATACTACAGCAACTTTTCTGTGCTTGCAGAGAATTTAAGTCCAAATACAGATGAAAGCACTTTTGTACAGCATTCAAGAAAAGGAACAAACAAGACAAGCACAAAGCCTCAGGGTAGTTATTGTGTAAGACACTAGCCTAAATATTGTTCTTATACGCATTTTCTTGGTGCCAGTGTAGGTCATTTACTCTCAGAAAGAAATATGAACCCACAGTTAATAGATGGCTTGATAATGTTTTATGTAACTTGGCTACATCTCCTATGCAGAGCATAAAAACAAGCCATTAAAATTCAGCTGTAAAAGTGCCACTTTTTCTTTTAGTCGCCATGGGAATCAGCAGGGAAAAGACACCATAAGCCTCCTATTACTGACAGACTGTCTCTTCCCATGTGCCGAATGTCTGCTTGAGGTTTGCCGGCTTGAGCTCTGAGACTTTTGTTTTGGTATTATTATTATTATTATTTTTTGAGATGCATGTTTTTTATTCCTTAGCATCCAAATCCAAATGATAGTTTTGCTGCTTCTGAGACTGGACACATCCCTTTAAATGTTGTTATTGTTGTAGTCAGTGAACTCCCAAAAGTTAAATTCAGGACCCAAACTGACTGGCTGGCGTGCAGCAGTGCAGCCCTGCCTGCTGGAAAGCCTGTGGTCAGGATGCAACATGGAGAAAATGGAGGCAGAGATTTCCATTCCCAGCAGAAATGGGGCTTTAAAGGCAAGGAGAGGTCAGTGGCTAGGCCATAGGGTGGGAATGGGGTAGAAAGATGTTGTCAGCGGCACACTGAGTCTCCCGGGACAGCTGTGGGAGGCTTTAACCTTGCCCATTAATGCCAGGCGGTGTGTGTGTTCAAACAATACAGTGAAGAAGTGTCCACCAGGACCACCTGTCATTAGCACGGCACCCTGTTAGCTGCAGGGCTGTGTTTCTTCCCCCAGCTCCCTCCCCAGTTACTGAGATCTGTGTGCTTAGTGTGTTCCCCGGGGTTTTCCTCTACAGCATCATTGCCTACATGGTGCCAGAAATCGACACTAGCTCAGCAGGACAAAATGGGTTCACCTCCTCTAAGGGCCCGCAGCAAATCCTGCCTGGAAATGCTGGTGGGTGGATTTTGGCTACAGCTGCAGAGCTGTAATGATAATAGGATTCTGGATTATGAATATTTCCCCTGACATTAAGCTGGGAGAGGGGAGTTTTCTCCATGAAGTGCAATTTGCCTGCTTAAGTTGGAGAGCTACATTTCACTTAATCAGATTCCTGCCACCTCTCTTAGCACTTTGCTTGAGGTCCTTGGCTGTGAGTAGAAAATCTTCACATGAACGTGGGAGGCACGGGGCACCAGTGGCTTTTTCTTTCTGCCTCGGAAATAGGGCAAATAAATTGGGACTCTCACAGCAGCTTCAGACTGTGATGCCTTGGTTTTCTTTCTTTGCCTTGCCTGGGATGCTCTGTATTTTAGTTTCCTGCTTAGCAAATGTGTTATTGAATGTTGATCACTGGGTTCATACAGGAGTTTCAGGGGGAAATGTTATGTCCCAAAATACACATTAGGTCAGGTTAGGTGACCTGAGATCACTTTAGGCTATAGGGACTATGACAGACAGCAATGTGTCCGTCTGGTTAGATCTTACAACATAGCAAGTTAGATTTAAGTCTGTGCTTGTGTTTTTCCTCTGTGAACAGCTACCACCACCGGGGTACTGCACACACACATTTAGGCAGCAAATTTTTGCATAAATCCTGGTGTTGTGGCTGATTCCTGTGCAGTGGTCCCAAGCCTTTGGGGCATGGGCTGCGCTTGCCTGAGAGTCCTTCCAGCATTACTCATGGTCACAGGAAATTAAAAAGCTAAAGCTGAGGCTGACAGGAAGAGCAAAGGATCACGATGCCCCCAGCACATTCCTGCCTGTCTTGGCTGGGGCCACAGAAGGACAGGGCACTGGATCGGACACCGCGGTAACTGCTGCCATGCAAGACTTTCCTGTTAATCGCCTTGCCCCGGGCTTCATTAGCAGATACGGGGCTAGGCTTTCTGCTGGTTTGGATTTGTGAGTTCTGACGACGTGACACAAGTTATACCCATTTTGTGCCTGCAGAAACTTTGGCTCACATCCGTGACATTGCTTTTCCTTTGGCTCAGTGTTTGCTCCCTCTCCGAAACTTTCTCCAGCCTGGACCGAAATGTGAGGAATATATCACTCCACTTTTGCTAATCATCAGATGTCCTTAGACATAAATGCCTAAAAATAAAAGATCTTTTTCCCTGCTAATATTGAGCCCAATTGTAAATAGGATTTTTGCCTGGCTGAGAATTTCAAGGATGCATTAGAGTTCAGAGAGAAACCACAGTAAAAAATAACAGCAATCAGCGTTCCCTAACTGACCATTAAAGAGACATCACAGAACATATAAATAAATAGTGCCTCTGCGCAGACCTACCCTTTGTCGTTGTGTTATCTGATTTATTTGTTTATGGTATATTAGAGAAAGCAAGCGAGCGAGCGAGAGAGATCGGCGTTAAGTCAGAGACAAAAGTACACGGAGCACGCTCCATGCCCACTGACCTGCTATTTGGATCTGGCAATCCAAGCACGAAGGCAAATCCCGGACCCTTCCTCTTGCTCAGACGTCCCAAACAGGGCACCCCTCAGGGCCGGCGTAATCCCGGGGCTCTTCCCCTAACCTGAAGCAGGGGATTGCTTCCACCGAGCCCCGGGAGGAGAGGACTGACAAGCACAGGGGTTAAAATGTCTTTCCACTTCTGGAAGGCTGTTTTTGCCAAGTCCTCTGTCCTGTCAGTTACACAGGGAACAAACGCAAGCAGCAGCAGCAGCAGCAGCTGCTGATCTTGCTCTTTTCTAGTCTATAATTATAACGCCGCTTGCCGTCGGAAGGACCCCTTTCATTTGGATGCCGAGCCTTGCCACGGTTTGGCTGGCACCTCCACTCTTCTCCATTTTACTTCCTGTCCCCAAACTGGGAAAGGCGAGGAGCGTTTTCATCTGGGACCTTAGAAGAGTCACCTCCTCAGACCTAGCCCTGCGAACGGCGCTGACTGCGTCTAACCAGGGAGACCAGACAACCCGGGCAAATTTGGGACAAATCTGGGGATGTGCCCCAGCTGCACCTGGTTCCCACCCTGGAGCACGTTGCTGCTATCCCGCTGCCTTGAACTGGGAAATGAGGAGAGCAGGGCAGGCTGCAGAAGCCTCCCATCCCTCACGATAAGTGCATTCGCTGTTACGAGAAGTCCCATCGGGCTCGGTGAACCTGTTCACGACAGCACATTTGAGGCTTTGTGTGACTGGAGGGAACTCCTTCCCCTCTTCCCCTTTGTAAGATGAGATGGACTCCCTCTTTTACGACTCATGGCATTAAGAGGGAGCTGTAAAAGGTGACAGACTGTGAAAGCCCAGGAGAGACCATATAATGTTGCCATAAATCTCTATGGCGGATGAAATAGTGTGATGGTGAAATAAATAAATAAATAAATAAAAATTCCAGGGGGGAGAGAGTGAGCAAGATTTATGGATTTAATACATTTTATGATGAAAGGTTTTTTTCCCCTGCCTTCACCCCAGTATAAGGTACAAAGCTATCTGAGAGCACTTATTTAATTAGAACTCTCTCTGAAAGCAAATCAGCCGCTGTCATTGTTTGCCTTTCTTCCCATTGGCAATCGCAGAAGGAAGACACTTTGATGTCAAAGCAGGCGAGACACGAGACTGTGGCATGTGTGTGTCAGGCAGCGGCCCGCAGTGAAAGATGACAAATCATTTTAACATTCGGTGACTTGGCGTGAAGAAACGCGCCGCCCGATCCTATTACAGCGACTGCCCGCCCCGAGAAGACTCCTAACGACAGGGATCTTCTAAGGTCGTTGTTAAAATAATTACTCAGACCTCAGATTCAGACCCCACAGGCTGCCTCCATCCACCTGAACGCGGAGGAAGGCAGGGAGGGAAGAGTCGTGGCTTGTAGCTACTACCTGTAAAAGTCGTGGCTACTGGGAGTCCCTGCTTAAGGAGCTCGTTGCATTTTCTAGCTGATGCCAATATCTGTGTTAGCATGAGTGGAGACCTTTGCTGTAAGTTTTAAGGTAGTGTTGCATTTTAATTCAGCTCTTCTCTTTGTGTTTATACTGGTATCTCGAATGCACAACGTGAACAGCACATTGGTGGGGGACTACAAAAGCTCAATTATTAGAGAAGGGTCGTGAAAGCCGCCACCATCATTTCTTTGTCCTTCATTTCACTAAGGACTGGCTACAGAGCTCTGCAAAAATCCTTTTTCCAAGACATTAGAAGCTGCCTTCTGCTTTAACGGCAGGCAAGAAAGAAAGGGGACTTGGGAGGAAGAAAACAGCAGCAAATGCTGTTCCCCATCTCCGACAAAGTGTCAGCGATGTCAGCTAGGGCTAAGGACTCAGGAAACATTGGTCAGTTCTGCTTTGCTCCTGGGGGATGCTGACACAGTCGTGACAGTCCTGCTGTATACAAAAAGCCTGCCACCTGTGACCTGCTATTTGAAACCAGAACTGATTATCTCCTACTTTCTTACAACCCTGTTGTTCTGCCAAATTCATTGAGTAAATCTAACCTACAAGGAACCTCCTGAGCAATCTGAGTGATCTTCTGGCCCTTTATTACACTGTTTAGCAAACAAGTAAGTTCCAACAGGGTGCCAACTTTTTAACTGGCTAATAAGCAGATGATGTGTACAACATAACAGAGGGAACAAACAAATATATACATTTTGTGGAATTAAAAAGAAAATTTTCTGTAAGGATTTGTATTTGTATTGTCTCCCCTCTGCTATGTAACTATTTCCACTGTAAGATGCATGGTTGGTCATCACCCTTTATTAGATTTTAAAATGTAATTAAGTCCACTGCAGCAAATGAAATTTTATAGCAAACTCTTAAAATCTCATAATAATGAGTAAGGGCCTGCAAAGTACTGCTGGAGCTCCAGTGATCTCTATGCTATAAACCACTAATTATTTCACCTTCGTATTTGAGGAATGATTCAGCAGACCCTGCAGACCTTCTAAAACCTATATGGAGTCTTATCAGAGATCATTAATCCAAATGAAAATATCTTCAAGACATGATAAGTAGTAATTCGAGATATTCACACCTTCGCTATTACAAGCAACTATTTTTAACAGGTGTCATATGCCTGATAGCACGTAGAAATTCTGTTTGTACACAGTATGCTTCTAAAAGGTCATCAAAAAAGAATAGATGTCTGAAGTGTGTAAAACAGTATTTCACATTTGCAATGAATGGTTTAATTTTATCACTTCTTTTTCAGATCCTTCAAGATGGACTTCCTTATTATCATTGACCAACAAGGGCAAAGGAGGTGCTTTGTTTTTACAAACACATACAGAAGGCAGAGGAATACAGAATTTGAGAGGTCTCATCTGCAAAACAAATTTTCAGAAGTTCGTCTAGATGTGCAGCTCCACTGGTGATCACTACTGATGGTGTATTTTGCATCCACATTCTCTTGATGAGTTTTGGACACATATAAATTGCAAAGGGACAAAAATATTTGTATGCTGTGTAACTAGACAGGTTTCTGCTGTTACCATCGATGGGTGTTTAACAAGACAATGCAATGCAGCAGATAGTAGGAATCTATCAAATACAAGTTATATCATTTCTTGGTCCTTCCTGCTCCTCTTATTTCCTCTTGATTTTCTTTTAGTTTTCCAGTCTTCTACACTGGAAGATTTCTGTAGGAAAGTAATTCATATTGTGTGTTAGTGAAGCTTCACGCAAACACGTCAGTATCTGTAACAACAATACATTATGCCAATACCCAATGAAATGCCATAATAACAAGGCTAAAATATGGTATGAACAACATGAAAGAATCTTCTCGTTGAAAAGAAGTGAACAATTAAAATGTTGAGAAGAGGGTGGTATTAAAGAAGCTGCTGTCAGATTTTCTCAGACAAGAATGGATTGGGTTTTGCTTTATTCTCCTACTTACTGTCACTAGCTGCCAGAATTCCTGTCTTAAACAAATGAACAAATTAACATAAAATGTCCTCTGACCTTAGGAGGAACATGTAGAGAGTTGTTGTGATATCTTACAGTCTCTTTCATGAGAGAAACGGCAATAATTAAAAGTTAATCTACTGTGAGAGATACCACCAGACTTAGCATCACTCAGAGTGGGTTGTGGAAATATACTTTAAAGCAGGCTGTTTTATCTCTGGAAGTCACATGGTAGGATACTTCAGAGGATTACAAATGAATTTGTCTGCAGCATAAAGCTGGCTGCCTCGACAGACTCATTCCGAGTCCTGTAAGACCGTACTCAGAAACACTTCATTTTGCAACTTCCTTGTAATGAAATAAACAACATTTTTTGCATGGTATTGCTGGGTTTGTTATTAGGAATATTGTTATTGCTGTGATTGCTGTCAGACTCAACAATCCTTTTATTGCCGGAAGGTGCACACGCACCACAGAGAACCGATGGCACGGCACGGGACCTGTCAGACGGAGATGGGATGGACGAAGCACCACGAGTAAGGTGTCCAGGAGCCGGACTCAAAGGCCAATACTTGGGACAACTTTCTCATGACTTAAAATAGAGCTAATTGCATAGCCGGGCATAACCAGTCTTTTTTACCTGGGGGATCCTGCAAAGCTCTACTGTCTTTTCTCTTTTTAATGAAAAAATACATTAACAGAATTTGGTATCATAGTGGACATTGAAGAGTATTGATTGTTGATTGTCTGTGCTTTATAATGTAAATTAATGTCTCCATCTCTCCTTGTTCCCTGCACAGAAACATACTAAAATACCACATAACACTGGATAATGTGTTTTACAGTATAACTTAACCACTATTTCTCCCGTTTAATAATTATGAGGGCAACTTCGTTTATTCTTTGAAGAAATTCTCTCTATGGATGTATTTTGATTTTGGTATATGAAAAATTATTTGTGAGAAGAGAGATCTGGATTAGTGCATGACCTGAAGAGAAACGCACTGTGCATTGATGACTGGTGTAAAGCTGAGGTGCAAGATACTGCCTTTGTTAGAGGTGTGATTAAACCACACTGCTGCAACTGATGGAAGAAGTGGTATTTGTGTATGAAAAAGAATTGCATTAGGATGGCTGACTACCACCCATTTCTCCTTGTAAAGGGGAAAACTGACAAGAGTTCTTTTTCTTATTTACCTGATTCTAGCTTTTTTTAAAAAAAAAGAAACAAAAAGAAACAACCAACACAACAACCACGACCACCAAAAACAAAACACAAAGAAACCCTAACAATACTTACTGCTGTTAAAAGAAGTCACTTGATAACACATGAAAAGGATAAAACTGAGGACTTAGTGACCCAGACAGTCCTGCCAGTCCTGCCTTAAAGCCATTTCTGGTTTTCCTCCCTAGCATATTTCAATGCTAAACATTTCTCTCAGAACTGTTGTTTTGCAGATGTTAAATAAATAAAAAAAAAAAATAAAAAAGAGTATAAGAAGAGAAAGTAGCACCCAGGAAAAAAGAATCGTGAATTGAATAGCAAGTTTAGTGAACCGACATAGGCAGATGCAACCAGCCTTCCCTTTTTCTATTTCCACCTGAGCTGCAACAAATCCTCTTCTCTGCTTTCTGCAACTTTTTGGTTAAAAATGCCTAAATACCCTTAGAAGCTTTTGCAAAACACTCATTATGCTGTTTGTTTACCTTGGTTGAGAATCGAAAGTCTCACTGCTCCCCCAGACATGAGGTTCAGCCTGTGAGCCAGGAGTGGATGGACTAAGCCCCAGGCTGGCTGGAAAGGGGGGGAAGCTTGCTGGGTTGCTGCCCAGCCAGATGACACATGGGTATGGCACGCTGCTAGTTGGGGGATTTGTTCTTCACACTCCTCTGGGTAAATCCTCGCTTTGACTATTTTAGTGAGGCGGGGGAAAGCTTTTCCTGCCATGGTGAGTGTGGGTACATCCCAACTCAACGTACGTAAATACTCATGGAGACAAGAGTCTTGGGAATGGCTGGCACTTTGGAGGCCACTTTGCTTCGGTCTGTTAAGAGGCATAGCAGAGTAATCCTTCTCTTTTTTAGAACTGAAACTGTTCTTGTTTCCATACCACATCAGCTTTTTTACCATCTATGGGACTGAAGAAAGGATTTCAGAAAAGCCTGTCTGATCTGCTGCTCCAAGCTCACACAGCATTGCTACCATGGGCAAGTCAGCTCAGGAGACAGGGAGAAAAGGCCACCGGGAATCATTCCTATGCCTAGTGGAGTGATGTCCATACAGACTAGAAAATGCTGGACAGAAGAAGAATAAAACAGCAGTTCTGTCATGTAGGGAAATGGCTGGTAACTGCAAAAGCTTTCCTATGAGACCAGTTTTACTCCTCAGAACATGGCAGCCTTTGTTCACATAGGTTTCTGAATCTCTGTGTCACTGAGCAAAAATAATGGAAAAATCTGTCCGGTAAAGCTACATTTTGAATTTTTATAGAAACTTTGGTCTGAAAAAAATGAAGACTTCTCAAACATTTGTTTTCTAAATATTATAATAGGGCCACATATTACAGGGAAGGAGGAAGAAGTCTCAGGGATTTCAGTTTAGAGATGGATAAATCAAAGCACAGTGAGGGTATCCTGCTTGAAAACTGAACTGTGCATAAAACACAGAATTCCCGAATCCTCACCTTATGTTTTTCACTGTTACTAGCTGGAGTACTCGATGGAAATATTTTTGGAATCTCCTCAGGTAAAAGGATTCTTGAGTTTTACAAATAGATTTATCAGGATTACAAAGTTTGGCTTTCAGGGTGTTAAGTTCCAGGTGAGAACGCATTTCGTGTTTTTATTTTCTGATTTCTGAGTTCAGTTTTGGCATCTCTGCCATTTTCCAGCTAGTCATGAACATGGTGTACTATTTTTAATTGCACTCAGGATCTGTCCCTGGCTTGCTTCTAAAGATAAACAAGACCACGTGTCAGCCCTTACATAAGTTGGTAAGGCCATTTCAGTCTTTTGTTTCTTCCATTTAGTATTGAATTGCATTTATAAGCACCTTCAAAAAAACTAGAATTATTTATTTTATAAGCAGCACAATCTGACTAGTTCAGCAACTTGTTTGCAGAACCAGTCCTAGCGTCAAAGTGGACAATTTTGAACTACTGTGCTCAAAGGGGAAGCTATTCCTTGTTACTTAATAGTTGCTTTGTAGCCTTGAAAATAAGAACTGATATGCTTTATTCATTTGTATTTTCCCTAATTAGGGTGGGTTCTGCGTGGTCATATAGAGGTGTCTTTTTTTTTTTTTTCAATACAGCTATAATTTGCCATTCTTGTTATATTGTGTCAGTGAGTGAATTCTGCAGGTTGTGTATAGATACATGCCGTGTACTTATAATTAAGCAATGCAAGTCTTTAATGAACATTCACTTTTTAGACACCATTTGGAAGCCCTTATTTCTCATGCTGCTTTATTATGTTGACAAGGCTAACAGAGGAGAGGACTATGAAGTAGTTTGAGGTTTTGATTCTGCAACAGATTGGTTATGTGATTTGAGCAAGCCATTTGAGCCATTCCAAGACAAATGCAAAAGTAGCAATATACATGATAGAGACAGCCTTTGGTGAGGCTTTTGAAATTCCCTCCTATGACATCATTAAAAAGTGAGGGAAACGCTGACTTGCATGAACAGTACAAGACAGTACATCATGACTGATATAAAAACCATGCTCATAACACAGTTTTGAATGGCCAGTTGTTAAAGCACATCTTCTCAGAGGATCATACTGGTTCTGATAATATGCTATACTTTAACTAATGACTCGGCTGATGGAACAACGATTGTACTTACTAAATTTGCAAGATATGAAGGGCCAGAATCTCTCTCTCTCTCTCTTTTCTTTTCTTTTTTTTTTTTTTTTCTTTTTACAGAATGGGATTAGGATTCAGTGAAAATCAATGTCCATAGAAATAAATTCACAAGTTAAGTCACACACAAGTGGAAGGAAGACTGGTTAAGTAACATGCTGTCAAAAGCAAGCAAGCAAGCCTTTTGCTGGGATATATAAGCAGGCATGTAATATGTGGAAGCCAGTACTGAAAAGATCTCAGCTGTAGTGCTGTGCTCAGACTTCAGCACAGCTCTTCTACAAAGCTGAGGACCAATGGGAAGAATTCTGGAGAAAATAATAAAAACAACTGGAGATCTAAAAACCATGACCCATGAGGAAATATTAAAATAACTGTTTAGTCTTTGAGAAAATGGAGGGGATAGATGATGCCATCAAATACAGTAAAGATTGTTGTTTCCTATAACCACTGAGATAAGCTCATTACCTCTTGTCCTACACTGCAGCAAAGAAGATTATGTTAGACTTTAGGAAGTATTTCTGGCTTGAGGATAGTTGGCACTGGAAGGCACTGCATAGGGAGGCTGTGCAGCAATCTCCGCCACTGGAAGTTTGGAGAAAGAGTAAACATCAGTCTTGTCTATTTGCCTTTTGTTTGTTTGTTTGTTTTTCTGTGTATAAATTTGAACAAAAATACAGCCCTCATTGGTTTAATGTTATACCAATAAGACTCACATAAGTTGTGTGGTTACTTATGCCAGTGTACCAATTAAACTTGCCTTCCAAATGCGTAGGCAAAATATTGAATAAATATACTTGACTGGGGAATTCTTGTCTGTGCTGTGGTTCTTCAAACTACAACTGGTTCAGTTGAACTAGTAGAAGGAAAAAGAAAGTTTTTAGAATAAAGTTACAACCTCTGAACCCTTTTTGTACATAGCCAAACATTTGTTGTTTCTTTACACCATGCCACAGGGTTGCAACATATATGGGACTTCTATGAGTATATCCATCCTTGGGTTTGCTTGAGTTTGTTGTTTTATAACATCTTCTTTGAGATGGAGGAAATAATTACAGTTTATTCAATATTAAAAACCAATAAAAGAAACCAGCAAAAAATACCAAAGGCAAGTAAAAACAAGATTTCAAAGTTCATCTGTTTAATTTACCTGTGAAATTTTTGAGACATCCTTCCATACTGGACACTCAAACATCTGTTAAGAAAAGAACCATCTTCCTCCTTTATCCCTCCCAACCTTTAGGAGAAAAGATTTGATTAGCTGGTGTTTGTGCATATATGCAACAAATTTTAAATCAATTCAAGTCAGACCAAAGATGAATGCTGCTCTTGGTTTCTTTAAAGTGCTGGAGAAATTCTTGCCCTCAACAGAGAAGACTGCAATATCCTGGGCCTGACTTCTGTGAAACACCTTTGTCTCTTCTGCTTTTTCTTCCCTGAAACAGGTTTCTTAAGGTCCAGTGGGTTGTAACCACTAGTGAGAGACGCAGACACATATGAAGACACTGTCAAACTGATGGTTTAAATGCAATAGAAGACCTGGACAGACAAAGGTGGCATAGTTAGGGGGACTCTAAGCAGTGAGGGAACTATTTGCAACGATGTTTGCCACATTTTGTTCAACATTGACGGGACAGAAGCTACACTGATGAGACCATCACTCGTTAGTACATAGATTGCCGTGGCCAAGTCTGACACTGCCAAGGTATCTATCTGGCTTTCTACCTAGCTGGAGAATGGGGGTTTCTGATTTGGGGCATTTAACCACACTGAGGAGTCCATACTGGACACATGAATTGATTTAATAAGCTGAGTGAATAGATACATGGGAGCAGCAAATACTATTGGCCTTTATAAAAAACAGAGTTTCAGCAAAGCCCATCCTCCAGATAATACACATTGTGTGGTTTTGTTCAATGGTCCTGTCAGACTGCATCTATTTAATCAGACACACCATCCATGGCATATGCAATCCCACCAGAACTGCGAACTGCATACCCATCGCTTTCTACTGGCAGGAGTGACTCTGCTCATTTAGAACAAGAGGCTTGTGTTTCTAATATGACTTCCAGTTTTCCTGATTGCCAGGGCCCTATGGGGCTTAACTGCCCCTTCTCAGCCTCAGCTGGGGCCCCAAGCCAGGCTCCTTCCCACAGTGGGAAGGGGCTCCAGGGCTCCATTTAAATTCCCAGGCCACCAGGACTTGTTTGTGTCTTGTCTTGGGTGAGCTTCTCTTGGTTGTTACCTCCTTGGATGAACCTCAGACCTGTGCTATAGGTGCCTTTGTCTCTAGTCCTGTCTCTTGCTCTTCCTGACAAGATTTCTTAGTTGAATCCTGGACCTGATTTGATATCTCATCTTGCATGGTCACAAAGCCTGTTGCTGTCACCAGCTCTGGACTGTGCCCTTGCCGGTGGGGTTGCCTGTGGCTCCCAGCTCATGATGCCTGGAGGAATAACACTCTGACACTGAAGTCCACCTCGGGAAACAGCCAAGGGTTGAATAAGAGTACTCTTTAAAACAAATATTTACTTTTCCTTTTTATGTCTCAGAATTTAATCCAAATTATTTTGACTTTTGGATTTTAACCATGTAGATTATATTTTCTGTAGTTTGTTGCTGTCTGACTTCTTAAAGTATTATATACAGCAAAATACAGGAATATTCAGACAAAATATATCTGTTGGTGATTAATTTTAGCACAGTCAAATGTCTTTGAAACTGTATTCCTTTTATTTCTTGAAATGCAAGATGTCTAATCTGGTTAAGACAGCAGATTGTCATGCCAAGTACAGTCATGTACAGGATTAAGAACTATAGGATTACAGATCCTAATTATAGACTCTTGTCAGTTTACTATGTCTTAACACATTGTGTTCAACCTCTGATTCCACTTGTCATGTCTTCTTTGCAATCATGTTTTTAATGAACTTCCTGACACATCTTCTAATTTGGCAAACCTGTATTCTGATAGCACTGCATGGGTTCTATTGCATAGCAATACTAGGGATTTAAATAGTTTTAAAGGTCAAAGCTCTTCAAACTGAACGTTTCCGTTCTATGAGGCTTCTTGCAACAAACTTCAAGTTACATTGCTATTTGAATAGTCTACTTTTTGCACCACTTAGATTCTCGGTTTTCAATTACTTCCAGAAACGCTATGGGTGATGATTCTCTGCAGCCATTTTTGCTGTCTGAGCCCCATTGTCGTCTATGTAGTTTATGTAGATTCACAGACTGAAAAACAGTCGAGAATATATTACTGCTTATAGGTAATATATTTACTTTATGATGAATGGCATTGATGTTTGTCTTCTGACATCCTCTTTGTCATATTATTTTGCCCTTGATGAAGCTCTTGCTTGGCGGATGCTATGGTTAATGTCTCACGGAGAACATTATTTGTCTGTGGCAATGTCCTGCAGGACTGGTCAAACGGGATTCTTTCACATTCAGTGGAAAGCTGTCAAGATAATTAACATTTCAATTATTGACTGGACCGTGGCCTAGATTCCTTAACTGATGAATGGGACAAGATCTTGTTTACATCTTTTTATTTATTTTTTTCATTGGAAGCACGCTTCTTGGCGATCGCATTGGACCAGTGGTAAAATGGAGCCCTAGTTATGGCAGCCTTCCAACATTTTGCCTACTGCTTCTAAAGACAGATAAAACACAAAACAATGCAGACCAGGACTTCAAAGGTTAAAAAAAAAAATGAAGAGTGCATTTTAATCTCTGAAAAGACGGAAAATTGCCTATTGTGGTTGTATCAAGGTGGCTCTAACGGAGGCTAAAGACATAGGTAAACCGAGATTAGAAGTAGTAATCTCTCTTTATCGGACAAACTGCTAGAGCTGGAAAAACAAATCTTTTTAGTGTGTGAGCTCTGTTTTAGCTGTATACGTGACCTTATTTCACAAGTCTTGTGCATACAAGTTACAGTTCAATCTTCATTACATGCATTAGACAGGTTCTGGACCCAATTTGGGACAGTGCATGCCCCATGAATGAAAAACCACTGCATAATGATGTGGTACACATTTCATTTTCTCGTTTTTAATTGCGTAACGAAGTGCCTTTGTTACTGTATATAACTAACACCAGGATTATCAATTTCCTTGTGTTTTTCATGGTAACAGACTTTAATAGCCCTGTCCTTGCGTGCCCTTGAACAAAAGTGGTGCTTCTCTTCCAGACCATGCGCAGAGGCACAAAGTGCCGATGGATCTCTCCTGAAGTTATGAGTCTGTCTGCAGTCTGTCTGTCCACAGTTATGAGTCTGTCTGCAGTCTGTCTGTCCACACTGTCTTCTCAAGAAGCACAGTACCTGAAAACAATTAACTGCCAGCCTCCACCACACACCACAGCTGGCCTGAAACGACCAGCCAACCACACTTTGTGGCCTGTGCGTTCACCATGGGTGAGCAGCCCACGGTTCTGGCGATGCCACTGACTGACCTAACCTGTCCTTCCATGCCACGCCACCACCTTCCCTCAGCCACGGGCCTTGCCCATTGCCATTGCACTTGGCTGAGGGGTGAGAAGATGGGAAATGAGGTGATATTTATTTTCAGAAAGAGCAGTCAGGCACTGGGACGGGTTGCCCAGGGAGGTGGTGCAGTCACCTTCCCTGGGGGTGTTCAAGGAAAGGTTGGACGTGGCACTTAGGGACATGGTACTGTGGGTGACATTGGTGGTAGGACGATGGTTGGACCAGATGATCTTGAAGGTCTTTTCCAACCCTTATGATTCTACGAAGGTCACCTCCAAGCTCTTCCCGGCGGGCTGCCGCCGACAGCAGGCCGCCCAGCCCGCCACAGCCTCCCCCGGACCACCCCCCCACCATGGCGGCGGTGCCCTCACGCTCTCCCCTCTCTCCCCACACTCCCGCCTCGGCCGCCATGCGGGCGGGGCGGCGGCGGTTCGCATGCGCGGCGGCCGCCCAGCGATCCGCCCCCCGGCCGGCTGCGGGGACGCGGGGCGGCGGCGGCCGCTGGGGCTGGCTCGGCGCAGGTACGCGGCGGCGGCTCCGGAGCCGGTCCCGGTGCCGCCTGCGGGTCTCGGGGGCTTCGTTGAACCGTCGGCGCCCTTGAGGCGGTGGCGGGGGGGGGGGGAACCGCGGCGTGGGGCGCCGAGCCCCGCCGTGCTGCCCCGGCCCCCTTGCGAGGCAGGTGGGAGGTGAGGCGGTCCGGGAGCGTGTGCCGGCCGCTCGGGGCGAGATTTGGGGGGAAACCCGCGGCTGCAGCGATTTCGGCGGTGTTTGTGTGACGGCTCGGCGCGGGGCGGGTTAAAGCCGGGCCTGCCGCGGTTCTGCCTCGCCTAGTTAGTGTTACCTGGTGGGGAAGGAGGATAAATAATTCACCCTCCGCGGCCCCCTTTTTAATAAATAACGAGCGCCGGCAGCTGGCGGGTCCCGTTGCAGCCCGGGGGGAGGCAGCCCCCGGATCCGCCACCGGCACGGGGTGAGCGCTCGCCTGGATGCCAGGTCAACCGGTCCCGCTCCGTTCCCCATCAGCTTACAGCTTTTCCCGGAAGATTACCGTGTATTTTGACTACTTTTTAAATCCTCTTTCTAATATAGCATTTAAATACTGCTATAAATTGGCCAGAAGTTGTATCAGATCCTTTAATAGTATCCTAACCATTTCTTCGAACGTAACGTTTCTTTCAACTTACCTGCACGCACGTTCAGAAAGCTTTGTGCACCGTGAAAACTGGGGTTGCTTTTACTTAAGCTCACTGTTTAAACATTTTTAGCGTTAGCTGAAAATGAGAGGGTCTTCAGGCCAAGTCTCAGCAGGAATTACGCTGCCGCCACGCTCGGGGTGAGCAGGCGCCAGCCCGAGGAGCCCCGTGAAGTTCTTCCCAAGGTAAGGCAGAGCAGTGCTCCCTGCCTTAAGGACAGCGACCGGAGAGAGGACAGTGTCTGCAGCTGGGTTCCTTGGTTTGGATACTCCGTGAGCTGAACAGCATTCTTTGAACGTTTGCTCACAATAAATCTTGAGGTATTTCACCTCTCAAAGCACTGATTTTCCCCTCAAATAAGAGGTGTGCTTAACTAGCAGACTCTAAGCTGTGTTTATTTATAGGTTTCACAAGCACTTTGTAAATATAGATCTTTGAATCGTGTGCTGCTCGTTTCTTCCTGTAAGAGGTGCAGCTTGCTGTCTGCACCTCTTTTTTTTCTAGTTGAAGATATCCCCGTAACAGTTTTCAAATAAGCTTTTTTTTAATAATCGCTTCAGCAAAACAAAAATTCTTTTAACTTCTTGAAGTCTTGCTATCAAATAGTCTTACATGTTTCTTTAAAACGGCGTGAAATAGCGTTTGGATGGCTAACAGGGTAAAGAGGGGAAAAACACCTGCACAGCATTACATGACAAAACTAGGGGGGATGCAACAGAAAAATATTATCATAATTAGATAATGCTTAGGAAAATATTGTGCGTTTATGAACCAAGTGTTTTTTTTTTTTTTTTTTTCCTAGTTCTTAAAGTCTGTAGATTTGCCTACCTGTTTATTTTGCTATTGATTGGTAAATATGTTGTGTAGGGTCACTGACAAAGGTTGCATTTAAGCACTGGCGTACTTGAACACTATTTTCTCTTGTATGTTGCTGCCCTTTACTTAAGGAGCCCAGACGTGCCCTTGTTGCACGTCTGGGCTCCTTAAGTAAAAAGCTCTATCGTAATTTTAAAGGTGGGAATTTTCTGCAACCTTTAAGGGAATTCCCGTGCCAAATCTTGAATTGTGTATGTGCAATGAGCTCGCAGCAGTAACAGTGCTTAAACTTGTATGAATTTTGTGGCTAAGCTTATATATAAAACACTGTTTAGTCCTGTAAAAAAAAAAAATCCACCAGAACTCTTTATCCAGGGCTAACATCTAATGTATGTCTCACGTGGAAAAGCTGTAGTTTAATTGGTGTTTTGAACCTTAAATTAATGTCCACATAAGCCTTACAAACAATTCTAGTTTTTAAACTGCCTGCTTGCGTCTGGTAGGTGTTGGTGTGGAGTTGCAGTACTTAACTGGACTATTTCATTAAAAGGTATTTATTAGTCTGCCACCATAATTCCCTGCTGAGTTCTTTGGGACTTGAAACATATTATATTCCAGACTATAAATGCCAGCTATTTCAAACTTGATTTTTTTAAGCCCACCGAGAAGAATGCAGGCCTTATGGTGCCTCAGTCCTGCTGAGGAACTGGTCCAAAAAATCCCCTCTCCTGGCCTGCTCCCCCTGCTGCTGCTGCCCCCTCCTGTATTAATAGAAGTGAGCTTTGGAGTCCCGTAAATGAAGCCTTTGAGACTTCATTCCGTTTTGAAAAGCCTTCTGTGTGGAGATTGAAACACCCTAGGTAATACACCCATTTTTTGGTAGCTGCTGACCAGAATTTGCGTGTGTCGTCAGAACGTTCAGAAGTAGTAACTTCTTTTTCCTTGCGTCCTCCTCCTTGAGCAGGTAACAGTTTGTTGTGATGGTTCTCTTTATCAAATCTAAAACCGATGCTTTTGATGTGTGAAATGTTTGGTGAAATGTTGCTGTTAAATGGGCTGTAGCAGTTAGGAAATTGCTTTTAAATAACACCAGGCTGAAGATGACAACTTTGAACAGCTTGTGAAAGACAAACTCGGTTTGTAGTAGGCAGTCTCAAGCAATATTTTTGCTTTTTCAACAGAAAACAATCCATGAAAAGTTGCTGCTTTCCAGGGAACATTTGGTTATTGGCGGCTGCCATTCAGACAGTAGCTGAACCCTTCTTAAAGTAACAACATGAAAACTAGATGAAGTGTTTTAATTTGACCGTTTAAAATGTTCACAGTTCTTGTTTCTTGTTAGAAACCGTAGAGGCATATTAAATTGTTGTTCAAGTCATTTCTTTTGTAGTATGCTTTTATTTAATCTTAGATAAATGGCAGGTTTGTGCATAGTTTCCTCGGGAAGTGATGTGGATAATCAGCAGTGCGAGTGGGGCAATGGAGATGTAATGAAATGACAACTTACACCAAATTGGCTTTATTTCCAGATGAAGGTATAAGGAAATTAGCTTACGCTGTTGTTTCACACTAGTTTATTACAGTAGCTGAATTTTGCATGTCATCCAAATTGCATGCTATCATCTCAAACAAAAGAAGCTTCATGTTCCTCCACAGCAAGGCTGTTGCTAGTGGATGATCTGAACACCCCCCCAAGCCTTAAACCTATACTGTTCAATAACACTGAAATTTGGTGTATGTTTTTTTTAACCATTACTTGTAGGAGCTCTTTCCCAAAAGATAACTTTTTAATTTTAAATTTTTTTTTAGGACTGCTTAGCTTTTTGCACGTACGTCTGGTTCCATTAAAGCATAAGGTGTGTTCGGCAGGCATTCGGTAACAGCGTCCTGGTGTTGGCCAGTCTCAAAACGGAGATACTCGATGTAGGCTTCTCCGCTGGGCAAACCACCCGTACCCGGCTTCTGCCTGCTCGCTGCAAAGTGAGAAGTAACACTAGGGAGGAGACAAGTTGTGAATGGGAAGTGTTTTACACAGATGGTACGCCCGGGAGTGCCCATTTGACAGGCTATAGAAAGAGTTTAGCTGAAGGGCTTTATTTTCAGCTCTGCCAGTTAACTCGTGTAACTTTTTTACTTACTGTATGAGAAAGAACTTGCTTTTTAATAACCGAGAAGGTACGTGTGGGTTTACTTACTCATAAACCTGTCTTGTCTGTTTAAGCTGAGATTGATACTTCATGTACAAGCAGAGCGATAGTCTTGTAAATGAAATTCCTTTTTTTTTTTTTTTTTGGTGTTGCCCATAAAGATCCCTGCAGGATGTAGGCAGTTGAGGAGGAAAAGCCCTAGGATTCCTAACAGCAGGGGCTTGTAGGTAGGATAAACACACTGCTTGTAGATGATGTGATAGTCCGGGAGGAGAGCTGGAAATGGATTCAAAAGTCTAGAAGGTAATAAGCAGGCTTTATATATATATTTAATTTCTGTGTGAGCCAGCGTGACTTTGTGCACTTCATAATGTAGCTGGATTTATGTAACTTATCACAAGGATAGGGAAAGGCACGCCTTCAGGCCTGCTGTTTACTTGGTGTGCTTGCTGCACAGCGTTTGCTTCAAATGGCTCAGCCCTAAGATTTGGACAGAAATTCTAAGAACACATTCAACACTGATAATTAAGTTTTTCCTGAGCACTTTCTTTCTGGAAATGGCTAAATAATATTTATTTAAGACCAGTTTTTTCAAGAAATTCATGGAAAATTTCAGCTCAATGGGATATTCTCATTTTTTTTTCAAGATGGCAGTATTTAGCTTATTAAGTGCTAAATGCTGATATGAAGCAGTTTTACTGTAGACCTGAACACACTTTTGGACATTTAACCTTCAAGAAATGTCCTGTAGCTTTGGCAGTCCCTTGGTTTTAATTTGTTGACTCAACAGGTTTTATCATCGCATACAGCATATAATTAAACTGTTTGTAAGAGCTAAGAAGAACTATAGGGAAAGCAAACAAGAATATTTGTCAAACTTACTTTAATGAAATTAAAAACTTAGCTCTTTGTATTATGACAGAAAAGCTCCAAAGTACAAAATTGTGTCAGTTTTCTTTGTAAATGATGCTTGCACAGCTGTTGGTCAAAACAAACTTCTGCATAGAATTTTAAAGCAGTAGGTGTCCCTATGTGTTTATGTAAGGTCCCCTTTGTGCTTTAAGTCTGGGCAATTTCGTGGTGGTGGTTGATTTTTTGGGGGGAGCAATTAACAAAGAGCAGCACCATTGTAGTAAAGCAACTTGTTTAACGTGGATGTGTAAGTGCTCAGTACAATGCCTGAGGCACTAAACAGTTTTGAATGGTGTTCTTTGAGGTTTAAGGTGACCAAAAAGCATTGATGTAACTAAAACTTTTGCGTGTGTGCACTCTTGAGGATTCCATTCCTGACATTTGCTGTGTGTTGTATGAAATAATGAGCTGGACGTTCATACGACAGTAAGTAGATGGCATCTCTGTGGTTAGGATCTGTTGTCTTTCTAGATCTTCTCTTTACCTGCTCTTTTCAACAGAACAAAGCAAATTTTTCTCTCTAAAATGTCCCAGATTCTGTCAGATGCTTCAGTTCTTTTCCATGTAAGGTACCTCTGCGAAGCCTTGATCTTGTCTTCATTTATAAACTATGGAGGGTGTTCTTCTGCAGTGAGTAATTGCTGCTAAGTGATTCCTTCACAAGTTTCTTCATACTACTACCAGTTCATAGTTTTGAATCATTCCAAGATTTTATGATCTGATAAACCGTGGAGGAAATCAGAGCTTCTCTACTGGGGTTTGTATAATTCTTGTTCTACCATGTTGATCTTACGAAAAGCATGGAATGAAAATGAAAAGTTAATGAGTTAAATTGTCTACATCACCAATTCACTGTAAGCTTTCACATGTATTATATGGAATTAATTCATTTCTGGTATGATACTTATTAAATACACAATCTTCACTTAATTATGTGATGTATTAAATACACATCATCATGCTTCATGAGAAGTCTTATCGACCAGTTCTGTCACTTCAGTGAACTGTTACAAGGTTAGACATAAATTAACCAAAACTGTTATGGACTCTCATTTATTTAAAGGTACACTGATTTCTGTCTCAGATTATTTGTTTCGTTGAAATTAAAAGTGGAAGCTTTGGGTTTAATTATTTTTTTTTCTGCCTCACAGGTCTCCTACTCTTGAATGTCAAACGTTTGTGTTTTGATACAAAACAGTTCTAGACTATATGAATCATGACTTTATTTTATGATAGCGCATGTTCTCGATTTCATCGTTTGGTTTAGATGTGGAGCCTGCTATTAGAGCTTCTGAACTCAACAGTCCAGTATGTGGGGGAAAAAGAAATGGTGGTTGAAGTTGATACTTGTGCAAAACTTGTCCAGAGCTTCTGTTAAATCATGAAGTATTCTGACCGTATTTGTCTATTTTTTTTAAGTTTCCAATGATTGTAACTCTATATGCAGTTATATAAAGATATAACCAAATGTTTCCTGTTTGCATTCTGATGATGTGATTATTTTGTTTAGGGTTTCATATGATGAGGCTTTTATTATGGCCAGTGACTCCTTGGAAGGCTTTCATGAAGTGAACCTCGCTTCGCCTACTACACCAGATCTTCTCGGAGTAAATGAGCCAGGGACTCAGGAACAAACTACCTCACCCAGTGTTATTTACCGACCGCATCCTTCTGTTGTGTCCTCTGCGCCAATCCAACCCAATGCATTAAATGTTTCTGACCTTCCCACACAACCTGTTTATTCGTCTCCCAGACAACTGAACTGTGGAGAAATATCAGGTGTCAGGTAAGTTCTGTGCATCTGGTTACTGGTGTTTGGTTTTTTGTTTTTTGCTTACAAACTATTTGCTTTACTAAAGATAGAATTTTAATATAGCACGTAATATTAAATAGTGTCTGTAACAGTACATTCAGCACTACTACTGCTATTTCTAAAATATTTCTTCTTAATGTATAATATAAATAAAAAAACCCTCTCACTCTCTTTACAGCATCAATGTTACCGACACAGTACTTTGTTCTACCTCTGGACCCCAGGGTGGGTCATTCAATCACAATAATTCCAGAAAGGAGAGCAATAATGCAGAAAGAGAGTTTTTGCAGGGTGCTACAGTAGCAGATGTTGCTGAAGGAAATGAAGATATTTTTGGGTTGAGTACAGACAGTTTATCTCACTTACGGAGCCCATCTGTACTGGAAGTAAGAGAAAAGGGCTATGAAAGATTGAAAGAAGAACTTGCAAAAGCTCAGAGGGTAAGGCTTGTTGTCTTGTCTCCTGCTTTTTCTTTCTTCACTGTGATTCTGATGTGACAGAATGATAGATGGCAGTCAGAGTCTACTCATTTACAATAGAATTATTACAATGTATTTATTTTAAGTAAAGTTATTCTGAATGGCTGCAGTGCTAATGTCTTAAAACACTATCAAGGAATAATTCTTTCTAATGCTGCAGCTACTTACCATGGAAAGCTTTTGTTGCAGCTTCTGGTTAAACATTCTTTTTCTTTGAAATGTAGGCCATTCCTTCATTCTGGCATTTGAGAATAGGAGTAATTTTCTGTCATCCTTTTGTTACAGTCTAAGTTTTTATGATGCTGATTATATGCCTCTCAAGTCTTTTCTCCTATGGTATGAAAGTGTAGCTTGTGTCAATCTAGAAACATTTTAGAACATGGGTACTTGCCATGTATCATGGACAAATGCTCGTATAGGAAAGAAGCAATAAAGATGTCACTGAAGTTCTTTAGAGTACTGTTACACCACACTTCAAATTGAATATGGATGCCTTTGAGGACACTGGCTCAATTCGTTAATATTTGTAAAGCGCTTTGTCTTGTTTGGATGGATGGTGCTATATAAATGCAAAGCCATTATTTATCATTCTAACATCTTTCTGTGCTTGAACTTTCCAGTAGATTTTGTGCTGTTTGTACTTGTGCCCTTTCCTCTCCTCTACATGATTCTACTCTTGTTTGGATTTAAGGCCATCTTATCTTGTGTTTGAACTTGTTTTCCTTTGTGCTTGTTGCCTTTCCGTTGAATGTAGTAATCATTTCTGTCATAGCTGCATTTGCCCTTGGCATTGTGAATCTTGAATATGGATTTTGATATTACTTCTTCTGTCGGCTGTTTTGTCACTGAATAGTTGCTTCCTTTGCTGAGGTGTTTGTGTGCTTAGCATTTGACCACAGAAAGGAAACATTAACCTGAACTAATGTTGAGGACCTAGGATGTGAACATACAAACCTAGTAGTTAAACTTGGAACCTTTTTAAACTTTAGACTTTAGAAGAGCTCTTCCAGCTCCTGACAACTTAGAGAAATGTAGCTAACATACTTAAAATCTGCAGCCTGGATCTGTTACTGTAACCTTTGAATTATCTGAAAATGTTAATCCAGTGTAAAGTTGCGTGGGTTTTATGTCTAGCTCAGCTCATATCTTAAGGTAGTTTTAAAAGAAATAGCATTAAAGCTGTTAAGGCATACAGAATGCATGTTAAGTATTTCCAAACATTTCTGATGTTCTTAAAAACTTGATTCAGCTCTAACTTGAGAATGTTGATGTCAAAGTCCTTGTTAATAATTCTCAGCATATTAGGTTGATTCTTATCAGTGTTATACTAGGTGAATAACTTCTGTCTGCTTGCCTTCCTAAGCTTGCACTGGTTCAGAATTACTCAGTAATGCAGGAGTCTCTACGAAGTGCATGGTGATAAGCCCTGTTCCTTTCACAGTATTTCTTCTACTTCCTGTATAGGGACTAATTTTTCGTATTCCTAATTAGTCTCCAACTGCTTCTTCTCAAAAGTTATGACTGTTCACGTAGGGTTGTGCCCACTCCTCAGTATTTAGTGTCGTGCAGTCTTTGAATATATATCCAGCTACATTCACTTTGTCAATTAGTGATGTGTAAAAATCTGCAGGGATATTATTAATAGGTGGTGCTTATCTGCAGCTTGTTGTTTTTTACATGATTTTTTAAAATTCTCTTTAAGCCTCTGTGGTTCCCTCAGTTTATGAGCTTTGTCAGGAACAGTGAGAAAAAAGAGAATTGCAATTTGCACTTGAATTTTATGAACTCCTTCAGCCTGGAAAACTTACGGACTGTCCAGGATTGAACAGAGTAGATACAAATTTGCGGTCTTGCCTTTTTCATTTGTTCCAAATTTCGTACCTGAACTGTTGCAGTTGTGATTGGAAGGGTGGTGAGAACAGAAATAGAAATTTGGAGGCTTAGGGATCCATTACCTAAATTCTTTTCATGCTTCTTTGAATACAACTTTTTTCTTCATATGGTCTCCTTTTTTTATCCTAAGGAATATATGTGTGACATGTGATTTTGGGGCATTTAAATATGGTTCTTGAAATTATTCAGGAATAGAATAAAGGTGTTTTCTCTACTTCTATATATGCCTTGTGTTTATTCAGTCTAAGGAGTTCACTTCTCAAAATGAACAGCATTACTGGCAAAACTTGGAAGAACAAATCTTCCAAAAATTTGTTTCATGATGAGAGGAAATGTATTTTCTGCTTCAATCTAGGTAAGTTGCAGTCACAAATCATACCATAAGATTGTGAGAGAGGTTGGGCTGGAAATAACAGTAGGGCAACATTCTGTAGTAACACTGTGTAAGGTTAGACATACATTTGCCTCAAAATGCTGCCTTAAAAATTAAAACTTGATATTTTTCACTCTTTGAGCCCATTCAGGCCATTTTTTTCAGTGAAGACTTTCTGGCTGTACTCTGCGGATTGGAGCTAAAGAGCCCTTGCTTTAAATGATCTGAACCTTTCCGTGTGTTTTACTCCCGTTTTTAAGAGAAAAATCAAGAAAATTGGGAAGGAGTTAAAAAGCTTAGTGACTCAGTGCCCAGGACATTATCTCCCCATGCCTCTGTACATTTGCATTTTTTTCAGCCATGTATGGATTGAGCTGTGACACTGTAGCTACACTAAACCACATTTAGGTAACATGGAGAGAACAATTATGCCATTTTGATACCTGGTATTTCTTGATGTTGAGGTTTAGTGGAGCCTTTGCAAAGGGTTACCTTCTGTTTGTTTTTCATGCTAAGTAACTGCCATACTGCATGTATTTTTGGATAGCCTGCATGCAGTTTATGAGCTGTGTCAGTTCATAGTCACATTTTCCTTGAATTTTTGTGTGACTTGACCATGAAGTTACTCAGTCATGAATCTGACTGTCGATATAATGTCATCTGTAACTGCAGAGGGAAATGCAGTGTTCTGTGTTGATGTTTTCTCCTGGATGAGGGGGAATGGGCTAAAGTTGCACCAAGGAAGGTTTAGGTTGGATATTAGGAAGAACTTCTTTACGGAAGGGGTTGCTAGGCATTGGAATGGGCTGCCCCGGGAAGTGGTCGAGTCACCATCCCTGGAGGTCTTTAAAAGACATTCAGATGTAGAGCTTAGGGATATGGTTTAGTGGAGGACTTGTTAGTGTTAGGTCAGAGGCTGGACTTGGTGATCTTGGAGGTCTCTTCCGACCTAGATGATTCTGTTGTAATTTTGAGCTCTCACTGATGGGTAGCCCCTTTTCCCGATGAGGAAAGAGCAGTCTGCCAGAAGTTATGACAGTAAATACCATACTCAGTTTGAGAATGAATTCCATGCCTTCCTACTGTCTTTAGAGTAAGATCTGTAGGCTTATTGGCAATGACTAAACCAGGATGATTTTTGTAATAGAAATTTGCATGATTGATTTTTCCCTAGTAGAGTGAAATTGAGAGGTTTTCTTACACCGATACAGTGATTTTTGTGAAAGAGTAGCAGTATAAAACATGATACTTTAAATATCAGCATTTTTTTTTTTTTGGAGCATGATACTCAGACTTGGATTTTATTTCAGAGGCTTCAGTTTCTGTATGCATTCTTCATGTCATAAGATCAAACTGGACTAATGAGTTTTATTTATGTCTTTAGATCGTGCATAGTGATACAGGGCTTGAAGTGGATTTTTCCATTGTTCTGCCTGTATTGTCAAAGAATCCAGTGTAACAGATGTTATCACCATAGTGTTTCTGAGTAGGCTAACGCTGCTGTAGGTTAAATCTGTATTTTTTTCACAGAAAATATGGTGTTTTTAGAAATGGCATGGGTTAAGTCAAAAATAGATTCACAATAACTGCCCAGGAATTCCCAGAGCAGTATATGAGAACGCTTGGCATTCTTATATTTCTGCTATCACTTGCTTATAAATTAATCAAGAATAAAAATGAGAAAGCTCCAGAAAAACATACCATCCCAAGCTCCACCAAAGAGTATGCTTGCAAACTTTTCTAAAACCAATAGTTGAATTGTAAGGCCGCTGGCTTGTCAGTGTTTAAGATGGTTTCTCTGAGGGTGTTGTAGGAGTTTGTTGCTGTCTTTGAGTGACGCAGGACTTGTTTTCACACTGCTGGCTGATGCTGTTGTAGTATGTGGCAGGCATCAATTTTTTTTCAGGCAAGTAGACTACATGCATGCAAAACAGAAGCATCTTCAGCCACACCATAGGACATATAATTCAATAGTCAATTCAGTTCAGATCCATCGATGGCTCAATCACATTGAAAACCCATGTAAATGTGGTTCCAAAAGACGTGTAGCTATTTTTGTGTGGGTGCTGAATGTAGACCAGACAAATATATTCTATTAAGGTGCCAACTTTTTTTTTTTTTTTTTTTCCAACTTCAGAATTCAGCCGGTGATATCTGTAGAAGATTTTTGTTATTTTCTTGATCTTTTGCATTCAGTGATGACTTGCTTACATTGCAGAACTAGATCCAGGATGACTTTCTTTCTAGAATTTAAAACATTATTTTGAAGGAGCAATTTGCATTCCTTATCACACTGTTTTTCTCTAAAGACCCACCCTGTGCTCTGTTCATGAAGGTCAAAGTGAAATAAGCAATAATACGACCATTTGATACAGGAATATATATTTAAAATTTTTTTTGTTTTTCATGCAAGTTTGAATTTTGTATCACCTACTTCAGTAGCTGTGTGTTCTGCTTTACAATAGCTCACCTTCATGTGCTGTATCAGAGCGGTAACGTGGGAAGGGTTGCAGCAGGGATGGTTAATCTAGTGCACGTGATTGTCTTCTCTGCCTCTGTGTTATGTATGGCTGGAAAGCGCTCAGTAATAGTAATGGCTTTAAGGCACAGGTGGTGGTAATGGCTCTAATAACTGATAAGCTTTTGCTTTGGGTATTCTTTATTTCTTTCCTGCATAAAAGCCATCAGCTGGAGCTATTAAACTTATGTGACAAAATAACGTGGTATATTGTGCTCCTCCGGAGTCGTGTCACAGAAATTTGCCCAATATTTGACAAATGCAGCTCAGCAGCTGTGTGCAATACACTGCACGCTGTCGTCTCCCTTTTGCTTTCATTAAGTAGCTTTACTCGTCTGCCTACATTTTAATCTAAGCCTCCCCCTAATCTTCCCAGTTACAGGCAAAGCTGAAACAGTCTTGCCTGGAATAGTGTATTGGTGGTGATAGGCCAAATGTGAACCAAGTTGGTTCTGCCTTCGTAGTGAGTTTGATAGCTCTTGACCTGAATCTTAATACAACCTCCTCTTACAATGTTTTGTAGCACTTCTGTATTGAAGATGTGCGTAGCATTTTCCTTATAAATCAGTGAAAGAATTAAAAAGTATTGATATATTCTCTGTACTTACAGGAACACACAAAACTTAAGCTTTAAGCATTTTGCATCAAGTCTTTCATTTCCCTATTAACAACCATACCTTATATGGAAATATTTTAAAGCAACAAATAATTAGATTTTCTTTTTTCAGTATCTTTTCTCTTTTCAGTTTTCTGTATTCCTTTTCCCCTCTGTCTGTATCTATTTTCCTTCTTTTTATTTTCATATTTTTTTTCCTGAGAAATAGGTCATTGTGTACAGTATAGTATATAGTAAGTAGGAGTTGGGTACTATAAAAAAAAGTCATGTTTGGGAAAAAAAAAACACAACATTTAAGTGGTACCTTTCAAAGGGCTGCATATGGAAAGTAAAATAGCAAATAAACTAAACTAAAAATTGATGAAAATGTCCAAAGTTAAAAATCAAATAAAAGAAAAAAGAAATAATGCATTTTCCAATACATGGGTCTTGAAAAGGCATCAGATTTAGGGGCTGGAGTCAGACAAGAAGACTTTCACCTTAGAGGAAAACCTGCTGCCAGGTCACTGCAGAAATCGAGAGCCTGCTGCAAGGCGAGGTGTAGTTTGCCACACTGTTGTGTACAGCATTACTCAACCATGAAGACTTTGGGAGAAATACTAATCACCTCCTAGAAACGTACAGAAGCTGACATTTGGGCCTCTGTAGGGACTGGCCTCCAGCGTTTTCTGAAGGCGGGTCTGTTCTCTGCTGGTTTCTGGAGGTTTTGGAAGCGTAACTGTTGTTCGGTTGTGTCTGGAGTCTTTGACATGCTGGGGACAGACTTGGGTCCTACCTCCCAGGTGGGATACTGCTGTAGGAGCTAGATTGGCAGGGAGGAAAGATGGAGAAGAGCTAGATGAGGAATGCGGATGGGAGGGGGGTTATGCCCAAAAGAAATGCATGAAAGGTCAGAGTGGTCTGCTTTCTGCTTTTCTTTCCCTTGTTTTTTCTCTCCATCCTTTTCTTTCTTGCTAGAGCTTCCAGCATTTAATAGGTGGGACAGGGGAGAGGAACTCTTCTCTCAAATTCCCAGTCAGCCTTTTTGTACTCCTCTGCCAAAATACTGCACTTTTTCCTCAGACTTGGGGAAATATAGACAAGATTGGGCACGTGTATCCCATATACTGCCAAATCTGTACTAAGTGCCTTCTTCACTTAAGTGATATTTTAGTGCTATCATAGACAAATAACCTTTTGAATTTCATAAGCTATTTTCATTTGATTTATGTATCTCTACATAAACAAAAGTTACAGATAAAATCACAGTATGATTTTGTAATTATGTTAGTCGTAAGGAGACCTACAGGCGAGACACTATTTATAGTAAGATATGCTTTAAGATTGTAAGAGACTTGGGGATTGTCTTGAGGCAAAGCTATTTTTGAAAACTTTTTTCTTTTAAACAACAAAACCAAATACTTGTGGATTACTTTTAAGTGACTGTTAAGGAATGGGTAAACAGAACTGGTATTCTGTCTGTCCCTGTAATTAATTTTATCTATATTTTAATGGACTGTAGTCTTCTATACTTTTAAGAGAAGACAAGCTTTTTTTACCTCCGAATTTTGGAAATGCTGATGTTTAGGTTAGAGATACTGTAGATTGGCCTGGTAGATTGCTGTATAGAGGAAGAAATAGCTATGTATGCACGGCGTTAATTTAATTGCTTCTGGTTTTAAGACTGATATTTTGAAAGGCTTTGTATAGTGAAGGTTTTGTGTTCCTCTGATCATTTTTTTTCACCTTCTCTGTAGTATTAGCTTTAAAAGGCCAAATTACTACTCTAAGTCAGAATAAATAACTTTCAATTTTCCATAGGAGCTGAAGTTAAAAGATGAAGAATGTGAAAGGCTTTCTAAAGTGCGAGATCAACTTGGACAGGAATTGGAAGAACTTACAGCTAGTCTGTTTGAGGTTTGTTGGAGTCTTCGATGTGATATACTTAAAGGAAGCTGAGCCAGATGTTTTATGTAGAATTAGTGTATCTAATGCTGAATTTTTCTGCAATAAGCTTATAAAGGGATTTGTGTTCTGAAGACCTGGGTGCGTTGGTAGAGGCTTAAGAGCAAGCAGTAGACTTTTCACTTAGACGAAAGATGTTGAGCTTGTCAATTTGCCTAGACACAAAATGAAGAAAATAAGGCAAATGTGTCAGAAAGCTTAAAACTATTGAGGCTCATTTTTTTGGCATAACTATTTTGAGACAGCTTCTCTGTCTGACAACAAGGCTATCTAGAAAGAGCTAAATTTGGGGTTGTCATGGTGATTACATGCAAAATAACATAGTTCCAGATCAATGGAGGTAGCACAGTATATAACTTAACCATGCTTTCAGCTTTTGAATTTTGGGTCTGGCAGCATGTTACTCCCACAAACTTGAAGAGAAACTGAGTGATGCACCGGGGTGGAACCTGGTTGCAAAGTGAGAAGCCCTGAACTCTAAGTGGGGCCTTTTCATTTGAGAAAAGAGCAGTGGTGCCAACAAAGAATGTGAGCTTGCATTAAACAGAAAAAAATCTTAAATCCACACTTGAAACAGAATTGGTTGTCATTTTGCCATGGGATACCTAGAAGCTAAATTATGATACACAAACCTGTTGGAACAAGTTTCATAAACTAGTGATGCTTTGTGTTTACCAAATTGTAAGTATTGTTTTTCAGCATATGCATAGAGATAAAAACGTTAGATGTGTTTTTAGAAATAATATTGTTGAAGTTGAAATGGTATACAAGCGCTATAAAAACTGGAAGACATTCATGTTCAAAAACGAAATAACAGATTTCTCTGTGGACTGGCGATGCAATTTATTTCATCATCCCAGTAGGGCAAAGTTATTTAATATTTTAAGAAGCTTCTGCACATAGAGTAAACATGAAAAGCTGGAAAGCTCCTTTTTATCATAAACATTTGTGTAGATTGGGTGGAGGAAGGTGATGGACAGGCATTTTAACTGTAGAGGAATAGACGTAATGTTATGTTAATGAGAGTTGATAAATTAAAACAATGTGTCAGTTTGTTAAAGCTATGTTTGAAATATAACACGTTATTAGTGATTATTTAATGAGTTTTAATTATTCAGAACTCTCAGCTATTGTGGGCATGTCACTTGAATTTTCTTTTGTGTTGTGACTCCACTAAGAGTCTCCAATAAACCAGTGTTAAGGTTTCTTGATTTTTGCACTTGGATCTACAGCCCTTGCATTCACATTCTGTTCTGAATCCCATTAATTTCATGAGTGTATGGGTGGATATGCTGGAGTTTACATTAATGTAGCCCACTGGAGGATCAAGGCTTGTTTTGCACAGCTGGATGTATATATTCCATTATCACACTGTAATAGCACTGCAACATGCTTTGCTTTTAAAGGTGCATCACTAAGCAGAAACTTGCATGGTCAATGTTAAATGTATTTGTACACATTGTATAGATGTGCAAGTGCCCATTCCTGCATGTGTCTGTCACTATTTAAGAGAATTTTATGAACCCATGTTACACAGCTGTGTTGAATGACGATGGGAGCCAGATGTTCTGGTGTGAGGATGTATGACATTTTTGTTTTATTTATATAGCGTCCAGATACGTGCTAGGCGCTTTACAGATATGAGAAGAATCCTATCCCAAGTAATTTAGTCAGTGGCCCTGATCTTTCAGTTCTTGTTGCCTTCAGTAAGTACCAAATAAGAGCAGAAATTTGATCACAGGCATAAATTGCTGGATCAGAGCCTAAACAAATACATTATGCAGACAAAAGGCTTAGAAGTCTGAGGTAAAAAGATGTTTAAAAAAAGTCCCAGTCCTTTTATGCTTTGTTCATTATTAGCGTGGTCTTGCTTGCTTACTTGGATAGGTTTTTAGTGCTTTTTCTGTTCTACTTAAGAAATGTTTATTAATCCATAAACTACTTCTAAGCTTTTACTTTAATTTTTTTAAATTGACAGTTAGAATTCAATTCAGTTGTTTGACCAGTTTTTTCATGCAGAAGTTTACAGCTGATTAAAACTGGTTATTCTGGCTAGAAGAAGGGAGAAGTTCTTTTGAATGTGCTGCTGTGCCCGTGTTGCTTTTGTTGCTACCAGTTAAATTTTTCTATTGGGGTCAAGGAACTTCATTTGTCAGCTCCTGAAATGTGACCAGAGCCTGGTATTCATGACAGGTATTGTTTCTGCTGGAGGGGGGTGGTGGTGGTGGTGGCTGTGACTGGGAGGAATTTCTGAATATCTCTATCTGGGCTCGAGATCAAGGAGAAGGAACTTGCTGGTGCAGTGTTGAATCCAAATAATAGATTTTTGATATGTAACTATTTAGCTTCAGCAGATTGTTGTACAGTTTACAAGTTTCACAAGTAATCTTTGTGAAGCACAAGTATGATTTAACTGTAGTTTTTTTAAAACTTGATCTTGTAAAGTTATTGAAGCATTTACACCTGCTAAATGTTTTTTTACAGGAAGCACATAAAATGGTTAAAGAAGCTAATGTCAAACAAGCTGCAGCAGAAAAACAGTTAAAAGAAGCACAGGGAAAAGTGAGTTTTTTCCAACTTGCTTGCTTTGTCTTTTCACATAGTTATAAAACTATAGTGTGAACGATAAAAATATGTGCATACATTATTAAAATGTATACAGAGTTGTTCTGTGTTGCCTTGACCTCTTCTTAGCTAAGACTGATAGATGTAGAGTCTTTTTCGGAATCTTATCAGATAGCTAGCAAGGTGTGCAAGAAGCCACTGTTATTAAAATAGGCAGTTGCGTAGGGATCTGTGTTAGTACTGCTGGAAAAAGAAATTTTGATTTGAACAGAGGTAATTGGAAATTGTTAAATGATTTAACACGTTTGTAGGATAATACGATATTTTTGTTTGACTTTCTGTTTTTATTTTCAAGATTGATGTCCTTCAGGCTGAAGTAGCAGCATTGAAAACACTAGTACTGTCTACTTCACCGACATCCCCAACTAAGGAGCTTCAGTCTGGTGTCAAAACTCCTTTTAAGAAAGGGCATGCAAGAAACAAGAGTACAAGTAGTGCTATGGGTGGCAGTCATCAGGACCTTACCATGATGCAGCCAATTGTAAAAGACTGCAAAGAGGTAAGGGTTGTCCTCTTTTTGCTAACAAGCAAGTTTTGTTTTTTTTTCTCAGTGTTTTTTCTCTAGTATGTGCTAAATCTTGCAATACTGTTTATTGAAGAGATATTTTTATTAATGAAAGACTGTTTTTACACACATAAGTAGGTGTTGTATAACAGTATATCAGGATGGCAAGCTCCAGTTGCCTTTTTTTTTAAATAAAGTCCACCACTGGAAGTTAATTAGCTTTCATAAACTTTTCATAAAAAAGAAGTCCTCTTCCTGTCACAAGAGGAGTCGTTGTTTTGTAGATCAATAATGGGTGAAAGGGAGTTGGGGGGAGAGAACAGAATCAATGATAATTTATTAGAGAAGAAGAGAAGAGTTACCATAGGAGTCCCAGAGGGTCTCTGTTTTTATCTGCTCGTGCTGTTGAGAATGGGGAAATACTGAGGGAATAGCTTGGTTCTCGGGTCCTCAGAATGTGGTACCTGAAAGTGTCCAAAGAGTTGTGAGAAGGGTCTATCTCATGACTATGAATGGGTAGTGGAACAGTAGATGAACTTCAAAATCAGTAAATGAGAAGTAATATATCTAGGAAAAAAAAAGGCAACTATAGCAGACGTGCAGCTATGGGCTTGGAATTAGTTACCTGATGCAGGAAAAATAATTAAGTGTACTTGTAGGTAATTCTCTGAAGGTACCATGTCAGTGTTCAGTAATGGTCAAAGACCCACAGAGACTTAGGATTTGTTAGGAAAGGAACAAATGGCAAAACAAAAGTGTTGCACTGATGTATAAACAGGGAGGTAAATATATGCATCCATTTCTGCACACAGCTATGATACTTCCATCTCAGAAAGGACAATGAAAATGCAAAGAAGTGTGACATGATCAAAGCAGTAGAAGCCTTTCTGTGTATGACTTTCTGACAATGGCTCTTTACATTGAGACACTCTGAAGGTAGAGCAACCACCTGTACAATCACAGGTGACAGGGTGAAGATGAATTCTTATTTTTTTTAACGAACTGAAATGTTTCTCTAATGTATTTTACTGTAAAATTAAAACATTAAAAATTTAAAAATTGTAGTTACAATTGGCTGTGTATTTGATTGCAGGTAATAAAAATTTAGATTTAGTGAAAGTGCAAGTAAAGGTAGGGTGCAGATATATACGTAACAGTGCAGATTGGAAAGGAAGAGCAGGAAGTTATATTCACTGAGCAATTTTTTCAAGGCAGCTTATTTATAAATTGTAGGTTTGGATGAATTGAGTTAGATACAGAAAATAACCATTAGTTGCTAAGAAATGCATTACAATTTTTTGATTTGTATTGTATGATTCTAAAATAGCATTTTTCTGCTGGTATCTCTTGATTGTACTCATTTTAAAACCAAACCTAACGTGGGTTTTATGGTATGGGAAATGCTCCTTTAGGGAGCAAGATACACCTACAGAGTTTCATTCATGAAATGAGACCGGTGGCCTAGCAACCAGAACATTTATGGAAAAGCTTAATTAAGATGGTCGGTCCTGATTGTACCTGAGTGCAAGGCAAGTAGCTCTAATGGAAAACAAATCTGCAGTCTAATTTTTGTAGTTTTTTTTTTTCATGGGAAAAAAAAAAAAGAAACAAAAGTACTCCCTGAAACGTGTAAAGGAACGGTAAAGTACTGGGAGTTCAGAGAGATGCATGGTAAAGAATAAAAGACTGAAAGAGGTTGGTTCTGATCTCTTAAAATGAATTAAAAATCAAAATTTGTTTTTTAGCGTACGTTGCTTTCCCTTTTTCACTATTTCATCTACATCATTTGTTTTTAATGTTATAAGACTTTAAAATCACATTTACTTTTTAAGATACATATTGTAAAAGCAGTATTAATATTTGTTGGTACTGTCTAGGGTTTTCTTTAAAACACATTCTCTTAGAATACTGCTTTTCATCCTCACTCCTTTTTGCAGTTCATTTTTTTCTTTTATTCTGGAGTGGAGTGACAAACTAAGATGACAGAGGGAACAACATTGGGATCTGCTTCTCATTTTTCCACTTTAGTAGTGTTTTTGTTTGACTTCTGTGCTTTGACTGCAGTCAGTTTTTTACCCTCATTCTGCATGATTGCCTGCCATTTCTAGGGGCACTTTTTCTACAAGACTCTATTACTTCCCTTTGTTGCATCTCATCTTTGGGTTTTATTCCCCTGACCTTCCTGACCTATCTTTGGCCTGCAGTTTACATCTCTCCATATACCTTTAGCTTTTGGTTTTGGTAAGCCTGTTATAATACCAAAAAGGGATCTGACAACCACTTGGAGGGAAAAGGCGCTGAAGTCTGTCAACAGAATCTCAAAGCCAGTCTGAGCATGTCAACTTGTTGTCACATAACTTAGGAAAGTGAATTTAAGGAGGTGTTTGTAGGTGGTGAATAGTAATATCCTTTCAGTGTGGGAGGAGACGTAGTCTTCAGGCTCATTATTCACCTGTGGATATTTGTAGGTGGTCAACATTGGTGTGATGATTACAGTACTAAATATGTCAATCTTTGTGTTTTAGGCTGACCTATCTTTGTACAATGAATTCAGATCTTGGAAGGATGAGCCTACTATGGACAGAACATGTCCTTTCTTGGACAAAATTTATCGGGAAGATATTTTTCCATGTTTAACCTTCTCAAAAAGTGAGGTAAACAGTTTACATGTTGTCACTGACACTTTTCCTTTAAATATGTTCCATGAAGCTGGTTGCCTATTAAAACCTCTTCATATGAAGCTTTACCATTTGTGTTCCATTAGAGTATGACAGTAGTGAAGTACCTAAGATTATTCTGGAGTATTGAAATAAATCATTTTTTCTTCACCATATGCTATTCTGGGTATGGCTGCCTTAGGTGGGGACAATGTAAACCTTTAGATGTTAATGCTGTCTAACAGAATCAGTGTTTGTAGGAATGGATGGTGGGTTTTCCCCCAGTGTGTCAGAGGCACTGTTTACTGGAAACAGTGTCCTGTCACTGCCCCTTATTTATAGAGGGGGCACTAGAGCCCAGCATTGTTAATTTTGTGGCCCTATTTTCTCTCCCATCAGTCAGAGCAAGTGGAAAGCCAAGTCTGGGTATCTTCTTGAAGAGAGGTTTGAATTTCAAGAATCAGACTTTGGGATTTGAAGTGATTCAGCAGGGACACTTTGGGAATATGGTTTCAGATTAAACAAATGATGTGACTGTGATTTTTCCCATTCCCTGCTTTCCCCAACACAGAGGAAGGAATGGTGTTTTACGCATCCTGGGATTACTGTGGAACTGGTTCCAGCTGCAACTGCTGTACTTATTCTTTGTTGTTAAGCAGCATTTATGGGCTGTAGTTGTAGTATCAGTCTCCAGAGGAGAGGAACTTTGTTGGTAGATCTTTTTTAAAAAAAAAAAAAAAGTAATAACAAATTTTAAAGCCCTCCAACTTGATTTTTTTAAAATAAGATTAAAAGTCTCAGATGGAAAAGGCTGTATTTTTTCAGGATAGTTATCTGCTTTTCTGTGGTGTGTGTACTTTTCCCATTCTTTTCATCTGCTGTTACTTTCTGGCCAGAAGTGTGCATGATCTTTTAGTAAACTAGTTCGTTATGGTTAGTCTTGAGCTTCATATGAAACCCTCCCACTAAAAAGTTTACTTTGTTACTATGGGAATTAAATTACTTCTGCAGTATGTTTAAGTAGGCCACCCTGCTGTCTTTCCCAGCAACTTCATTTCCCCCCCCCACCTCAGTAGTGATACAGTTACTGTAGAATTGTGTTTCCTGAAGGAAAGAATGAGGCTTCTAGCACTGGTCAGCTCTATCAGTTATTGTTTCCAGATGCTGTGCATAGTGACAAACTTCTGTTTTCCTTTGCGTAACACTAAACTACTGTGCAGTTAATAAATTACACATGTATTATGGTTTTGAATAATTGGGAATGCAGTTTTCTGAATAGTTGAAGTATTATATTATCTCTTGTAGACTCTTGTGTTTAAGTGTAATCTGGTTTTGCATTTGGTAAATGGTATTGGGAGAGTATTTTGTATGAATTTATTTCATAACATTCTATTTTGAAAGTATTTACAATTGAAAAATATTTCTATTAGTAGCAAGGAATGTGGGCACAAGATTATGTTTAACTGCTAACAAATTGTACAGTCTTTTAAGTCAAGGTAATGGGTTTTACTTGTGCATACTTAAACAGTAGTCTTGAGCAAGTGTTGAGGCCAGTCAAGCCAAATGAGCATGTTTCTAGTGTGTAATGGTTGTGTTTATAAATAATAGACAAAGTTCAGGTTTTTGTGTTAATGAAGGTGATGTTTCAACTGTGCCAGTGTTCCAAAGTCATGGTAATCTGTTGGCTCTTCTGTAGATTGTTCAGTCGTGTTTGAACACCATTCTAAAGCTATCTTTGGCTGAAAAAGTGGACTAATATTTACTTCTTTTTTCCAAAGTATAGAAGTCATACCGCATCATTTTGTTTTTCCATAGAACATCATAAAATTATAGCAATTTTTAAAGTAAGCAAAGTTTGTGCCATATCCAGGATCTGACAGAAACACTGCTTGTGCAAATGTATGTGCTATTTGGGCTTACGAGGAATGACTGAATATACAGTTAGCATAGTAGGCAAGCATAACATTCCGTGCTGTAAAAGCGGTTATCTTGCCTCAGGGAGGGCAGGGTTGTTTAGAGGGCAGAATTTAAACTGGAGCCTGGGAATGGGACCTCTTGCCTATGGCATAGGCAAAATCTCATTTGTAATTGAATTTCTGTTTGAGTTGACTTTTCCAGTTTTCCTAACTTTACAGAGGCAGAAATGTGTCACTGCTTTGAGGCAACGGATAACACTCAGCTGTTTTTAACTGCTTTCTAAACTTCTCTTGCAGTTGGCCTCAGCTGTTCTGGAAGCTGTGGAAAACAATACTCTGAGCATTGAACCTGTTGGCTTGCAACCTGTTCGATTTGTGAAAGCTTCTGCAGTTGAATGTGGGGGACCAAAGTATGTTAAGCTAACAGACAGAGGGGGAATCTGCACTCATTTGAGATAACTCTTGGATTGAGAAAACTGCTATCAACTGATCACCTCATTGAAATTTGTATATCTTAAATTTGTAAATATTTCTTAAAATCTCAGATTTCAAGATTGCTGTTTCAAAATTTTATGGTGAAAGTAAGCAACTAAACTTAAATGGTAAAGGTTTGTTCTATATTAGCATTTTAAGACAAATTTTCTGTTTGGGAGAGCTGCTTGTCGTCAGTGCATCCTAGGTGAAGCAACATTCACTTCTGCGGAGAAGACCAGCCTGATACTTAAAAATGAAGTCTTTTGAACTTTCATAATGTTTTGATACATTATGAAAAAATAGATATAGAAGTGTTACAGGCTGAATGTCAGACATCTTGAAATATTTATGGTATAAGAAATGTAGGACATATGTAGCATAGTGACAAAGTCAGCTGAGGGATATGAGAGGAGATTTGTAAAGTAAACTGTCTGAATGTGAGCAGGAGGAATGTATTGAAGAGGGATTGAAAGTGAGGATGAGTTTAAGCCTAAAATAAGAAGTGTGGATGAATGACCAGATGGCTGATTTAGAGAGTTAGGAATTGTCCTAGGGGAATCTGAGGCAAGACTTGATGTCAGGTACTGATGTAGACATTAAGATTAGGTGGGAGGGACTTGCCTGAGGCACTGAGGCTTTGATGAACATGAAGAGGAAGGGAAGAGATTTCTGGTGTGCTTTCGTGTATGTCAGGGTTAGGCAAACAAAGCCACTGTTAATACAGAACCTTCCAAATTTTGAGAAAGTCTTCATTACTCTGTTGGAGATCTTTTGGACAAGTTAACATTTCTAACATATTTTGATAGACTCAGGTTTCTGGTAGGAGGCTTGCATCAAAATGTTTTCATCTAGCTTAAGATTTTTCCTTCTTTCTCATTGCTACTGTTTTTTAATTCTCGCTTTTCCTCATTATTTCTGGGTGGAAAAGAAAACACACTGAACACTTCAAAGGGAGTTTTTATTTCTCCTTCTAAAAATCTGTATAAAATGAATATTATGTTTTATGACTTAAGGTAGTAAGGATCAAAGACTACAAAATTCAGGCATTCAGATACTCTTCAGCTTACTGCTGTCACCAGTGTTCTTTGAGCTATAGCAATCCTCAGTCAGAAGGCCTAACCACAAGTGATGGAGCCACTCAAGGGGTGGTGATTTCAAGTCCAAGAGGCACCACTGTGAACTGCAGCAGGGAATGGGGACAGCAAGAAGCTACTGAAACACAAGTGTCATTAAAGAGCAATTGGGAAACTAGTCTGAAATTGTTGTGGTTCAAGCAACTTTCCTGCATCTTGATAAAGTACTGAACTTGGGCACTTGTTTGCATCAGTCAAAAGTTTAATGAGATTTTTAACCTTTTTTTCTCCAATGTAATCCAAGCTAGTTTGCTGGGCGTAGATTAATATTTTGAAAGGTCCATGCGCAAACTGCACTTTAGTTACTTTAGATGTATAAAAAAGGGTATACATTTTTTCTCACTTTTCCCACTGTCACGTAGTGACAAACACTTCTATATTATTGCTTGTAGTTAAGTAAGAGGTGAGGAACGTGCAGTATTTAAGCTTAATGTGACAGCAGATGTGCTTTGTCTTAAATATTACTGGCACCAAATGGGAAACAGCTGTTTTGGTTTTTACTTAATCAGAGTAGCAGTTTTGCAGTTTCATGTTTTCTATTTTAAATGTTGAAAATCACTATTTTTATTGAAATCATGTTCTTTAATAGGTAGCGTAATGCAGACAAGCAGTGTAAATAAATAGTAATGGCAATTAGAATAATGCTTTCCTAAAGGAATTCTTTTTATTGTACAATTGCCTGGAGGATAGAGGGAACAGATGCATAAAATAGCAGGTAATGAATTGCTCAGCAGCAAAACAAGGAGTGGAGGGCCCAGGGCTGCGATAATAGCGAAGGAAGGTTCTCGACATACAAAAGTTATTGAATAGTGCCTGTGATGGTGTGTAGGAAGTATTGCCTTAACAAAAGACAGCTGGGTTTCCCCACAGGTTTCGAGTAATTGTCCCCATGGGGAACAAAGCAGTAAGCTGTACAGTGCAGAACTCGGTCATTAGTAGTAACTGTCATGCTGGTGTTTAACCTGGTGTGATGGAAGATAACATATAGAAGGTAATTCTTTTGCCAGAAGGGAAAAAGGCTTTATTTTCTTAGCATTAAAAATCTGTTTGCCTGCTCACAAAGGCTTGGCTGTAATTGTGATCAGCTTGCTTCAGCCACTGTAGTATTTCTTGGATCAATGGACTTCTGTCAGTCCTCATAAATTACTGTGGAAAATCAGATACACTCTTCAATTTTCTCCTGTCTTGCATGATTTTGTGGGCCAGCTGCAGACTAAAAGGGCTTCTGGGCCACTGTTTAGAACTGTAGAAGCTTAATATTTTCTGTTTCACTTTCGAAAGGCTGCTTCTTCTTATGCTCCCTGATTTCATGAGATAGAAATGGAAGGGAGAAGAGCCAGCAGCTTTCAAAATCAATGAAACAGTGGATACCATGACAACCCAGTTCATCCAAGATGCTGCAATATAGAAATTTCAAGTAAATCGCATTCCTGGGGTATTTACATTGTATTACTAGCAGTTTCTTCAAGAGATGTAAAACATTAGAAAAAAAGAATGGTAAAAGAATTATTTTTAATTCTTTGCCTTTTTGTAAATTCTATTTGGAAAACTGGTGACTACTGACCTTTCCTTCTTCCTGTATATAATACAGGAACAGGACCAGAAAAAGTACATTTATTTCAACATCACTTTTTATAATGGTAATGGAAAGAATTATTCTCAAGCAACCTATTTTCCTTTGCCTCAAACTTTTATACACTGGAAGAAAAAAAATGTGATTTCAGTTTGGGCATAAATGCAAAGCTTATCTTGGAATGCATCTGACAGAGGTTTCAGAAGCTTCACAAATATTCTATAGGCCTGTTTTTTTTCCTGACATGCAACATCAAGCAGATATTTATAAAAAAAAAAAAAATGAAAAATCTGTTTAACTGTTGGAATTGATCATTTAAACCAAGTTTATTTTGCATATAAGGAGTTGAGGAGTTCCCATGGTTCCAGACTGTCCAACATGAACTAGTGAATGTGGAAGTACCTGACCAAAGCTGACAAAAGATTTAAAAATCAAAAATATGCCATGATGTGCTGGCATTGAAACAAAATTAGTCCTTGTCGAGCTAAAATAGTTGACATCATTTTAAAGTTGCAATTGTTATATTAAGGCAGAGACTTGAGGATCTGAGCTAATACAAAGTAATTACTGCTTTAAATACATGTGGGTGTTAGACATTAATGTCAGGTTTGTTTATTAAATTATGCAAATGTTATATTTTGTAGGAAATGTGCTCTCAGTGGACAAAGCAAGTCATGCAAGCATAGAATCAAATTAGGAGATTCAAGCAGCTACTACTACATTTCCCCTTTTTGTCGTTACAGGGTAAGTAATTTAGCATGGTTTAACTTTGAGTAGTATTTTTTTCAGTAACATTATACAAAATATTAACCACCATTATTTGTATATTGTCTCAGATCACTTCTGTGTGCAACTTCTTTACATATATCCGATATATACAGCAAGGACTGTTGAAACAGCAAGATGGTGAGTAGCAAATTGTGTTTTGCTTGTATAAACATAAAATTTACATAGTGCATGTGCCTAAAACTTGCTATTGATTTTAATTATGAGAACTTGGTGATACCTACCCTCCCATGAAATTAGAAAGAAGAACCAGTGCTTTTTAGTCCATTGAAAAAATTACATTATTCAGTAAGAAATTTCATGAAGAATTCTGTGACAATAATGTTCTTTCTATACTGCATTCAGAAATTAAGGCTCTTTCACAAAGTGTGGAAACTTGGCCTTTTCTCACTGTACATTGTTTTATTCTTCCAGTTACGTTGTTTTCTACTTGTACAACCTTGAAAACAAGGTCTGCTTTTTTGTTCCAACACATGAAATAACGTGCAATTTCACTCAAAAAAAAAAAAAAAGTGTTGCATTGGATAGAGAGACCAGAAAATCTTCAGTTGGCTTGATCTGGAGCCTTTGTTCACTTTGTGAATTGGCACATCTTTTCTCATTTTTGTGCATTGAGAACTCAGGCAGCCCTTCGTGTCAGTCTGTCCTTCGGGGAGAACTGACAAGGATGACAGTGTTTTTGGGTTACGTTGCTTAAAGAAACTACAACAAAAAGCAGGAAATCAGACTGTAATTGTTTATCTAAATGCAGTTAAAAACTAAGCACTTGGTCTTTGATGTGGCATTGCAAGGTCTCTTGATTAGGACTCTGTTCATAAATGTAGCTGCTGATGTAAGGCTTCATTTCTCACTGCACCTCTCTTTCATCCACAACCCAAAAGGGAAATGCATTTTTACTGCTGTTGCTTCAGGCTGTTTATTTTCCCCACCAGTTACCTGGCTGCTTTGTTCCTGTCAGGATAGCATATCCAACAGCTGCCTATTGAAACTCTTATCTGGGCAGCGAATCGGAAATTTGCTTAGCTGTGCTATTGGTTTTAGTATGTCCATATAATAGTAGATCCTATGAAAGTATATACTGTATGTCTTGGTTACTTAATTCTGGATTTAAAAAATACACTGTGTATTTTGATCTATGCAAAACCACAATGTATTTTGATCCGTAGTCATCTCTTGTGATGTTCCCCACTTTGAAGAATCCAGGATTTTAGATAAACCAAAATGCCATATCTAACATGAGGTATTCCTGAGGTGACAGACTGTTACCCAAACAATGCCATTTACTTTCCTTTCTAAAGGGAATTATTTTCATGGAATTTACCAGAAAAGCTACCTATTCCATGTAGTAAATTATTTTTAATAAAAGTTTCAGACGGTGGTAGTTGTTACTGAATTACTGTCATTGGAGAAGGCCTTGAAAACGCATTATTTTAAGCTGTAATCTGGTTTATATTTAAAGACTTCTACTTTCCACTAAAGGACTGTGGCTGTTTAACAACCAACGGGCAGCTCAGCTCTACCATGCTGTTTTCTCCTCCTCCTCAGATGAGCAAGGAGAGGAAATACAATGGGGAGAAGTTTAGTTAAAGGAAAAAAGAGGAGGAAAAAAAAAAGACTGTGGTGAAGGGAAAGGAGAAAACTGTTACTCTGCACTTCCCATCAGGAAGTGATGTTCAGGCACCAGAAGCAGGGCCTCAACACACTCAGCGGTTGTGTGGGCAGATAAAAGCTTCCGTAACAGAAGTGTCTCGTCTCCACCCCTCTCTTCTCCTCGCCCTTCCCCAGCTTGTATTGCTGACCGCGACACCGTACGGTATGGGACATCCCTTGGGCCACTTCAGGTCAGCTGCCCTGCTGATGTCCTCATGCTCAGCCTGCTGGCCTTGGGGCTGTGCTGGGGAGATGCTGTGCCAGCACTGCTCAGCAATAGGGAGAACATCTGGGCGATATCAACTCTGTTCCAGCTGCAAGCACAGAGCACAGCACTGTATGGGCTGCTGGGGGAAAGTCAGCTCTGTCCCAGCCAGACAGGGTACAAAGACACATATAGTTTCAACTAAAAATTGTTTACCTTGCTATTAATGGTTGATAGTCGGCTGAATATGAGCCAGCAGTGTGCTCAGGTGGCCAAGAAGGCCATCAGCATCCTGGCCTGTATCAGAAACAGTGTGGCCAGCAGGGCTAGGGAGGTGATCGTCCCCCTGTACTCGGCTCTGGTGAGGCCTCACCTCGAGTATTGTGTTCAGTTTTGGGCCCCTCGCTACAAGAAGGACATGGAGGTGCTTGAGCGGGTCCAGAGAAGGGCGATGAAGCTGGTGAGGGGCCTGGAGAACAAGTCCTATGAGGAGTGGCTGAGGGAGCTGGGATTGTTCAGCCTGGAGAAAACGAGGCTCAGGGGTGACCTTATCGCTCTCTACAGGTACCTCAAGGGAGGCTGTAGCGAGGTGGGGGTTGGTCTGTTCTCCCACGTGCCTGGTGACAGGATGAGGGGGAATGGGCTGAAGTTGTGCCAGGGGAGTTTCAGGTTGGATGTTAGGAAGAACTTCTTTACCGAAAGGGTTGTTAGACATTGGAACGGGCTGCCCAGGGAGGTGGTGGAGTCACCATCCCTGGAGGTCTTTAAAAGACGTTTAGATGTAGAGCTTAGGGATATGGTTTAGTGGGGACTGTTAGTGTTAGGTCAGAGGTTGGACTCGATGATCTTGAGGTCTCTTCCAACCTAGAAATTCTGTGATTCTGTAATGAGATAAAGAAATTGACTTAGTGCATTATCCATCAAAATGCTTTCACCATCATCAGAATTATTTATTCTTCACAAGTAACTTTGGAAAAAATTGGGCTTGGTTTTTCAGATCAATTGTCATCTTTATCATTAAAAATGCAATCAATTTTGCGTTTGTAGCTTTTTGTAAATATTCCAACAACATCTGTAGAAGAATGTGGGCACTCCTATTTGTCCTCATTGTTCATATTTCTTCTGCTAAAGCATATCATTTTTCAGATGGAGTTCACTTATGCAAAAATGCTTTTTGAAATATGGTACAGGAGACCTTAACCTCAGGTTAATAACCTTTGTATTCAGTCTACATCATAATCTTGACTGCGTGGAAATAATTTTTGTCTGGAATAATTATATACTCAATTATTTTGATTTGTGTTGCAGTGATGTTTAGCAGTATAAGGCATGCACCAGGCTCATCATGTTTGGCAAAATACAGATGAAATTAAAGAAAGTCTTTCCTCCCTAATTCATTGCTGCTGTCAGATTTCTGGTAGGAAAAACAAAAGTGGGAGAAAGAAGGATCGAATGGAAAAATTGCAACAAAATTATAGGTTTTGTGATGAAACAATTTTTACTTAGTCAACAAGTTCTACTTCTTTCATTTTACAGTCTTTTATTTATACAGAAAAAAAATGAATCCACGGGCAGGACAATTACTGAGAAATGGCAATTAATTGAAGATGAAAAGAAGTACTGATGTAGTTTTGTTTCCCAATTAAAAAACATACATACACAGACAAAATAGTCTTTTTAATTGGACTATCTCTTAGATTTTTGAAAATGAAATATGTTTTTTCCAAAAGCAATTGCAAATAGCGCTCACGTTTTAATTCATGTTTCACTAGATATTTGTTACTTCTAAAGTTTCCTTAAACTGATGTACAACGAAGCCATGTATATACTTTAGTTAAAATATTAACTCGTGTTTAATGATATTTTTATCTGTTTCAGTGGATCAGATGTTCTGGGAAGTTATGCAGCTGAGAAGAGAGATGTCACTAGCAAAACTTGGCTACTACAAGGAAGAACTCTAAATCTTTTTACTCTTGCGCATGCATGAACTTCATTTAATATACATAACTCTAAAATTTCGGAATCTTTTTTGTCACTTGATATTTATTTCCACAAAGTGGGTCCAAGATCTTTCTCCTTTTGCAGATTGCACTAAGAAGTACTGTGATTGTTTTAAACTGACCTATGCTGTATATGCGTACATAATAATAATATCTAGTTGAACAAATGTGGTAAGCACTCGCAGGTGTATTAGTGATTGTAATTTACATTAAAAAAAAAAAAAAAAAACTTCTGATTAAATAAATGTTAGTCTGAAGCAGTATCTGTTGTCTGTTCTTTGTGATGCAGAATGTTGTGAACCTCCCTGCAAAATTAAGTAATTCCAAACTGTGACACAGAGATGATTTTATGATGAAGGAATGAATGTCTGGTACTTTCCTCAGTGTGTAGTGTTTAGATGCATGTATGTATCTTCTCTATGTATGTATGCCAATACAGTTAACAGACAACTAGGAGAACTTAGTATTCTTGTAAATGCTGCTTTCCTATATTTTTAATTTTTAAGGCAATAGAAGAGAATTTTATACTGTGAAGAGTCAACAGCATAATAAACTGGGCTGTCCTCTCTCACTAAAGTAGGATGCTTTTCAGACATCAAGGAACAATGAAGTTTCCTTGGTCCTTCTTTGGCTCTTAGATGTCTAAGTTAGAAATCTGGCCTGACTCCTATCTGACTACTAAAACCTTTTCTTTCCCTCTAATTTGCTTTCATTAGAGTTTTTATTATTATTATTTCTTTAAATGATTTTTTCTACTTTTTTTGAAATCTCCAGTTTCTCTGTTTTACACATCAGTTTTCCATAGCTGTCTTTACATCTGCAAAACATCTATTCCATGAGTTTCTTTAACATGTTGTTTATAGTAATTCACATGTACCGTTAGTTGTGGTCAGTCCATAGCACTTTGCTGCTCCTTAGTTGTCACGCTCATGTGGGGTCCCTCCCATGGGATGCCGTCCTTCCCGAACTGAGCCTGTGGGGGCTGCCCACAGGCAGCAGCTCTTCAAGAACTGCTCCCACACGGCTCCGTACCACGGGGTCCATCCCCCAGGAGCAAACTGCTCCAGCACGGGTCCCCCACGGGCAGCAGCTCCCCCCAGGCCCATGCTCCTGCGTGGGCTCCTCTCCATGGGCTGCAGCTCCGGCCTGGGGCCTGCTCCTGCGGGGGCTCTCCATGGGCCGCAGACTCCTCCAGGCCACATCCACCTGCTCCACCGGGGGCTCCTCCACGGGCTGCAGCGTGGAGATCTGCTCCATGTGGGACCCATGGGCTGCAGGGGGACAGCCTGCTCCACCAGGGGCCTCTCCACAGGTCGCAGGGGAACTTTTCCTCTGTGCTTGAAGCTCCCTCTCCCCGTCCTTCATTGACCTCAGTGTCTGCAGGGCTGTTTTGCTTTTTCTTACTCCTCACTCCAGCTGCTGTTGTACACTTTTCTTGAGGAAAAAGTTTTTCATCCTTACAGAGAGGCTCAGCCAGTGTCACTGACTGGCTTGGCTCTGGGCAGAGGTAGGAGCCGGCTGAAACTGGCCCTTATCTACAAAGGGGCAGCTGCTGGACTTTTCTCACTGAGGTCACCCCTGCAGCCTGCCAAAAAGCCTTTCCACGTAAACCCAACACAGGTGGATTTGTTACATAAAAGCCCTTTTGGAAAAACATTAGATCTTGATCATGATAGCCACTTACGCAGTTAAAGCAGTGGCAGGTGAAGGAAAACACAGAAAATGGAAGCTTATGGAAGTTCTCTAAAGAGAAGCATCTTAAAGGTTACGGATTTCTTCTGTTTGATGCCAGACATTTTTTCATCACTTTCTTACTGGAGTGTGTTGTCCCCTCTCCCTTTTAAAAAAATAAACAGAATGAGCAGCAAAAGTTAACACCATATTTGTGTTGTGTGCACAGGTAAGTGACTGAAAACGCTCTGCTAGTGTTAGCATCAACCAGGCATTTCCCTATTAAGATTAAAACAAAAAACTGAGCCCAAATCTTTTACTTGTAATGGACTATGTCCAGCTCAGGCAATTTCAGTCTTAAATATATTTTGTCAATCTCTTGTCACTGGGTGCTAATTCCTGCTGTAGAAACCTGGAAGAATGCTAGCTTCAGCTTTAGGAAAAGGTTGTTTCTTAGGTCAATTAAGCTAAGGAACCTGGTTTTATTCCGTCTTAGAAAACAAACTGTATTTTTTGACTCAAAAATGCTTCCTAAATGATTGTTAATACTTAGTTTGCATAAAGATACCAAACTGTTTCCAGGATTATCTAATAGTAGTTATCTATCAGATTATCTAATAGTAAATTATAATTTGTAGCTGCTGCTGTTCTGACTTAATAATCCTTTACAAATGTTGCTCATTTAAGCAAAGAACTTAAAGATTTTTTTTTCTATACATGATAGTGTCAAGACAAAATGTATGCGAAGTTTATTATACAAGAGACTATTTTCTTGTACTAAGAACTACAAAGATGTACCACTTAGGTGGTAATGGTTGTTTGGCTTGATTGCATTGATAATACTATACAATAATAGTTGTAAATACTGAATCAGTTTGTTCCTGTTTTCACATCTCTTTCACTAAATTATTTTCTGTATCTTTAGTATAAGCTGTCTATCATGAGAAACCCACGGCTCTGTGAGTGTCTGGGCTTGTAGCAACTGTACAACACTTACTTGTCTTGCGAATGCAACTACTTTAGAAAATGGCCTTACTCCATGTTTCTTGACTTCACTGAAGCTTTTGTTTACAACCAAATGTCTTTTACAGATACCTACTCAAAAAACCTGAATATTTTCCCCGTTTGCTTATGGATGACACAACAGGGGCAATCTTCAGTATACAAAAGCCAAGTGAGAGAAAGTGAAACGCGGTTTGCTGCGGGCCTTCAATATGTTAGTTGAATACCTAGCTTTCCCATGGGCTTTTCAAGGCTATCTGGGACAAATAGCTTCATCTGTAGTTTAGTGATGTGAAAGGTTTGCTTCTCTATAAGGACACTGTGCTGCAAGACAGAACTTTTTTCAGAGCAGTTGGATAGCCTGGTGCTCGGCTGCTTAGATGGGATAGTGCATATGGTGAACTTACAACTGTCGGAGCGCTTGGTCTTTCACCAATACTTGTAATTGCATCACCTGTGTGAAAGTACAGAGACAAGACAAGTAATTTTTATTGCTGCATTTTTTTGCGCATGTGTAATTGTGATTAGTGTTGGGACCAAAGGTCCCTAATACAAGAACGTTAAGAATACTAAACTGAGGAAAGCACATCGCCTTCACCTTGCCTCAAAAGCCCTACCAAATGTTTCTTCACGTGTAGCAGGGTCTAAGCATATCCCTGATGCTAGTTAGGAAGGAATGAGAGTAGCTGGGACGAAGTCAGTTGAAACCTCTGACAAAAGCATGATGTGCTCCTTCATGCATTCGTGATCACCTGGGAGAGAAACAGTGCGTTTTGCTCAGCGGGACTCTTCGGGCAGCAGGAAAGCAAAACGCTTCTCCTGGCTTGTCATGGACGTGGTGGGAGAAAACGAGGCCCTGCAGCAGTTCTTTGAAGGTAAGAGTCTAGTTTTAAGGATGAGTCTTAACAATTTGTTGTGGCAGCAAAAATACAGCAACTGTTTGGGATTAATTGAAGAAAAGACGGAGGAAAAAAAGCCCCAAACAGAAGCTGTATTTATACAAAAGTAGCACGTAATGCAATACCAAAAAGAAACAGTACAAGTGGTGTAGATGCACCACAGTGTGTTTTTCTTGGTATTTTGGGGAGAATAACAAAGGAAAGGTGGATCCTGCAGTGTGGTGCTGGTAACTGTCAGGAAGAAGACCAGGAAGTGGCCGAGGTCTCCTCGCAACGTATCCCTTCTGCAACCGTAGTCATTTTCATGAGGTTGAGGAGCTCCCTCCCTGCTCTACCTCATCATGTCAGGTTACAGAGGGTTTTCTTTCCACTCAGAATTCCTCTGAAGCTATTTGATTGTAATTGGATCTGGGAAATTAAAAGCCACTATTTTTGTTTGTTTGTTTTTTGGCTGGAATCTGTCCTTACGCCTTTTTCCCGAAGTCATTTGACACTCAGGCAGGACCCATCAGTCCCTTGCCTTCCTCTTACCACAAAATTCACTTTCTGTCAGATTCCTTAATAAAACTGCATCGCAGGTCCTGCCATAATGTTACTCAAAATAGCTGTTAGAAGGCTTACATATTTTTCACTATCTAAATCTAATTTTTTTTTCTTGCTTCACTTTTTTTTTTTTTTTTTTTTTTTTTTAAATATTAACCTTTCAAATCCAAGCTTCTCTTCCTATATTTTAATTTCCTTTTATTACTTGTGCAGGTATTCTTCACCTGTTACCGGTCTTAACGAGAACTACCCTTTCTGTTTGGCTAAAATGGTCAACATTTGTTTGCCAGCTTTTAATTTCTGTTAAATATATATAAATATTTTAAATTTATTTATTTATTTATTTTGGCTTGCGCCAGGTGAAAGGTGGCAACTCTAACTTTTGTCTTTGATTTCAGTCTAGGAGCTGAAGGTCTGCCTGCATTCCTCATGGAATTGTTTTTAAGCCAAAAAATGTAAACCACAATCTAGGGCTTCTAGCAGGCAAATGTGTTGTTTATTGATATTACAAAATTCATACCACGTTTTATAAGTTCATTTTAAGTCACAGAGATCAAAAGCTAATAAACTTGGCTTTGCTTTCAGCAAGATATTTGTTTTTATCAAGCTATTTGTTCAGGTACTGTACTGCATACCTGTTAAATACTCAAAATAGTGTTGGATATGAGGTACATAAAAAGCTGATCACCAGAAAACTTTTTAGGAAGTTCCTTGGGAAATGGCTTTCTTGCAAGTGTGGGCTGGGTTCTGTTGACTTCTGTGGCGATATCATGATGCTAGAATGTATTTCAGGGATTTTAGCTGTGTGAGCCCTTTAGCTAGAATTACTAATTGTAATTGTACTCATTGTAACTCTAGAATGACTAATTTAACTCTCTTTAGAAGGCAGTTAGGTAGAACATCTGTATGAGGGGGAGAAGCCCTGTCAATTCCATTTAATCACAGAAAAAATGAAGTATTTTTGAAAATCATGTTCCTTTAGTAGTATCGTGAGGATCTGCTGTGTAGAACTAGAATATGACGAAGGTCTGCTAAGGTGATGCAACATGTGGGGATGACATTTATTTCATTGTCTGGACACTGGCACTAGATATACGGCAAGGCTACAGGAGCTAATCACTCTTGCATTCAACATGTAAGTAGCTAGACACCTCTTGCTGTTAAACCACAGGTAAATTTGAAAAGGGAGCAGGCTGATTTAAAGGATGGCTTGCTTTCTTTTTTACTCTTGTTGTGGTTTAACCCGGCCGGCAGCTAAACACCACACAGCCGTTCGCTCACCCTCCCCCCTCCCTCTCTGGGATGGGGGAGAGAAACGGAAAATTGAAGCTTGTGGGTTGAGATAAAGACAGTTTATTTAAGAGAGAAAATAATAATAATAATAATAATAATAATAGTAATATGTACAAACAAGTGATGCACAATGCAATTGCTCACCACCCGCTGACCGATGCCCAGCCCAACCCCGAGCAGCCGGCCCCCCACCCTGGCTAGCCACCCCTATATATTGTTCAGCATGACGTCAGATGGTATGGAATACCCCTTTGGCCAGTTTGGGTCAGCTGTCCTGGGTCTGTCCCCTCCCAGCTCTTGCTGCCCCCCCAGCCTGCCCGCTGGCAGGACAGAGCGAGGAGCTGAAAAGTCCTTGGCTTAGTGTAAGCACTGCTCTGCAGCAATTAAAACACCAGCATGTTATCAACACTCTTCTCATCCCAATCGAAAACATAGTACCTCACCAGCCATTAGGAGGAAAAACAACTCTGTCCCAACTGAAACCAGGACAACTCTGCTGAATGTAAGGCCAGTTTTGACTGCTTCTCTCCAGCTTAGAACTATGGCTGGTGGTTTGGCTTTAGAATGCTTCCAAATGAGACAAGAGCAATAAACTGCTAAATCTGATTTAGTGGCCTCTGAGATTAGTCATAGCAGCTGGAACATTGTCTTTCAAGGCTACAAAACAGCTGAGTCTTGCAATATCAAGTTTCAAATGCTGCCGCTGAGGAAGTCTCTGATTCATCAGTGCTTCAGCTTTGGCTTCCAAATGGATCAGCTGGCAACTAAGCACATTTATAATGTTTTGCAGGATTATTTGAAATTCATGAGCAAAAAAGAATCCCACTTTCCCTGTTGCTTTAGTTCCTAGCAGTGCATATTTGTTCTGACACTCATTATAGGATCAACTTGCATTTGCAGTGTTGAGAAGGACAGTCTGAAGAAGTTTTCGAGGAAAATGAGATAATGTAATGATTGCTTTCATGTTAATCACTACTTTCAATAATCAATAGACCTTAGATTAGATGTGACTCTAGCTGGGACTTGACCCTGGCTTTTTCTCATTCAAGGGTATGGCTTTTCTCTTGTGGTGTGGCTGTTCTGAAAGTTTTCTGTCTCGTTTCATTCCTCTCACACTACACACTTAACCTTTGATCTAAGACTTTTCCATGATCTCTCTTGAAATAAATACTTCTGTTTTTAAAACATTTAGATTTTTGAATCAGAAGCTTCCTATTTGTCAAGGGGAGGCCAGAGCTCCTCATTAGCTTTTCTACCTGTCCATCTGTAGCAGAGCAATTTATTCCTGCTGATGTTACCAATAAGTTGAGACACAAAATAAAGGACAGAGTAGTTACCCTGTTAAATTCAGCCTTCTCCTGTTTTGCTATTGTTAGAAGCTATGTTCGGGTGTCAGAGATGTGTGTTTGGCCTCAGTGCCCTCTGTGATCTCTAAAGAAGTCTCTTAACGATGGAATCACCACCTCTCTTTGTACTCATGCTCCTGCGTGGATAACACTGAATCTATCTGGGGGTCTTGGTAAATAAATTAAGCCACAGAACAAACGTACCATTAAATATGAAACACTTAAAAAACCAAAGGGCTCTCCTGTCATTTTAAGGATGAGAGATTGAAACAAAAAAAAAAAAATAAAAAAAAAATGACTCGAGAACTTAAAAGTACTCACTGTGAGATTTCTGTTTCTCTGGAAAATGTTGGTATTTGGGGGACAAGCCATCTGTCTTGACACAAGCTCACTCCTTACCTGTTGGAGTGTTGTAGATCTTCTGCCATTGAATAACTGTGGTCTGTGGTATGTCCTCCCAGGCTGCAGTTCCGCCAGATGAGCAGGACTATCAAAATGAGCAGGACTATCTTCAATAATTTAAAGAGTGAGCAACTTGGAATCCTTTTAGCATGAAGGAAGTTAAGGAATCATCAACCCACTGAGTAAGACTGACCTTACTGCAAGACTTAGCTTAATGAAGTTCAACTGGACTTTTCACTGAGCTTTTATAGTGGCTCATAAAGTGTTTTAGTGGTACAATATCTCCAGATGAAAATTAGTTATTAATTCCAAGAAAACATTTCCTTCAAGGTGCAAGGCTTTGTAGCAAGCTTTATGAATTTGTCCTTCAGGAGGCAAGTAATACTTAGCATCGAATGTGTTTTATGAGCCACTTATACATCTCCAGCTGTATTTAGGGATTGTTTCCTGTATGGAATAGCTGAGGTTTTGACACAAATCTTACTGCAAATAGCTAGAGTTGGCTGGGAACTTCCTGGCATACCTCTTTTAATGTTAAGTAATGATCAGGTTAGTATTCATCTGGAAAGCGGCGGCTATGCTTCATGCCAAATTCAGACCTGTGTGTGACTTTCTCTGAAACAGCGACTCCAGGAAAGACATAAAAAGAACTGCAAGGAGTTTCTGGTTCTGTGCCCCCCATCCTTCACTTTGCGTTAGATAATAGTGAAAAGGAGGTGACTGATTTAAATGCAGCAAGGCTCTGCGAGGAAGTGCTGAGAGAATTAACCCAGGCAGGTGATCGAGGGATTGAGACTGCAGCTCTTGGCATCAGGAGCGTATGGGGGGAAACTGCGACTGCAGCCTCCTGGCTGGAGGAAAGGAGGTGTCTGCCAAAAAGAGATGTATCAACCAAGTCACTGTCAGACAGGGAGGACAGAGAACAGCCTACGCTGGGGTGCAAGTGCCTGGAAGTAGGGACAGGCTAGTGGGGAACAGACAGGGAAACAAGGCAGTGATGGAAGGGAGGTATGGGGCTTTATATCAAATGGTACAGAGAAACAGAATATGTTTGATTTTTGATGGGGAAATGGTCAAAATACAGTCCTATGCTGCCTATGACTGCAGTCCTGTGTGAACCCCCGGTCACCACATTGCCTTGCCTTTGCATTTGCCCTTGCCCCTCACAGGTGCCAGCTTATTTCTGCTGGATTCTTGAGTGGCTGGCAGTCCTCTGCGCAGTGACACAAGTCACCCAGTGAGGACACTTCCCACAGGATGGCCGGGCAGACTGTGCTGTGGAGTGTGGCCTGGGAGCAGAGATCCTTGTGTGCGTGCTGATAAGGGCTGCTGATGCTGCACGTCCCCTGGCAGCACTGAGCCAGGCACGCGGTTTGGTGCAGGAAGCTGTACCTGCACAGGGGCCTCTAGCAGAGCTTAGCCGTGTACGTACCTATAGCTCTCTGCCCTCAGAGCAGCTTTGGTAACTGGCTTGCACACTACCAGGGAGCAACAAGAACAGTAAATAACTGCCCAGTCAAAATGTGAGTGTGCTTTTTCATCCCCAAGCCCATACCTTTCAAGTGCTTGCCATGTTTCAAAGCCTGTGAAATGGATGCCAGTGTTTTAAATAAATTTGCATATGACCCAGCAGCTCCTCCTCTGCTGGAACATGCCAGTGCAAGCACAGGCTGGCACAGAAAAGGAAAGTACTTTCAGAAAGAAAGAAAGAAGGTGCTTACTAGAGTTAAGTTCTACGCTGCAGCCAAATGCGGTGTGGCTCTTCTGTACATCAGCACCACGAAACATTCATTAGCGGTGGGCCGTCATCCTGGAGTGCTTCCTTCCTCCCCCAGCACAGAGTTACTTATTCCTTCCTTCTCCTCCTACCCATTTCACTGTTAATGCAAAATGTAGAGATTAAGGGGGAATGGTGCATGTTGCTGTTGTCACCGCTAAGCAAGAGGGCTAACCTCTGGACTGTGGGAAGCCCGTAGCAAAGACCCTGTCCGTTTTCGCTTCAAAGCTGCACTTCAGAAGAGTTTGTTTCTGATCTTGGTCAAAATAAAGCAATTCTTGGTTTTGTGGAACAGGAAAAACATGTTAGTGACAGGATTGTTTCATTATGCATGAGGGCCAGGCTACTTGCACAGGAGTTCAAGTTTTAGGGGGGTTGATGAAGAAAGCCAGGTCCCTGTGTATTTCAGGCTGTTTTTGCCAAGCGCTTTGTTTGCTACAGCTGCAAGACTTTGCACATCACAGTGTTGCCGAGGCAAGTAAGTCTGCTACACCTATTGAATCTGCCCTTCTCTGATGTGTGGAGAACAGCTTTGTATACCATGCCGGTATGTTTGGATGCAAAGATCTCCCAGCACACCTGCAAGCTGCAATCTCACGGTGAACAGCAGCTGGAATTCAGCCTGTAGCAGCCATAAGCAAACAATTTCTAGATTCACCTGTGATCACAAAGTAATTTTTCGGAACATTTGTTAGCAATTTGAATCCACGTAGTAAGACACACAAGGGAATTCCTGTGCAAGGTGGTCAGAGTGGGTATTAGATGCTGCTCGCAGTTAAGCAATGACTAACTGGATCAAGAAAGAACCACATGAGATAGAGACAACAGAAAAAAGAGGAGGAACCTTATGGCTTCTATGATGCATGTCTGCTGCTAGTACAGCGAGAAGACTGTGTTAAAGCACCAAAGGCAGTTAATGCGCCTGTGCTTAATGAGAGTGATTAACCTTGTGTTCTCGCATGTAGCTGCAGAGTTAGGGGAAATGGTGTCAGCCACTCGGGGCTGAGCCACGCAGCTCTCGATTTACAGGCTGCTCCACTTTATCCTGTGTATTAGTGGGATAGAGCCATCCAGCTCCAGTGGCTGACTGGAGAAAGCAGTAACTTAAACTTCCTTATCTTGCTTGCTTTCTGACTGGACACACCTGTGTTTATAGAAGGCTTGCTGGAAAGCTGGGGAGCCTGCGCAGTAGTTTTGTTTGTTTTTCTTTTCTTTTCTTTAAGGAGAGTTCCGTCTGACTTGCTTGACTTGCTAGGAAAGAACTCATGAATTCCACAGACTTTATAATCATAAAATCTGTTTATAGCCTTCAGTCACTAAGCAGCAAAGGACAAAGTACTGAACCTTTCTGCTCATTAATACATTTAACATGTTATTGGGCTGTATTTTTTGTTTTGGTTTGTTTGTTTGTTTGTTTTTCTAGGTAAATAATAAAAAGCCATAAATTCCTTTAACATTTCTTAAGCTTTATTTCTGCTTCCTTAATCTATGTTTAGGACAATTGATTTTAAAATTATTTTAGAATAGCTTAAAACTATTAGAAATTCACTGGAAGTACCAATGCAGAAAGTAGATCTCTGTGAGACAACATCTGAGCGTTGTTGTTGTCTCCAATCACCAGTTTTGATCCCTATCACCAGTTTTGATCCCAACATAAAAGGGTATGAAGTTACCTTCAGAACTCTCTTTGTTTTTTTTCCAGTTGCAGATGGGAGCCCCTCGTCCTCTTGTTGTGATCATTCAGTGAAGCCTTAATGACAAATACAAATTGGTGTTTTCCTGGGGCTGCTCCAACATCTCCATCCTCACCCGTGTGCTCTCTTTTGCTCTGCATTTCCTGTCATCCTTTCTCCCCAGACGGACTGTATTTCTAAACAAAAGGGTAACCCATACATCACACATGAGGTGTGCACCTCTGCTAGGACAGGGCTGATTTGGTTTTCCTTGTGCAGGACAGCGGGCAGCATTACTTAGTCTGAAGTACTGGTGACTATACAAATTTCACTCTCAGAATTTGTCTTCTTGACATCTTTAATTATAGGGCAAGATGTCCACAGAGCCTTGGAGAACCCCATGGTGGATACAAGTATGCTGGAAGAATTCATCAGTAGTGACTTAGAGTTTGGAACTTTGTAAGTATTAGAGCAGCAAATTAAACTTTGTAACACATTCATAAAATCTGAATGCAACAGTCAGACCTGAAATCTCTTAATTTCAATAGGATTGTGGTGTGCTTATTTACTTACTTGAAACTGTAGGTGCTGGAAATATAAATTGCAGATATTAACAGAAATCTGGTGGTCTTGTAGTTCAACAGAATGGATGACAATGATGTCTGGGATAATTCACAACTGTTATACTAATTATGGCCTTAAATGCAAAGCTGTTATTTTTTAATGTAACAAAGTACTGCTTTAGTGTTAACATGCAGAATAAACGATGTAAATGATATTAATGTATAATAAATTGAGAGACTAATGTAAACCTCCATGACTGAGGGGAACAGGTCTACTCTTTTCATCCTAATGTTTCCCTCAGAACATAGAAGCTGTCCATTAATCTTTTCTGAGACTTGTTTTCAGAGTTACAAAGGCTACATAATGCAAGGGGTCATGGTTAAGGGTGGAAAGTTATGCAATGCAGGTCTGTCAAGGCTTCAAACCTGAATCTTTCATCTAGACAACTGTCATACGATTGTTGTTAAATGTAAAATATGATTAATGGGCTGACACTTGACAAGAGCAAAGCAAAAGTGGATGTTTTTACAGTAATTAAATGGCCCACAGAACCTTTCACTCTGCACGTACTCGGCATTGCACATATTTACTTCCAGTGGGCTAAATAGGCTTCTACCTGCTCTAAATCATGAATAATGACTTGATTTTCTCACTGGCCACACTCATAACAGAAGAATGAAGAGGCTGCTGCATATAAATACTCATAACCTTTGTTCTTAGCATGACTAAACATGTATCAGATTAAACAGATTATCAAACTCCTTTATGACAACTTTAAAGTGCAACTGTTGTCTTCATACACAAAAACATATATATATATAATATAAATGAACATATCTGGTATCATGTAGCTTAGGTACCTTACGTGGATATTACAGCTGCAGTGTTAAGTATGAGCATACACAATACCATAATCTGTTTAAAAGTGCTTCTAAGCAGTGTTTGAGCCTACAATTTATAGGAATGCCTGAAAGGGTTAAGAGCCAATTTCTGAACCTCCATCATCCCTAATGCAATTGAGGTACCCTTACATATCCTTTGAGTGGCTGAGAGTTGGCACAGGATTTTTTTTCTCCTTTAAACTGCTGTGAAAACATAATCAGAAACAGCTGAAAAACTTGAAATAAAATAGTTAGGAGATGTGACAGCCCTGTGCCCTCAACTGACCGAAGCCAGGAGCATAGCCTCGCTGTAGCAGTCAGCTGGTGACATATGCTCTTCTTATTTTCAACGCAGAAGCAACAAAGTGGTTTTGCTATGTAGCATGGGAATACCTGCTTGTTGCTGTGAACTACTCACGAAGGACTTGGCTTAGCTAAATTATGCTCTAATTCCACATCTCTCTCTAAGGCACTATTCCTTTACATCGTCTGATAGGAGAAATTCTAAACGCGTAAAAGCAAAACAGAGTCTATACTACAATAAATACTATATACTATAACATAATCAGGCGTATGGGCCAAAGACTAAATAATCAAGAAACTTTTTTCAAACCCCAAACATGTGAATGTGCTGAGCTGTTGGACATGAGTTGAGCCATAAACTGAGAGCAAAGCTCCAAGTGTCAGCTGCAGACAAGGAAGCGTTCGCTTTCCTTGTGAAAATCAGGAGGATGGTGCAGAGTAAAATAGCATAGACAAACATGTTCTTGTACAGAGCAGCATTATTGAAGTTTTTCAGAAAGGAAATAGTTCTTGTTTTCAGAGATTTATCTCTTTGAGTAACAACAACAGCAAAAAAACAAAACAAAACAAAACAAAAAAACCCAACACTTTAAAAATCAGAGATAGGCAAAAGCATACTTATGTTGTTGTACTTTCATAATGACCTCTTGCAGCAGGGCTGTTAAAAGAGAATTTTTTCCTGCTTGTCTGTGGGGTTTGGCAAGGAGGTGGCTGTGGATCACATGGAATTTCTGGGTTCCCAGCCAGGAATCTTCTGTCATGCCTCCAGCGCCCTGGCTCTGCTACTGATTTTCGGAGCATAACTGCCTTTCCACCTCGTGTTGTCTGTGCACCTGCCCCCCGGCACGCTCCCACGGGGGCTCTGAAGGTGCTGTGCCATGCAGAGACCTTGCCTCACGCCAGGGTGCTGAGTGTGTTACACCGTGCAGCAGTGCTGGCTGCCCGCACCCAGACCCGAGCTGCTGCAGAGGCGGCCCAGCTCCCCGCTTCGTGTAACGTGAACTGGGAGAGGAGCTTCTTGCTTGCCTAGCTGTACGCAGGGGAAGGCAGCCCGGCTCTGCCTTTGGCACAGCGCAGTGTTACTCAGCAGGCGTTTTCACGGCGGGTGACGTGGAAGCTGCTGGGTGGCGGTGCTGCATGTGGTGCTGCACGGGTCTGTGTTCTGTGAGCGCTCTGTTGCGGGCAGAAGAGCCTCATTTCTTAAATTCGTTACCGATTAGCACAAACTTTTGATCACTGACTCGGCTACCGAGATAAAGAGAACATAATTAAATATACTTCCTCCACACAGCCTTTCTGAGGCTCAGTTTCAGCCGAGTGCTTCTCCCTCCTTCCTCCTCTTCAGTCCCCTCCTTGCCTCCGTCCCTCCCACTGCCCCCTGTGAGGTGATGGGAGGCCAGTAGTGGGATGCAATGGCTCCTCCTTGCCACTCTTCACCCCTTTCTGGTTTTCCTGTCTCTGCCATGTGTCGCTCATGACCCTGCTAACCCCTTGGCACATCCCTGCTCCAGCGGGTCACAGCCTTGCCCCACAGAGCACTCGCTGCCTCAGCTGCAGGGCCGCTCGCCCGCCTGTGCCGCTGTGGGACGTGGGCACTGCCGACTGCCTGAGGTGGCGGCTCCGGCGGGCGAGGGGCAGCTCATGGCCAGCTGGAACTGGCTGCAGCCAGCTGGAACTGGCTGAAACCGGCTGGGTCTGGCTGAAGTCAGACAGAACTGGCTGCAACTGGCTGAAGCTTGCCAGGACCAGTACCCGGCAGCTCGTGGCTGCCTCCCCTCAGTGCAGCCTGCAGCCCCTGGTGCCCAAACCCTGCCTGGTTTTTTCCAGTGCACCTTTAAAATTTGTTCTTTATTTTATTTTATTTTGTGTGTGTGTGTGTGTGTGTTGTCTTCCAGGCAATAAACAACCATTTCACATTGTTGTTTTTATGCCTGAATAGCCCATCTTCAATGAGGATACATATATATGTATATATATATATACACATATTAAGCATTACTTTCAGAGGGCTGCTGGGATGGACCTTTTCTTTTGTGATTTAGACATAAAAGATATTAATTACTGTGTCGTCCCTGTTGTGTCCCCCCCTCACTGTTTTTTAAATGGAACTAGAAAATTTGTGTAAGGTTGAGAAGAGGAAAAGTAGATTGTCACCCATGAAAACCCTATGTTAAGCTTCTGGATCTTTTTGGCTGAGCTTGTAAAAGGCTCTTGCTTCAAACCAGGCAAATGCCTTTCCCACCCTCGGGGCAGCCCCTGCTTCCCTCCTCTCCTGGGCGTGTGAGGTGCTGTGGTGTGACCTGCTGAAATCTGTTAGCGGCTGAGAGCGCTGTGGCCACACTGTTCTCTAAAGAATTGCCTACAGTTAGCAGCTGAAGATGCCACAGCTCTTTAAAATGCAGCGTAGAGAGAATGGAGCTGTTGTGAGCTCCATATATTTATTCCAAGTTGTATTCCAAGTTCCAGCAGCTCGTGGGAAGGAAGGAGGACTTGAGTCCCCTGCCCCAGAGGGAGGGGTTTTTGGGCAAGAGCTGGCAGCTGTGGGGCATCCTGGCAGGGGGGAGAGGTGGAGGGGCAGAGGGGACGTCTGACAAAGCGTGATTGACATTGCTCCTGTGAGAAGGGGCAGCAGCCATGGAGATGAATGCTCCCCGAAGGCCATTTTAAGTAGCTTGGTGGACCCCCTCCAACTACTTTTACCATTCTCTTGTGGTCGTCCTTAATGTTTTCTCCCAGTAAAAAATTAACACTTATTTTTCATCCCCAGGCAAAGCCAGTTGCCAGACTCCCCACCGGACTCTGGGTCAGAAGCATGCTCTCCACCACAGCTCAAGAGTAGGTGACGTGAATACTGCCTCTCCTAAGCTTGCAGGAAGGTCTCCACCTCCTTTTCTTTCTATTTCCTTTCTCTTCTGCCTCCTTCTTGCAGCCATCTGGAATGATGCTTCGTGGCCAAGTGGGCAGCAGCCTCCGCTCCCGTGTCCATCGGCTGTGGCACCCAGCAAGTTACCCTGCAGGTTCCTGGAGACTGTTCCTGACCCTAACACCAGTGGACATCCCTGCAGCATTCCCCAAAGCTCCTGTCTGAAGAAAGATAATACCATGACTCCATGGAACAATTCTACATCCTCCAGCTGTTTGGGTTTCAATTATTCATACTTCCAACCAAATGTACCTCAGATTTCCAGGTAAATGATAAAACTTTTATGCAAGGGATGAGACAGATACAGAAAAAAAAATGGAGCTGATAAAAGACGTAGTTAAAGACTGGTGTAAAATCCCTGTGGGTGCAGGATTTTCCACGGGATGGCAGTGTTTAGACACGTTTGATACACTTACTGTTGAGGGTTTTTTAAACGTCTTGATTAAAATTAGGATTACAGTGTGTGGGAATGGATTTAAATTCTAAGAAATTTACAAGGCTGAAGAGGGATCAACAGGTAATTAGTAACCTGATTATATAAATATTTAGGTGTTTTGCAATACTTTCCAGAGGAATTTGCCCATAAGGGTCTTGAAAGTGTTCTGACATGAGAGAAAAAAAATTGTCTTATCAATGTAAGCAAGTGAAATGGTGTTCATATGCCATCTGCCATATTTATCCACCAACATGTTCCAGATGCTTAATTAAAATACATTGGGTAGCACAGGCATCCAACCATGATACCAAGTAAGAATGAATTGACCCAATGCATACCAGAGGGGGACCTCCCTGGTTGTTGGGAGATAATCCACATTCATCAGTGTTAGTCCTGGGCTTCCAAATCCTCTGTCTCCTGCTCTGCTGGGAGCTCAATTGCATGTTACGTTGGTGATGTGGGTAAAGGAAGCTGAGCCTAGTTTTCTTGGTGAGGCTGTTTATGTTTTAATTGCTTGTTTTGCAGTAGAAGAGTCTAGTTAGTCCTAATCATGTTCTGTTTTGAGGGAATACTTTGGTTACTAGAACTTAAGTTACAATATACTTCTTAACCTAATGTGGAATTTTTGAACAAATCCAGAAAAAAAGAATAACAGTATGGTGGGCAGGATTTCTTCAGTATCTGCTAGGACTGTCTGTGATCTGTTTATTTCTTTATTTATTTACACTTCCAGAAGGAGTGACCATCTGCCGGAATATTCCATATTATATTTTATAAACAAGACTTTGGAATAAGATTTTTCCCCTTTGCAGAAAGGAGCAGATTTTGAAATTTCAGTTTCTAGGAAAGGGGAAAACTGTTTTACACCAGTTTTCCCTTGAGATGTCATCATTTATGCATTAGTTTAATAGCTATTGGTCTTTTGTTTTCTGTATAAGAAAGGCGAGTTCACATTCAGGGAAGTAAAATTATTTAAGAAAAAGGTGTGATTTTAATGCAGATATCAGGAAACAATAAAATCCTATCTCATATACACCCTGTAAAGTTTTGAAGAGAGTAAGTTCTCCATTCATATGAAATTTAAAATATGCTAATTTATGTTTTGGAAGGAAAAACTGCATAATTCAGATCAAAAAAGCTAAAAACAGTCTCTTCCTCCTGGTAAATCAAAATTTGGGTGACAGTAGAGTTAGAATGAAATACCTGGGTATTCTCTTGTAATGACTAATATCTGTATTCCAACTGAAATTAGTAATGTAACGTATTTTTAAAAAAGTATTTCTACAGCATCAGGCAAAAAAAGGAAGTTATCACAATTACTGGGAGATAACACTGATCCTTCAGTCTGGTCTAACAGCTGCAGTCAAGGTAAGCAGATGTGTGAAGGTGGAATTTAATGTTTCATACCATAGACAAGTAAATGTTTTAAGAGCACATGTCCTAGTGACTCTGAAAATGTAGTGGCATTAACCATCTGTACTCCGCTACCAGGTTTGGAACAATTTACATTTTTTTTTTTTTAAATAAGGACCTATGTATATTTGGGAAAGAGAGATGAAGTATTAGAGGTCTTTGCTTACTGACTACCCCCCAAACAAAATACTCTGCCCTTCTCCATGCGTGAGCCTGCAGATGGTACCACAATCTGCTGACTTGCTTGGTGCTAAATTGACTGGGCAAAAAAACTTGGGTCAGCTTAGCAGGGGATTAATGTAGTGGGTGAGAGAACAGATTGCATTTTCTCCTTTATGATATGATTTATCAACTGTGTATTTTTTCTACAAAGTCTAGAAAATTGTGCAAGTTGGTAAAAACTGTGTTCTCCACCCCTTCTCCAAATTAACTTAATCAGTGTTTTATCAAGATAAATATGCTAAGCTTATACCAACTGATATAAAAAATCTTATCAGCCACGTACAGAAGTGCATCAGCTTCTGTGAAGTGTGAGGCTGTCTGTGAATCAACAGTTTGTAATAAACAATTTATCTGAGGAATGTTCAGCCTTGTCTATCAGTGGAAAATCTGAAAGTTTCATGTTATTTCTTCAGTGTAAGTTATTTTTAAGCATTAAATCAATTTTTAGATTTTTATTTATTTATTTTTTATGAGTGGCAAGTGGATTTACTAGGTTAGTTTTCCTTTGGTACCTGTTATTTGATTGTGACTAGTTCTCTGCGTCTATCACTCCTGTAAAAAGAAGGTAAGTAGTTCCAGAGCAGACACTTCTCTAGCTAAACTTGTTACTGCTGTTTTTAATACTTAAAGACACAATTTTGAAATATGTTTTCTTTGGGAGTCTGTGATGATAAAATCTTGCCAACCCATTTGTAATTGGAGGAAGAACCCAGTAATTGATAAAAATGTCACGGTAGGGATCTTTTAGGAATGAGGTGTGAATTTCTTTATTATTTTTCTTAATAGTATTTTTGCCCTTGATTGTATTTCAGAAATGGGGATTTACAAATGAAGCTTGGGCCTGAAATTACTGCTGTAGCAGTAGGCCCTGTCAAGTGCTGCCACAGGCCACGGAAAGATCTTAGTTTATATGCTCACTGACATATTTTCTCCCATCCTTACCACCCTCCATGTATCTGTCTGTCTTACCGCATTCTCCTCTGTCCTCATGAAACGTATAATATCTCGAATTATGGTTGACCCTGTTTATCTCAGAATGCTATTATATATAGTCAGTAAGCTTAACTGGTTAACCAGATGATGTGGTGAATGTGCTTGCTGTTGGAAAACTGTGCCTTCATCTTTCAGACTAAGTACCTGCTGCAATGAGCCGGAGTATATTCAGTTTAAGCCTGTACTAAAGAGAATGGGAAACATCTGTAATTCTTTTGCTTCTTTCACTGCACTTATTTGTCTTTGTCCCACTTTGCTTCTTGCACAGCTTTCTTGCAATGTTGCAGATAATTTGCGGTTTAGAATAAAATGTCTAGCTTTCCATTGCAGGCTTTTTTTTTTTTTTTTTAATTATTATTATTATTATTTTTTCCCAAGGGAAACTATGTATCCTTTGGGACATAATAGGAAGTGCTACTTGTACAATATTTTGCCAATTAGGAAAGGTAAAAATTTTATTTTGTGTGACAAGGGAATATAGCAGGATCTTTTGGAATAGCTGCAAGGGAAAATAGATTTAAATGTATTTTCAATATATTTGTGCATTAGTGTTTTTTTTGTGCTTTATATGTATGCAAATATATCAAAAAATTAATGCAGGGCTTTTTGCTAGTTACAATCAGTGAATTGTATCTATCTCTCCACAGCAACTCTTACGGACTGTGCAGTTGAGGTGCAAGAATATGACAGTGATGGACAGAATGCTGCTTTGGAAAAATGCTATCAAGCTCTAACATGGCAACTGTACCAAACTTCTCAGTGGAACAGCTTATTTAACTCTAATTATGAAAAACTGTAAGCACTGAAGATAACACTTGGAAAAAGTGTTTCTTTTTTATTTTTATTTTTATTTATTTATTTATTTATTTTTCCTGGTCCTGTGGTTTTACAGCAATAAATGCTATATTTGGCATTCCTTGTTCTTTTTGATTATAAAACTGGAGAAGGAGGTATAACAGTGGTGGGTTATGAATCTGCGGATATATCAGATAAGCAGAACTTTAAACACTGCTTCAAATTCACGATAGGTTTTCTGATCTCCTTTCAGGGATTTAGGAGCAAAAGAAAAAATATTTAACATAAATACCTGTAGTTTTTGTTTATTTTCTCAAGCATGTTAGTGGAAGTACGTACTGAGCCTATTGCATATAATGGCCTAAAACATTAAAGAAATGGAAATAGAAGATACCTGTGTTGCTTCTGGACTCACATGACCAAAGTGTTATAACTATAGTCATGTATGTATAATGTGCAACTGTTTAGTCAGAGTTTTTCTATATAAGTCAGAACTATAAACCATTTTTTTTTTTTTTTTTTTTTTTTTTCCTCATGATCTGGGAAAGGCCAGTCCAAGTTCACTTTGCATCCCAAGTTTTCTCCATTCTAGTATTTAGTGCACGATCCCTTTTAACAGAAGTCCTTCTACAGAGTCTGGTCTATGCCCCAGTACTGGTGCAAACAATTTGTTACTGTCTCCACAGGACTTTGTAAATAGTAAATTTTAAGTTTCCTCTAGCTCAAGCTGCTAAAAGCACTCACGGCAGATTGGAGTTTATCTGTGTCATTGCTGGAAACACTCCCTGTTATTGCACTGTGCGATAGGGGTAATACACATCACAACCCTTTTCCCAAGAGACTGACATGATGAGAGAGCAGACAGCTCAGTGTTTGCACCTTTCTACTACTTGGGAGTTGGATGTGCCAAGAAACCTCACAGTGCCTCACATGTGTTTGGGGTATGAACTGTGCTTCTAAATGGACCTGGCCTCCAACTCCTCTTGTGCTTTCATTTCACTTGAGCTGTGAGGTAATGGTGGGAGACTGCTTTCCTGCTGCTAACCCAATTACTTGTTGATTCCTCTGTACTTAAAATTGAAGTTCCAAACTCACATTTCTTGGTGGCTTGTATCAACAGAGATAAGACAACGTGTTGCTGAGTATTGAAACATCCAAATACATGCGTTGTTACCATTACTCTGCAAACTATATTATTACCATTACTCTGCATACTATTTTCAGAGGAAGTCAGTATTACATGTAAGTGAGGTCAATGGCAGAGCTGTTGTTCCAAGATGCCCTGTAGTTCATGGCACAGTGCACAGATTTGTTTCTGAGTAGGAATAGGAATTAACAGCAATATGACTTCATAGTTTTGAAGTAGTTTTAAAGTAGTTTTCTCTCTATTCCCTGCAGCAGATAATTTGTGATTGTTTGAAAGGGAGTTCTTACTCATCATTTATAAAAAGCTAACAGTCTGTACATTTCTTGTAATTTGTAACTACATTTTGATTCTTCCAATCAATGATGTGCAAATAAGTTCTGAAAAGCTGTCTTCAGTAGTTGTGTTAACGAGAGGTTCACAGTAGCATCAGACGAGATCATCATTATCCAAATTTCATTAGCAAGGCAGGCCAATGTCCATATAAGAGAGCTTTGTCATGTAGTCCTATTACTTCAGAATTATCCATCACTTAAATCAGAGAACTGGAAGCATTGTTGGGATGGTGAGTTCACTGGCTGTTTTAGAAAGATCTTTTGATATCTTACCTTGTCTGATGTGAATTATAGAGTGCAAGAATAGATTAGAACATAGACAGAATACTTTTTTTCCTTAGGTGACAGATTGGTCCTTTGAAATAAATGGAATAGAGTTTTGTTAGTTGGGGTAGGATGGAAAATATTATTGAAGAGTTTTATAACGGTATGGCCATATTTATCTACAGCTTTGTTTTTAGCTTGAGTAAAGGCTTATTTAACCCTAGCAGATTCTGCAGAAGATCTTGGTGTGGGAATTGAGGAAAAAAATACAGAACCTTGCTGTTTTGTTAGCACATTGCTGTCTGCAGCAGTAGTTCAACTCTGTTGTTTATAGCAATGTTGTAATGAATTCTAGAAGGTGCTAAAAGGTTTGGTGCACAGAGTTCCTTTATACCAGATTTGTAAGTGAGGATTATGTAAGCTTCCTCACCTCTGGTTTCCAAACATTTAACGTGTCAGATGAGAATTACCGCACATTTTACATGCATTTTCATTTTTACACCTCTAAGAAGGTAAGAAGAAAATAAATGTTGAACCAATGATTGTAAAGGTGTATTTCCACTCTCATTTTGTCAGTAAAAATCTGAGTGATTTTCAGTCCACATAAAAAGTAGGAACTTGACTTACAGATATATCTGTACTTATGGTTTTTATTCTTTCTTCTTGTCTTTGTAGACCTGCTGTAGAATATCACATTGTCACAGACAAAGGATTTAATTTTTCAACAGTGGATGATGCCTTTGTGTGCCAGAAGAAGAATCATTTCCAAATCACAGTCCATATTAGAATCACTGGACATCCCAAATATGTCAAAACTCAGCTAGGAATGAAACCAATAGAAAAGTTTTACTTGAAAGTTTTTGGAATAAGGGCAAGTATTTATCTTCTTTGTGTGTATTACTTTTAATGTTAGTATGTGATTATCCACATAATAAGGTAAATAATTGAAGTGAGCACTTTTCATAATCGTTTTTATACAAGAACTAAAAGACAACTCTTAAAATTACTAATGACTTCTGTGTAGTACTCTGGGGGAGTGATGTTTTATGGCTGCTTGTGCTTGGTACATGCTGAAAGGTATCAGGCTTGTCTGATATAAGTGTCGTGGTTTAGATGACTTCCCTCTTACTGGCTGAAGTTTTCTTCCCTCTGTGGGCAGTGCAGTGAAGCCAGCTGGTGTGTAGGTGGTCAGTCTATCCATTGACCAAAAAGATGCATTGAAAAAAATTCACAAAACAGAAAAAGAATCAAATCTGTTTTTCCTAAACAGTTCATGTGTAGAAAACACACAAACCCTAGTTTCTTCTTGTCAGGTTTTCAATTTTCATTTAAAGAACCAAATTCTTCCTGGCCAATATGGGTCCACAATCTTGCATATAGAGAAGTACTACAAGATTATCTTATTTCTGAAAGATTTTGGCAATTTTTACTTGCTACCAAAATTTAGTTATTTAAAAAATCCCTGTAGTTGTTTTGCTTAATACTCTCTGAAACATAAATGCAGAATCAATTAGTGAGTATTACTGTCATATGTTCCTCTCTGGGCCAAAGTGCTGTTTGTACCATTCCAGAAAGGTACCAAAATTTACGTTAGAATAACTTACTGGACTGCCTTATGTAGGCTTGGTTCTCACGTTTAAAAATGACATTTATGATTTGAAATAGAAACATCCAGTAACAGTCAAGACTCACAAATTACATTTTCTTTTGCAAATTAATGTATCACTTTTTCAATTTTCTGTTTTCTTTCAAATTATTTGCAAGAATGATTTGGGACTTCAGACTAGCTAGAACAGAGCATTGATCAAGTGTCAGTTGAGTAGGTGTATATTCCCATGTTACTTTCTATTAAGTTACATGGGGAATGAGGGAGATTGCACAGTTTGCCTGTTCATTCTGTTGCAAGTTCTGTATCTTAAAATATAGTATTCTTGTCATTTTTGATTTTTTTTTTATAGGTGGAGGCTCCAAATCAAACTATTGCTATTGAACAGTCTCAGACAGATCGAAGCAAAAAAACTTTCCATCCTGTTAGGTAAGAGTTTTGAGAAATTTATTCCATTTTATTTCAATAACAGAGTGGGCTAAACTTTGATGTAGTTTTTTCTTAGAAACTCATAGTATCTCTAAGCCATCTTCTGATCTTTATTCAAATTCTGTTCCTGTTGGGTACATAAAATTGCAATAGTAATATATACCTGGTGTCCCTTCAATAAGGAAAAAATTCAGCAGCTTTGCAAATGCCCATCCCCAAAATTTACATTAAGTTAGCAGCATTGTTGTATGGTGCTGGAGCTGGATGGTGGATGCATTTCCCATCTTAAGAAATGTAAGTAATGTTCCTGCTCTGTGGGGGCATGAGACTACGTGGACGTGAGATATATTTGCAGCGCTTTTAACGGGAAGTGGCCTGACTAAAAACATACATGCAGCTTCTCCTGGGAACTGTCTGCCATTCTTCTGCATCTTAGTCAGCAGCAGAATCAGTATTTGTTTTTTTTTCTAAGTGTTTCCTGTTAGAACTAGTCTGTTCTCTAAAAATAATAGAATAAATCTTACAGCAGAAAAAGATAAGACATTGTCAAGTTTGACAGGACAGTGTATGGATAAAGGCTGCAATATACAATCTACAAAAAATGAACTTTGAACTTAGACAAAGAGTAGGATTTTCACTTAATTAACTCCATCATAGCATTATTATTCCTTTTACATACTGAAAAGTAGATTCTGGGTACATGTCAATTGTTTCATGTGGACAATGGTGGAATTTTCACTTATAGTAGACAAGAAGGTGGTAGGTGGACTGTTGTTTTCTCCAAGCAAACTCTTTAATCTTATCATTTATTACTTAAAAGAGTGGTGCCACTATGTATTTGAGACATATATGTACATTTTATACTTTCAGACACACAGATTAAGTGCAGATGAAGAAAAAGGATCAAGCAGTATTTTTTTTTATAATTTTAACATGTAAGTTCAAATCCAATAATAAGCAATGTTGCCCTTGGCAAGCAACAAATTCTCATCGTATGGTGCACATATGGTTTTATTATGTTCACAACTGTGTACAAACAGACCAAGAAAAATTCCTACTAATAAGAGCAGTTTATCATTCCTGGTCCTTTATCGTGTATGTTTATGTCTTTGACAAGATGAGTGTGGATTTTTATGCACTTTTATAAACCAGGATTGCTGCATTTTTACTGGGGTACCTCTGTTATTTTTTTCATTTATCAGCTTTTCTTAAAAAAATAAAATGTTTCAATGAACTTGAGGAAATCTGGGTAGATCCAGGTGGATCTCTGAATAGTTATTTCCCTGATCTTGTTTCCTTTCCTGTTTTAGAGTTGATCTGCCAGGGGACCAAATAACTAAAGTAACATTGGGAAGGTTGCATTTCAGTGAAACAACAGCAAATAACATGAGAAAAAAAGGGAAACCTAATCCTGACCAAAGGTATTGTTGGCCTGTGTGTGGAAAGTGGAAAAAAGAACATCTACTTTAGAGTGGAGCTGAAGTGTGTTAAAAATCTCAGTGTTGCCAAATCCTGTGATTTGTTTCAAATTCTGTGATACTTCATATCTGCTTAAAGGCTTCTCTTGTAGAGTCACAGAATGATATGAGACCAAACAAATGAAAAAATAAAATATCTTCATGGTTAAAGATCATTTCAGGAAATCATAGCCAAAGTGTTGGCTGAGATAATGACGAAGCCAAAAGACCTCATCCCAAATAACAGTCATTTTCTTCTGGAGAAAGGATTCTTCATCCTTAAGTCTTCATTACTTAAATTTGTGAAAATTACTGTTTATTTATTTATTTTTGGGGGGTTCATTTTCAGTGATTTGGCTGATTGAAAGAGCCTATTTCTTGAGAGTGGAACAAACATTTTCTCTTTCATATTGTAACAAACATATTTTTAAAATGTTCTATCTGTCTATCTTTTTACGTATCAACAGTAGCAGTTGTATTTAAAACATCTTGTTTTCTTCTGTGACAAGGCCTTATTTCATTTTTTTCTTCATGAAATCAATTTCAAATTAGATACTTCATGCTGGTGGTTGGACTGTATGCTGTCTCTCAGGATCAATTCTACTTGCTGTCTGCAAACATCTCTGAAAAGATCATTGTGAGGGTAGGTAGAAATTTATATTACTTTCATGTTTACTGTTTTAATACTCACAGGAGACTATCAGGAGTGATTCTCCAGTGTAGAAAATTATCATTGAATAAAATATATATATATAAAAACACAACGCGTATGTTATGAATACATTGCTATCTTATAATTACCAGGATTTTAAAACATTAAAAGTGGGCTATAGAAGACTTTAAAAAGAAAGCTTGTTGTGAATACAGAATGTGTTGATTTTTCCAGATTGATTTTCCTTTGAGGTGAAACAATTGCCTGGACTTGTCAGGAATTTGGTAAATGCTTTCATTGGCTAAATGCTTCATTTTCAAGCGACAATGAGAATTAAAAAAAAAAAAAAAAAAGTGCAAGCAAAGAAGCAGCTCTGGGAAGATGAAGACCTTATGGCTGGCACTTTCCAGTGTGTCTGAGCTCTTAACTTGGTGGTTGAAATATATGTTAAAAAACAATAAAAGGAAGAATTTGTCTCTCAACCTTATAACCTCTATGTGGATCAGAGGTTTGAAAAATAAAGCTCTCCATTTAATATTCAGCCTTAATTTACAGTTAGAGTTAGATGCGGAAGAGACAAAAAAAACAGTGCTGTAATGTAACGGGAGCTATGGAGGGGCCGTGCAAGGAAGGAGAGTGCTGCAAAAAGTCTTCAGTCCCAGAAAATGTTTTGTTTGGGCCTAAGCTAAATGCCGTGCTCCTCCCTACAGTTTGGGTTAGGGTGCCAGTTGGGCTTTACAGGGAGAGGTAAAGTGAAAAGATGAAACATCAGTGGGGCTAGAAAGGGATTCCAGCTGAACATGAGTGTTGCCCAGAGCTTTCAGGTAGGCTTTTTTGTGTGCGCCAAAGACAAGGGGTCTGTGTTGTACCTGGGCACTGTCTAGAGAAAGGGTTAGGGTCTGAAAAGTGAGAAAGTGCAGAGCTCCAGTGTAAGTTGGTTGGAGAAGGCCTGCAAAGGGAAGGTTAGGGCTGCCAAAACATTTTTATTCTGGCCTCTTTTTCATGTGAATCATACATGGGAGTCTGTGTAACTCCAGAAGAGTTAGAAAGATTTTAGAAATTTATATTTTTCTTCCATTTTTAATGTTAGATCCTTTTAAAATTTCAATGAATAGTGTTTTTTTCAATGCATGTGAGAGCAGGGTTTTTGAACAGGAATCCAATGAATGGGATTTGCAATCCTGTCTACTATTCCAGCCAAAGAAAAATAAGACAGAAAAACAGAAGGAACAACACTGGCTATGATTTGAAGTGGTGAAAATGTCAACAGGAAAGCTGGAGGAAAAAAAAAAAAAGGCAGTTTTCCAGATGTCTGAAGGGGTTTTAGTGGATGGCAGGGTAACCTGAGCCAGCCACTGGTTCCTTTAAAGTGGCAAAGCTGTGCAAATGCACTGGAAGAGAAAGAGGCTCCTGTTCTGGCTCTTTATATACTGAAATATAACATAACAAAACTACCAGCTGAATAGTGGTTATTAGACATATCAGATCATGCTCTAATTGTGGCAAACAGTGATAAGAGCACAACACCATGCACTACAGATGTCAAAGCCTTGTGAAACCCTGAGACTCCCTCAAATTACTGTGAGTTTCTTGTCACAATCATACTCTGCTCAGACTCAAATTTGAAAGCCTGAATTCACAGTAAAAAAAAAAAAGAAGGTAAATAAATTGACTAAATTAATTATAGAAAACAAATGCATTTTCATATTATACACAGTCCTTTGTTTTTTGGTGTTCTTTGAAAGACTCTGGTTCTCTGACATGGAATTTCTAATGTGAATTAATTTTAAACATTACAGAGGATTTTAGAGACTTTGTGAATACATTTATTCTGGGATCCCTCAATGAAAATGACATTTGGTAAACCAGATAGTCATCATTATTCATTTGTCCAGATGGTGACCTCTCCAGGAACTGCTATTTATAGACTTTGCAGGTCTCTGGAACCTAGCAAACAGGTTTTGAATGCATCTTATACTTTAGTATCTCAGTTGCCGAAAGCAAAACTCATTTGGTAACTGTAACTTGCAGAAATTGCTGTTAGAAAGTAAATTTGTTCCTGCCTATTTCACTAAGCATTGTTTTCTGCTAGTGCAAAACCACAAATAATTGAAAAAAAAACTCATTATTCCATTTTCTTTTTGAGGCATACTAGTAAGACTTAAGCTGTTTAGAATGTCAAAAGACTTTAGATTCAGTGACTTAATTTGTGTGTGTGTGTTTTATAGTGAAAATGCTCAAAAATAAGGTAAGTATTTCCTGGGTTATGGTTTCAGGTACATTTCATTTTGGGGCAGTACAGAATAAACCATGCTTGACTCATTTTTGTTCCTATCAGGGTTCTTGCTCTTGTGACCACACTCCTCCTCAGTCATGCTGGTACAATTGTTTTTCTGGAGCCCTGCAATTAACTGGAAAAGGGGTGAATCTGTGTTAATAATAAGTCTAATTTTTTGGTTTGGTTGATTTTAAGTCAGGCTGGTTCCTCCATCCTGGTCTATGTCAGGGTATCAACTGAGGGCTGGCAGGTGGACATGAATGATGGCAAGTGGGCTGCCTACACTGGTCCTGCTGCCAAAAGAAATGTACATCAAGCTGTAGCCCTGGGCAGATTTTGGATTCCTTTCTGCCCCTGCACCACAGTTCTCCATTCCTTCAGTTGTGCTGAGGTGATCGTCTGTGTGACGTTGCTGCAAAATGACTGCAGGAAATAGAACAGGCCTGAAAAGAAAACCTCAGCCCTACAAAGCCCTGTTCTTACATGGTTGTGGCTTCCCAGCAAATGTTTTGAGGCTTGCAAAAAAGGAATGGATAGGGGCAGTGGTCTCACTACCTCTTCCTATCTCCCTTCCTGCTCCTAGTTTTAATATATCTGTTGTGGAGCAAGGCTCCACTGTGCTAGGTGCAGTGTAAACAGAGAAAAAATGATCCCTTTCCACAAATGGTTTACAATTAAATTGGTAATTTACCATTTAGGTAATGTAGTTGGGCTTTTTCCACATACTTGTTTTCAAGGGTTATTTCTAGAAACCTTCTATACATGACATTTATAGTTTGGAGCATCTATTTATGAGAACAAGACCTGTGAATTCAAACAAGATCATCTCTGAGCCTCTCATCTGTTCAGTACAGGCTTTCAGTACATTCTGGAAAAGTTCAAGAAACAGCATGTAAAAGTATGAAACAAGTATGGCCAAATATGTAAAAATGCATAAATGCATAAATGTGTATTTTTGAGCCATATGTTTAATCTCTGTATTGTTTTTTCTTTTCTGATTTCCACCCTCAGCTAAAAGTTGCTGAACAATTGAGGAAGGCTATATGGCATAAAGTCCAAGTTAAACTTTGAAAAGCTCTAAACACTGATAATATATCTTACTGTGATAATAAAATAGAATTCAAGGGAAAGACCAACGAGGCCAGTGCTTTACAAGCAGAAACAATTACTTAGGATCGACTCCACTCTGTTTTTTTATGTTAGTGTTTTAAAAAAAGCTCACAAATACAATTTAAATATTAAGGATTTGTTATCTCATTTTCCCTGAATTGCTAATGGAATAAAGCAATAGTACATCTATGCTATGCTATATCTTTAAATACATATTTTTTTCTTCCAGGCATCTAACCCAGGGCAGTTTGAGAATGACAGTGATGTACTGTGGCAGCGAGGACATGTTCCAGAGACGGTAGTCTGTCACGGTCGAGTAGGAATTAACACAGATGCACCAGACGAAGCACTGGTTGTCTGTGGAAATGCAAAAGTTATGGGCAGAGTCATGCATCCATCTGACAGCCGAGCAAAAGAGAATATCCGGGAGGTGAGGGCTATGGAGTATTTAGGGCATTCACATTTGCAACACGGTACGTGTATGGATCATTGTTCTGACACGTGAAGCCGCATCTTTATCATGGATGTGCTAAAATGCTGGCCTAAGGAAATGTGGCACACCAGTGTGCTCTGTACAGCCGTGGCCTGTGGCCTTCGGAAGAGGCTGACCACAGAAGCTGAGGGTATACGTAAATGGGAGTTGTTGGGCTGAAGGGTAACTGGCAATGCAAATACAAACAGCACTCTGCTTGTGGGGAGAGGAAAGATTGTTTGTATTATTTGATGCAAAGATTAGCCAAATGGCCATATTAGGCTTGTTGCTGTCAGTGAAGTCCTAGATGCCACAACCATTCTTAATGTCTCAACACGTGAATCTTGGTATTTGCCCAACTAGGTTGATACGAATGAGCAGTTGAAAAGAATAACACAAATGAGGCTGGTGGAGTATGACTACAAGCCTGAATTCGCATCTGTTATGGGAATAAAAAATACCCATGAAACAGGTATTCAATCAGTTCTGTTCCCAATTTTTGTTTAGTTCTGCTGTTGTTCATTGTGCCCTAGTGCCTTTTAACACCCTATTTCATCTTCTATTTCACTATTTCATCTTCATTTCTAGTATACTTCAATTGCTTACTTTGCTGTGAGCTGAAGGTGCCAAAATTAAGTATTTCTGTTATATTTCCAAATTCTATTTAAATTATCAAAGGTAGAAGATGATTTTTCAAGGTTCAATGAGAATGAAGTACCTGATCAGAAACAATCTTGTTCTTGTGGCAGAGAAATGGGAAGGGAACTTTGAAGGCTTCTGTGTGTGTCTGTAGAATAGAAAAAAAAAGTGAAATCTTGGATTTTCCTACCTCAGAGAAATTCTAGAACATATTTGGCCCTACCTGCACCTTTTACGACTGACAACTGAACTTAAACACACAACGATGGTCAATGGTACATCACTACATTTCCTGACTTTTGTTTCTGTTATCTTGTGAACAGGAATAATAGCCCAGGAAGTGAAGGAGCTTTTACCTGAAGCTGTTAGAGAAGTTGGAGATGTTGCTTGTAACGACGGAGAAAAAATAGAAAACTTCCTCATGGTTGATAAGGTATGGCCTTGAGAGGAAAAGTGGAGGTGTGTATTTCGATGTTTCCAATGTGTGGAGCTATAAACATATGCCACTTGTGCTTTATACAAAGATGTAGACCTGCACATGTATTTACAAAAGTAGTCTTTGGCAAATCATTGAGGAAAACTGAACCATCACGTGTTAGTAAATGGCTGAATCTTTCAAAGACAGGCAGTATTTACATCAAAATCTTAGAATCATGAAGGTTGGAAAAGACCTTGAAGATATCTGGTCAAATGAACATACAACAGCAGACAAAAGGCAAAAAAAAAAAAAAAAAAATAAAATGCTTAATAAAGTTGGATAGTGATTTCATGGCATTGGGCCAACAAGTGGGACTCCAAAACATTCTTTTGAATGTAAGTGTTGAAGTTAATTAAATGCTCCAGAAATGAGTTAAGCAACGATAGCATTCTATTTGTTAAATAAAAACATCCTTATTCTAAGCCTTTGCATAATCACACCAAAGACAAATGCTAATTGTGTGTGCTCTGTGGGATTTTTTTTTTTGGTCTATGTGAAATATTTATTATAACTTAAAAGTTATACTACTATAACATGTTTATGGTGCACAGAGTAACTGCCATGCTAATAGGTTGGAATCAGTGCCTTAGTCTGTTGTCCTGTGCTCGCTTCCCCTACTTTTTCGGTAGAAATAGGACTGCAAGGGGCTGTCAGTCAGAGTCCAGTCAGACTCAACCGCTGACATCGTTGTCCAGAACATTGCCCCTCTGTTTTGTGCTGGTTTACTGCAGGTCAGGGACCACTTCCCAGCCTTAGACTGCTGACAGCTGATAATGGAAAGAGGGAGGTTTTCCAGATGGGTGACCTGTCTTGCTTGGGTGATGTCATGAACAAGATTATTTATTTGCTATAATCATGCATTCTTTCATTACTCTGTAGAAAGCACAAGTTACACCACCAAGCTTCAAGAACATATATCTCTCAACATTTTTTATTGGCTTCTTTCGATAGACTATGATCAGATTAATTTCATAGATTAAATCTACTAGGCAGTATTCCATATAAAGGTCTCCTGAATTAAACACTCTGAATAAAGCTGTGGAAAAAGCATTTTCATGAACATCTCAGCATTCATGTTACCCACGTGAATAATTTCAGTTTTCAGATGGCTTACAGGAAAATAGTATTTTAGTGCCAGTGACAGAAAACTTGCTCTATATCCTGCTTGTGTAGCCTATAGCTCTCACTGTTTCCCTGTGGGTGTGCTGAAAGTGGTAGTAGGGTCTTTTTGTTGCCAGTCAGCGTGTGGATACAGGTCAGGGAAGGCGTGGAGAACAGCCAAGAAAAGTCAGACCATTCCCTAGCCCCCTCTTTCTCTTCTCTTTAGGAATCCAGACTATTTTTCATCCTTCAGTTCCAGCTGCTACTTAAAGGACATTCTACTTGCATTTCGACTGAGCATGACAAGGTTTACCTCCTGCAAGATGAACAAATGGGCTTTGTCAGCTTGAACAGGGGAGAGGAGCTTTCTGGAGACAGTGTTGAAAAAGAGACGTAGAAAATCTGCTCTATTTGGTCAGAGTTCCAGCTGATTTCTAGATTGTTATAGAAGAGCACTGGTGTTAGATACTGACACTAGGTTTATTTTGCCTTTTGGCCCTTCATTTTACATTGTCTAAGAGCTGCAACATTGCTTGCATTTTCTGAGCCCTCAGAAAATTACTTTGGGGTAGTCAGTTTTTTTCTGACAAAACTTTTAGGTTGGACAATCGAGCTTTTGATTTAATAAGGGAAAAAAAGCTGTGAAATGTATCTGATGGAAATCTCTCTTTTTTTTTTGCTGAAGTGTCACACAACATACTGTCTGTAACACTGCCTCATAGCTCTGCCGTTTGGGCCTGTCACATTGCCTTTCTCCTCTGTAGCTTGGCACTACTGGGCAGTGCCTACCAGAATTTGATCCAGTGATGTGATGGAGATGGAGAAAACCTCCTGCAGCCTGCAGGGAATCATTCTGCTATGGATGTGGCCCAAGCAGGAATGAGTTGTTACAGTGATAGCGTATTTACTACACAGTTTTTCCTTAACTACTTGGCTAGGTGTGGGATCACTTCACAAACACTTTGCTGCTGTTTTAATAAAGTTAGGTACATTACTGCAGTGATGTCTTGCTTTCTGTTCTTGATCCTAACATCTGTTACAAAGCATGTGAATGTCAATTCTGTGACCATGGTGAGGGGGGCAGGAGAAGGAGAGACATCTGTGTCTAACACATGAAGGTGTATATGGAATTCAGAGCTTTGGGACAGCTGATATCTTAGGTGGGATATCTGCTCTAAATACCTGGAGCACCCATCATCAGAGTAGCTCAGTCCCTTAAGTAATAAAAGTATATGTGGATGACAGTGCTTTATATCTTTGCTTTCAGTCAGGCAGGTGATAAGGCCTTGAACTATTTTACCTTGCATTCCAACTTTAGTTCAAGATAAGCATGATGTTGGCTGGTGTGGCTGTGTCTCTTTGTCTGTTACCTGTGTAGAGCTGTTAAGCTCTGTAAAATTAATTAATTTCATTAAAAGTTTGAACCAGGCTCTGCTATATTCTAAGAAAATATATTATCTGTGTGAAAATTTGCTATTCTGGAACAAGAATCTTTCTTCTCAGCCACACAGTGCTGAGTTTTTGTCATCAATGAGGCAGTACAACTCTAATCGGACTTTTTTTTCTTTTTTTTTCCCAAAGAAAGTATTCCTTCATTTTTCCAGGTGAGCCATTTGCTCATTTACCTGAAGTCACTTAGAAGAGACTCATACCTGATTTGAAGAGAATGGAAAGGGTGGCTGCTACATACCATTGATATGAGTGACTTTATAACTGATCTCATGGTTCTAGGTACATGTGGTCACTCCTTAATAAACAGGACGTTGGTCTTCTGGCGGTAGAGAAGTTTGCGACGTATTACCAGTACCTGTGGTCTGGTTCTGCTTCTACAAAATACTGTTGTGGCAGGTAGTCACCTTTAAAAGAAAGGCGTGTGGTATTTACAAGGTGAATGGCAAAACCGCTTTTGCTGTACTTGAATAGGGGTGGATACTCAGCAACATTAAATGCCAGTAATAGCTTCACCCAAGGTAGCATCCAATAGCAAGTCTGGTTTTTTTTTTGGTTTTTTTTTTTTTTGTTAGTATGATGAGAAATCTGTTCTTCCAAGCACAGCCATGAAAGCATGCTGTTACCATGTTCCTGCAGTGGGTCAGTTAAGTGTTTTTGGCTCAGAAATGGGTAAAATCCTTATTACCCAGATGGATGTACTGAGGACCTCTCCAGCAGCAGGTTGATACCTATATGATAATCAGAGGGTAGAACAGAAGGTTTTTCCTTGTGCTGGGCAAAACATTCTCATAGAGAAAATGAACTGTTGCAGAGCTGATCGCCCAGAATTAGGACTTAAAGTAGTCCTATAAGGTACTAAAGAGGCTGAAGCATCTGGCCATCACAGCTTGACTTTCTGGTTTGGATCTTTTCCTGTCTCACTGATTTCCATATAGCTCAAGTTATGTGTGGAACATAGAGAGCAATTCTGGCTTGTCTCAGCCAGGTTAGTCTACCCTGTAGGTAAATAGTTAGACATATATTTTGCTAGGGGTTTTGAAATCAATGTAACAACTGCAACACTAGAAATCAAATAGTAGGTGCTTGCTGTGACATCTTTAATGTTCAAAATTCAGCACAGTATATGTTCAAAATGTGGTTTAAATTCTTGGTCTACAAAGGCCTTTAGCCTGTTCTTTTTTTTTTTTTTTTTTTTTTTTTTTTTTTTTTTTTTCTTTTTGCAAATCCTCATTTTCAATTTACTGCAAATTGAACACAAGCAATTTTACAATCTAGCCAAGGGATTTTATAGCCAAAGCGACCTCCCATTTGCAGTGAGTTAACTTGTGTTAGCATTTTAAATATTCAGTGTGTCCTTCCACAGATGAATTCTGTATGCATTGCTGCTTGTTGCATCCGATTGATTAATGTACTGTATCTGCTTTTGTCATTGTTTTCCTTCTCAGGATCAGATCTTTATGGAGAATGTAGGTGCAGTAAAACAGCTTTGCAAACTAACCAACAACCTTGAAGTTAGAATAGAAGAACTGGAACAGTGGAATAGAAAACTGGCCAGGCTGAAACGTTTAAGCAGTGTAAAGTCCACAATCAGCGGAGGGAGCACAACCAGGTATCTCTGCCTGGAATGTTCTCTGATAATTGTCACAGAAATTAATGAAGTCGTGTCTGTGGTAGAAATGAAAACTGATTTTGCTTGACAGTTGAGTTCAGTTCATTTCCAGCATTAAAATTGTGCAAAAAATGCAAAATGCCTTTTTTTTTTTTTTTAAAGTCACTGACAACATTAATATGTGAAACGGCCGTTAAATTGCAGTCATTTCTGTAGTTACTTCAGTTTCATAAATCAAGTATAGATTATGTCCAGTTACAGCCCTGCAGCCTGAAAATCAATGCTCAGAGAAAACTGCAGAGCATCTTTGGCAATAAAGAATCTTCATTAGTACTTCAGTGGAAGTGAAGAGCATTTCCTATTTCTAAACCATTTCCCAAGCTTTCTTTGAAATGAAATGTAGCATGTAATAGCATTCACCTGAATCAGTTAGCTGGAGGCCTTTGTTCTTGAAAATGAATCTGATGACTCTCTTGTCTTTCTCTTTTTAAATGATACAGTTGCAAAAGCAAATTACATTAACACCCTATTGAAAAATCTTTTTCATTTATTACTTACTGAAGCATTTGAATGTCAGGGAGATCTTGTCTCTTACAGCAGGTGTAGTCGAGCCACTAGTCTTTTGCCATCAAGAAAATCAGCCCAGCTAAAATCCAGCAAGGTGAGTGAAACTAAATATGTGAAATATGCCTACTAGAGAGTTTTTGTGAGTGCTGAAATACAGGTGAAAGTTTTCATGCTTCTAAAAATATAATCCCTTAGGTAGAATTATTTAGTATCATGCTAGAAGCTTAAAAGCTTCCTGTACTGAAATAGAAAATATGTATGAGACACTTCTACTTTTTGTCTATACATTGTGTGTATGGGCAGATCCATACTGTGTAATGGTGTGCAGGAGGAGACCATCAGGGAATTGTTGAGCTAGTTGCTTTGCTCACACGGTGCAGTGCAGCCTTACATGGAAATGCTGGCTTCAGTTTGGAAGTATGCACAGTGGTAATTCTTCCTCAGCTTAGTTTCTTGGTTGAGTCTTTCTCTGTAGTTTGCTGTTTGCATCTTCTGTTTTGTATTGGTTAATACTGTCTTTTAGGTGGTTAAGACCTGAACAGGATGTCCTAGCTATTGCTGGATGAATACCACTTGCCCATATTCTTTTATAGAAAGGGAAGAGCACTTTTAACAGGGACTGAATGAGTTAGGAATATCTGCTGACCTTTTTCAGGACAGTCTTCCTGGGTTCTTTATGGTGATTCAATGCACGTTTGCCTATCTTTCTTTTGCCAGTGCAAAGAGCAAGATAAAACAACAGGTTGAATGTTCTTTGTTCTATAAGAACAATCAAATGCTCCATGATCTAAGATCATTCTGCTTGTTTGAAAAGTGCCTTTCTTCTGTATGAACACCAACACTTGGTTTAATATGGTCTAAACATATACTGAAAGGTGCTCATCTTGCAGATGTGGCCATTGCTTACAGAGTTCATTTGATTTTAAAATACTCAAAGAGTATGAAAAATGGCATAAGGAAAGAGAAGGAGCTGTTATTTTTATCCATCCTTTCTTCCTGAGTAATGTTTGTTTCCCCAGACTATCAACAGTGTGCAGCACTCTTAGGGAACCTGCCATTACTTAAATTTTTCTCTTTAGAAGTTGACCTCTGTATAAGAATGAGGTATATGGTCGCTCTGAAAGAAAAAAAAAAAGTTTAAGTGGGACTAGTGTAGTAATCTACTAGTAATACCTTAGGTATATGCCACTTAATTTGACCAAACATTTTTTTTTTTTTCTAGGTTTGTTTATCAAAGAGGAAACAGTCTTGTTCCAGGAAGATTTTCCGGGTGACTATAATAGCTTTGGTTGCTATTATGGCACTATGGTAACAACTAATTATCAAAAGTTGCCTTGTTTCTCCTTTCCCTTTTTAAGTTATCAGAAAATGAGTGAGATTTTTTCTTCCTTTCTTTTTTTTTTTTTTTTTTTTTTTTTTTCTCTCACACTTCCTATTCAAAGGACAAATTATATTTAAATGAATAGTGAATATGTCTGGTAGTATTGAAAAGTTGAAATAGTTTTAGAAAAGTGAGATATACACATGGCACACGTACAACTAACCCATGTCTATGTCAAAATGTGTGGTGCACCTCAAGTGCACTCAGCGGCTCATACTACAGATGTAAATCTGGACTCATGATTTTTTCTACAATTGTTCTCTGCCTAAGTTCAACTTCTGAAGTATGGAATGATTCTGTTCTGTGAAAAGAAACTGAACTTTTTCCCAGTGTGGTGGGCAGTACTGTCACTCTAAAAGTTTAACTTGTGGCATTGGACTCATAGGAAGGAAACTACGCCTGGGACTTTGAGATTGCCATTTTCTGTTTCTAGTCCCAAAACCTGTGGCTCACAGTCTCTCCATGAACTGAGTACTTTGAACTGGCATTGTGATTCTATTTGCAAGGAAAGAATTGACCATAGTTGGTGTTGAATTTAGCTGTATAAAAGTACCTCATCTAAAAAATATTAAATTCAGTCAGATTTTTTCCCACTAAAGGGGAAGTGATCAGATAGTTAACTTTTACAGTACTGCATTTGGACAAAGTGTTGTCAGAGTATTATTAGTGCTATGTTACTTAAGAGATGGGTGTAAATCTACAGAATAATTCTCTTTCTACAGTGCTTTGACAATATCGACCCTTTATGTGCTTAGCCTTCATGACAGACATTTTGAAAAAAATCATGTTTCCAGGCAAGTATTTGAATTAGTATTAGTATTAGACTGTGGACCAATCTGTTTAGGTGCACAGCTGTGAAGTCTGTTTCTTAATGAGATGTTTTTGCTTTTCTTCATCAGCACTTCGACAAGTTCTGTTGTAATCTTTCCCTCTACCACTACTGCAGGTACTGTATCTCTGCTGGTCTGCATACATGTAGCAAGCTTTCAATTTCTATGCTATTATAAAATGCTAATAGGTACACAGCACTAGTGAGAATTATGTCTTTTTTTTTTTTTTTCTTTAGCATTGCAGGAAAGCACAATTTCTCAGAGCACGCAACCCATCAGCAGGATTCCTGAAGTGAATTTCTGTGACATTTTGACTTGTGACAAGGTCTATTGTTGTCCCATTCATCAACCAAAAGTCAAATACCTAATCTATGAGAAAACCGATGGAGAAGAGAAACGTAAGTTGAAATGTGAATTTCTATTATTTGCTATTTGAATAAAGACAATATGAAGAGTGTGGAGAAAGGAGCGGGGATCTTTAAAGGTAGTTAGCTTTGTAAGATAATGCCTAGTCCACACCATTTCAGAACTGCTGGTATAAATACTCATCACTTCTGACAGTATGGTTTTGAAAAATCTGGCCTGGTTACTTTCAAGAGTTCCAGGTCCTAAAATGTTTTGTTAGGTGTCACTGTTCTTGCTAGCTATTCATGGTAAATGATTTGATGTGAACCAGAAAGTCACTAATCCCTTTAATTAACCTTTGGCTACAATTGCCCAGGAATTGATTGGGCATAGCAGAGGGTGGATGAACATATTTAAAACAAAAACCAAAACACATAGTAGTGTCACACTGTGGTGATACTTTATATTTCTGTGGGCAGAGACAGAAATTCAACCCCTGGAAGACAGAAAGCTTAGTTATAACTGCTCATTCAGGCAGGGCTTTTGAGTAGAGAAGCATTTGAAGACAGAGCGCTATGAAATAAATTACTTTAATGAATTCTTTCAGATATTACCTGCAATATGATGTGTGTGTAATATATGAGTAGGTGTATTGTTTACAACTTTTATAACATATGTAAGAATGAGTTTATACATGAAGGTACGTACAAGTTGTTGCAATCAGTATTCCCCAATCCTAGACCTTAATATTGCTGATGTCTAGAAGCAAGTGTTAGTGTTACTAAACTTAGCATTCATACTCCTCCTTTTTTGTCCTTGAGAACAATTCTTGCATCAACCATAGTTGACAGGTGAAATTGGGAATGAACACAGTTCAGCCTCTGAAGTACAAATTTCTACAAGGGTGGGTGTTGCCAATTGCTGTGAAACTCTTGCCACATTAACTGGTTCAGTGGGGTTGTCTGCAGACAGGCTGCATGTTAGTGGTCCTTGTGATTCTTGTGATTAATGCTGCAGTAAGCCCTGTGGCTGATAGAGCTCAGTACAGTGCTTTCAAGAGGTCATATATCTAAGTGATTTGTATTGGCCTGAAACCTGAAAGAGTGTTGATTAATTAAAAAGACGTTAATCTCATTTACAAATGAGGGAACTGTAGACAGCTGGAAATGAAATATGAAAATATTCTATCCCCAGCTGGCTGCTTTTGATATTAGGTGGAAAGAGAAGATAAGAACAAACACAAAGCATTACATTCCCAAGGTCTTATGCTCCAAATAGCATTAAGTGTGGATCCAAGAGTGAAAAATCAACACAGTACACAAGCTACTGAAAAATTTCAGATCTGCACAAGTTTAATGAAGCTGAATGTGTCCCCAGACAGAAGGTAACAATGTCAATACAAAATCCAAACAGAAGGAAAGCCAACAAGCTGCTTAGTGTAGCTGTAGCCAAGGTAAATGAGAAGGAAAATGTTTTTGAAAGAAAAAGCTGAATGTTAAATATGGGGAATAATCAAGATAAAAAGTGGACATTTTAGGATCAGTTGATTAGTCTGATTTATGGAAAGCTAAAACTGTTTGAATTGCATGCTAATTTATGAGTGCATTTTCAACAGACCTTTTATTGTTTTGCCATACTGGTGCAGGTGCAGACCACTAGTGAGTGCACCTGTTGTAGATCCTAATCCTTTGCATCTCAAGTTTGTTGAGGAGAAGACTGTTATCATAGAATTATAGGATCATTAAGGTTGGAAAAGATGTTCAAGATAATCTGGTCCAACCGTCACCCTACTAGGAGTGATCAAGCAGAAACAAAAATATTCATTAGAAAGACATTTTATTAAGCAAAAATTCAGCACATTTTTATGTAGTCTACCTTAATATAGCAGTCTTTTTTCATCCTCTATTTGTCATAAGAACTGGAATCTCTGAAGGATTTAGAATGTCTAGCTCCTATTGACTTCAGTGGAAATGAAGAGTGTGAATACCCTTTAGCTAGCATCTGGGCCTTCTACCCTCTGCTTCCATCTCAGTAGTGCTCATTGCTCGCCCATTTGTGCTAAGTGTCCCTGGTAGCCAGAAGCTGGTCTTACTTTCTCTTGGACTGTTGTTCCTTCTTGGTGTCTCTCTTCTCACAATAAAAGCCTCTTGAGGACTCCTGATGGATTTCAGTCAACTTCACTTCATATATTTACATTTATCACCTTCAGATGGTAGTTGCAGATTCCTAGCAAGATAATATTACAAGAAATCATCAGCAGGTTGTTTTTTTTTCATAATTGTTATAAAATATTCCATCTCATGTGAGTTAAAACGAGATAATACTTGAGAAAAAAAAGAAGGATATCAGACTTATTGGATAAGTTCATCTGAATCTTATCTGAAGAGTTTGGTTGTTATTTCATTCTAGTTGTACCTGTACTTTTGTATTTGTTACTGGATAAATAAAAGTGGGTATTTGGGACCCACAAGGGCCTTTGAGAGAGGCCTTGGAGTTACTGTAGGTGACAGAGCTGAAGGCTACTACAGTGCTTTTTGTTAGTTCCTGATCTTCTGGATTGGCAATTAGACCTCTGAAAAATTGCTAGTTACTAGTTTTCTAGGTGTTATTTGGATTGCATCAGCTTATGGGACAGTGAAATAGTAATACTATGAACAGTACAGAAACAAGGAAAAATAAATTTCTGTACTGGTTACTGATTCAGTTTAAACAGATGAAATCTTAGTGAAGCAAATCTGTCTTTGTCCTAGTTTTTATACAAATTTCAGATACCCACTTAACACGGTTCTTCCATCATCTGCTAGACCAAGAATCATAGCATTAAATGTTTGGTAAATCAGAGTGTGTAATAAGTATTCCTGCCAACACTTGCATAGCTAAAGTATTTTATCTACAGGGAGAGCATTGTTCTTTTAGTGAACAATCTTACGCCTTTACCAGTGGATATAGGTTTTCCTACAGAATGGTTCTCTGTTAATGAAAACGCAAAATGTCAGGGAACAGTCAGTGAACTACTATCACATCCAGACTATTAAAAGAAAAAAAAAAAGGGGGGGAGAGAGGGAAAGGAAGATGTGACAACTACTTTGCAAATTAAAAGGAAGAACGAGGGAGTGAATAAGCCTTTCTGAGATCTGTCTGAAGACCTGCTGTGAATGTATAACTGATTGCCATGTGTTAAGAAGCCATTTTTCTAGGTTTGTGACTGCAGATCACAGTGTAAAGAAAGGGGACAATAGTTGGCTGCTAAATGTAACAGTTACCATCTAACTTGGTAGAACTGGCAGATCTATTTGTTGAGCAAGTAAAATAGATGCAAGGAGTAACTAGCAGCAGTACCCCTAATTCATAACAAGACGCAAAATTGATGGAAATCTCTATTTATTTATTTATTAATTTTAAAAATTTTGTATTACTTCACTTCTAGGTCCTCAGATTCCAGTTGTTAATTAATGTTGTTCCATGCTCTAAGTTACCTACTAGCATGAGAAAAGTCTGGGTTTTCTGATTTCCCAATACCGAAATAAAAATAAAGCCAAAATCTGGAATAAATAAATAAACAAACAGTAATGTCTGTCTAGCTGTCTTATTTCAGTGTCAGTGGAATGATGCATTTTGATCCTTACTTTTGTAAAGTAAATTTTTATATAATGAAATAGTGACTTCTGTTCTAAACTGTCGCTTTGAAATCAGAATGTTTGCTTTGGAAAACAAGGGAGTGGAGTATTTCAGTATTCTGTAAATACACAATCCCATTTTTTCCACCAATAAAATGGTATTTGAATCAAGCTAGTTTAGGCAAAATAAACATTTATTGGTGCCAGTTTATTGGTAACATTCCTCTAGATAGGTTCTTGGCTGGCAATTAGTGTAAAAGCACAAGACCAGCCTTAAGCCATCTCCTGTGGGCTTGAAGGGCCTTTTGCTTTCCCCAGGTTGTACTACATGATGATTACTCAAAAGATACTTTAAAGTTCACTTTTCTAGACAAGCGCTGAGAAAATTAACAGCATAAAAAATCCATCAGCTTACATTTGACAGCCTAATTCACTGTTAGAAATTGCAGAAATGACATAGTGAATGTGGTGATTATGTTGTTAGAGTTCTGCATTAGTTTCTTTAGTTTGGTGACTCATCCCTCTGTGCCTGAAGCACCATGTCTTGGGTCAGCCCTCAGTGTTTTACATCTCAGATTCAAAAAGCTAAGCTATTCCTCCGGCCTCTGCATGGCAGATGCAAACTCATTTTCTCACTAATAAGAAAGAGTGGCTTTATGACCAGAGTTGTGCCTGGCTGGATGTTGACTTTCACCCTGCCTTTCTATTATAACAGTAGGTGATGTTCTGTGTGTGGCCTGAAATCTTTTCTAGTAGGCTATTTTTTGAAATGTTTTTGATATCCTGTAGAATTTCAGAATTTTGTTTCTTGTTATCTACAGATATCATTTGTCTGTAGTTGTCTTCTGAGCAGAGGTGGTTTGCATTTTAAAGGTTTCTCTTGTTGATTATCCGAGAGATAATTAACAACATATCTTATGGACTTGTATTCATATTTTTCTGTTACAACTGTGCAAGGCTGACATGGGTACTTTTGTATATATCTTCTTTCACAGGAAACAAAAGTAACATGTTCCCTGAACGAAAGTCAGACAGAATAGCTGATGGGAGACCTGATCTTGGAAATGACTGTAAGTCCCATATTATTTTTTTAACTGTTGAAATGTATAATTGTATAACTTTGAAAGGCTGCCTTTAGACTTGGAATTCTATTGCTGGAATTTAGAGAAGTTTAAATTATAGCTGGTCATTATAGGAAATTAGAGTTTAGGACTCTACTAAATACCCGTGGGTCACTGTAATTTTCTTGTCATTCCAATTTATTCTTATATTTTCATTAGATTTTTGTAGACACTCTGGCTGCCCTCTCTCATGAGTTCTTAAACGTGGCTTCAGATGCAATAAAACAGCATAAATAAAACAGTGTCATTATTCTTCATGAGCTAAAACCATGTAAGGTGCTCAATACTGCTCTTACACCGTAAAACGCTTAAGCATATGAGCATGGCATTTGTGTGCAGGAGATGCATGCTAAGAGTGTAAAGGAAGTGTCTGGAGCTTAGTCCAGTTGACCTAGTGGATGCTAGGTCAACATCAGCTGCTGAAGGGGGACATCTCTGCCTTAGGATCCTGATACTACCTCTGCTAGTGGAGGTGAAAGGAGGTTCTTTGAGATGTGGCTTGACTTCAGGCTCCCCTTTTATTGACTGGGCATTGCTGTCAGAGCTATTCTGAACTGAAAAAAACTTTTTTGTAGTTGTTGTTTTGTTTTCTGTGAAGATGAGTTGCTGCTGATTACCTGTCTTCTCGGGGCATATTCTGGCATTCATTCTGTATGAGCAGAACTATACCTAACCTTGGATTTTTTTGTGGATGCCCTGATCTTTTTCTGTTTATTTGAAAAGGTTTGATTAAAGATTAGGCAATACATGATAAAAACATCTATAAACTGACATGTACTTAAAGCAGGTTGTTACCTAGGGCCATGTGAGGAACAGAACACAGGTTCTGCTTGTTGCCTGGGTACACCCCCAGTGGGATGATCTTGGAACAATCATTCCTCTTCTGATATTTTTACAGTGGATATACACCTCAGAGTGGGGCCTCTGCAGCATTACTATGATACATGTTTCAATTAGATGCTGTGTCACAGGGAAATGTTCTTCTGTGCTAGTTCTTTGAGACAAATGTGCTCAATTTCCATCTGTCAATGAACCGTACGTGTGGAGATATGCATGGTGAAAGTTGAGTATATACTATCACACACGTGTTTTAAAATCAGAGCTCAGGTTAGCCGATAATCAAGTTCCTCTGCAGAATAGGGAACTGTTTTTGCAGAACAGAGGAACAAAACCACAGAAACAGCATTCCCAGTCAAATGTGGAGAGCAGGCTTAGGCTTGCTGAACCATGTCCTCCATGTGCTTTCTGCACCACATTGCCAGATTTGAAGTATCAGCACCTTGATGCTTGAGGGAAAAGCTGGAGTCTGGCTAAGGCCTAGGCCCACTCAGGGGATTAAAACAGTTCACCCCCTTCTGTTTTTGGACCTTCAAAATTCAGACTGAAGAGGGCCAGCATAGGGTTCTGAGATGTTGCCTAATTATGCACCTACGCTGATCAGACACTGTGGGTCTATGTAGAGGAAATAAGCTTTGCCGGGTGCTGGGCAGTGCAGTGACTCCTAGGCCAGCTGTGAAAGCAGAAGCTGTGGAGCCCTGCTAGCGCACTGGTTCTTGCCACCTAGCTCTCCGCATGAGAGCTCATCTGCCTCAGGGAAGAGCTGTGTCGCTGTGGCTATACTCTTCCACTCGCCACAACTAGGCACCTTAGAGAATACCTGCATGGCACAGATCTGCTGGCCCAAGGTATCACAGGAAGAAAAGTTCGTCCAGGTTCAGGATGTAAGCTTTAGGAAGTTATCAGTACAGCAGTAGCCTGTTAGCACTGTTTTTAGTCCTTCCTATTGCCACAGTTTACTTAAGATCAAAGTGCATACGTATTTTGGTTAGATGAGCCTATTTGGATTCATATTTCCTGTTATTCTTGTATGTAGAATATTACAGAACTCTAAGAAGTTCTTGGAAGTCTTGGAAGTTAATGGCGGAGTTTTATGAAGAAACTTTAATATTCATTAGAGTTAGGTGGTTTTTCTGCACACAAAACAAGAAGCAAGTTCCATTCCATTCCATATTGTTTCTCTCAGCAAAGATACTGATTTTGAGATTAATGCTTGCTTGCATGAGTGTGGCTTCTAGTACATTAAAATGAACATTGCCATGTTTGTATGCTGCTTGGACTGCCATGAAAACAGCCTTCAATGTCTGCTCAAAAGAAAATATTACAATATTAGGTGACAACATATTTGTCTTTGTGAATGCAACAAGCATGTTATCTCCCCTGTAACTGCAGAATGAAGGCAATCAACCAAAGGCTTTTTACTGAGAGCCGATTTAAACCTGTAGGTACTCCTGTAGTGGCAGGCAAGGGAGTAGCTGCCACTGTATTACCTGCAATTTTATTATACTCTTGTTTAAGATTTCTGAAATAAACAAGAAGAAAGCATTATTCTTTATATTTTTAGGGATTGATACAACAATCAGTTCCATACAGATTTTGGAAACACAGCAACGCATTGACGGTCGCTATTGTAAAAACCCTGAGTGCAGGTAGGTAAATTGTTTTATTACACTTTATTATACTGAAATAGAATACCACTAATGTGGCATGGCTACCTGGCTGTCTCTTCTCACAGTTGTTTCCTCTCATGTGCATGCATTTTTCCTATCTCTAAATATATATATTTTTTCTTTTTAAATTAAATGCAATTTCCATGTTTTCACAAATAAACTATCTTTAAATCCTATGTCCATTAACATCACCCTTTTCAGGTCTGGAAATTACAGCTATCTTATTCCTGTCAACAAATACACACCAGTGGATGTAGAAATCTCACTGGAAATCAAGTAAGTATAATTAAATATAACATACATTTTCCAAGATAGTGGCTCTTTTTTTTTTTTTTTTTTTTTTTTTGATAGTAATTATTTGCTGATTTCTTTTGGGGTTCATCTCTGATAAAAGACAGTGATAACCGGAATAACTGCCAAGGGCTCTGCTTGATGACACTTCATGAATCCTGTCTCTTCAATACAGTGATCTGTGAAGTTATGTGTGGTCCTTAGGTCCAGTCCTTTGATTTTGCATATTACCCTTGTAAACATCCTTCTTGTTTGGATAAGAGGAAATATAAAGTACCTGCTTGTTTTCCACAACAACTGAAAATTTGCCTTTTGAGTGTATGCCATTATAAACTAATAACGCAACCCACCCATGTAGGGATTAATACATCAAACTCAGAGTTTCACTGAAGCAGTTGCTGAATTTATGTTGGATACTGGTTTGTGGTTTGTGGGGAGGGAGATTTTCAATTTATATTATATTCTTCTCAGAAAAGCCATCTGGGAAGATAGGAAATGCTTGACACTCTCTAGGGATAGTTTGGAGAAGGTATGACCACAGGGTCTTTGCTATTGAAGAATTCTGAATGAAATTCTATTTATCACTGTATTCCCAGACAAAGGGATTTTTCTACTTCTTTTTAGTGACATATTTGCATGTGTACAGTGACAAATGGGAGCTATTTACATAGGTACCTGTCTGAAGGCTTATTGTGGGTTTGTCCTTCATAAGATTGTATGCTGTTGTGTTTAGATGCCCAAGTACCCTCTGGCACAGCCACAATATGCCTGTGTATGATGTAAGCCAAGCATGTCATGACCATTAATTTGTACAAAAAGCCAAATACGATAGTTTCTGGTATGAACATGCTTAAAGTTCGAGGAAGTTTACTATAGTTTTCTACATTTATCCTAACAGCTGCAAAGACCACCCAGGTTTCCAAATACAAAAACTTCCTCCTTTTGGGGGAGGGGGTGGGACAAGTTTAGAGGTTGGTGTCTCAGGTTTCTTTGTATTAACCAATGAAGTAAGTTCCTCTGCTTTATTTCTCCACAATTCAAGTCTTTGGAATTTTTCTTTGTGTTTATATTGTATTATATGTATGGTTCTTCTATATAAGAGCAGTGGGATAGATCCTTGTTTTTCTTTTTTCTTGAAGCACCACAGAACCATTAATTGTATTTCTCTGCAAAGTTACATTTGGAAATTATTGCTCCTATTACTCTTCAAGACAAAACAATGGGAAAGATTTCTTAGAAACCACACAGGTAATATATTTTCAGCAATACTCTGGCTTGGGGGGATCATTTTTATATACTGCCCGCCACATGGCTGTTTTTTTCAACTGTTACATGAAAGGCACTGTGCTGTTTGAAAATGGTATGGAATGGTAGGAAAAAGTGTTCAGTTTTCTGACAGGTTTGGCTGTTGAAGCCATAAAGTGCTGAAATAATTTGTGATTAGCTTTCACCTCTCTCTTTGCCCTCCTGAATGTCCCTTCTATTAGATTTGTTTGTTTTTCATAAAAGCTTCAGAATCTCCTAGCTAAAAATGTCATGATCCCTCGATTCAAGCAGCATTGTGTGGATGCGTTCTGGAGTAGAGGGAGATGTGGAAGGTGGAAAAGACTTGTCATAATATCTAGTTGTACTGGATAGTCTTACACACCACTGATTGTAAGGAATGAATGAGATGATAAAGAGACACCATGAAGATCTTAAAGTCCAAAGTCTGGAAAGGAGGGCAGCTGATGCCAACTAGTCGAGTTGGCCTTATCAATAATGCATTTAGGGTCATTTGGAGAAAGGAAGCTGTCCACCATGAGAACCTAAGTCATAAAATTAAAGGCTGCAAAATTCTGATCTTGGTTAAAGCAGTAGAAATCGAAATGGTGCATTGAGTCTACCAGTCCTGGCTGGTTTTGGCATGGCCATAATGAGATAACTAGGATGCAGTCTTTCTGAAGGAGTCAATCTTTTTTCTGAAATTTATAAAAATCTGTCTAGTGACTCTCTACAATGACAGTTTTGAGCCTATGCCAGTCTAACTCACCACTATAGCACATTGTAACTCCAGAGATAGTTAAGAAATAGGAGTATTTTTCACCCAGGGCCTTAGGATTTCTCCAAACGGTCATCTACTGTACTTTTCCATTATTGTATTATGGATAGTGAATTCCAGTTTTTAAGCCTTTATTTCCCTGAGAACAATACTAGTTTTCCTCTTTATTTCTGTACAAACAGAGTTTACCAATAAATCTCTCTAGGGAAAGTTCTTCAGTGTAAAAGCAAGAGATATTTTCATTTCATTCTCTTGATTGTCTAGATGGGAATAATAGCTGTAAAAACACGTTAACTTTTCCCAGGCAAGCTGAGCTTGCAAACTTTTCCCAGTAAATTGTTGAAGACCTTAAACTCCCTTCAAATTCTCTGGAAATATAAGACACTTTCCTGTGACCAGGTCCTCAGATTTATCGACATTGCTTGGAAATGTTTATTCTGGCTAAAACAGTGGGAAAGGCAGAAGCAAGGACAGTAGCATTTCTCCTCCACTTTGTAGGAGAAACCTCTGTGAAGATGAAGTCATTTCACTGTCTTCTTTAGATTTCTGATCTATGGTGCCGCACATGATAAGTTCTTAATTCTTTTAAGTTACTATTTTTGCTGCTTTGACAAATTAGAGCGGTGGGGGTATCTTTGTCCTTCAGTTGACTTTCTGATAAACTCTTCAAATGTCTTCGCAAAAAGTTACAGACTTCTCTGCAGCTGCTGCAAAGCTGTCAGACTAAAGTAAATAAGTTGTCCAAGTTTTGACCTGTCTGCTGTAATTCTAACAGTCCTTAATATTAAGTCAGACCTAGAGAGTTTTCCCATGCAGAAATATTCATAGAATCATAGAATCATAGAATATCCTGAGTTGGAAGGGACCCTTAAGGATCATCAAGTCCAACTCTTGACACCGCACAGCTCTACCCAGAAGTTCAGACCATGTGACTAAGTGCACAGTCCAATCGCTTCTTAAACTCAGTCAGGCTCGGTGCAGTGACCACTTCCCTGGGGAGTCTGTTCCAGTATGCAACCACTCTCTCAGTGAAGAACCCCCTCCTGATGTCAAGCCTAAACTTCCCCTGCCTCAGCTTAACCCCGTTCCCGCGGGTCCTGTCGCTGGTGTTAATGGAGAAAAGGTCTCCTGCCTCTCGACACCCTCTTACGAGGAAGTTGTAGACTGCGATGAGGTCTCCCCTCAGCCTCCTCTTCTCCAGGCTGAACAGGCCCAGTGCCCTCAGCCGTTCCTTGTACGTCTTCCCCTCCAGGCCTTTCACCATCTTCGTAGCCCTCCTCTGGACACTCTCCAACAGTTTCACGTCCTTTTTATACTGTGGTGCCCAGAACTGCACACAGTACTCGAGGTGAGGCCGCACCAGCGCAGAGTAGAGCGGGACAATCACCTCCCTCGACCTACTAGCGATGCCGTGCTTGATGCACCCCAGGACACGGTTGGCCCTCCTGGCTGCCAGGGCACACTGCTGGCTCATATTCAACTTGCTGTCTACCAGGACCCCCAGATCCCTCTCTTCTAGGCTGCTCTCCAGCGTCTCATCGCCCAGTCTGTACGTGCAGCCAGGGTTTCCCCGTCCCAGGTGCAGGACCCGGCACTTACTCTTATTGAACTTCATGCGGTTGGTGATCGCCCAGCTCTCCAACCTATCCAGATCCCTCTGCAAGGCCTTTCCACCCTCATCCTCATCATATTCTTCAAGCTTACTGCCAAAAGTGGTCAAAGAGATTTCCTGTGTCAACCTGAAATGTACATCAAAAGACTAAAGCTCACTAGCCTCCAGCAGAGACAGCATTCAAGTTTGACATGGCTCGGAATATAAATGCTGCCTGGTTGGATAATTCTTTTCAAGAAGATTTTCCTAAGGACTGGAAGGCTTATTCCTTACCAAAGGGCAGGATGGCAATCATTTAGACTCTGAGCAATTCTCATGTAAGTCTTATCATGTGAGCATGCCATCTCCAACAGAGAGAATGTGTCAGAAATTGGAGGGAAGAAGGAAAGATGAAGGAGGCACTAGAAACTGATGAAATAAAAGTTACCCTGGGTAGACCAAAATGGATCCTTAGGTCAACAAGAGGTGAGGACTGAATTTTATTCAATGTAGCATAAAAATTTCAGATACAAAACATATTTTTTCCTTTGCACGTGACAGGTCACTGCAGTCAAAAGTACAATGAAATCTGTCATGCAGCTGTTTCTGAAATACTGAGTAAAAATGCTGCTCGTATCTTCAGAATATACAGAGGAACTTTCACTGCCTACTGAGGACTGCTAATGTCACTGTTTCAAAACACAGCAGCATTGCAATTTGCTGCTGTTACACCTCAAAGCTTTTGGGCCACCTGGCACATCAGGGACAATCTCTACTTGCAGTGGAATTTGCTTGGAAAACTGGAGTGCGAGAGTTATTCAGAGCCAGCTGCAAGCTGCTGGGAGCCAGATGTCTGTCAGTTCCTCCGCAGAGCTGATCAGAGCAAACCCCCATTTGCAAGGTTTAAAGTCAGCACTTCGTCTTTAAATGCTCCGACTGTAGCTTTCAAGTCTTGTTATCGTCATTACTTTGCACCGCATTTATCAATGAAATGTTTCCACAGCCTATCCCGCTCTCCATCTGAATGTGAAATAAGGTTATCTAATCTCTCTCTCTCATTTATCATCCAGGGACGTCAGCATATTTGGACTCTGCCTGTGGCTAGGTTGTATGACAGCGCATACTACTTCCGTGTAGCCGCACCGGTAAGACCTTTTCGGATGGGAACACAGCAAAAGACAAGTATCATTGGAGCTGACAGAAGATGTTATATGAATCTCCTTTATTTTTTCTTCTGCAGGGTTTTGCAAGCTGCTCAACAGATCCTTATTTTGCTGGAATGTTTTTTACTGATTACTACTTCTATTTTTATCGGCAGTGTAACTAAAATGTTGCCAATTGTTCTGTTCTTGGGGAAAAAAACAATGAAGCCTTTGATACGAAAAAGAGACTCATGTATGGCCCTGTATTTTGTAAAGCTTTTACTGAGAAGTATAGCATTTTCTTGTTTGTTTTCCTATTAAATAAAAAAATGAGAAAAATAAAATGTTGTTCAACCACAACCATAGCTCTGCATTTCCAGGAACTGTTTCTAAAATGACATGAGACAGTTGAATATATGATGTGTAAACAAATAATCTCATTGATCTTAGTGAAGTGGCATGGTATTGTACATACAGCAGACAAAAAAAAAAGAAAAGAAAAAAGAAGGAGGTGGGAGCTCTGCTGAGCTGGGATATACTCTAGTCTTCAGAAGACAGTAAGATAGTAAAATATTTGCAGTGAGGAGACCTGCAGACCTTTACTTTCTCTTAGTAACTGCTGCCTTTTGTTTGTATATAAATCCACTTATTTTTTTCCAAACAAAACCAAGACCAAACAAAACTTTCAGAGAGAAGTGAAGCACTGTGCAAGTGCCCTCTAAAATAAGTGCTGTAAATTGGGGAACGGCGGTTCAGCTCCAGTGTTTGTATTTCCATTTCAGGAAGTAGTACCATCATTGCTCCTACAATTGTGCAACTTAATGATGCTGCTGCTGTTTGTGTGAGATGTGTTTCAGCTACTTTATTTTTTATTTTTTAACTGTACAGCAGGAATGAAGTATTTTCTCCTAATTTCATGTTATTTTTTTTCTTGGTGGCTGTGATTTGTGCTAGTGTGATGGCAGAAGAGAAATATTTGAGAAGAAGAATGTCTTGCCTGCACAGCTTTCTACGATGAATGTGGATACACACTTGCACGGGAGAAATCTTTCTGTTTATATTTAGGAAATATATTTTTAAGGCAAAGCTATTTGAAAGAAATTTCAAATTAGTTGCTCAGACAAAAGGAGCACAGATGTAATAACCAAATGCAGTATAAATAGCATGGTGAGGCATTTCTAGAACAATCATTCATTTTGTCTAGGGAAGAGAAAGTAAATATAATGGAGAGACTGTAGGCTTTCAATGATTTATAATGTAAAAGTTAACATGTGAACAACCTTACTCTGAATGGAATTCTTTAGCAGTGGAAGGGAAGCATGAGGAAGGAAAATTAATCTCTAAATATGAACTGACCACAGTCTTTGTAAACACCCATGTGGCTTAATTGTGTATTTCTTGCCTGACAATGAAATGGTAGAGTTTAATTTGTTTCTGTGGCTTCATTTGGCATTTTTTTTTGTCACCGTTTCTGGATTTCCTTTAACTGATTTCCTTTAACCTCCTTGCTGATTTTTTTAGACTTATGTATTTCTGTTGAGGTTAACTGCAATGTCCTTGGCTTTGGGTTGTGGCTTTTTTTCTTTTTTTTTTTCCCTTATATGACTCACTGCATTGACCTTAAACCTCAAAGGGTTTCCTTTTTTTTTTTTTTTTTTTTTTTTTTTTTTTGTCCTGGGAAGCATTTATAATGTAGATGACATGTTCTGCAATATCCCAGAGACTAACTGTACTTTTAACTCCACATCCAAAAGCATCATAAGTTTGTGCCTTTAGTTTTTTATAGTCCGTACTTGCGAGAAATTCCTAAGAAGTGTTGTCGGGTCCCAGATGATCATGCATGTGCATTTTGAACAAAAATAGTACATTTCTAGACCCACTTGTTCTTCATCACACCGTTTTGGGTTGAAATACCCTTCTCAGTGGCACAGAGCACTGATGCAGGAGAATATAAGCTCCCAGCATTTCCTGTCATCAAAACACTTCCTGCGATTACAGTCTGGGGTGAGATGCATGTGGGGCAGCAAATATTTTCTTTGTGAGAAAACGAGCAGTGATTTTATTGCAAATCACTTTGCCAGTTCAAAAATTTTCAACTGCTTCTTTATTCCTGTCACATGTTTTTGTAAGGTACTCTTGAAGATTTTATTCAGATTTCAGATGACAAGTTGTTGCACAAAGGCTATGTTCCAACACATCTGAGGTAACAAAAATCCACCTTGGCAAGAGCTAGGGAGGAACTGGCAGAAATGAAATACTTGGCGTTGAAAAACTGTGATTAATAGTATTCAGGCTCCTGAGAAAATCTGTGAGTGACAATGAGCTGACAGACTTTTAAATGGCATGACATATTAACGGTAGTGTTTTGATCATTTTGAATGGGGATCAGATGGCTTCTGTCCCTTTGTGACATTAATTATATTGTACTGGGGTTACCTCTGAATAAGTTAATGGATTGCAGGGGGGCAGGAGGAAATAACAGTGTAACAGAACCTTCAGAACCCCAAACATGTCCTGTTTTTTCCATGTAGAAATTTAGTCTAGTTAGAAAAGCTTTGTTATTTGCTGGGGATTTCTGTATGACCAGCAGCTGCCATGGTCTCTGTGCATGTACAGTTTAGCACATACTCCGGGCCCAAAGTGCAAGAGGAAACACCCAAAGGGTGTGGTTTGGCCTATACTCGCATTATGGCTCCTTGGTGTGAGAGTCACCCAGGCAGCTGGTCATCTGGGGAATCCCAGAAAATGTTTTAATTCTCCTTCCCCTTCGATAACGTTTTCAGAATACTTTGAGCTGCCCAGGCAAGCGCTGGCTGGCTGCACAGTGTGTGTACAGCAGATTTGGCAAGCCCAAGGAGTGCCAGCCCCTCCAAAATACTGATGTGCATGTCCAGATTCAGTCCACTTCGGTAAGTATGTAAGGCCTAGGAATGACTCTCTGTGTCTGCTGAGCCCTCACTCCCCTGAGCCTGGGGAGACGGAGTTCCTCTGGACGCCACTGACCGGTGACGTTCTCTCCCTCACACGCAGTCCTTCTGCCTCATACAACGCTGAGCTAGGGCTATCATGGAACACCCTGGGGAAAATGTGCCCAGCAGCATTTTCCTTCCTGAACAGCTTAAGGAAGTACAGATTTATTATTCCAAATGAAAAATGTGGTTCTAAAACTTTCAAGGTTGCAGTTGTTTTTCTGCCATTTCTGTTTTCTCAGTGACAAAGTTGCAACAAATTTTAATAGTGGTAATTACAATGCAGTTTGAAGCAGATTTTGTGAATAATGAGTTATGACAGGTTTACGTACTTTCTACCTGGAACAAGAAACCCCTCCTTCCCTTACCTCTTTTAGCACAATGTGGCTGAGTTGTAGAGACCCCAGACATCACCGGAATGTTTTCCCCTAACCTGAAAGGGAACTGAGGCAAAGCAAACTTCCAGTCTGGGTGATGCACACAGCTGTTAGCTGCAGGAGGCAAAGCCAGGCCTAGAACAGGGTGATCTGGTACCATCTGGGCTGGATTTCAAACCATGCTGTTCATACCAAGAACATGATACAACAATTCGCGTTTTTACTTGATTTTAGCACAAACCACATAGCCCAGCTGTTGGTCAGTTGATCTAGCAGTGGCACTTCAAGCAAGAGCTGAGCAAACACCTGAAATCTCTTGAAAGCTCAGTGCACTGAGAGAGGATGCTCTCTCAAAAAATCTGTATGTTCACCCTGTGGAAACCAAGTACAAGGCAGAAGAGCAGAGTGAGTGTCTCTGGGGTATAAGTCCACAGCTGGGAAAGCAGGTAAGTTCATGTTGTCTACAAGCACAACCAAAGCTGAAGCTGTGTGCAGCTGTGAGCAAAGGAGCATTTTGCTTTCTGCCCGCAGCTCAGTTTCCATAAAACAACTCTCTCTTTCATTTGAGAGGCCTGGTAAGCAGAGACGAGTACTCCTGTTGCCCTGGTCAGATGATGTGAGCCTATTGTGAGAAGCTAGCAATCTACAAGCTGAGTTTGGAGGCCTGCAGAGCACAGGTCTGAAGGTAGATCTGAAGACGAGTTTTTCATAAGGTCCTCACTGTCCACATTTTTCTAGGATCACAGCTTGCTTTCTAGAATCAGAACAATATTTGCATTAAGAACTGTTAGCAGGTTAAATTCTACCCACAGAGTAAGAAGTTGCTCACTCAGGAATCATTCACTTCTTAGCTTACAAATCCATTGCATCAATGGAACCTGAGGCAATCCAACCTAAAATTAAAAATGGCTTTATATCACATTTATTCTTGTTCTCTCTATTGAACTGAGTACCATAAAAATGAGTTCATTGTAAGTACAGAAACTAGCTTCAAGATACACAGAGATCATAATTTAGAAGCTAGCTGCAGTACTTTAAACCAGTTTCAGCACATTAAGACTTGTATTTGGTGTGTTGCTTTATCTGAAGATGTGACTTTTATATAGTGACAGGATAGTGCACTTAGAAGGATTGAACATGTATGATGGACACTCGATATAGGAATCAGTTACTGACCTTACCTTCATCCTAGAATAATTCCACTTAATGTGTGAGCTAAACTGTGTGACAAAGAAACTAAATTTCCTACAGATTTGTGTCCCGTGTCCTGACAGTGTACCACTGCAAAAATCCCAGCCATTCTGCTGTCTTCCATGGATCTTTCAGCCACATAAGGTTTGCTTCCTCCCACCTTCATGGTGCCCTGGAGAGGGCTGTGTTATGTCTAACTTTAGCTTTTCAGTTTGAACACTTTGGTCTTGGTACATTAACTCAAAATTCTTGTTCAGCTTGCACATAGCTGTCTCCTACAGAGATGTTTCTTCTGCAAAAGCGTGAACAGATACATAAAATATATATATTTGGACAGTGGTAATTGGAAGAAACAGTTTTTGCTGTTAAGTTTCAACATCTCCCTTCCTTGCACATGCACAGTATATATATATATATATCTTCTGATCTGATAGGGGTGTGTTTGCTCACTACAGAATGAATAATTCTAATTAATATTTGCAAGCCACAAAATAATACCCGCAGTGGCAGCTGCTGGCTATGTCCCATGCTCTCAAAATCACTTGGCTGACAGGAGAGTGCTTTCTAAGGAAAGGCCAAGGCACAAGCACGTCCCAGTCCTAGGTTATCTCCATTTTGTCCTCAGGCCTCAGCCCCTCCTGCTCAGGGTGGTGGTCCTGGGCAGCTGCGGAGCCTGGCACACTGCTGGGCACGGGGCTTGCTTGAGCACAAATAGAGTGGCAGTGAGGTTCAAGAGGTGTCTGGGGACTTTGGCCAGCCCCAGCATGTCTTGTGTAGGTTAAAGAAAGAAAAAAAATGACTGCACTCACAGCGCTTCAGGCAGCCTACCTTCCTCATAAATACAGGCTCCTCTGCCTGCTGCAGCTCCCCAAATAGCATGTTTTCTGTCAAAATCACACTCGGGCGAACATTTTCAGCACATGTACAAGCCCCACGTTCAAAATACTCGTTTTCACACTGGCAATCCTGACCCAATTTTAACCTTGGTTGCTATGGCGCTGGCGCAGGCCGGGCGGTCGGCGCGGCGGGGCGACGTGGCGATGGCGCGTACATTCGCCTTTTGTTACTCCTTGGCTCGGGCCCAGCGAGCGTGTTTCCCCCCAGCCTTCTCCCACCACCCCTCCACAGCTGGCAGCAGCATTACATCTGCAGGCGAGGAGCCCAGGCTGGCTTCCCAGGTCATCTCCTCTCTGAGGAACCGCCTTCACTGGGCTTCTCCTGGTCACTCGGGGCTGGTGCCCTGCAGGCCACAGCTCCCATCCCTTGGCTGCACGCCCCTACACTGGGAAAGCCTTCATCTTCCTGCTCTTCATCGCAGCTCCCTCTCCTCCTCCCACACTAGCTGCTTCCCAGCCATCCCGCGAGCCGCTTTACTCCTTCCGAAAAGGGAACTTGTGGCAATACTTGTAAAGGATGGGATTTAAACTAGGTCATCTTCTTAGCAAGGGGTAGAAGGGAAACCGACTTTTATGAATAGGATTTAAAACAAAACTCATTATTTTAAAGGCGGATGTTTTAATTTCTAGTTGATGTTAAATATATTGCAATTGCCTACACACAGTAATATAAACACAGGATTTGCAAATTTGAGTTTAATGTTAATTTAGCTTGCAGAGATACTCTGTGGGGTAATCAGTGTTTTGCATTTTTCATTCAATCTTAATGTTACACTTTCCCTTCCACAACATAATCTAAACCACAGACCAGCTGGCTGTGTTGATTAAAATCCTCTTTCTGCTTTTTATTAATCTTCATGGTTCTGTCCTAGAATTATGAAGTGGTCATGGTCTATCAGAAAGGAAATCTGCTGGAGCAGAATGCAATATTTACAAATCGAGGTTTCTGCCTAAAGCATATTGCTGATTCCTAAAATAAGTCGTGTCCTGAATGCTTTGTTATATGCACAGAGCCTTAGACAAGTTTGGAACAAAGCTCTTCAGATTAAATTACTTACAAATAATTCATTACGTGTTTGGGTGACACATGTCCTCAGTGCAAACTTTGATTAAGAAAATATTATTAGGGGATAGGGCTGGCTGAGGACTTTTCTTGTCAATAGGCCTAATCCTGCTTTTCAGAGGGGTAGAGCCATGAGAGCTCCTCATGTAGACCCTCGCTGCCTTTATTTTGAGGACAGAGGGAGAATGGAAGAGGTCAGATTTGCTGTGAAAGGTAGCATGGATCTGGGTGTCAGACATTCCTCAGGATGCACAGCAAAGGGACAGCAAATCTCCTCAAACAGAAGGTGATGGAGCAGAAGGAAGGATGCTGTAACTGCCAAAAATCATCCAAAGGGAGCCCTCCTTGCCCTGTGAATTTCCTTGCACAAAGGCTATTTATCCAGACTCAGTGAGGTTCACCCCAAAAAAATGATGTTCCTGAGTATGCCTTGTTATGAATGCGCTCTGTGTGTTGCCGTTTTTTTGGTAAACAACTATTTGATTATGATGAATTGATTATTTTTTAACTAATTTGATGTAATGATTAGGCAATCACTCTTGCATGTGTTTTTTTTTCAATTATCTCTCTTTAACAAAATGAGGCAGTAACTAAGCATAATCTATCTTTTCCTGATTTCTCATGAGGATAAAGTGGAGCACAGATATTCTTGCTGAGGCATTTAGATACCTTAGGACCTAGGGGTGGTTAACCCATTATATTCCATAGTTATGGCACCTATACTTTGGCCAAGACCCTGCTATTAAGGATGGTAGGCAGTAAAAGCATTCCACAGGTAGAGGGATCTGCCTACAGGTCTTTGCTGCACTTTCCCCTTCGCTGTGGTATATTGCTGATGGGGACTGTGCCAATGCACTCATTTTTGAGGGAGGATAGCACAGTGAGCACAAAATTATGATGGATGCCTGTGCCTGCTGCCACAGTACAAAGAATAATGCATACTAATACCCCCATTGTGGGGGCATCCAGCCTGCAGAGAAGTAGCATGGAGACGGATCATGGAGAAGTGAAGTACTTGCAGCATTAAAGTCATGGCCTTCCATTACGCCAAGAAAAAGGAGGCTTCTTGTGAGCCTGCTCTGCTGTGATGTGAACTGTCAAACACAAGCTCTGACTGGCAATAGGTCTTCTGTGAGTGGAACTTGGGAATTATTCTGTGAAGGGAACTGTTCTTCCTCAATCTTTTGCAGGTTTCAAGAGCCTGTGTAGGGTGCCTTGCCTTGAAGTCATGTTTCTTATTTTCTATGTCGGTTTGGAGTCTGCTGCAGACTTACAGTTTCGCAACTTTAATTTTCGGTGTTCTCTTTCTCATACTTTGGGGGGTCTTGGGTGCAAAAAAGTCAGTTCTGGCTTTCCCTCTTTCCCATTTACCCCTTTCTGTTTTCCATGCATTTATAATAGTTTTTGAAACTCTATTTTTTTTAGGCATAGACAGTTACACTAGCAGTCTGCTGTGGTAACCTTCTCCTTCCTGTTAGGATGCTGGTGAGCACTGGTTGTCTGGATGCTGAAGGTTCATGAGCACTACTTTAAAAAAAAAGTTACTGAATTGACTTGCTTTTCTCATGACTATGCAGCTCTTGTTTAATCAGACTTTTGCTGTTTCAGGTATTTTCTTTAATATAGAGCACATGGCTGTGACCTCAGTACTTACTCACAGTGTTATTCATTTGATATCTTACCCTTTAGTTTCCTGAATTCCCAACTTTCTTCTCCCTGCAGAATCATGTCCAAAGTAGCTCTAATCACCTTTTTCACAGTTATCACTTTCCTTTGTGATCTACTTGCTTTGAGAATCAATCTTATGCCTTGTCTTTCAGTAAATATGCCAAATTCAAAATCCTTGCCCTTATTTTCCAGGAATATTCAGCAACTTGAAATCTGCTTGCTTTTGTATTTCTCCCTCCTTCAGGAGGCTGTTTTTGTCCCTGCGCTTCCTCATGTAAATCCTTGTTCAAGTTCACTCTTTCCCACAAATTCCAGTCCAGATCCTCAGAGGCTCAACCTCTAACCGTGTGTTTCATGAACTTTCATACTGTAGTATTGTTCCTTCAGTGGGGTTCTGTGCTTGTGGAGGGTCTTACTACCTTCAGCTGGTGCTACTTGTAGTGCTCGCTGGTGATCTTTCCTCATGTGTGGCTAAAGGACCCAGGCCTTGGGGAGAGCTGGCCTCTGGGCCGGGCCACGCACACTCAGCACAGGGCACAAGCTGAACACTTCAAGTGGAAGATATAAAAATCAGTAGAACTGCTTTGCCAAAAGGTGGAAAATTAGTGTTTCTGTGTCACTTTGCTGTCCCTTCAGTGTGTCTTTTTACATTAGGTTATGTGATTAAGAGTATTTTCCATGACAGCAAAAGGCTGACTCAAAGGATCTCACTCAGTTTGGAGTGAGTCCTAGAGATGAAGGTGTATTTAATTTCTTTGCTTGTGTTCGGAGAGCTACCAAGAATCATACCCCTCGTCTGACTTATTTAAATTGAATATAATAGTTACACAAATCAAAACAAAAACTCTGTGTTCATAAGAAGCAGCTGATTAAAACAGGTTCTGTTTCTGGAGTAAAATATATGTAGAGAAACTTCTTTTCAATGCAAAAAAAAAAAAAAAAAAAAAAAAAAAAAATCCTAACCTGTCCAAGTCAAGCCTATTAAAGGAAGCGGCTGCAAGAAGACCCACATGCTGTGCGTAATATATGACTTTCTTCTTCTCTGTCTGCCTTCTGAAAGATGAAAAATTACAAGGGCTGAAAGTGAAAGCATCATTAAATGTTAATCTGCTGGGGCTTCCTTAGCGTTAGCGAGGTCAGGTTCTGCTGCGGAATACGGCGACAGATGGAGCGTCCTCTGTGAGATCGTCCAGCTCTGCCAAACGTCGCCGGTAGACGAGCTGTCTGTCATCGTGCACGTGCTCTCGCTGGCAGCGCTCGGCAGGCCTGGAGCCCTCACGGCGCCTGGGCACACAGAAACACCCTGGGGCGGGCATGTTGTGCGGGCACGGGGCGCGAGGGACTGGCTTTAGGTCAGGCCCAACATCGAGCTCTCTGCCGCGGCGAGCGTCTCCCTACCTGCGGGTGTAAAGGGCAGTTGTGAAAATGGTTTGTCCTGGAGCAGTGCTGAACTGGGGGGTGTCTAAATTGCAGTGAAGGGTGCTATCCCTGTGGAGCCTGGTTCCTGTATTTTTCATCGCATTGTATGAAAAAGATGCTAGGCTTGGAGAATTACCATGATTGCAAAATTATATTTAAGGCTCCTGGCTGACAGGGCTTTTCCCATAAACAAGTAAAGCTATATTGCAGCTTAGACAGAAATGTAGGCCAGGGGATGGGCTTTGCTTGGTGCCCAGAAACACCTGCTTTTGACCAGGCTCCCTATGCTGCTGTGCTTTTTACATCACCACTTTGTAGCTCACCAGCTATTATTTTAACACCGAAGCTGCTGACAGGAACACAAACCAGTCACATTCCTTCCCAAATCTGCAGCACAGCCAAAATGGGAACAAACCCCAAACCAGAGTCTGCCCCAGCTCCTTTTTGCCAAACCAAGTCCTTTATGGTGGGGGAGCTGCAGCAGTTCCTCAGGGCTGCCAGAGCCAGCATTGCAGGCCCTGTGGCCTTAGGGCCTGTCTGCTCACCTTCAGGAGGGAAATAGCATAAGCACTAGTTCAACGTGACCTACCCCAGAGCCATTTCACAGAGCTGAAAGCCTCATCCTCTGCCTTAAGGGCTCGTGCTGTTCCTACTGCAGCAGCAGAGGAGGCACAGAAAACCTAAAGCTCAAATGCCCTGGCTCTGATGTCCTAAAGCTCTGGAGTTGTCATTGCCTCAGTGCTGACCTGATGAGTTTTAGTGAAGAGCTGGGTTACAAACATAGTTCAAGCAGCATCTGAGATGTATTCTCACCATCAGTAATTAATACAATGTTTAGGGTTTTAGCAAAATCCTTAGAGAACAGTGGTGCTTTCCTCAGTCACTGCTGCTTATGAGCTCAACTCTGTCTAGACTGGCTTGCACTTTTTCCAGCGTAGGCAATTTGCAGAAGTCATTTGCTGGGCTTGATTGCTTTGTGAAGGCCAAGGATAGTTTGTGAAATCTTACAGGGAGGTTTTAAACTGAAGTGTTAGAGCAAGAATTGAGTTTTTGTATCCAGGCTCTTGCCTCAGCTGAACCAAATATCAAATCTGAAACAAATGAGCTGCATCACCTATGCATGATATCAAACAGAAAAACATGATATTTGCATAATGGAAAGATGTTATTCTGACCAACCAAAGCTGTAGTAATTTCTAGCTCTTGAGGCAATTACAAGCTTTCACTCGTGGTGTTTGTAAGAGGTAAATACTTAGAAAGTGAAGATGGCTCAGCCCAGAACAGCATGATGTCTTAGGGCAAACCATACTGATGCTGGTATACCTTACAATACCAAGGCATTAATGGCAGTTTGACTGGCAAGCAGCTCAGATGTCCATGAAGTGTGAACAAGACAATAAATTGCCAAGCGGATATAGGGACTGCATAAACTGACTGATATAACCGAGGTTTCTTAGGAGGGCCCCAGCAGAGCAAGGAAGAGGAACTGCATCTTCCAAACTGCAGAACATCCCCCAAACCAACAGTTCACCTTTCTTCTTTTGCAGACATCTCCTAATCCTTCTTCATGAGCTCTGCTGCTGGCCTGTCTTTAAGTAGGTGTCAAAGAGTCAACTTGTGTAGGCTCTCACGAAGTTTTGGATTCTGATAAAGTTTCTCAGAAAGGCAGGCATAGTCATGCTGATGATGTGACAGACAGTTGCATGCTGGATGAAATCTCCCTGACTGTGGAATTGAGTTTATGTTTCTCCAGAAAGGCTGGTGCAAAAAATGTGCTTACCTCAGCAGATGTTATGTCTCGGCCACGTGGAGTCATTGTCTTATCTTCTGGGAAGGGAAGAAAGGTGGCCACTATTGTGTGATGTGTCTGGAAGCACATGTTCTACACAGGCTGGTGTGAATAGGAAGAGAGAGCCAAGGTTGCTTCCCTTGCAGTTCAGCTTGGATTATAGCATTTGTGTAGATTATGGATTTCTAAAATTCCCATGTCACTTGTCTTTGTTTCCCCTTCCTACAAGTCATTTGGAGTTGTGTCAATTTTCTTCTCCAGGTATGTGCCCAGATGGGTTTTGATAGTGCCTCCAGAGACTTCTGTGTTCTGTCTTCAATTACTGCCTCGCTGCTGGGAAGATTTTTACATTGCAAAATATGCTGAAAAGAACGTTTCCCAAATTTACTCTATGAGTGCTAACAGAGCTCCCTCCCCAGCCTCTGGAGACTCCCAGAACACAGGGTCAGTGCATTACTCTTCTTCAGCGTAGCAGTGTCAGATTTTGTTTTTTAAAACTTTCAATGTATTCAGCAATATTAATCCTTTCTCTTCAAAAGATAAGCCTATGCTTTTTGTAGCAAATGCAGGAAGATACCCACTGTGGAGCAGGAGCAGCGTGAATTTGCTTTAATGAATGCTGCATCAGGCTAAGCCACTCTGGTCCAGATGTGGGTACTGGCTCTGACACTCAGCTTTCTATGTCCCTGGGGCAAACATTCCCCAGTTTCCATGCTTGCATTTGCAGGGATTGTGCTGCATGTCTGAGCAGGGAGATGGCCATTTGTGCAACAGAGCTGGTGCAGCGTGTTGCAAAAGAAACGATCTGTGCTTCATCCTAGAGGCCTTGCTTTTCTTCTTTCTTTAATTGCTTCACTGGGCCTAAATAAGGTACACAAACTAAAACCCTGTGGTCTTTGATGGGCGAGAAATATGCAGTGTCTACTGCAGAGCTCCAGGAACCACATCAACCATTGCACTAGGTGATGTGGTTCCTGGAGCTCCGCAGTAGGCACCTCGGGACTGAGGTTCTGTCATTTGGCTATGTCCATTAGTAACATGAAAAATAATTTGACTTGTTAACTTGGCTGCATCCACTGCTTGATGCTGCAGAGAAAGTCAATGCCATATTCATCTACATGGTGCTTTTCAGGAGGAAATGGGCAAGTCAGATAGAAGCCAACCCCCAAAATGTAGTGCAGCACAGAGTCCAGGCTGATGAGCCTTGTGGAGGCATGACAGAGAATACTCACAGCTTGCTAAAACTTGTGAAAAAAGCTTGAAGAAACTCACTTGGCATTTGTGTCCAGTACCAGAAAAGAGGAACAACCTTCCTGACTCCTCAGGAGATGTCTTCTGACATCTGCTGCGGGATGATGGTAATTCTTACAATGGTTTCTGTAACCACAGATATTTGTCCTATAAATATCTCTTTCAGGGACCTGGATGGGTGAGTTTATGTCAGGTGAAGGATGAATGGATTCGTGCTGTGTAACTTGCTGGGTGATCAAGATGAAGCCTCAGCTCCCACTCCCACTCTGCTGGACGTGTCTGAGCCATGGCTGCTGGTCACAGCTGCAAGGCAGGGAGGAGCAGAGGGTGCAGCAGGATGGCTTCTGTGGGTCACAAAGGCCACAGGCTGCCACCTCAATGCCCCACAAACAACCCCCTCCCCACTACCGACCATTAATCTTTATTTGTCCTGTGAGCAGCAGCTCTGGTTTTCTTATTTATTTATTTTTTTGGTGATTTTTCTTGTGGAACGAGATTTTGTATTGGGTTCCTTTGTTCCCTTCTTTGTTGTTTTCGTACTGAATTCCTCTAAGAAACCTTATTTAAGCAAGTAAAATTGGAAATTTAAACTTTAGAAATATTTAGCAGACTTACGTGTCTCTGGCAAGATTCAAGGCCAGACAGGAGGGAAGAGAGAAGCCCACAGGCAGACACGGAGGCAGCCTGAGGAATTGCTCAGTGAAGGATCCCCGGCCACTTTCAGGTGCCTTGAGTGGTTTCCAGATGAGGTTCGGTTCTGCTTGATGGCTCCTGCAGTTTTTAAAGGCATCACAGCACAAGTGTGCTCTGAGATGGGGACTGTGTTTGCAGGCTGCAAAGAGGTGTCTTTAACCAGCCTCTGAGACAGTTTTGCCCTCACTAGTTTTGCTTTTGTTTGGATCATAATGGCAAAGTAAATAAAATAACCAAAGTACAGACAGTCATACTTAAGAGAAATTACACGATCAGGGATTTGCCTGCTTGAGAAAATAATGCAGTTTAGTTACCTGAGATGCAAGCTAGATGGTGCTAGAGCATACTAGCAAAATGATGTTCAACTCGTAGCTGTGTGAAATGAAAACCACAGAAGTGGTTGTGAATGGCTTTAAGTGATTCAGTAATGTTTTGGAAGGTTTGGCTTGCTTAAAACCTAATGAGTTTGACCCGAGGGAGGAAAGGAGTTGACTCTTTCAACTTCGGCTCCAGCCGAAACTTTTGAACCATCACTATAGTTGGAGGATCAGATTCCTCCAGGGTTGATTCCTTCCAGTCCTGTGCTGCTGCTCTGCATTTCAGTGGCTCCGTAAGGCCAGTTTGTCCCACTCAGCATGGCCCAATGTGCCGCTGGACACAAGTGTGCATTTTCTTCAGAGCAGAGAGGAAGGAGGTACTGTGCAAATTAATCAATTCTGCCCCATCTTTTTTTTTTTTTTCTTAAATTTTCATTCTTACATAATTCAAAATGCAAGATCTTTAGATCTTTACATTTATAAAAAACATGGCCTATGAGGACTTTCCAGTATATTTACTTTATCCATGTAAGCAACCCACTATGAGAAAAGAGACTATTTTCTTAGGTGAAAATCCTGTATGTTCTGAAGTCTGCACACTTGGCACCTCTGTCTGAATTGGTACGACTTTATCAGCAAGTGGCAGATACATCGCTGCTGAGAGATGTGATTTGATGGATGGAGCTCTGGGTGGTGAGTCAGGAGCCATATCTTCTATTTCTGGCCCTCCCCTTGACTTGTGTGATCTTCTGCAGGACTTTGTATCTACATTTCTTCCCTTACAAAACAATATGCAGATGCTTTGCTGTCTGCACGAAGCACCTTGCTACTTAGAAATGAAAAACCATGTCTGTGATCTATCTATGACTGAGTATAGCAAAAGGAGTAAAAGCTGAAAAGCTGAATACATTCAAAGCATTTGAACCCCCCTGGAGGTTAACACTGCAATCTTGGCAGGCAGCCCTAGATTTGTGCATCTGGAGGTCCGAGCTGCGTTGCTCCATCTCTGGCACCCTCCAGCACATGTGGAGGAGCCGGGTGACACCGATGTGCTTGGCCAAAGATCAGTGCTTTCATCTAGGATGTGGGGACGTGCTGGAGGTGGCCCCTTCTACAGAGTGGACACAGCAAAAAGCATCTAAGGTAAGTTTAGGCTGAGGAGGAGCTTGGCTGATGAGATCCATGAAACTGCAGGGTACACGGGGCTAGGTCCTACTGAAATATCAAGTCACTACAAGTTTTGCCCCTGTTGGTCTAAGTTTGTATGGTCCATGCAGGGCGTCTGGGACTCCAGCCACCCTTTAAGAGCACTGGAGGATTTGGGTTTGAACCAGCTGTGTTATAATCAGCTGAGGACAGCAGCTTGGTGGAGGATACCTTTCATATCCTTCCTTCTATTACTATTTCTATTATCTGTTGTTCTGTCGGGGACATGCTGCGAGCTCCTGATGCAGATTTTGCAGTAATGAAGAGCTGAGATCTCTGTGCATCCTGCAGCAGGACCATCTCAGCCTGCTGCCTACAGCTTTCTTCCTGGTCACCTCCTGGGGTCTGAGGAGCGTACAACAAGAAAACGCTCAATTCCAAAACTTCCAGTGAATGCTTTATTGCCCTTGGTTCCCCCTACCAGCTGGCTTGCCCTTAAAATTTCCCAACGGGGGCAGCCAGGGGCTTGTTCATGAATTAAAAACAAAGGCATGAGATTTTGTGCTGCCAACATGAAGACCATCAAAGCTTATTGTGCTATTACTAAAGAAAACATTTTTTTCAGAGGAATTATTTTGACTATTTTAAGAAGGTTCCTGGCCATAAGGCCTCTTCCAGTGTTCCCAAGCACCTTCTTCCCTAACTCAGTAATGGAAATGTACTTCAGCTTCCCCAGGTGTAACCAGGTCTTAGTTTCTTTGAAGTGAGGAGTATTCTGCCTTTACACTGACTTCAGCTTCTCTCAATAAGGGAAGGAAAGGGCAAGGCATTAAAAACCAGCCCTCCACCCCATATGTCAAGAAAGTACGCTAGCATTGACAGCACGCTGGCAGATATTCATAATGTTTTAACTGAACTGCAGTGAAAGTTTCCACCAGTCTTACTAAGTTTTTGGCTGTTGGTGAATCTTGTATGAAAGCATCTACATTTCTCAAAATCAGTCTGTAAATTATGAATGTTTTCTGGTTTTGCACTAGAAGAGTGGAATTCAAGGAAAACAAACCAAACCAAAACAAAACACATGTTTAAAGGAAGATGGGGTTTTCTTCCTGCCACTCAGTCTACCGTGTTTGATTTGTTTGGCTCTGTGCAGCTTGCAAATCAACCAAGGATGTTACAACAGATGTCTGACTAGCACTTCAGCTCAGTGCTCAAGATCCGAGCAGTGCTGAGCTTGAAGTCAGCTGGTGGTAGCACTTGACCCAAGTTCGGTGAGCTCAGCGCAGGGCTTTCTGAGTGTGCCGTGATTGTTGGGGAACGTTATCCAAGCAGATGTTCAGCTGGCAAACTTGCCTCACTCTGTTTCTGCCACCCGCGAAAACATGAGGAACACAGGATGCTGGATCTTCCTGGGGGAGAAACCGGGGCCGCGGGGAGAAGGGCCGGTTGGCTGTGGTAGCCAAATGTTCCCCCCAGGAATGCAAACTGTCCTCCTGTGCATCCCAAAGTGAAACTGCAAAATTTGGTCCGCTGCCATTCCTCCCAAGTTTGCTGCATGGTCTGGTTTGTGAGATGAGCTCTGCAAAACCCATTCCATGTGTTTATTCCACTAGAAATCCTATTGGTTTGTGATACCACAACCAAGCATGCCTGTGGATATTTGATCCCTGTCCGGATAAGACAAAGATTTGCTCTACAAGGAATTTTAAGTCAAATGTTAGTTCCGCCTCAGCTCGGATTATATATGTGCTGACAAAAATAAATTTGATGTTTTATTCCTGCCGCGAACAATACAAGATTTCCCTGTGGGGATTCTGAGATTGTTCTTACCTAGTAATTAAATCTTAATCATGTTTTTGCCAAAAGCAATATGTCTGGCTCCCAAAGGGGGAGAATTTCATCTGTATCCCCTCCACTACCCTTACAAGATCTCTCAGGGTCCATCTGTCCCTTCTGCTCCTCCTCCTCCCAGTTGTGCTCATCTCATTAACCGTTCAGCCTCTGACTCTGCAAGCTGATGCCTCGATCCACCAGGCATGAAAAACCCCTGCTCCATATCCTGCCAGGAGTCGTATCATTTCATTCCTTTGGAGCTTGGGACAAGATTTTCCTTCCCGGGAAGTACACGCCTCCTTGGCCAGCAACCAGAGCACAAAGTGTGCCTGGCGGGGGGCTGCCTGGCTGCCACCGAGGGGCCCCGGGCAGGAGCCCCAGGGAGCTCGGGCTTCTCATCCACCCCCCGAGCTTTCCTGACAGGATGACCTTGGCTAAACGGCTTCAGCCCTTGCAATAGCCAGCCTGGAAAACCCCGTGTGTGTGACAGGGAAGGGAGACCCACTAGGTTTAGAAGAAAAAAGTATAGAATGCCCCGTGCATATATTGTATGTATGTCTATGTGTGTATACGTAGTGTTTCATTGACATCAGTGATCATAGAGGCTTGTCCTGTTAGGAAATCAATATCATACATGTCCTGTGCTGGATTCTGACATAATATTTACCTTGCCAGGTGTTGAGTCCCCAACGCCAAACCTTTCATCAATATTTCATAAGAAAATTGAAATTTTTATATACCCACCTGGCTTGTGTCCGAGTGCCATATTACTGTGATTTTCTTCTGCTTCTAGAAATGCCAATAAAAATGAGGAACTTTTTTTCAGGAAGGTGGATAGCTAGCTAAATGACTTTCAGCACCATCATCAAAACCATGGTGTACAGCACTGCCTGCTTCGTGGTACCTTTTTACATTTTTTTAAAGGATAGCTATAAAAGACTTAAATTCATTAAGCTCTACAAAATCTTTTGTACAAGTAGTTAAGTTTATAGGTGAATTAACTGAGGGTGAATTTCCTAACATAAAGCAAAAAACAACGATAGAACAACTAACAGATTCTGATCAAATTTCCTGTCTCTTGCTCAGACTACTACATTTATTTGTTCCAAAGATAAATTTTTAAAATTAATCATGAGTTCTTTTTATACTAAGGACAAACTATGACAGTACAGCCTAATGGAATGGAGTCTTATTTTCTTCTCCCTCTCTCTCTTTTATTTATTTATTTATTTTTCATTCTGGAAATGTATTCTGTGCTATAGGGCTTTCCAATTTAAGGTACAAACTCTGTCTTTTCCAGCCAAGAGCTAAATATATTATATCTGCATATATGCAATTACAAATGTTTGTTTCTATAGGAATTCGTATTTTTACCTTTTAAAATGCACATAAACATTGCTAAATATGAAACCTTTATAGCCTGTCGGGTTGAAAAACATGCTGATACTGCTTTAGCATTATCTCCGTTTTGTCCTTTGCATGACTCAAGGACTTATTCAGCTATGAAAATTATGTGCATTTCCTTGGAGAAACCTTTTATTTTTCCTTTTTATTTTTCTTTTTATTTTTTTTCAGACATAGTCTGCACGATGGTAATAAAAATTAAGTTTTGCTAGACTTTTGCCAAGAATAACATTAGGAGGCTTTCCCATTCTTCTGTTGTTGATCTTAGAAGACTCGGGGGGTTGGGGAGAGGGGGACATGGGACACAGGGTTTGGTTTGGTTCTGGTTGCCACAGACATACACACTGCAGATGCCAGAAAGTCCCTTGGGGGACTCCCACGGTCTCATGCATGAGCTACTGGTAGTGGAGACTGCATGGGATTTAGAGAAGGCATTCGCTAATTCCTCTTGTGCTTCTGACATGAGTAGGTGAAAACAGACTGAAAGGGTGGTTTCTACTGCTCAAACCAGTGATCGGTGTGAAGGAATAGAGTGGTTTTTATTTTTAATTTTTATTTATTTGTTTTGAGTCAAATGGCCCATACTATGTGCCAGAGTTATGACCCCAAAGATAAATTATTTAAGAAATTATAAAGCATATCGCAAGAAGAAGCTTCTGTGACCATTCTTAGGATCAAAGGCCTCCAAGGATCAAAGGCCGCCACCTACAGCCGGTGGTAAGTGGCTTTGTGTTTAACTTCAATACTGCTTTTGGATTTTTCTGGATGGTCCACCAGAAGTAACATAACAGTTAAGATTTACTTAGTTTATAGTGTTAAGAATTATATTAGAAGTGAGGTAGCTTGGATAAACCTCCTTGTACTAAGTAGGGCATTCAGCTTCTTGGCGTGCCTTCAAGAAGTGAAAATAACATGGCAACATTGGTACTTTCCTGTGTTCAGAGTTCGCTCTTGCTGGGCAGTAGCAGAAGCCGGGTAAGCTGCAGCGAACTTGACTCAGTGCATATTGCTTCCATTTCCTACCCTCCAGGTTGTTCCTGAGTCAGCCTCCTCTCTTGTTTTACCCCTACGACGGGGCTGCTGGTCCTGCCAGTATTTATGCACTGACTTTCATTTAACTGCAAAACTATACAGAGCTCATAGGAGTGGAGCCCGGGGCTAACTTGCACTTGGTCCAGCTGGAGACTCAGCGCTGTCAGTGCTTGGGTAAATTTGAGGCAGCTGTAAAAAATAATTTCAAGTGTTTTGAATCCTAATTAAAAAAAGCCTACTTTGAGGTAAGTTGTATAAAGTAATAAATATTGAATCCAAGTAGTTTATATTAAAACCAAGATGTTAACAGAGCTATTGTGTGTGTCAGCAGCTTTATTTACCACAAAGCAATAAAACTAATATATATAAAAAAAAGAGACATTTGAGAGAGTATGGTCAGTTTTGTGGTGTCTGAAGAGACAGAAGCTGAGGTGTGGTCATGGACCCCACTGGTCCATGCCAAGACCCTGGTGAGCACCTCAACAGCATGGTGTAACTGCGTCCTTTCCTGCAGGTCAGTTGTGAAATGGAACTGGTGTATCTTCAAGGGTAAAACATTCAGTTTACCAAGAAGTCTGGTTCCATAAATCTAGCTAAAGATTTATTTTGGTGAGGCCAGGTGTTGGTTTCAAGCATTACCACATCTTGAAACCACAAATCACACTCTGCCTTGTGGATACCTCCTGAGCTCTTGGGAAACTGGGGCTCCTCCTGCAGCTGAACGTGGAAAGTGTTTTGAGAGAGAATGTAAGAAGTATGTGAGCTCCCAGTGAGGAGCACCAGTGGCAAAGGGCTGGCTTTGTAGCACTGCAACCACTGCTGCAAGCTGGGGCGAGATATTTGTCTTGGTTCTGCAGAAAGACACCCGCCTACCCCGGGTGTGAGCACCACAGAAAGTTAGTTCGCCTGCTTCTGTGTGTACATGAGGACTACTTCCACAGCATCTATTTTTTTCCTGTATTTCCTAGGTGAGGATGAAGAGAAGGAAAAGTCAAAGCTCTCCATGTAGATTATGTTTTGGCAGTGAGTTGCTCCAGTGAGAGAGCGCTACTGATGCAGTGGGGCAGGGGGAGTGGAGGGATGGGGAGTTACCTGCCCCTGCCTGGCCTCCTTCCTCTCAGGGGAAACGTGCAGCTTGCATTTTTCCTGCAGCCTTCATCACGCTGACATTGATGTCAGTCCGCACTGACCTGTTTTCTCACAGCGAACACAAACAGCGCTTGATGTGCATATTGTCATTTTCACAGCCCATATGGTCTTCTCAGGTTCCTCAGGTGCTTGGCAGAAAGTGGTTACTCATCGGCAGCTTGATTTACAGCTCCTTGAGGAGACAGGCAAGCTCTTGCAGGAGGGCAAGCAGCTAATCCCAAGCACAGACCTAGCCTCTGTCTAGAACGGTCTGATAATTGGCAATGTGGAGCATGGGAATAATTTAAGAAAAAGAAAAAAAAAAAAAAAGAAGAAAAAAAGAACAAACCTGATGAAGGAACAATTCCTGAAATTACTGTAATAACACCTGTGTGCACATGGGAGAGCCCAGCTGGATCTTCTACAGTATCTGGGGCCATAGACTTTTACCCCCATAAAGAAGTTGGAGCTGGTTGTCCAGAGGAAAGGGCAATGAAGTGCACAAGCTTCAAAGGCTTCAGCCACTGCTTCCTTCTGGCTGGGGTCAGCCCCCTTAAAAGTGAGACTCTGGATAAATGAGGCCTAGGAGGTGCAGGAATTTCTGCCAGAGCAGAAAGACTGGGTAATCAGTCACATTAATTTGGGCTAAGCGAAGCATGAATGAGGCCTTTACCATTCATTCAATGTTAATCATATGGTTAGCTAGAATAACAAAACCGACTCTGTAGAAATCCAGTCTAATTTCCTTTTGTTGTAAAGTTAATCCAACCATGTTGTTATTGCCTAGAATTCCTGTCTTCCTAGAAGATCTTTGACATTGGCTTAGCATCTCTTTCACAGGCTTAATTCTCCTGATTGAATACTGTTTTGGTATTTAGCACAGATAACCACTCCATATATTTTGTGAAAATAAACTTGTAATCATACCTATACCCTTGTAAAAGGAGACTACCAAATATGCGTCCAAGCAAAGTGTCATAAGTCTGAAGTAATCAGGAAGAATAATAACAAAAATAGTCACTTAGACACCATCCAAAATGTAAAATTGCAAGAGGAATACTAAGGTGTTTCTTCCCTAAGGGACAGACAGATGTGTGTTTATACTAATTTTAGAGGTGAGAGAAAACAGAACTTGGAAAGGACGTCTTAGTCACCTTTATTTAAGGTGTACTTAGACTTGATAAGAATTAGATTGTGTATATTGCCTAAACCTTGGCTAATGATGATTCTTACTTAATATATGCTTAAAATACTGAACTGGACTGAAGGAAATGTTTGGGCCACTTAATTGTAACCTATTCCTGTCTTGGCTACTGATGCTGAGATAATCAAATGAGCTGAAAAATCCAATTAAATGCTATTTTCAGGTCTGCCTTTCGAGCATGCCTTGTGCCCTCCACTTAAAATAATGCCTCCAGGTATCCCCACATACTTTATACACAACAGCGTGAAAATATGTATACACAGACACACAGTGAAGCTGCTGGCAGCCAACGCATCTAACTCAGCCAACCACACTTGTGTGGTACTTGTCCTTAGTGAACCTTCCTCTGGTATTTCTTTTGTGTTTCAAGCATGTGTAACGTTGACTTTTCGCTGTAAAAGCAAGGGGGTTGCCTTCAGTTGCTTTCCTGGCTTACTGTGGAGAATGAGAAGGGTTTTCTTTCTCATTCCAAGTCTTCTCCAGTATTTCCTGAGTTGTCAGGATGGAAGGGGAATACCAGGACGTCAGCATGGAAGTGGGGTGAGGGCTGTACCAGTCTGCCTCATTATCTGTCGTACTGCTGCTAATGAGCACCGCCTCGCACATCCAGCTTTGTGGTTTGCTTCACACAGGGAGTTCAACATCAGTTCTGGACAATATCAATTTAAAACCCCTTAGAGACCTGGGAATGGAGCCTGTCTTGATCCCTCTCTCCAAAATTGAGGCGTGCTCAGACAGAGAGGGTGCCAGTGAGACGGGGTCCTCCACCTGGCCACGAGCTGCCCTTCAGAAATGCCAATGCCTCCCTGCTCCCTGACATGGAGCGAGCCCATGTGCCTGGTTTAGTATGCTTGAGTAGATCTGGGAGGGCTGGGCCTGTCCTTCCTGTCCTCTTGCTCATACCTCCTCCCCGTGTGATACATTGGGTACAGGTTGAAACCTTGTAGAGCAAATGCATAAACAGAGATTGATGTCTAGTAAGACCAGAGAGCTGATCTGACGCATCGTGCTATGCGGGGCTCCTAGCCCTGGCCCAGGAGATGCACTGGGAACATGCAGCCAGGGACAGGCTCGTGCCTTTCACCAAAGTCCTGCATTGGCAGAAGTTGCTGGCAATGCCTTTCCTTAGCCTGTATGACTCAATTTGTAGATAAAATGAAATTTGTAGTAGAAGTTTTTAATACTTCCTCTAGAGACAAATCTCACTGTCTAAACACAGGAAGGAAATAGAAAGAAAAAAAAAAAAAAAAAAGCTCTCATTTTAAAAATTCCTTTCTCTTAAAGCTGGTTGCATGATTTTTTTTTGTCAAGCTCACCTCTCACAACCAAGGCTCGAGGCTCACTGGCTTCATGGATGAAGCGCCTTCCTGGAGTTATCTTCCATTTAAGTGGCAGATCAGTGTAGCGACTTTTATTTTCATATTTACAGCTGCCTTTTTAGTCCCACCAATTATCTTAATTCAGTATTTTTTAGCACAGCTCCTGGCAGTGCTTATGCCTCTGCATGTTTCATGTAAGACTTCGTTGTATTAGTGGATTTCTGAGAATGAGTGAGGTGTCATTTTTCTCCTGGATAACAAGGGGCACAATAAAGAACACTCCAAATTCTAGCACCCTTGAAAGCTGAGGAAGTTTGGCTGCATTCTAGCTCTGGTTATCCCTGAAGACTCATTGCCGGAGGTTCTGGTTGTTATCAACTCTACGTGCTCTTCTCTCTGGCTGCAGATAGTTGGGTGAGGCTCTATGGCACACCATAAATCACCGCTGGGGAAGTGCCTTCCCTGGGTCTTTGTTTTCTCCTGACTTTGTGTGTCAGAAAATAATTAACAAACATCTGTGAGGGATTTTTGGCAATGGGTTGTCATTGCTGTTTTATGGACATAGAAGCCGCTTTCCAGGATAACCCCAGGTCCACACCTAGGTCAGTATCCTATGTTTGATACTGGCCGTGTAATAATGCATTACCTATATGCTTTGTTTGACCTTATGTCTGATACCTCTATACCAATAAACATTTATCTTTTTTTCTCCAGCACGTTACAGTAAATGAAAACATTTTTGCAGGCAGCATTTTAGCGAAGATGTCCTGAGGACCCTCTAACATTCCTAAGTTTTCTTTGAACTGCAAAAATATGGCATATTTATAAACAGATTTCATTTACAGTATTAACAGACTGAGGGTGATAGCCAACACTCTGCTGTGAAAGCCTTCCAGTCCTACAGTGCTTTTTAAAGATATTGTCCCATGCACCTCTGCTATTAGGGTTACTGCTTGGCATGTGGTCCTCAGTACTCCCAGTGTCCTTCATGCATGGGTGCACTGGCAGCTTTCTCATGGTGGAACCTGGCTTCATCCCACCAAAAGGTCAAAGGAAATGGGGAGGGGTGGGAGAGAGAGGCCCAAGGCCAAAATCAGCCCCTAACTCCTCTGCAGGGGCAAGCCAGCCTTGGCCTGAAGTGGTAGCTGCTTCCCCTAGCACTGAATGGGGGTGATGTCCTCCAGCCACAGTGGCTGTGGCTCATGGGCAGACAGCATGGGCAGAAGGAAGGAGTTTCCCTGTAGAGCAAATCAGTCTGTGCCGAGGAGCTGGTGTGTGGTCATGCAGGGGCAGTAAGCGGCCACACTCTGCTCATGGGGGCAGTTTTTGGCTGGGCGAGCAGAAGGTCCACCTTCTGTCTTAAATGTGCATGGTGGGACTGCAGCCCAGGACACAAAGAAGGGTGTGAAATGTGCCACACATATTGCATCCAGCCCAGCAGCTCAGTCACGATGGCCCAGACCACCTCAAATTGTCCATGGGCTGCTTTAGCAGGCAAATGTAAGCATGAGGTCGGATGGCTGCCAGATCTCACGTGCTGGGATCATGCCTGAGGTGCAGCACCTTTCATTATCCTTAGCTGGCATTATGTTTGTCTGATTGTATTTTGTTTTGCAGTTTTGCAGAAATGTGTTTAATTGCCATTTCAATGTCCTGTAAGCCAAACAGTCTTGGCTGCCATACACTTGCTGTGATCTTGACTTCTTATTCTTGCTCTCTAGTGAGACTTAGATTTTTTCTTCTTCCTTTTCCTTTTCCTTTTCCTTTTCCTTTTCCTTTTCCTTTTCCTTTTCCTTTTCCTTTTCCTTTTCCTTTTCCTTTTCCTTTTCCTTTTTCTTTCTTTTTTTTCTTTTTTTTCTTTTTCTTTCTTTTTTCTTTCTTTTTCTTTCCCTTTCCCTTTCCCTTTCCCTTTCCCTTTCCCTTTCCCTTTC